>CM053502.1:59983003-60710330 GCA_028627145.1 Eidolon dupreanum | reverse complement strand
AAAAAAGAAGGGCTCCCGAAGGCTTGAAAGGGACAAAACTCTCAACTACAGTCAACAGTGCAGCCATTTGCATTCCCGGTGGAGCGAGGGACCGTTCCATAGGTCAGTGCCGTGCTGTGCAGGGTGCCCACACCCGGGTGGCCTTGCCCTAAAGGAATGGAGGCCTGTTACCATTCAAGGTGTCTGTTAGCCTCCCTGTCAACAAGGCAGCTCAACCAGAGGGCAGCAAGGTGTGTTTTTCTATTTCCAATCTCCCTGCAAGGTCAACTTTCCTAGCTAATATCTAGCACTTTGCTAGGAGCATCATGTTTCCAGAAGTTCATTGTTCCCAGGGCCAAGTCAGTGTTTGGGGGGATGTTGTGTTTTTCCAGCCACACCTCTGGGGCTGCCCCTGGAGCTGAGGTCTGTTGGTTCCTTTCTCTCTCCCAGGCAGGCATTCTGAGGTCTCACAGATCTGCCCAAGCCTCTACTTTGTCACGCTGCCTCTTTGTTCTTCAGCGGTGACCTTTATTGACATCATCTCAACACCCCCTCCCCCCACCCATTTACTTGAATCCCCCATTCTTTTTACCCTTTCTGGGTTGGAGTGAAGGGTTTTACTCTTGGGGTCCTAATCCCGTCGCTCTTATGTGTGACTAATTCCTTCCCCTCCCCTCCTCCTCAGCTCCCAGCAAAGAGGAACGGGCCTGTTTGCCCAACTAAGGGGTCTGCGCCCCTTGTCGGCAATCAAAGCACAAACGCATTCCTCTGGGCGATTTCCTGCCTTGAAAATCCAGCCCTGGAACACAAGCCTCTTCTGTTCCCTCATGGCCACCAGCCGCAGGGACCAGGACTTCTGTGAGGATTTATGATATGGAAAGTAATGTCACCCTTCCAACCTGCCAGTGTCTAGTGTGAAAGCAAGTTGTACTGTTGTTCAGACGACATGACCCCCCTTCCTGGAGAAGAGACAGCAACCCCAAGAGCCTGACGGTTCTTTGCTGGCTGCTTGCCACCCTTCAGGGTGTGCGAAAGTGACGCAGCACAGGATGGAGGCCTTATTAGCCTCAAAGCACCCCGCAGACCCCAGCGGGTCAGCTTCAGCTGCCCGATTTCTGAAGTTAAAAAGCACATAATTATGGTATTGTTTGACTGCCAAGAATTCTGGGTTATTCTCAGTTTTATTTTGACTGCTACCTAAAATAGCCTGTCCCCAAGGACAGCAGCAAAGGCCAGGAGGCCAAAAAACAGAAAGGCGGGCCTGAGATGCAGGCAGGCCCTCGTTTGGAGCCCCAAACCAGGGTGCAGAATTTCGAGGAGGTTCACGAGTGCATGAGATGAGGCACTGGGAGCTCGGGTCACCCCTCACTCCCCATCCCTTATAGAGGCCTTTCCTTCCACACAGACTGGCCTGCAGCTACTCCCTCCCCCGCAGGACCTGGCCTGAGACTGTGGGAACAGCAGTGATGGTCAATCCTCAGCACACTCTTTGTCCCCAGGCACATTCACGATAGTCCCTGAGATAGTTTGAAGTTGTACTTCTGTGACCCAGGGAAAACAGAGCTAATAATAATAATAATAATAGCTGACACTACTGAGCGCTTTTCACGTGCCAGACACTGTTCTCAAGTGCTTGTGCATGCAGTACCTCCAGTCCTCACTACAAGTCCTCTCGGTAGGTACTTTCGCTGTCCTCTAACCTGCCCAGAGTCACACAGCCAGTAGGTGGTGGAGATAAAATTTGAACCCAAGGAATCCTTACTTCAGGGGCTGCCCCCTCTTTACTTTACCATACAGCCTCTCGGGAGATGAGTGGTCACAGTACTTAAAGGCTGAAAAGGATAGAAAAAGAATAGCTCTCACTGGAATCTGTGGGGGGATGTATTCATTTCATCAGCAGAGGCCACTAGAAGAATGGGCCTGGTGAGTGGTATTTCTGCTTTTTGGAGCACATATAGAGGACTTGCTGTAGGTATTCTCTATTTACTCAGATCAAAATTTATTGAGAGTTCACTCTGTTCCTGAGGTCTCTGGGCCACTGGGCCCTGGAACTCTATGAAAAATTCAGTGTCATTAAAGAGAGGAACAATACAAAGTCATGTCTGCTCTTACTGAGGAATGCTTCTTGTGTGCAGTCAGGGAAGACTTCCCAGGGGAGGAGACATTCAAATCAGATCTTAAAGAATGTTGGCATTCTCCTAGGAAGACAAAGTGGATCTGGATCTTCTAGGCAGCGAGGACAACATGGGCAAATTCTTGCTGTATTCCACAAGGCTCAAGACGTTCCTGAGGATTTTGAGGCACTGGCCCTGGGCTCCAGTCTTCAGGATACGGCAGGAACTGAGTAACCATTCCTCTCCCCCTTACTGCTGGCCCCTACTGTGCTGACTTCAGAGGAGCCTTCCCTACCCTTCCTTCCTGCCCCACCTAAATGCCTACGAACTTTTTCCAGCCTGAGATATCCCTGAACTTCTAAGACATCCAGAGCTGCCAAGTCAGCCACTGCTAGTGGCCACTGTCCACACACTGTTACCAGGGGTCGGCATCTCCTCAGCCAACAACACCCATGGAGTTCACTCAGCTACCCCAACCCGATCCTACTCCCTGCTTCCCCAACAGCAGGCAATGGCAGGGCAGGGGGCACCTCAAGAGCATAGAGAAAGGACAGAACATTGGGGTTCCAGAATATTTCTTCATTCTTTTCTTTTCCTAAGGGAGAAAAAAATCAAAGGAAAGCGAAAGGAGAGGCTCTCAGACCCAGTGTGCGTGGTGAGATGTGTTCCTTTTGCTCCTCAGAATGTCCTCTTCTTTTTCTCCACTGTGTTGTCATTTCATTAGTTTTAACAAAAGTGACCCTGATATCTTTTAATTGGGAAAAAAAAGGCAGATAGGAATTTTACATTCTTTGCTCAGCCCTTGCACGAGGCAGACCAGAAGGGTGGAGGAGCTAATGCTCTCAGGTCACCCCTCCACCAATGAGGAGTGGAGCTGATGGACAAATCCACAGGCTTCCTTGCCCTCAGTCAGATAATTCTAAGGTATGTCTGCACAGTGTCTGAGAGGGGCCCTAGAAGCTTGAACCCAGTTTCCCACAGTAGTCAGCAGCTCATAATACACCCCTTATTGGCATCCTTCCCCTCTCTGTCCCTCACATCCCTACCCTACAATCCTCTGGGAATCACCTCCCTCAAGCCATCTTGCACTATTTGTACCCACGTCCTTATCTAAAGATTGTCTGTTTCTGGGGAAACCTACACTAAGACAGGTAGGCAGGAGTTAGATCACCCCTGATCTCATAGCCAAACTAACGAGTTTGAATTTATTCTGTAAGTGATTGAGCTTCTGAGGATTTAAAACAGGAGAAATTTGTTTTCTCCTGCTTTTATTTTAGAAACAAAATTAATGGCAGCGTAAGAATAATACCCAGTGCCACTGATTTCCAGGCCAGTGAGTGCTCTTCAGTAATTTCCACACTGGTTCAGGGTTTGGATGTCTAAATAGGTAGATCTCTTTTTTTTTTTAAGTCATTTATTTTCAATAGATAAATATGTATGGTGCGAAATTAGAAAACCACAAAGGTCAGATCTATTTTTATAACCATTTCACCGCCTAAGGAGTGTTTAAATAGCCATTGTTTCTAGATTGTTTTAAACCACAGTAGAGCTAGTCCTTGACTCCTTAAGGCCACCCCTGACCTGCTTCTTGCCCTTCCCACTCCTGCAGCCTGCCCTGGGGCTCCTACAGTCCCCACTGCCTGCAGGTTTCTCTGCTGGAGGTGAAACGGTTGTCCTCTTGCTGGAGAAAGATGCTGACATTCTTGGTCCCAAGGAAACTTGGCAGTGTTGGCAGATGTCAACATCCTTGGCAGATGCCATCTTCACCCCCTGTCACCACATATAATTGCAAGTTAGCTGAGTGCTACCCAAATACATTAAGGTTTGCGGCTTGTTCTGACAGAAATCTAAGAAGTACTACTGAAGGCCAAGCCTGCAGCTTTTATCTGTTAGTTGGGGAGAGGAAGAGATAATGACTCATAACACTCCAAGTCTTTCAGTTTCTCCCAAAGAGCTGCCATCTGTCTATAATGTGAGAGGAGAAGTGCTGTCAGGTTAATTGCTCTGGATCAGCCAAACCACCCACATTTATTTAAATCAAGTCGAATCTAAAAATAGTTTTTGATTATCTGCTGTGGGCCATCTCAAGCTCAGCAATTTTGGGTGTTCACATAATTGTGAGCCACCAGGTCAGGCACTCAAGGAGGTAAACCGGTGAGGTGACAGGTCTGATGGCTTTGGAACCAGGCAGGTGTATTGAGAATTCCAGCCCCCACTGGCCAACTGAGAGATCTTGGGCAACTTAGTTATCTCTTTAGAGGCTCTGTTTCTTCATCTTTATAATGGTCCTGCATATTGTGCAGGGGTAGGTGAAAATCTCAAAGGCAGTGCTTTGTTTCCTTCATTTTCCCTTTGAGAAACTTACAACCTAGCGAAGGGAAGAAGACACACATATGAAAAGTTAAAAAAAAAAAAAAACCTGTAAGAGATAATCAATAGTTCAAAACAAAACAAAACGAAAGGAAGATAAAAGAGAAAAAGATATATACACAAGGGTGATGAATTACCAAAGGCAGCTTAGGGTTGCAATAACAAAGTACCTCAGACTGACTGGCTTAAACAATAGAAATTTATTTTCCTCACAGTTTTAGAGGCTGGAAGTCCAATATCCAGATGTTAGCGAGGTTGATTTCTTCTGAGGCCTCTCTCCTTATTTTTATACATGGCCGTCTTCCTCCTGTGTCTTCACATGGTCTTCCCTCTGTATTGTGTCCTAATCTCCTCTTATAAGGACACCAGTTATATTTAATTAGGGCTCACCCATATGACTTCATTAAGGTCTTCCATAAGGACCTGAATTATGTCTTTAAAGGCCCTATCTCCAAATATAGTCACATTCTCAGGTATGGGCAGTTAGGGCTTCAACATCTGAATTTGAGGAGAACCCAAATGAGCCTATAACACCAAGTATAATGTTTGCTGTAGGGAGGGAAGAACAAGAAGGTATTTTTGGTTTGTAATTTAATTTAGTCTTAACTGAATACAGAATTGCAGTGCCTGGCACAGAGTGGACATATAATAAATATTTGTCAAATGAGTGTTCAAATAAATGATCAGTCTATACAGTTTTTATCACTGGACACATGAAAGGCACCCAGAGAACAGTATATAGAAATGACAACCCTGCAGAAGAGATGGCTTTCATATTCAAAAAAGGCTTTTTTCCAGAACAGATTCTGATCCATAAAGACACAAGTCAAAAATTGATGTGACAGAAGTTTATAAAACTGTGGAAGTCATGGATAAGACTATTTATATTTATTCACCAAATATTGTGTTGCTGGAAGTAGATAGAGGACAACTGTTGAATTCGATGAGTTTTTAGGGCATATGCACAAAAAGAAGGAAAGAAAAAGAAATGAAGTCTTATTTGTGATCAGTACACTTAGAGAATTTCTTATCCCTTAAAACAGGGGTTTCCCAACCCCTGGGCTGCAGACCAGTCCCAACCGGTCCATGACGTGTTAGGAACCAGATCTTACAGCAGAAGGTGAGTGAGCAAAGCTTTATCTGTATTTGCAGCCGCTCCCCAGAGCTAGCATCACTGCCTCAGCTCCACCTCAGATCATCAGGTAGGTATTAGATTCTCATAGGAGCACTGGTCCCTGGTACAAAAAAAGGTTTGGGACTGCTGCCTTAAGACACTGGAGGCTAAAAATATAACTAAGGCAGGAAGGGATCCAGTGAATTCATAGGAGGCTGATCTCAGCACAGGTTGATTCAGATTCTTTTGGGATTTTGACTCCCATGTTGGAGACAGACTGCTGGTTGGGTGGATCATGGATCTAACCAAGTATCACATTTTTGTGATTTTGTGTTCCTTCAAGGATCATTTAGTAAGCACCCATTCTGTGCCAGCCAGTATTCCAGGGGGTGAGGACACTGCAGTCAATATGAAGTCCTAGCCCTCAAGGACCCCCAGTCTACAGACAGAAGCAGATAGGTGAAGAGATAAATTGCAGTTTGTTGAGGTAAGTTACATAATAAAACTATGATCAAAGTGCTTTACAACCTCAAGATTCTTGTGACAATAACTAATGGACAGTCTGTGCATTAAAGGGACTTGACAATATTCTATAAATAAATAGATGAGAGATACTAAAAGCAGGGACTCAGTGCTGTATGTCCTTGGAGTTACTAGCATGAACCCTGCTTATTTACTTTTGAAGTTAAAAAGAAGTCTAATCTATAAAAGTTATGTCTCTCTCATTTTTTTACATCCTCCTTCTCCGCCTGCATTTTAGAACTTCCTATAAATTCAGAAAATGTTTGTGGGTGAATGGGTGAGTGGATGGATACATAATTGGATGAATAAACGAGTAAAAGAATGGATTTTTTTTGCTTCTAGAACTGGGAAGATTTTTCTAATAGAAATTTGTTAATCTTTGAAGGTTCATGATAATCAAATTCATCAAGTAACCATTTCTGAAATCTTGTGTGGAAGTCCCTGGAAACTGTCTTGATTCAAAAAAAAAGAGGGGGCACATTTTAGTCTCTGGAGCTATTGTTTATGAGTTTTTTCATTTGCATTTTTAGGAATTCTATAGAGTGGGAAGCGCTATAGAATGGCAAACTGCAAGCCAAAGGTCATATTGATTGAATGTTGATTTCAGCAGTATACACTGAAGGAGGAACTTTTACTTTGGTGAATTCTCACTATCCCTACTAGAATGAGTACATTTCAATCTGCATATTGCCCAAGAGGGCTGTCCCACTGGAGAGCCTCAACATACTTCGTAAGGCCTGGTGTTTTTGTTGACTTCACCAAGAATTTAGTGACTGGAAGGCAGAGACCCAGGAAGGAATCCTGGACCTGGAATCTGGACACTATTAAATGATTTTTTCTTATGAGACTCTTAGTCTTAGGTCAGTATTCATTAAAAAAATAGTTCTGTGGCTTCCTCATGTTGCCTCTTCTCCCATTTCCCTTTCCCATCCTGACTCCCTAACCTCCCTCCAGTGTTCAAAAGCCACAGCATCTGGTAGCTACCAGAATGGACAGCACAGAGAACATTACTGTCATTATAGAAAGTTCCATTAAACTGTGCCGCCCTAGGGAAAAGGAAAGTGAAGAGCTGAGGAAGAAGGCGGTAATTTTGAAAAAAAGGCCAATAATACCTAGACCAGCCATATGGAGAGAACATTCTAGCAGGAAGTTGCCACAGGATAGACAACTAGTCAACAAGAAGAAATGGGTTTTAAAGTGGGGAAGAGGGTACAGCTCTGGAACCAGAACCTGTGTTTCACCTTGGTTTTACTACCCACCAAGTGTGTGGCCATGAGCAAGTTATGGGAACTCTTTGAGCCTCAGTTTTCTTGTCGGGGAAATGGTGGTAGTAATAGGGGTGATGTAAGAATCAATGAGATAATTAGCATAAAGTGCTTAGCATGCTGTCTGACCTATGGAAAAAGATGGGTTGGGGTGTGTGAGGAGGGAGAGAGGGGAGAAGGGGATGTAAAGAAGGAAAAGGGGGAACATAGATATAAGACAGCTGACCTGGGAAGAAGAAATGTCTAGAGGATTAAAAAATGAGCCTGAGCAGTGAGTATTTTATGGTGGCTAAAGGGCAAACAGTCAGTAGGACAGAGCAACAGAAGGCCTCAGGACCTCCAAAATACTGAGGGGAACAAGAGGAAGATCCTCTGGTCTCAGGATTAGAGAAGACCAGCCAGGCGGTAACAAAAATTACCTGTGATGGACAGTCTTCTTGCCCATCTGTGGCAGCAGGAATTGCACTGCTAATTGAAGTTTAGCTGTATTCATGTTTGTGCCAATGATTGTGTTCAGGGGACCCAGAGAGAGGAACAGATGTGGCTTTCCTGAGACAGGCAGATGAGCAGGGCTGAGGCTGGAGGGACCAGATGTCAAGGTGATGGCAGGCATTAGAGTAAAAGGAAGGGGATGATGTCCCTTCAGTGCCTGTCACTGTGCTCAGCACCTTTGCCGTAAACCCTATAACAGTTCTGAGGTAGGCATCCTCGTTTTGTGGAAAAAGAAACTACAGCTCAGGAAAAAAACCTGGGTGAAGGAACTTGCCAAGAGTCACACAACTGGCAAATGACAGATCCAGGATTTCAGCCCTGGTCTGTCAGATTGTAAAGCCTACTCAAGTCTGCTGTGGAAGCTTTTACACTCTGAGGAGGGCAAAGCGGTAGAGATGTACAGAGAGTTTGAAAAGAGTTGAGATTACATGTACTCATCACTACTGGGGTCCAATGCCATGTCAATGTAGTGGGGTCACAGATACAGATAAGACAGGCTCCTGCCTTCAAGGTGCTTTGCATAGCAGTGAGGGAGACAAGCCAACAACAAAATAAGATCAACTCTAGGCAAAATGTTCCAATTCACTCATTTGAGAAATATTCTTTTTATTGAGTATCTACTACATGCCAGGCACTGTGCTAGGCTCTGGAAATGCTATGGTGTGCTGTTATAAATTGTTTACAAAAATGGCTGCATTTCCCCCCTCCCGTTATCCATGCCCCTTTGCAGTGTGACTTTGTAGCTTCTCCTATTAAGAGGTGGTATCATCTGTTTCTCCACATTTTGAGTCTGGACTGGCTGTGTGCTTTCTTGGCCAATAGAAAGAAATGGAAGTGATGCTGTACCTTTTCTAAATCTTTCAAGAAGCCTCACACCTTTCCAGTCTTGCTCTTGAAAGCCTACAGCTGCTATGCAAGCACACCCTGCCTAGCTTCCTGAGTGATGAGAAACATATAGTCCATTCACTTTTATTGCCCAGCCGATGGTCAGCCACCTGGCAGGCAGGTAAATGAGGCCGTTTTAGACCCATCGGCCTCTGCTAACCCAGCATCTGATGCCAGATATGAGCAAGCCTAGATCAGTCGAGCCTGCTCCAGTTCAGCAGAACTCCAGCTGACTCATAGACACCTGAAAAATAATAAATGAATACTTTTTAAGCCACCAAGTTTTCAGTTGGTTTGTTTTACAGCGAAAGCTAATTGATAAATGAGCAAAACAGATAACTGTTCTCAAGAAGCTTGTAGTCCAGTGGAGGAGGCAAACTTTAATCACAAAACTCCACAAATATATTTTAAGAGAAAGGAAATGGTAATTGAGTTAGTGATGGTCCCCAGTGACGCCCACCTCCTGGTATTCACACCATGTGTAGTCTCCTCCCTCGCTGTACCAGCGTTGGTCTGCCTGACCAATAGCATATGACAGACGGGATGTTGTGTCACTTCTCAGATTAGGTTACAAAAGCCTTGCAGCTTCTGTTTTGAGCTCCTATCTCTCTTTCTGACCATTCAGTCAGGAAGAAGCCACCTTCCATGTCCTAAGGAGGCTCAGGCAGCCCATTGCGAGGCCATGTGGCTAGGAACTCAGGTCTCCACCAACAGCCCAAGAGGCACTGAGGTCTACCAGCTACCGAGTGAATGAGCTGGGAAGGGGATCCTCAGGCTTCGGATGACTGAAGCACAGGATGTCAGCTTGAATGTAACCCCTTGAGGGACTCTGACCCAGAACCATTTGACCATGCTGCTCCCAAATTCCTGATCCAAAAAACTGAGAGATAACAAATTTTGTTGTTTTAAGCTGGTAGTTTTTGGAGCAATTTGTTACTCTTCAACATATAACTAACGAAAGAATTTAACTAGATAAATCAGGGGGAAGAGGGGGAATGTTCCAGAGAAAGGGCCTAGCATAACCAAAGGTCCCAAAGTAGAAGAAAATATAGCACATTTGAGAACTGAAGAAAGAGCAATGTGGCAGGAGTTCAGAGAGCAAGCATGGCACCACATGAGGCTGGAAGGTCAGTGGGGACAAGAGCCATGGATGAGGCTTTGTGGGTCTAACTAAGAAATGTGCCTTTAGAAGCAAGAAGAAACTACATTATTAGGGGGCTGGTGTTGGGGGCTCCAAAGAAGCCCAGATTCTTCAGCTGGTAAGAAGACGAGGATAACACAATTCCAAGATGTATTGTCCTTCTTTGGCTTTACTCACAAATTGTAACTACTAGATTTGGGAAAACTTTTGGATACCAAGTTAGCTGTCCTCAGTGGGAGCTGCTCCTCATCTCCCTGGGACACCCTTCCAGATACCGTGGGGGTCGGCGATGTGGGGTGATGAGTGGGCAGCAAAGGAGGAAGAGAACAAAGAAAGCGTGGAAAAGAGAAAAGCGGCAGGAAGGAGGAGGCAGCAGAGAAAAAGGAAGATGGCTAAAGAAAGAAGTGCAGTGTCGGGAGGCAAAGGAGGAACAAGGAAGGAGAAGAAAAGAGGGAGTGGATGCCATGGAAAAGCCTTGGGAATTTGCAAAGCGGCTGCCTAAAGAGAGTGGGATGTGACAAGAAGGAGTAAGAGGCTCTTAGAGATGCTGTTCAAAAAGCCTGAAAACTTGGTCCTGAAAGAGTGTATGTTAAGGATTCAAGGAATGGAGTGGTCACTTTGATGGAAAATAAACAGATTGAGAGTAGACGGAGATACGTGGGTTAGGAGATTAGCTAACGCTGAGCTAGAAAGCAGTCATGGCTCAGGGATTTGAACTGACCGCCAGATGCTGGGCTGTAAATCACAAGCCGTCACTTGGGGTTACCCATGGCTTGTGGAAGGGCTGCCAACTTTGGGAAATTCTTCTCAATCATAACAGCCATCCTTCAGGGAGATGTGATGAGATTCGCAGTTTGAATGCAAGAGATGTGCTTACCCATGGGGCAGAGCTCCATGGGCAACATAGGCTCTGCACCAAGTTCTCTGATTAGCCCGCGAGATTAAGGTCTCTCCAAACTGTGGCTTTGGGGTTTTAGTTCTCCCTACTCAAAAATACCCTTCAAGAGGCAAGGGAAGAGGTGGCAAACACCTGGCCCAGCAGGGGAAAGGCTTCTCCTGCCCCAGCTATGCCAGGCAGAGCGGAACTTTGCTTGACAGGCTTCAAGGACCGGCCCTTCCAGCAGGTGCAAAAGGAGAAACACGGGGCACAGGTGCAGAGAAGGAGGCCACTTCTTGGCCAGCTTCTGTTGGTTCTCAACCTGTCACCCTTCTACTTGCTGCCCCACAGGAATGTATTTATACTGTTTCAAAAAATACTGGGGCACCTGGACTCTTATTTCATTCCGTTGTGGATTTGGTCAAGCTGGCCTAACCATTTTTCTCCAGTGAAAAGGAGTCTAATGATGTGGGTAGTCCCCAAAAGATCTGTGCTGTGGGAAAACAAAGAAAACATAGCACTGAACCCATCTATTCATCGTGTGACTTGGTTATAGAAAGATAACACGTTTTCTTATTTTTAAAAAAATGTATATATTTGAGAGAGTGATGTGAAAGCCTTACCTGACGTCCCATCAAGGACATAGATCCCACTGAAATAATGTTATAGGAGGAAAACTCCAGTCCTTACCAGGGTTGGGGGGATTGTTTTGGCCAGGTAAAGAATTTTTTCTAACAATCTAAAACCCATAAATGATAAATAGGATTTTTAAAAAGCATAACAGCTTTTCCCTCAAAACAGCATTCCTCTTTTCTCTTTCTATCTCTAGTCCAGGAGATATTCCCCTCCCTCATTCTTGCTGTTCTGAAGGAGAATGGAGAGGAGGGCTGCCTGTTGAGCACTCACCACTGTCGATCCTAATCTGATGCCGGTAGTTGAAGACATGCTTGTACAGGGTCTCCTACACTAAGACAGAAGGCTCTGTGTTCTAGGCGCCACTGCAAACACCTGCACAGACCATAGCCCTGCTCCACTGAAGCGCAAGAGACCCATTTTAAGACAAAGCATGTGTCAGAATGTTGGTGCTTGTTCAAAACCACTTCCCAGTTAGGCGGATTCATTGGCCTCTCTTTCCTCTGAGTGTGCTTTGAACAGACCACAGCCTGGGAGGATCAGAAAGATGGGAAAAGAAATGCAGCTGTAAATCAGTGTAGCTTCTCTAACTCTTGGGGTCAGACAATGGGTCCTGCTGAAAGGGTGAGGGAGACCTTCCCACCATGAGGAAGGCCTGGTGTTGTCACATGTGCCTGAGCAGTTAGTTGCACCCCACTCACGAAGCCGTGGACACCCCCTTGTTCATTTCTCCTCCATGGCTTTGAACCAGATACTCTTGGAAGGGAAGAAGCTCTTACTTCATCTGGGCTGCCTAGCCCTCCCTCCTCTAAACACGATGAGGATTTTTTTCAGGTTATTATGGCACTTCTGGTAGTTCTTTTCATTACCTTCGAATGTGCAATCAGTTCTCCTCCTGGTACTAAATTTGCGACCCCTGTTTTTACAAGCCTGAAGCTTCTAAGCTTATCCCCCATGAGCTCCAACAGAAAGAATCTGGGTGTTCTAATCACTGCCAGTTCTTGCCGAAAAGCAAAATAGCCTGCCAACCTCCTCCTGCCTGGGTGCCGGGCACAGCCCTGGTGGAAGGGCCGAGGCAGCCCCAGGACCCCATGGTTCTTTGGACAGAAAGAAGCAGTTCTAGCTAGTCCGGGTATTTAGGGAATTATTGCAATGATTGTTAGCATGTGAATACCAATGTGGTTTGTGAATAGAGTAAGTTATACCAGGGGCTTTATGGTGGTAACATTTGAAAAGATTGGAGGAGGAACTGAAACCAGCTTCTGTCAGTCAAAAGTTTCATTCAGCCAGCACATTTTCAAAATTTGCAACTAGTATTTTTTTTTCTTTCAAAGCTCTTCACATCTTCTGAGAGTGACAGGATGCTGGGGAGAGAATTTATGAACTAAGAATGTGGAGATGAACAAGATCCTGACAACTTGCAAAGGATCACTGTTGGCTGCATTTGGGAAAGGGCTATGTGAAACTATGGGTGTTAACAGTAAATCCATACAAAGCCAGAGGAAGCACCTTGGAAGCGAAATTAAGAGGGTTTTTGGATTCATCCTACTGCCTGTTCTTTGACACACAGAGGGTTTAATTTAACATCCGTCCCATCCATCGGAACCCAGACGCAGCATGTTTAGAGTTTGAAAAGACCCCGGAGCAGGGTGAGAAGTGGCTTACTGACAGCGTAGAGAAGTCTGCCCATTACTGAAGGTCGTGGTTCAGGGGACAATTGCCTTTTCTTTTTTCCATTCAAGTTCTACACAAGTGAGCAGTAAAAAAAAAAAAGATGCTTATCTCCTTCCTTTATTTTAGCAGCCCCTGAAGTTCCGTTTCCTTCTTGAAACCTCTGACTCAATGGCTAGAGGAATGCTCCCCCACCTCATCCCATCCTGTCTATGCATGCAACTTTCATGACTCCCCCTTCACTCACCACTGAGCAAAGCACACACAATTCATTGCTTTTACACACTGCCATTGGCTTCTTTGTTTATTTTACATATATGGGTCACTTGTTGCTTAGGTAAGATTTAAATCCGGCTGAGTTGGTGTGGCTAGCTTTTGATTATTCCCAGAAGGAAAATAGTATGTCATATCCATATAAACATGTAATATTGTTTTTTTTTTCTTTTTGATGATAACATTTGACTTATCATTAAAATATGTGGTGTGGTCACCTCTCAGCCTCAACTTCGAATGGTCTAGGCTCAGAACCACTATTATTATCATTATCATCATCATCATTTTAAAGTGATCATTTAATCATAATCAATAACAATTGAATAATTGATATAGTTTTTTATTACTGAATAATTTTTATTGTTTTCTTACTGTTTTTTATTATTAAAGTAACACACAGAACACAAAATTTGAAAGATAGAAAAACACCCTCTTGGTATATATACTTTTATCATATTTTATGATGTATATAGATTTATTTTCTTTCTTTCAATAATAATGGAATATTGTAAATTGTTTTAGAGTCTATTGTTTCACTTAGTAATGATCGTGAAAATATTTCATGTTATTATTCTTCTGTAATAGAGATTTTAATGGCTGTGTAGTATTCCATTATATAGGTTTTATAAAACCAGTTCCCCATTATTGAATATTTATTTATCAAACACATAAGCACTTAATATATGCCAGACATAGCTCTAAGTTCTATATAGATATTAACTCACTTAACCTTCATAATAACATTATGAAGTAAATACTATTACTATTCCATTTCGCAGACGAGGCAAGCAGAGGTTAAATAACTTGTCCAAGGTCACACCATTTTGTAAGTGGTGGAACCAGATTCAAACTCAGAGAGTTTGGCTCCAAGTCTGTGCTCTTAATCACCCACACTTTGCTGGCCTCCCTCTGCCTCTGCTGAAAAGTAAAGACCTTCTTTTCCCTGGGAGGAAAGCTTAATCTATAGAAGACTGCTCTGGCCAAAAAGGGAACTGCTATCCTATAAGTCACTGTTATTTAGAATTAAGTAGTCAGCCTTGAAACAACTGGCAAAGAAGCACCTGGATAGGATGGGTGGTGTTAGCCTCACAGCCCCAGGAAGGCAATCTCAGGAGAGGCCACAGACCCAGGTCCAACCTGGCTGAGGCCTGGGTTACTCACCCTCTGGCAGAACCACAGAAAGCCGCCCAGCCTGCCCTGAGCTACCTTGATCCTCACACCAAACTGAGAAAGCCTTTCCTTTGCATTCTGTAGGAGCTGCTGCATCTGACCAAAGCCAGCCTTGGGAGGCGGGGAACAGGCAAGGTAGGAAGCGTCCTGGCCCACTGTTATTGTGCCCCAGAGCACAGGCAAGTCTGAGCCAGTGGAAACTGCAGCTAGAGCTGCGGGTTGATGTTGATCCAGCCTGTGAAGTGACTTTTGGGACACTGGAGCTTAGGAAAATCCCCTGACTAACCCGCGGAGGCTCCAGGGCGGTTGTTTCTACCTGATCCTGGATCCTTACTCATCGTAGCCTTGAGACTGGGTTTTGGGTTTGGCCCACTCCTTTTCTATTCTTCCCTTCTCAATAATCATAATATGATGTCATAGCTAATGATGATAATTGTTGTTTTACTTATTTAATTCTAACTTACTTAATTCTCAGAGTGAGTTAGAACAATAGTTAGTAATTATCCTTATTCTAGTGATGAAGAAAGGGAGCCATGGAGAGATTAAATAACCTGACATAGGGGAAAGGGTGTCAGGTATGGGGAATACCATAAGGCTGTGACCTTGACTGGAACCTGTACCTCAAAATGGGCCACCACACTCTGGGCCTCAGACGGTGGCTGGAAAGGAAACACTAGTTGAGCCATCTTACTTCCCTTGTCCCGTCACTTCTAGGAGGAGAAGATCTGAAGAAACAATAGGAATTTGATGGGGAGATTGTTATGGAATTTAATGATAGAGAAAGTTACAAGTTGTATTTTATATAGGCAACTGTTCGCAGGAGCCCAGAGAAGATTAATATGAAATAACATTCATGTATCCCTCCCTGGGAGGTCTATCAGTTTGCCTTTATTCTGTCTTTTACAGAAGAACCTTGAACACACAGACACCACATGCAACATCAGTGCAGCACAGTGGCTGAGCACTGCACGTCACACCACCCAGTTGAAATCCTGGCTCATTCTCCTCAGTGTGACTTTGGCTCTGTGTGTTACTTCTCTGTGTCTCAATGTTCTCATCTATAAAAGGAGGATAATGGTACCCACCCCATAGATGCCTGGCACAGAGTGAGCCCTCAATAGCCACCAGCTGTTTTTATTTTTACTTTTGACTTCTCCGTTCTCCGTCCTCTGCACCCTCCAGCTCATTACACTCTAGTCACACCAACCTCTTTTCTATTCCTCAAAACTGCCAAACTTATGCCTACATTTGAACCTTTGCCCTAGGGTGCCTGGAATTCTCTGCCCACTTCTCCCTGCCCCACCCAGGTCTGTGAGCTGTTGGTTTCTTCTCATTTGGGGGTTTCAGCTCAAGCCACTCCTCAGAGAGGCCCTCCCTGACCACCCAATCTAAATTAGCCCCAAGTCACTCTCTAGCTCATTGAAATGTTCTATGTCTATACCACTGGCCACTAGCCACATGAGGCTAGTGTGAACTGAAGAACTGAATGTTTAATTTTATGTAATTTTAAAATTAATTTAGACTTAAAATTAAAATCACCATGTGTGCCAATGGCTGCATATTGGACAGTGTAACCCTAGCCCCTTATTTGCCTTCATCATCTTTGAAGCACTTATTGTTCCCTGAACTTATCTTGCTGATTAATTATCTGCTGTTTATAATGATTCTCCCCAACTAGAGTGTGTGAACTTAATGGAAGGATGGAGTCTAACCTGCGTTGTTCACCACTGTGTCCCCACGCGCCTGGATCTTTGTAGGGGCTCATGAAGATTTGTTGAAGTAATGAATGAGTGAGCATATAAAGGTACTTTGTAAACCATAATGCATTATTGAAATTAACATATATTATCATTATGTACATATGTAATTGGAAAGCCTCTTAGCTGTTTCATTTTTTGAAAATCCCTAGGGCATGTGTGCACACACACACACACATACACACAAAGCCGATCTCTAAAACTGAACAATTTTAAAATGTGGTTTTCCTATCTTAGAAATGAATTCTTCATTTCTTCAAAGAAGATTCCTCATGGCACAATTATATATTATGATCTACCTCCCCTCTGGCAACAAAAGGAGGGCTTGGCCCGACCAAAATTCCACATCCTGTAACTTGGGAGTAGCCCTCTCTGCTCTATGGCAAGCCTGGGAGTGCTTCCGCCTGGTCCTGGGCCTTGCAGCCAGCCCTGGACCACAGAGAGCAGGATCCCTTCACTGGTCTCCAGGCCTGTTTGTCTGCTTTCCAGAGACCACAGCTCTGGGCTTGACTGGGATCAGGTCTGAAGCCTCTAAAGTACTTGGGTAGCCGCCATTCTGACTGTCACAAAAACAAGAGTATTCCTAAGTGGATTGCCAAATTCTTGAAATTAAAAACAAGGTGGGAGCAAGCCCTCTCCTTCCTGTGGGAGTAGCTGAAGCAGAAGTGTGCTGAAATACGATGCTCCAGGGCTCCTGGGAGGGCTGGGACCTGGTCTGTTCAGTGGTTCAGTACCACCAGCTAGTGTCTGGTTTCCAAGGAGGGGCTGTTATCTGACCTCCGGTCTTAAAGAAGTGTTTTGGCCTGAGTCTGCCTCTGAGAGAGCTCAGTGACTGGAGCAGCAGAGTCAGATCAGGGACAGAGCGTGTTGTTGCACCATCGTGCCTAAGCCCAGGGACTCTAGGGCCTGGTGGCCACAATAGCCTGTTGCTCAATGCCGGGTGCCGGGTCTGAGAACCAGGTCAGCTTGCTGTGCAAAGCTGGCCATGGACCTTCCCTGACCCTGAGCCTGAGCTGATAAGTTGGAGACACAGAAATGAGACAGTTGGTCTGTGGTTGTTTTTAACACTTCTTCCTGGCCCATGTGCTTGGGTTTGTCAATATTCTCCCTCCCTACATGCAAACCCCCACTCCTATACACACACACTCACCTACACCTAGACCTGCATTTTCTTCCCATACATAGCCTCGAACAGAATTCTTGGACCATGTAAAGTAAATATTAGCAGGAGGTGTTGCTTCAGGAAGGGATCTGCTTCAGTGTGTGGATATGCATGAGGGGGGATGTGCCCTGTGTCTTGGCTCCAAGACTTTCCACCATGAAAATTTCTCTCCTGAGTGCAGGTTGTAGAGAAAGCAGTGTGTCCACTCCTCAACCCATCCCAAACCGTAGGTTTATGCATGCCCTAGGTTCTTCAGCAACATTCACCTAGCCCTTTCTCTGGGCCAGGTCTCGCCCTGTGCCTGAAGATGACTCAAGTGCTCTCAGTAGGAGAGGTATCGTTTGGATGACTGGCGGCTCAGGGACACAGAAAGTGGCTCTTCAGCCTCAGGCACCCGCTACCTGACTGGTGAGTCACCCAGAGAATGTTGGGCCCCAGGGCAATCCTTGTGTCCTGTGGAGCCTGTAGATACTGAAAATAGAAGCAATTTACCTTTTGAAAGAAGCCCTGGGGGTGGGACCAAAAGTATGCTTGAGGTGGGGCCACAAAAGGCCACCATGTCAAACAGGCCTCCTGTAGCCCTGCCCACTACACTCTCGTCCATGCTGCTCTGTCTGTACCACATCTTTTCATTCCCGATGCCTTTATATTGTTTCTTTTATATATATATATATATATATATATATATACATATATATATATATATATATATATACACATATATATATAAACATTTATTAATTTTTATTCATCTTTTTCAAAATATTATGACTTTGTGAGGAAAAAACCCATGCCAAGAATCTGTGGGGCTTTTCTCGTTGCCCAGCCTACCTGGCATGCGTGGGGAAATGGTTGTCCGTGGGGTTGGCCCCTTGACTTCTATTCCAGTATGGGGAGCTCGTGACCATGGGGCACCTCATCACTGCTCTTCCTCCTCTCCCAACGTCGCATTTTGGGTCAGGTGAGGGGCCTTGGGTTCCCTAAGAAAAGCCCAATAAAGAGGTCCAGTGACAGCAGAGAACATATCCCATGAGCTCATTTCAAGGAAGGCGAAGGGTCTCACAATGATAGTTGTGTTTGTGGTTTTTGAGCAGCTGCATGTGCCAGGCCCTACTCAGTGCTTCCCTGATGTTATTACATCTAAGTCTCAAGGGCCAAGAGATGAGTACTGTTTTTATCCCCATTTTGTGGTGGGGAAACTGAAGATCGGAGAGATGCAAATGAGTCTGCCCAACGTCAGAGCCTCAAGCGGCTGAGCTGGTCCTCAAGCCTGGGTTTGGCTGACTAGGGAGGCTACACTTGAAGCCACCATTCGTCTCCCTCTCACTGTGGCCTCCCCAACAGCCCTGACCCACACTGGGGGGCCAGGGGCGCAGCAGATGTCTAGGCAGCCCTGCCTCAAGATCTGCTTTCCTTTCCAAAAGGTCTGAGAGTCAAAATCCCTTCTACTGATGTAATGTTTTTTCCTGTGAAATCTGCTGAAAGATCACTCCTGTGTCCATTTGTTCTCCACAGGAGATTCCTGTAGGGGAAAGATTATCAAAATATTTGCCGGCCTTGCGGGGAGTACTTAGAGTCGTGCCAAGCTCTGCTGGATGTGTGAGGTGCCACGTTCCTCCTGGCTTCTGTTTGGACCCGTCTGCTGAGGAGGAGAGAGGTGAAGAATCTAATGGAAGCAATATTTAGATTTCCATGAGCTCATCAGGGATGCTCAAGCACAGTACAGAGTTGGACATGGCAATAGCTATTTAAGAATTTTCTAGTTCAGAGCATTTAGTGGGATCTGAAATCTGAGCTGACTGAAGTGCCATTAGTACACTCCTGGAATCATGGGTGTGCTGAGTGCCTGAAGTGGAGCAAGAGCCCCAGGTGCCAGTCTGAAGACCTGACATCGGGCCTGGCTCTTCACTTGGATAGCAGGCAGGTCCCCTGCCTCCCTGGGCTTGTTTCTTCACCTGTAAAATGGGGCAGGGAACAGCGAGGAGAGATGATTTTAAAGAGGCTGGGTAGCATCCAGAAGCCAGGCTGAGTGAGTTTGTTTCCAAGTCCACTTGATAAGAGAGGGGAGACTTTGGGCAAATTCTGTCACCTCCCTGGATTTAGTTTCCTCATCTGTACTTTGTGTGCATACGTGTGAGGATTAAACTGGTCTCTGTGTAACATCCCCGGAACAGTGCTTTGCTATTACATAACAAGCACTCAATAAACATCACCATTATTGTTTATAGCACCTTCCTGCTCTCACATTTTATTAGTTAAACTGTGGGTCTTGGCAATCACCCCCTAAGAGATAATGTCTCGGTTGAGCAGTGGGTTGAGGAGCTGGCTGGAGAAAAAGGAGATTCTTCTTTGCTGGATCATATATAATCAGCTCATGAGTTTCTTCCACCCACCCCTCCTCCCCCTCATAAGGTGTAGCTTTAATGCAGTGATTTCACTTGTATTGAAATCCTTGAGGGAGGCAGGCAGTATAATTTTCCCCTGGGAATGTCCTGGAAGGGAGAAGATTGTAGAGAGATTAACTTCAGTTGCTAAAGCAAAAAACTCTCAAGCTTTTTCTGTTCCTTTTCACTATTTTAAGTTTCTTTCTCCCCAAGGGAGATGTTTTGCAGGTGACAAATTTGTGTTTAAAAAGAAAAAAGAAAAAAAGAAAACCATGTGTCAGAGCCATACAGACCAGGAAATTCAATTCAAATCTTTACAGTTTACTAGCTGGCCAGGGTTATTTCTTCTCTCTGAGGCTGTTTCTTCATCTGTAAAATGAAGGTAATGATATTATCATTAAATATCAAGGGTTGTTGAGATTAAATGTGACCATGTACATATGGCATAAAATAAGGGCTCAGAAAAGCTAGTTCTCGCTGCCCTAGCCTCCCCTCCATATCTGTGCCTAGCAGGGTCTTCCACTTGCCTGTCCACCTTCTGCCTCCAGCCAAAAGGGCAGGAGGCACTCCCCATACTCCCTTACATTGTGTGCTGTTAGCTTTCAGAAAAGGCTATAATCTTCCTAGAAGTTCCCTTGCAAGTTAGAACCTGTGAGCTGTCACCAGGACTGGTTGCTGTTAAAGTGGAGCTATAAATAGGAAAAGAGTAAAGAGGGAAACTCAACAGCCCCTTCTCACATGGCATTCAGCCACAGACTGGTGACCTAGCTCTCCAGCCAAGGTCCCTGCTAACAGCTGAGCACAGTGGTGGTCACAGGTTGGGGAGACTGCCTCTCTTTATCAGGTGTCCCCCACCCTATTCAGGAATGGGTCTTCAGGAATCAGGTGACTGGGGCCACAGTCATGAGTATAGTAGCCTTCTTTCCTCTGGCAATGGAAGCCTTGGTTGGCTAGAGGTGGGCTAGAAGAGATTGGGATGATGGCGAAGGGGTGACAGGGAGTAGTGCCCAATCATGGGCCTGGGCAGCAGCTCTGTAGGCTGATATTCTGTGCCCACACCCAGGGGCCCTGGGGCTCCCAAAACCCTTGCCATCTTCTGCCGGATCCTGGGTTCTTTTGCTTTCTCCTGAGCTTTCTCATTGCTGCTGCCACGTTCTCTATCAAGGTCATGATAATCCCAAATGGTGCCTTTTTTGCAAATTAGAAACAGGCACCTCTTTCCCCAGAAAATGTAGTTCTGCACCAGGACACACAGCTTAGCAAATGGATGCCCAGGCTAGATTTCGGCCCCTATTTCCTCCTTCAGCTGAGCAACTTTGTGCAGTGAACAACTTACACAACTGTACACGGTAGCTTTCTTTTCCATTCTCTGCTTTATTGGTCTAGATTGGCCATGTTGCTTTTGCTGCTGTCTCCCCTGAGCTTGCTGCTCCTGCCTCTACGGTAGCCCTTACCATAGCAAGGCCAGCTTTTAAGAAGTTACGAAAGACAGCCTGGCACTGTCAGTTTTTCCAACCCCACCTGTGAAGGAGCTTGTGACATTCCCACCAGGCCTGGGTCGAGGACATTGAAGGGCTCCTTAGAGTCCAATTCAACAGTATCCTTTCTGACATTGTTCGGCACTCTGGGCCCAGGTTCTCCTATCTCCTACAACAGTGCGAATTCCCTGCTCATCCAATGATTTTACAGAGGCTGAGGGCAGTGTCCCCCTCTACTGTGTGCAAGAGAGTAGGCCCTGGAGTCCTGGGCTCTGGCATTAGTCTCAACCTCTTCACTTTTCCTCCCAGAGGGGCTGGCAGGTTGGTTGGTAAACAACCCTCCTGAAGGCCTCCTCTGACACCTCAGGATTCCTGAGGGGGAAGGAATGTGGATTAGTGTCCTCTCTCCCACCGGGACATCCACAAATACAGTATTCCCTTACCTGTTACCTGGATTTTGGGGGTTAGAGTGGTCCAAAAACATGGCATTTTATGATTCCATATCTGCTCCTTTTTAAACTCACAGTTTCTACCAGAATACCTGGACCACCTGTTAGACATGCATGGTTCAAAGCCAAGTTTCTGGTAGATTTGCCAGTTGCCGGGAGAGGCCACTCCCTTTGAAGAGCAGAGATAGAGGTGGGCTGATTCCTGGGTGGTCCTCATGCTTCACCCTGAGAGGCAGAGGGAGGGGAGAGTTGGCTTCAGACACACTCTTAGGTGTAAGGAAGAGCCAACTGTCCGTCACTGTAGCAACACCTATGGGTGGGAAGAGGCTGTAAACCTGTAAAACAATCCTCAAGCTTTCTCTTTCCACAGTTGACAGCTGCTACTATAACCTGGTAAGTGTAGAGTGTTATAGGAACACTTTCAAGGGGCACTACCCCAGTCGTGTAGAGCCAGGAAAGAAGTTGTGGGGAGGTGATGCCTGGGCCAAGGGAGGAGGAAGAGGAGGGAGTTGTTTAGAGAAAAAAGGGAAGAAACTATGAGCAGTGACAAGGAGGCATGGAACAAAGTGATGAGTTTAGGGAGCCATCCTGAGGAGTCTGGATTTCAATTTGTGGGTGTCAAGAAGCTCTTGAGAGGCTTGAAGTGATAAAGAGATGTAATGAGGCTTGCGTTTTAGAAAGATCATTCAGGTGGTTTAGTGGAAGACTGATTGGAGTAGAGCAGGGTGGGAGATGGGGAGACCAGCTGGGAGGCTATGACGAGTCCAGGTGAGAGAGGACGAGGATCTCTACCAGAAAGGTAGTGGGAGGAACCGAGGAGCACAGGAATTTGAGGACTATTTAGGCAAATGGTCCCTGGGGCTTGGTGAAAAGCTAGCTGTGTGCATAATTGTATGGGGGCAGTGATGGAGAGGACTGGGACCCAGGATGGAGATGTCATCTGTTATATGATACAAGAGAAGATGGAACTGGCTTTGGGGTGAGTTAGGTTTGGGATATGCTAATTTTGACCTGTCTCTGCCAAAATTAACATTTAGCAAACCATTTGAATATAAAAGCTAAAGCTCAAGAAGCAGGTTGCATTAAAACTGTGGAAGTGTGTGATAACCAGGGAGAATGGGATGAGTTCAGGACCTGGATCTATACACTTTCAAGGTTGTTGGAGATAGAGGACCCACAAGGAGGACGGACTAGAAACTTTTGGAGAGGTAAGAGGAGGGTCAGGGAAAATGGTGTTTCAGAGGTCAAGCGAGTGGAAAAATTTAAGAAGGAGGGAGTGGTCACCAATGTCAAATGCAGCAGAAAGGTCAGTAACTCGAGGTCTGAATTGTGTCCACTGGCTGTACACTGTGTAAGTCATTATCAACCTCAAGGAGAGCAATGTCTGTGGAGAGGCCGGGGCAGAGGCATCTGCAAAGAACTGTAGATGCTCTGGAGAAAGAAAGAGGAGAGATCAGATGATAGAAGGTAGCGTAAAGTCAAGTAATATGCTTCAGATGAGGGAAACTGGAGCAGCTTAATAGGCTGAGCTGGAACCACCAGCTGGGAGGGAGAGATTACAGACACAGAGAAAAGAAAGAGGGCGACAAATAGAGTGATGGAGGGAATGGGACAGATGGAGTCAAGAACATACGGGGTGGGTTCATGGTGAGCAACAGGAGTAAGGCCTGATCCTCTATGGTGGGGTGGGGACAGGTGGAGAGGATAACTGTGATATTGATTCTACTACAGGGAAAGAGGGTGGGGAGCTGAAGTCTGATGGCCTTGCTTCTAGTTGAAGTTGAGCTCGGCTAAAGTTGAAGATCATGGATTATCATGGGGTGAGCCTGCAGGGTTGTGGGGGTTTCTCCAAAGATCTCAGGTTTCAGCTCCCTGGGTATGAGAAAGGAAATGGTGGGTGCTGAGTAAGTACAGGAGAAGGATATGGGTTCAGACTGGCAAAGAACTGCTCATGTGCTCAACCATGGTTCCAGAAGGACAGGGAAAGAAGAAAGAAGCTCAGGAGGGGCTGATAGCTCATGAAGATGTGGATGCACAAAAGGGCTGTGCTGAGGGGCCAGGAGCCAGGGAGGTAAGGGGGATGTAGGCAGAAAGGGGCTACTGTCATGTACTATGTCAGAGAAAGCTCAATTCCCTGCAGGGCCAGAGAGTAGGCAGGTGATGTGGAGCACAGGTACAAGTCACTGGAGTTGGGAGGTCAGTGCACTTTGAGCCTGGAGCATTAGCAGTGTTGTCACAGGGTAGGAGTATGTGGCTTTGAGAACTGTAGCAAGCAGGATGAATTAGGAGTGTCTAACAGTGGGAGGGTGGGTACAGTCCAGGGTTTCCCAAATGTGTTTTATCATAAGGACACATGGGATCTTGTTAGACACTGGGTCTCCAGGCTGCACCTTGATCTCTGCAATCTAAGCATAGAAGAGAGGAGCCTCGGAATCTGCACTATCAAGTTCGCCAGGTGATTCTTATGAACAGGCAAGTTAGAGAACATTGATATCAGGAAGGGTAAGTCTTCGAGGGTGAAGAAGGGAGATTTAGAGAAGAATGGATACAGGAAAGTTTTGGAAAACAGCCTGAAAAGGAAGCAGGGAGATTTCGGCCAAGTAAGAAGAGAGCTGTGGAGAGGAATAAAGGTGAGACTCCATGCCCAGAGGGCTAACGTTTGAGTTAGTGAGAAAAGATTCCCCCCCCAGAGAGCTCTACTATGAAAGAATTATAGGAGACTCAATTTCTGGTGCTCTGGAACAACTAAGTGTTGAATCATTTGTGTATCTGGGTTTGGATCCTCTCTCTTCTGAGGAGTGTCTGACCTATAATTAGTAGGATGGTTGAAACTTGGATCAACTCTCTTTCCTTTGACTGGCTTTTCTTTTCCTGTCCATCTTTTTATGCCCTCATTGTCTGGCTGTCATCCTGGCGGGTCCCAAGAGCAAATGGCTAGTACTTGTCTCAAACGTAGAGGTGCTTTATCACGGTACCTTATCTCTGTTTCCAAACAGGGCCAGTAGAAAGCTGACAGGAAGTAGTTTACACCATCCCCCAAACTTTATGGGCTTAGATAATCCTCCCAGGACTATATTTTTGCCCCTTGGTGTTTCACACAGACCATCTCAGGATCCTGGAACTGGCACCAGGCGAACACGTAAGGAGTTGACAGCCACATGTGTGATGTGACTTAGAAACATCAAGAACACCCCCTTCCCCAATCACCTGAGTACGTCCTTCATCTGAAATTCCACAAGGAGCCAAATGAGTTTGAAGCAGCCAGGCGTGGAGGGAAAGACCTGAGTTTAGAATCCCTGTCAGATCTGTATTGCAGTCCTCTGATACTTTCTAAGCACGTGACTCTGGACAACTTAACTTCAAGGAGCCTCAATTTCTTCATCTGTAAGACAGAATGCCTCAGGGTGCTGCTGTGAGAATTAAACGGGTAAAGCACACAGAGTGCCAATAGTAGGTGCTGGAACAACAGGCAGGGCCCATCACCATTGGTCACTATCAGTACTCCATACTGAAAGCCCACAGCAAATGGAAGAGGGACAGTAAAGGAGTAGGGAGGGAGAGTACAGGCGGTGAAGGTCCCTAGAGCTACTGTTGACTAGTTTCTATCCCCAACACTTAACAAATCACCAGAGTCCATGTTTACAGAAGCACTTTACCTGACCTTTATTTTACCTTTGTTACCAAAGGTGGTAGCAGTATATTATTATTTCTGTATAAAGCACCTCAAGGTCAGGATCTGCTGGCCCAGCACCTTCCACGCTGAGGACACTCTAGGTGTTCATTAATACTACGAATTAAGAAACAGAAACCACGAGTCTAATCATCTGTAGCAATCTCCAAGAAAGGCCAATATGACTCACTTCAAAATATTCAAGGATTATTCACTAATTTCCTTCCATATGGTGTGTTTGTCACCACCTGGTCACACTGTGAGGAAAAGCTCCTCTAACGCCCTCAAGTTCATAAGAGGTCACATGGGGAGCACGCAAGGGTTCGAACTTCCTGGAAATTCTGACAACTGAGCAATCTGCCTTCCACTCCCATTCAGATGTTCCTTCGGTCCTTCGCGCAGGAAGTCAGGGCAGCACGTAGTTTTAGCTCTCCTAAGCCTAGAAGAGGAAAAAGGGATTTCTTTCCCCATTGGCTGGCCAGGGATAACGGGGATGACACTGGCACATCCCCCTGCAGGAAGGCTGCAGAGTCAGGGCAGGGCCTTTCACATGAGTCACCTGGGAGGCTAGTTAAAATGTGGGTTTTGAGTCAGTCAGTTTGGGGTGAAACAGGTTTGGCATTTCTAATAAGCTCCCAGGGATGGCAAGGCTGCCTCTCCCACACCACTCTTGATAGGGAGAACTCAAGGGATAGGGAGTTTGGAATTGAGGCTCACACCTGTGTACCTGTCTGTGTGGTTTCCTGCCATGGGGGAAATGCAAGTGTATTTGGAAGCCCAGACTGTAGTCCCCAATCCACTGGAGACTCCTACCCACCCCTACCCCAAGTCTAAAACTTCATTCAAAAGTCCAGGTCACAAATATCTGTTGAATGCCGGGCATGGAGTTAACCCAGCCAGCTTGCTTCTTTTAAGTCATTTTGCTATTACATGTCATGCTCAAGCAATTCAACCCAGCTTTCCTGCTCGCTCAGAAACAGGATTCACACTAGGGGGTGATGTAGGTAGTAGAATCAGGGAGTTCAGTCAAGGGGCCTCCAGATCGTAGCTATGTGAATTTGGTTGGTTACTCTGCCTCTGTTTTTTTCATCTATAAAATGGGCTTAATGACCTCCACCTCTCTGGGTTATGAGAAAATTAACTGAGATGCTATGTGTAAAGCTCTTGGTCCAGTGCTGGTAAACATAGTTGTTTTTCAAATTTAGGCTGTGTTTCCTTCCCCAGAATCTCTGATGCTCTGCCCCTCATTGTCGACACCTGTGCCAATTCTAAGGGCAATTGACTGTGTTCTTACTACCTGGTAATCTCAGTACTGTCAACAGGGCCATTTGAAGGGGTTCCAAATGGTCACCACCCAGAGAAATGCCCCTCACCAACCACGTGCGTGCATGTGTGTGTGTATGCGTGCATGCGTGTGTGTGTGTGTGTGTGTGTGTGTGTGTGTGTGTGTGTGTTGAGGAGGGAGGGAAGGACCAAACTGATGACCTTGCCCAGCCCTCTGACTTGCTGTCCCAGCTGCCCTTGCACCAGAGTTTGAGGTGTGTGGCGAGCACTTCATGACTGATAACACAGTATCACAGATTGTAAATAAATTATTTTTAAAATAAACTAATTTGTTTAGTTTAAATAGTTTTAAACGAAACAGACACAAGATTGTCTATTATAATACCACTCCCATGCATCTGCACTCCAAAAGGATATGTAAAATTTTATTTTAACTTCTTATCATGACGTTTCTCAAGCCTACAGCAAAGTAGAGATAATAGTGTAACAAACTCTGGCTTTAACAATTATCTATATTTCAGTAATCAAAGGCTGTTTGAAAGAACAAGTTGTGGGATCACACCTCATGCCCTGACATTCACATGGAAGTAAGTTATACAATGTTGATGTCTTGTTGGAAAAAAGCTGAGAACTCTAGTTCTTTCTGATCCATTTCTTATTGATATCTCTTCTCTAGAGAATGGTAATGACCCCTACTTGGCAGGGGTTGACTGAGCCTGAAAAGTAGGTGGCACAGTCAGAGCCACACAAATGGACAATCCTTTCCTGGCTCCAACTTGACCCCCAGTGTTCTTGAGTTGAAAATGAGGAAAGATTAGACAGAAGTAGGCAGCTGCTGAGCGGGGAGCAGTGAGCAAGTCTCCACTCTGGACCCTCCCACCATCTGCCTGTAGCCACCTGCCTGCTCAAGTCACCTGTCTCCTCCAGGATGACCATGTCCTGTTTTGTAGAATGATGACTGCTGTAAAGATAGATAGCACAAACAGCTGAAGATAAAGGGACAGAGTAATTGTTCTTGGGCTGTATGGGCCCCACTGCAGGGGGGGGGGGGGTGGTCACACTTGTCTGTGAATTAGTTTAGCTCTGAAGTTTGGAGGAGGCCATTTTTTCCCACTCAGAAACAGCATATGAATTGATGAAACATTTCTCCTAGTAGCACTATTACTACCATACTATTATCACTTCTGAGTCACATTCCTTCTTAGAGGCTGCAGTCACCACTTCCCAACAAGGATATCCTGACCCCAACTCAAGAAGAGGGTGTCATGGGAAGAGTGGGATGTGGAATTAGAAAATCTAAATTTTAGTCTTGGCTGTTATTTAATGAGCTCAGTGACCTTAGGCAAATCCCTGAAACTCAGTACCCTCTTTCTAAAAATAAGATGATGATATTTTACCCCAGAATTATTTTAAAACTCATATAAATACTATAGATTTTATTTTCTTAATTGGACTGGCTTCAGGCAAAACTGAATACGGTAAAGTTAGTTCAGCATTTTCCATTTTCTCGATCCAAGCCAATCAATTCTCTCTTATTCCCGAGTCCCCCTTCTCCACTTACCTTTGAAGCACCAGATGCTGCCAGGCAGCTAACCAAGAAAACAACCAATTAATTAGTACACACTAAAGGGCTGATAATTTAATCTCAAAAGAGGAAATAGTCTATATGTATCAAGTGCTCACTAAGTGGCACCAAACATATTTTGTGTAGTTCTCACATCGGTGTTAGGAGGTCTGTTACTATCATCCCCTATTTCACAGATGTGGCAACTGACCTACAAGTAAGATGCTTGTTAAGAGTCAGACAGCTAATCAGCAAAAACTGGAATTCAAATGCAGATCTGTCCAATTCTAAAAGCAGTACTATTGTTTATTTATGTAACCTTTTATGAGGCACTGGAACCAAGTGATTAAGAAGAGCACGAAGTCTGAGTCAGATGGCCTGAGTTCAAAGCTCAGCACCTTTACATATCATTGTGTAACCTGGGCAGAGACCGTATCCTCATCTATGAAAGGGGATAAGAATAGTGCCACCTCATAAGATTATTGTTGGAATTAAGTGAGTTAATAAACATAAAGCTCATTGTAAGCACTATGTAAATTATCCTTAATTATGAAAGCAATCGGTGCTCATTGGGAAAAATTTTAGAATAACATGAAGAAAAAAGCAAAGTCCTCTCATGCTCACCTGTCAGTTTCACCTCTCAAACAGTTTTAATTGAGAAAATTCTTTCAGACATTTTGTACATATAGACACATAATCCCACACAAATGTATATGTATTTATTATTTTTACATCAATGGGGCAACTTGCTTTTTTTCACTTGCTTTCTTCACTTAATATTATTTCACAGACACCTTTCTGTTTCAGTACCAAGAGAATTACCTCATTCTTATCAGCTGCGTGCTGTGTGCCATAGTATAGACGTGCTCTAATTCAGTCATTCCTCCGCACATCAACAATGCAAGCAGTGTTGTCACAAATATCGTAGTGTGTACAGGCGAGTGAGCTTTTCTGTTAGACTAATCCCTCGAAGCAGAGTTACTGGGTAAAGAGCGCATTTAGAGCTGGTGTTCTATTAGGTCATCCATTAAGGATTAACATTGTTTTACCAAAAAAAAAAAAAAAAAAAAAAAAGGCTATAGAGAGAGGTCAATGCCTAACACAAAGGAATAGGAATAACCAGTTAATGATGACAATTTAAGTGATAACGTTGCTAGGAAGATTTTAAGATAATGGGTGAATCCTGCCCACATCTCACAAACCATTCTATTAGGCTGAAGTCTACTTGTCTGGAAGGCAAACTTTGCTCTCAAAGATTGAATGAGTACATCCACGCAAGCTGGGTTTTCTGTCAGTCAGTTTCCTTCTTCCACTCTAGAACAGCGCTGGCATGGTTCACCTCCACTGGCCACCCTGGCAGCCTGCAGTATCTACATTGAGCCCTTTCCTGTCAAAACTTAAGATCGTAGCCAGGTAGCCATTGAACTAGTTTTGCATACATTTGTTTGCTCTCTCTTCATTTCCATAGCAAGCATTTTTTTCAAGACTCCTCCCTCTCTTTTATTTTCACCAGCATCAACAGTCTGTCCCCCAATACTTTTAATCCCTCCTTTTGCATTTTTGCAGCACAGGGGACCTCTGCTGCAGCCAGTCCTTCTGTATCTGTGTTATGTATGTTCTCCACAAGAATGCAAGGTCCTGACAATGTACTCACCTTCTTATATCCTCAGGCTAGCAATGCTTTCCACAACAGGGCCTCGATGAATTCATTTTTTAAGTGACATTTTTAATAATAACATAATACATGCTTATGGAAAAAAAAGTAAATAGAAAGAACTGTGTAAATATGGAAAACTAAAATCATCTGAATTCCATAATTATCCAGAGATATTTTGGAGCATTTCCTTCCAATTGTTGAATAAAGAAGCTAATTATGCACAGCTGGTCATCAGATTAAGAAAGTAACTGGGGAACAAGGGTCCAGAGTTTGGTGAGGGGAGCAAGTCCTGAAGTGGGCAGTTCAAATATAGAACATAAGGTTGAGGTGCACCTTGCATAGAAAGTGAGCCTGTGTTGTCAAGAGCTCCATCTCTTTTTCATTCACTCGTTCATTAACTTAGTAGGTATTTATTGAGGATCTACCCAGGTGTAACCTTGTAATGACTTCTCTTAGCAGATCTGACAGTGAGTTTTCAGCCATCATATAGGCCTTTTGGAAGCTGACTTCCCTGCTGGGCAGACTGGGAATTCTCGTGAGCAAGTCCATAGCTAACTCTTCACAGGGCAGGCACCTAAAGGGTAAAGCTCCTGAAAATAACTGCAACATTTGCTGCTATGGTTGAGAGCTGCCAGCCCTTTGTATCAGTGGTTTATTACATGTTATCTTCATGGAATTCTCTGTCTGCACTTGTTCAAGTTCAGATTTTCTGTTCAGTCTTCATTGATTGTAGCTTAAACATCTGTGTTCCTTACTTGTCATCGTTTAGGTCTGGGCAAAGCTGAAATTTGAAAAGTTATTCTTCCTTAAAGTACATTTTGCCCAGCTTCCTGATAACTAGTGATGTTACAGGGACTAAACAAATTACTTTGTGTCAGGAGGGGATCAATTTGAGGTTGAGTGCTCGCTAACAAAGCCTCTTGCACTGCCTAAAAGTCATCAGTTCCATGCCACTGGTTATGTTGTCCTTTCATAGATCACTTTGGCTGAAGTGGCCCAGAGTTTTGCTGTTTAAACATTCACATGGAAGCTGTCTATAGACTTGAGGAAATTTGAATCCTAAAATTGTTTATAGCACAGCCCACATCTATGGCATTATATTTATTTAGCATATCAGGACCTATATGAAATAAAACATAGAAGAAAGGACAAAGGGTCTAAAAGCATTCATTCATTAATTCACTCATTCATTCAATAAATATGTATTGACTGCCAATAATGTGCCAGATCCCAAAATAAGAACAAAACAAAAGCAAAACCAGACATGGATCTTAGAGGCTACAGAGCAACAGATGTTAAACAGAAATAAATGTGTAATTATAAACTGTGGCAAATTATAAACTGTGAAAGAAAAGAAGCTATAAGGCACATGTAACTGAGATACCTGACCCGTGCTGGGTTTCAGGGAAGGTTTCCCAGAGAACAGGACTTCTGTGCTGGAATTGGTTACTTTCATGGTGCCTCAGTTTTCTCATTAGTAAAATGGGGATAATACCACCTCTTTAGACTCACGGAGACATTGTGGGAAGAGTGATTATGTCCATGAAAGGTTCTGAAAAATGCTCGGTGTACCTAAAAGTAAATGTGTTGCTCTCCAGCCATAGGCAGCTGTTCCCTGGCTTCTACATCTGTCATCAAGCCAGGCATTACTCAGGCACTTAAACTGCAGACTGGACCTTTGATCATTTTCCTTCTCTTTGCCAGGCAGCTGGACCTGCCGGAGAGAACTGGGGTTAACCTTGGTTCTGCTAATCACATCTAGTGTGAATTTGGGTAAGTTCTTTAACTGCCAAAACTCACTTTTCTCATTTGTGCAGTGAGGGCAATAATGTTATCAGCTCACGGCTTAAATCTTGTAAAGCACTTAGCACAGTGTGTGGCTCGTCCTTACTCTTAAACCAGTGTTGTTACTGTTGTTGTCATTGTTATCATTGCTAATTATTAACTCTTATCAATTAGTCCTTGGTAATAACTTTGGTCATTTTGGTCCTTCCATTCCCACTGTCACCAGCTAGTCAAAGCCCTTATCGTGTGATGATTGCCATCCTCTCCTAATCAGTGTCCCGCTTTGGCTCTCCTGTCTCTAGTTCATTCTACACAGCTTCCTAAAACACAGTGCTTTGCATATATTTCCTCTTTTTTTTTTTTTTTGATGCTGTCATTGAAAAAAATATTTTCAGCTCATACCACAAAGATCTGAGCTTGCTAATATGGAAAGATTTCTTTGAAAATTTGTAATAAAACAGCCTACAAGTGGATAGAAAAGTGGAAGTACAAATTCCAAAAAGGAAAAAACGACTGGCTACTAAACATGAAAAGATGAGCAGCCTCACTTATTACAAGAGAAATGTGAACTAAAATTGTACTAAATTCATATTTTACTTGTCAGGTTGAACAAATTCAAAAGTTTAATAACACATTCTGACCAGGATGTGGAGAAATAGGCATTTTCTTATATTGCTGGGGAGTATAAATTGGTGCAATCCCTGTAGATGGCAATTTGGCATTACTTATCAAAATTACAAAAGTATATATCCTTTGACTCAGCAACTTTACTCTGGAAATTTATCAAGCAGATATACTTGCACATACCAATGATGTATGTACAAGATTATTCATTGCAGTATTGTTTGTAGTAGGAAAGGACTGGAAACAACCTAAATGTCCATCAATAGGGCACTGATTGAATAAATTATGGTACACCTCTTCAAAGGAATATCATGCACTAACATGGGAAAATCTCCAAAATATATTAAGTGGAAAAAAGCAAAGTATTGAACTATAGGTATAGTGTGTTACTTTTTGTGTGGGGGTGGGGATAACACATATACACTTAAACTCTGGTAGGCATACACAATATTAATCGCAGTAGATACCTGTGATGGGATGGGGACTAGGCAGATAGGAGGCAGAGTTAAGAGGGAGGCTTTTCACTGTATACCATTATATCTATATTTCGATTTGTGAACCATGCAAATATTCCCTAATCAAAAGATTGTATTAAAATACTCCTGTTACTCATCCATTAATGTATTGAGCACCTACTATGTATACTGGGGATACAAATGTGAAAGTAGTTGTGGTGCGATAGAAAGTTCACTGAACTTTGATTAAAATACCTGATTCAAATTCTGACATTGCTTCACACTAGCTATGACTCTTGGCACAGAGTCAGCATGCGACAAATATTTGTTAAATGACTTTATGATTGAAGTTACTAAACCTTTCTAAGTCTGTTATTTCCCGTATAAATGGACATAAAGATGCTTCTTATCTTACAGAGGCATTGTGAAGACAAATGATAGAATGTGTCATCAATTCTAGTAATAATTAATGATAACTACTATATATGGTAGGCACTTTCACATTCATTATTTCCTTGACTTCTCACATTTATTCACTCATTCATTCATGAGGAAATGGAAAAACTAAGAGGAACAATGACTTGCCCAAGGCGTCTCTGTGAGTTATCTTCTGATCTTTCTTTATTGCCACACAATAGAAAATACATATAGCAGGTGCTCGGGGAATTTTGAAAATCAAGGAAAACCAATGTAAGTTTTATCACTGTTCTCAGTGACACTCCAGAGCAGCAGAAAGTAAGTAAATGCATTTCTGATCATTTAGTTTGGAAATATAACAGCTAGTCTGTTTGACATTCACTGCCCTAAACACTTTAGGAAAATCCAACAAAAATCAAAAGTTTGTACTTCTAATGAGGTAAGAAAGATAAAAACCAACCCACAAAAACAGTCATAAAGAAAATATAAAAACTCATTCTTAAGAATGCTGCACTTATAATCTTGCAGATTTGTCAATAGCTCTTTCTTAGAAGGATGAAAAGAATATAAAATATACCTAACATGGCACGATTTTAAAAACATTTTGTTGGAGTAAAACTTACATGAAGAGCAGTGCACAAACAATATTGATAAAGTGAGAGACAGTTAATTTTTATAAAATAATACACATCTATGTAAGCAGCACCTGGATCAAGAAAAAGAACACAGGCATGGCTCGTTTTATTGCACTTTGCTTTATTGTGCTTCACAGATGTTGCGGTTTTTACAAATTGAAGATAAAACCCTCCACCAGCAAAAAATTACGGCCTTCTTAGTAATGGAGTGTATTCCACACAGTTTATTTCTCTTTCATTGATGGACATTTGGGTTGTGTCCTGGGGGGCTGTTATAAAGAGAGATGCTATAAACATTTCTGAACAAGTCGTTTGGTGAATATGTGCATACATCTCTGTTGGGTATATACCCAGGGATGAAATCACTAGGTCACAGGCTATCTACTAATTTAGCTTTAGGAGATAATGCTAAACAGGTTTCTAAAGTGTTACACAAGTTCTCTAACTTTAGCCATTCTGGTGGATGTAAAGTATGATAACACTGCAACTTCAATTTGCATTTCTGAGGCGATTAGTAATTGAGAACTTTTTCTTGTGTTTTTTTGGGGGGAGTAGGGTGACTTTTTTTGAGAAATGCCTGTTTATCTCCTCTTGAGAAATGCCTATTGAAATAATCTGCCTATTTTCAATTGGATTTTCTGCCTTTTTCTTGCTGATTTATGTGTTCTTTATACATTCTGTATATAAGTCCTTTTTTTAAATATATGTGTTACGATTATCTTATCTCTGTGGCTTGCCATTTCACTTACAGTGTCTTGATTTTAATGGTCTTAATTTTAATGTTGTCCAATGATCACTTTTTCCTTTATAGTTCGTACTATATGTATTTAAGAAGACTTTGCCTACCTCAAGGCCATGAAGATATTTTTTGATATTCACTTTGGATAGTTTTATTGTTTTACCTTTTACAAGTAGATTTAAAAATCTTTCTGGAATTGATTTTTTGGTATGATTTGAGGTAGGGATCAAGGTTCTTTTCTCTCCATGTGGGTGTTCAGCTTATCCAGCATTGTTTACTGAAATGACAGACCATTCCTTTCCCAAAGCATCACAGCAGCATCTTTGATATAAATCAAAGACCGTATAATGTCGATTTGTTTCTGAACTCTATTCTATTGGTCAGTTTGTCTATCCTTGCCAGTTACTATTTCTATAGCTTAATAATAAATGCTGATATCTGACAGTATTAAGTAATCAGTTGGCTCCAATTTTTCATCCCACCAAGCCATCTAGTACTGAAGTGCCGCTTTTACTTCCCACTTTGCTTTCAATATGTTCAGGTGGGTGTGATGGATTTGCCTGTTCTCATGGCTTAGTTATTTGTGGTTACCTGCATCTTTGTCCCACCAAAGCCTTTTAAACTGAAAGCTAGCCAGGTGTCTGAAGTTGAGCAAAGCAGATCTGCTGGATAGTCAAATAACGAGGGGAAGGGGGAGGAGTGGATTAGGAGGGGTTGTCTCTCCAAAGGCGTACAGTGAGGAAACGGTCGATCTACATACATTTTGAGGACTGTCTTCTCGGAGAGATAAGAGGAGAGCCAAACTCTAAAATCTGAGAAGAGGCGTGCAGTGCGAGGTCACCGCATGTAAATGTCGCGGGGGGGCGGGGGGGGGTTCCGCCGGGCCGCGCGAATCGGCTTGCTGGGGTGGGGCCGCCAAGCCTCAAATCACCGGTTGAGGGCCAGAGCGCGCGCCGCCGGCTCAGAGCCGCGCCTTCAGCTGCCCGGGCGGGAGCCAGAGCCGCCCCGCGCACTGGCGAGCCGCGCGGACCATGAGCGGTCCCTGCTCCCGCAGCAACCTCAGCACCGCGCCTGCGGCGCGGAGCCTCTGAGCCCCAGTCCGAGACCCCGGCGCCGAGCGCTGCGCGGGGAGGTGAGTCTCCACCGCGCGCTGCGCCTCCCGCGGGGGTGCTGCTCCTCCCGGGGCGCCCGGCGTCCCTCGGCATGGAGGAGCGACTGGGAAGTTGTTTTGGAGAAAGTTGGGCTACAGGGAAAGCAGAGCTGGCGCCCTTCCCCAACCCCCAGCAGAGCTGGCGTTTGGGGACCGGAGTGGCTGAAGTGGCGACCGGACTTGTGCCCTCGGGGGCCTCTGAACTGGCTGAGATTTCCCAGACCTGGCTCGCGGCGGGAGGCGCCCAGCGACTTGGGGCGAGCATCTCTGCTCTTTGCTCCTGATTGGCATCTTCCTGGGTGCTGCCCTCTCCTGAACCCCTGCGGGTCCAGGTTGCTCGTCCGGCCGCCAATCCCCGTCCCTTCCCTCTCTGCCCCGAGGCTGGAGGGGGGTCAGGAGACGTGAGCGCCAAGGGGCTCCGCTGGAAGCCCTCGGCTTGGAGGAGGAGAGTTTCTTCACTAATCTCTTGGAAAGTTTGCAAAGAAAGCGAAGGAGCCTGCCGTGTAACTGTTGACAACATCTCCCTCCCTCTCTTCCTTTGTTGGGAATGAATAGTTGGTTGTGTCGCTCCCTCTGCGTCGGAGAGGGGAGGGAAAGGGAGGTGAAGGCAGGGAAGGGAGGAAGGGAGGGACTGACGGTGGGCCCGACAGGAAGGAGGTTCCGATCTGAGACGGTCTTTCCTTACTGGCTGAGGCTGCCGGGACTTTAAAGGTTTGATCAGGTGTAGACACTAGTCGGGGAGAGATCCAGCGGGCTCCCCAGCAGCTGGCGAGGCGGCGTGTTCCATGGGGAACACGGTGGGTAGTGGCCAGGATTTTGCGGGGGTGGGGATGGGGTGGTGGTGGAAAACTGTTTTTGGTGTTAATTCGCTTGAAGCAAGATGCGAAGGGGAAAGACCGGTTGCCTAACTTCGTGTCTGCTTTCGCCTGAAGCCAACTGAGGTAGAAAATAGAGCCAGGCATTCAGAGATTCTTTTAAACCTTGACTCTTATCTCCCAAGGCTCCGCAGATCTCTCCAAGGAAAATACTTTGGAGGAGGGAAGGTCAGTTTGAGAGCGGATAATCTCCCTGCGTGTTGCCAAGGACAGGGGAGAGATGCAGGAAGAGGGGGGAGGTCTTGGGGCTGGGGGCGGGGCTCAGTAGAGTGGGATCCAGAGAGGAAGGGGCTGCCCAGTTAATGCGAAAGCCACACGCCAAATGGTTGGACGCGGATGTGCAAGGGGGCGTATGGAGTATAACGTGAACAACTTGCCATGCCATGGGTTCCCTCACCACCACCCCCACTCCACCTTTCTCTAAACTGCTAGTGAGAAGCCTGACATTTCTAGGATGACTAACCAAGATCTCGATGGCTCTCTATTCATATAGAAAGGACAGCTTGTCGAATGGATGCTAATCTTAAGAACCTTATCGTGTAAATCCTGTACTGCGTTGTTCAAAATACAATCCATGGAAGAATTATTCATACTTCAATCATTTGGCTAGACGTCATATGGTTACTTCAAAAATAAAGTGATACTCTTAATTTTTAAACCCAAGCAAAACTTCGTTCTAAGTGGATAAGCCAATTTTATGTGTGCCATCTCCTCTTGCTGACTCTGAAGAGAAGATACGAAAGTACATATCCAAATTGTAAATTCTCTGTTGTGGTCATAATGGGGCAGTAGAGACAGTTATGTTTCTAGAGTTTAAAATGTTTAGAAAGTTCTTAAGGCCCACATCATATGACCATGTATGAGTTTGACTTGAACATCTCACTTAAGTAAAACAGAAAAATCCAAGCAAGTGAGCTGTTTATCTCTGCCTTGCCTTCCATGTGATCAGTTTGAGAGATCTTGGTAAAGCAAATGAGTCCAGATGTTATTCACAATTATTTCAAAGCAGAGCCACTGACCAGAGTCAGGAAATTGGCTTGGGTGGGGGACTTATTAGGCTTACTCTTATCCCTATTGAGATTTCAGCTTTTTGAATGTTCACATGGCTCTCATTTTCATAACAATATATAGAGTCTTTGACCTTTGTACAGTCATGCCCCAATTACCCACAGGGATGCATTCTGGGATATGCCTCATTAAGTGAGTTCGTCATTGTGTGGACATCATATAGAGCAGTCACACAAACCTAGATGGTATAGTCTACTACGCACTTAGGCTATATGATACAGCCTGTTGTTCCCAGGCTACAAACCTGTACAGCATGTTACTGTACTGAATATAATAGGCAATTTTAACCATGGTAAGTATTTATGTATCTAAACATATCTAAACACAGAAAAGTCACAGTGAAAATATAGTATTAAAAAAAAAAATGGTACACCCACATAGGGGGCACTTACCATGAATGGAAGCTTATAGGGTGGAAGTTTCCCTGGGTGAGTCAGCGAGCGAGTGGTGAGTGAATGTGAAGGGCTAGGATGTTACTGTACACTACTGTAGACCTTAAAAAAAAACTATAGTTAGGCTACACTAAACTTGTAAAACAACACGAGATTAAATCTAGCACATGAAAAAATAACGCAATCAAGAGATGGGATAAACACAAGATGTATGAGTCTGCTGCTGGTATAACACAGCATACTGTCTTACAGCAAATCTTTTTTATTTTTAATAAATAGAGTGCACTCTAAAATAAGGATAAAAACTATAGTATAGTAAATACACAAACCAGTAACATAGTCATTTATTATCATTGTCAAGTACTATGTACTGTACATAATTGTATGTGCTATACTTTCATATGACTGGCAGCACGGTAGGTTTGTTTACACCAGCACCACCACAAACATGTAACACTTTGCGTTATAATAGCTATGACATCACTAGGTAATAGGAATTTATCAGCTCTGTTATAATCTTACAGTATCACTGTTCTATGTGTGGTCCCTCATTGACCAAAATGTCATTATGTGGCTCATGACTATATTTCACGATCTGGCACTAGACTGGGTCAGGACACAGTCTGTTTACCTGCACAGTGGAGAGAGGTGAAATCTGTTAGCCAAAGTCTCACCTGGGCTTTTCTTTTAAAGACTACATACATACTCATTTGGTGTGCCGTGTGTGTGTCTTTCTCTACATCCTACTTGGTGTGTTATGTTTACCTCTACTGCTTTAGGTTAAAACATTTCCCTACTCTTTCCTGGCTGCAGGTTTCCCCAGAAGCAGTGACTTCATTTGGTAATTCTCATTATAATCGAGATACAATGACAAGCAAGACAAACACAGTCCCTGCTATTTATTGAGTTCTTGCTCTATGTCAAGGGCTTTCCAAACACGATCAAATTTACTTTTCACAGCACACCCATGCAATAGGTATTATTAATTCAGTTTTACAAATGAGAAACTGACTGCCAGAGAGGTTGAGTATCCTGTTCCAGGCCATACAGCTAGTAAGTCAACAGCAGAGTAGGAATTTGAACCTCTAAGTGTCTGACTCCAAAGCCAAAGCTGAGTCAAACCATATTTGATTTAAAAAAAAAAAATCAATACGTAAGTACATAAAGGAACAATACATAAATAGTAGGAACATCAAGACAGAAACACTTCCAGGTGGAGAGAACATGGGAGCCAGAGACTGGAGACTTGGATTTAGTCTCCACAGTGCACTTCTAACCACGTGTTCCCACCCCAAGCCCTTTGCGTTTGTAGAATCCCCTGCCTGAAACGCCATGTCGATCTTTTCTTCATTGATCCTTCTTTTTTGTTGTTTTCACATCATTATAACCTCTTCAAAGAGGCCTTCCAAGGCCACTGTAATCTAAAATAGCCCTCCATCCCCAGTGAGTATGTTCTATCATTTCATCCTGTTTTGTGTTCTTTAGCATCCTTACCACTGGGATATGACCTAGTCTGTTTCCTTGTCTGTGTTGTTTGGACTCTCCCACCATAGTGTCGATTCTGTGAGAGCAGGACCTTGTCTAGTTTATTATATCCTCAGCCCTGGCATGTTGTAAACCTCAGAGAATATATATCGAATGAATGAACATTAATTTTCCTTATCTGGAAAAATGAAGGGGCTTGATTCTGTGAGAGTCCATCTCCATATAACATGCTGAGATTCTGCCTAGTGGTCACATGTGGTAAGTGGCTTTTCTGTCCAAATGGAAAGTACTTACCTTGAACCTAGATTCCAACTATACACCATACACTTCTATCCCTTGGATTTCCCCCAGACTCCTTGAGTCTGGAAAAATCAAAAGTAAATAAAGCTCAAGTAGGAAATAGAGCTACTCAAAAGCTTCTAAATGAGCTCCTCCCACCTGTAGTTCCCCCTCTCATCCCCTGCCCCACTTTTAGTTTGTTTTTTGTTTTTTTTAAGTTATGTCTCCAGACTGGGCCCACCTCCCTCATCATTGGACTGATTCAAGCTTGACACAGGGCCCAGGGTTGAGCCAGTCTTTCCAAGTACTAGGCACAGGACAAAGTCATATTTTAATAGAGGAAGAGTTCCAATTTAGAGGCAGCCAGTTGTAGAGGAGAGCCTGGCCTGCATATTTCCAATTTGTCTGCAGCTGAGAACTCTTTAAAAACTTCAACTTGGATGTTCTTCTCCCTCTAGTTAATAAACTCTGCTTCACATCCTTCAGGTCAGTATCCCTTCCTCAGAGGAGCCATTCTTGGCCACTAGATTAATCTAGACCCTGGTCCCCACTCTGTGGGAATCACCCATAGTATGGTGATTACTTACTACTTCCTTCATAGAGTAGTAACCTCACAAGGACAGTTGTTTGACACTGTCTCCACACCCAGCACAGTGCCCGCCACATAGGAAGCCCTTCTTAAATGAGTATTGAATAGAAGAATGAATGAATGCTTCTATTGACTAAATGGTATTTCTTCATTGTCATTCTATTCTATTACCCAAGTGGACAAATCTGAGTGTAAGTTGCTCTGTACCGAAGAGATTCACTTATCCAGGAGTTCTCAACCCTGCCTCCACGTTGGGCAATCCTGGGGAACTCTAAAAAGACTCCTGCCAGGGTCCTACACACTGAGATTCTGATTTCGTTGGTCTGGATGGTGGCTTGGATGTTGGGACTTTAAAACTTTCCAGAGGCTTCTCGATGTGCAGCCAGGCTGAGAACCACCAGTGTATGTTTTCAGAACTCATTCCTTGTTTTCATCCTTATAGGTTTGAAGCAGCCACAGTGAGAGAGTAGGAATATAATTCATGGATATTGTATGGTTCCTGACGGTTTAAGAGGTACTTTCACACCTGTTATCACATCTGATAATAACAAGCTAAGGGATCTACTCTCTGGCTTAAATATTCCCTTTATGTTGATGACTCTTAAAAATCTACATTAGGTCCTGGCTCCTAACTGCGCATGCCAGTATCTAACCTCATACAGCAAACTGTTCTATTGGTACCTCACACACAACAGCTCCTGTGATGAGCTTGTTACCCACCTTCCTGCAGGGGTCCCCTTTTTATACTACTCGGTATGTTACAGCATCGCACCATCCTCTTGTGGCTGGGGCCTCTGTCCTGTCACCCAGAGGCTCAAGATCCTAGCTCTTCACTGTCCCTCCTTTCCCTTTCTGCAGCCAGTGCCCAGCCAGGTCAAGATCTTCATCATTTTAGCTGGCATGTTGCTGTCAGCCTGACTGGCCTCTTTGCCTCCCTTCTCTCTCCTCCAGAATTATCAGAGTTACCCAACTGGGCACAGACTGGAATCTGCCCCTCCCTTCCAGATCTTCCCCAGAACTTACAGTCAAGTTCAGACACCTTGACACAGCCTTTAAGACTTTATGATCCAGTACTAAGCTGTGCTAATTCCAGAAAATGCATCTCTACCTCGCCACTCCAGCCACACCACACAACTTGGCAGTTTCCTGAGTCTATGGGGACATCTCTCTGCCTGTATGTGTCTGTCATTAGAGCGCCCTCTTTGAAGACTTTTTCTAACAATTTTCCACCTTTTAAAATATTTCCTTTCCAGTGATGTTCTCTTTGATATCTCCTTTGAATCTTTTTGTCAAAATCAATTGTTCTTTTCTTCATGTTAAGGGCCCCTATTGATGAGTCTCTGTTGATGGTCCCATATTATTCCCTCAGAGTGCATAGTCAGGAATTGGGGCTTAGGAATCTTTGTTTCCCTGTGTATTTTATATGGAGTATACACTTAAACATTTGTTGAATCGGAGGTAGAAAGAATTCAGTATCAGAATAAACTGAGGTGTAGGTAACTTGATGAAAGGCATTCTAGAACAAACACTTTGGCTCAATCTTCAAATCTAGATAGATCTTAGATAAGCAGAGAGGAAATAGGCTGCTAGAGACACTGGAGCCAAGATAACTTTTGCTCATCACACTAGCCTGGAAATAGAGTTGATCAACCATAAGGCCTCTTGCACACAAAGAACCCCTGTGTAGTGTTCTGGGCCTCCCTATGGGATTTTTTGAAATGATCCAGGCCTGTCGATGAAGAAAGGAGGTGCTGATAACTGGAACAAGTGAAAGTTCACAGCTGTGGTGTGTGTGTTTAGGGTGAGGAATCCTAGTCAGTTTACGTCACCGGTGGTCAGGCAGGGAGGGCTAGGGAGTTTGGTTTCTTTTTTAATAACGATGATTAACGTTGAGCAAGTGCTGACAGTGTGCCAGGTACTGGTCAGACCCGGGTGGGGCCCACATGGGAAAGGCCAGCAGAGTCCTATTGTTCTGTACCCACTGTGAGCCAGGCCTTCTGTGTGGTCCCAATTAGACATGGAGCTGATAAGTCACAGAATTGCCAGGTTTGGCAAAGAACTGAGGACAGGGTTAGAGTTACATACCTTGAGTGAAGGGTCTCCTTCCACCCAGACCCCAGCCCTTGTATAGTTCTCTCTGTTGCACTTGGAGGCAGTGAGTCTTGGGCATTTTTGTTGTCAGTTGTTTCCTTGGCACACTATGCTGTCTTTATCCCGGTTCTGACTCTTGCACTATAAGCGTCTGAAAGCTTCGTTCTTCTCTGTTGCCATCAAGCCATGTCCAAAGTCCCCAATTCCAGAACTGACCCTGCAGCTATTAAGTGTGGATTTTCACTCAGAGCTGTCCTCTTGGTGGTGGAAAGGGTGGTCTGCACGGGATGGGGCTGCAGGATTTGAGAGCAAACTACAGAGCCAAGAGGGATGTCCCCCTCACCTCGGGGAAGGCCAGTGCATTGGGCTTAGCTGTGCTGCTGTGTTGTCCAGACCAGTCTGATACCAGAACTAGTGGGACACATTATGGATCCTTATGTCTCCAGAGACTAGCTCTAATTTTTACCCAGGATTGTATTTCTTTTCCTCCATATGTTAGCCTTTAAAATGTCAGATAATTTGGCTTATGTCAAAACCAAAGTTTTTAGTGGGGTTTGGGGGAGGGAGCTGGCTCTTCTCAGGGTGAACATTTCTACCAGTGGTCAAAGCTGGGAACAGTTGTTGGGGCTGCACATAACCTCAGTGACTATTTTCCTTTTCTTTCCATACACCCCCACCACACACACACACCTCTTTTTCTTTTCTTCTTTCTCTTCCCTGACTGTACAGGCACCATGCACATTGCTTAACCCTGCTGGTAGCAGGCAAGTTTCTGACCCTCTGGGGGACAGCATACACGGAGCCCCCACCTCAGTGGCCTTCCTCTGCAGCTGAGCCCACTGATGTATAGGGAAGTGACCCACCTCCCGACCCCTGACTCTGGCCTGTCTTCGTTAATTAGAGCACATTGATTTATTTATAAGCACCAGGTCTTTGCCAGAAAAACTGCCCCGTTGCTCTGAGTAGCACAAGTGACAGGCTGGTCTGGCACTGAGGTGTTCTAGCAGCTCAGGAATTCTAATAATCTCCACCTGTTCTTATCATTTACAGGGTGGTAGAAGTACGTGAGCTAATTATCTGACATTTATAACATTTTCCCTAATGCGCTTGTTACTGAAACCTTGAGTCCTTCCTCAATAATCTTTTTTGTTAGTCATGCTTTTCCATCTACTTCAGTCAGCTGAAATAATAAAATAGCTCATGTGCTCTAAAGCCTCCAAAATGTGCTCCTTTTCCTTTGGTGGATCTGCTGCCAACCCAGGAGAATTCCTTGGTAATATCAGAAAAGGGAGAGGAGTAAACTTCCTGTTTGTACTAAATTTCACTAGTGATGCCATTCAATGGTTGTCTTTTAACGCTCCATGAACATTTCCTTTTGTAAGTAGGAAGTCAGTCCTTGTGATTATCTTAGATTTTTACCTTCACTCTTTTCATTCCCCTTTAGAGTTGAGAATCATGGCTGCAGGAAAATTTGCAAGCCTTCCCAGAAACATGCCAGTGAATCACCAGTTTCCCCTGGCCTCGTCCATGGACCTTCTGAGCAGCAAGTCACCTCTCGTTGATCATCGCGCAGATGCCTATCAAGACGTGTCTATACACGGCACCCTTCCACGGAAGAAGAAGGGCCCTCCTCCCATCAGGTCCTGTGATAACTTCAGTCACATGGGTACCCTTCCCCATTCCAAATCCCCACTGCGGAACTCACCTCTGACGCAGGACGTCATCCAGGAGCACCCACTGCAAGACTGGGAAAGAGAAGCCTTCACCTTCAGGTAAACTTTTTAATTTCATAAGGGAAAATGACTTGTCTTGCAGGGTTTTTTAAAAAACTTGTTTTAGTAGGGAAAATATCAAACATGTACAAAGTAGAGCAAAGAGTTTAACTTCCAAGGACTCATCACCCAGCCTTAATAGTTATCAACTCATGGCCAGTTCTACTCTGTCCATTTTCCCACCCACTTTCCTTCCTCTGGAATTATTTTGAAGCAAATCTCCAACCTCATTTTATTTTATCTGTAAATATTTTGGAATGTGCCTCTCAAAGATAAGGACTCTTATTTAAAAATACATAACCATAGTATAAAAAACTATACCACCTAAAAGAATGAATCATTTTTACTATCTAATATTTGAGAGTATTATTAAAGCCAACTTCCTATATCATTAAGTCCCTCGAAAAGAAGCACAAGTATTTTTTTCCCATAACCTCAGATTCTCTACCCATCCAATTCTATAGAGATATCTATAAATTAGGACCTGTATCCTTATATTTGGTTGTAACGTGCTGAAATAAAATTGTGTGGTTGTATCATTGGGTCAGCTTCAGAATATAATAAGAGATTTCTCCTATATCTACCAGGGATCTGGGTAAATAAGCCTCATGGCTGTAAAGGTTTCTTCTCTGGGTTCATAATGGCCTGGCTGTGCTTGTTAGAGCTGGTTTAGAAACTCTTTACTCCTTTTCCTGTTGGGGAAGATCAGCAACCTGTGATGCTATCGGGCAAACGCAAGGGTGGTTTCTTCTGTTGTATCTCCTGGTATCTCTCTCTTTGTCCAACCCTGCAGCAAAGAAAGCCACTTTGATTCTGGCTCATTTATTTGTTTAATATCTATATATTGAGCACATACATTATTTAGAGTATACTGATTTTATAAGCATTAGCGCTTTGGCTGAAAAATTCTGTCCTTTTTCTCTGGGTATCTTAACTGAAGATCTGGTCCAACATTGAAGACATTCTAGCAGCTAAATCATTTCCAGTAATCTGCTCTTGCCCTTTTACAGGGTGGGGAAATATGTGAACTAACAGGATAGTTCTGGAACATCTGAAACAGTGTCCTCCCAGAGCTAATATTCTAGCAAAGGACCCAGATAATAAATACAAGTAAATAAAGAGGACAATTGCAGATTACAATAAGTGTTATAGAAGAAATAGAATGACATGCTGGAGATTTATTTGGATTGTATCTTTTTTATATGGTGGGCAAGTCTCTGAGGAGATGACATGTAAGCTAAGACCTGCACGATGAGAAAAGATAGCCATGGAAGAACCAGTAGAAGGCTGTTCCAGGCTTAGGGAGAGCAAGTGCGAAGAGCTGGGGGGTGGGAACAAGTTTGACATGTTTGAAAAATCCAAAACGAAGCTTGTGTGCCTGTGGCTGGGGGTGCTGCAAGTTGAGAGGAGAATGGTATAGCTGTTGGGAGAGAGCCGGGCAGACGAGTTCAGAATTAGTTTTAGTATTACAGTAGTGAAAGAAGAAAATAAATGGAAGCCCAGATAGTCTCTGTAGAAAGCGTTAGAGAGCTCTGAAATGTTTCTCACATCAGACCAGAAGTTTCCCCAGGGTGAATCAGGTCCATTAGAAGGCCATGGACCTGCTCCCAAAAATCTAGGTGGGTGAACTCTCAGCTCAGAGAGCTAGCAAGTGGCCAGCTGATGAAACAGGTAAATGTGGAGGTGTGTACCTATGCACCATATTGTTCACATTGCATCATTGATACTTAACTGGAGAGATGCAGAGGGGAGCAATCATTGCTCCCTCTCATGAAGGCTAGAAGGCAGCAAAGAAAAATAACTTCTGGTCAACCATAAATAAGCAGTAATGCCAGGCTGCATGACGTGGGGTCAGAACCAACTGCTACCTGGCTTCTTGTGGCCATTTTTTTTTTAATTTTTAATTTAAACTGTATTGAGCGAGATATCTACTATGTACCACACGCAGAAAATTCACAAACTCATTTGAAGTTCTAAGGGCCTGGCTGTGTGCCAGCTCTAACAAGGGGAAACTCCAGGTGCCTGGGGTGGTCATGGAGGCACCCTTCCTATCTTGAGGAAGTTCTTGATAAACACCCAAGGTCCAAGCGTTTAACCAGCCAGGAGTTCAAAGCTTTTTGATTTGAAAGCTGACATGAACATAGGTCAAGTCTCTGTAAAAGATCTTATTAGGGGGAGGGCTCAGGTCCTGAGTTTGAAGTCCAAGTGGCGGAAGACTTAACAGGCACTGCTGCTTTTAGTTTGTTTATGATTCAGAACTACATTCATCCAAAGTCACATCTTTTTTCCTTAATTTAAAGTATCTTCTCATTAAGGGCGAATGCAGGAAGTAACAAACGCATAGCTTTTAAAATAATGCTGAGTGAAAAGGCACATGGTTGTGTGTCTAAGGATCATAAAGTCCTCTTCCCCGCTCCTCAGTCTTATTTACCTGACACATTTTTTTAAATCTCCTGAAGTTTTCCCAATTTTGAGGAGCTCAAAGTACCTTATATTCTTTTTTTTAAATCCTTTCAAGTAGTCCTAATAAGATTATGAGCTAGCTGCCTCAGTTCCTTTTAAGAACAAAAAATAAATTTTGTGCATATGAAAAGCTGGCGACAAGTAGAATGAGTAAGAACCTGAGGTTTCTGGGAGGTGCTACAAGGGACTACCATGAGAGAAATAGTGTCCTAAGTCATCATTCACAGCCTGACAGGGGCTGTGAAACACCAGCCACCCACCACTCCAGCTCACCCACCCCTCGAACCTGGGAGCCATGTCTGAAGTTAGAATTTTGGATCTTTGTCTCCAGGGACCTGAGACTAGTTAGATCTGCCTTTAAACAAGATTATTGATATTTCAGGGGTCTTGTTTCAGGAAACTTTTTGGGCCTTATTTGGTCCCTTCCATAGGGAATTCAGGGGTTAATTTTGTGACTTGCCTGGATGTCAAACCTGAAAACCTTCCATTTCATCACGTTTGGTGCTGGCATGACAGTGGCAGGAAACTCTAGACAGCATCTCCTTGATTTGTGACATGCTCTGATAAGTTGCAGATTTGCTATTTTCCCAACAAATATGTTTACCTTATTAATCATTAAAAAATCACTTGTATTATCATTGAATATTAATCAAATATCTACCCTGTGGGAGACTTTCGATGAAGCAGAGGAGATCTCCCCTTTGACCTAAAAGTTTGCATTAAGCTGTCATATAAACACATCTACATGAATTATTATCCCTTATGTTTTACAGTTTTAAAGTATTTTTAAAAATATGTTCATAAATTATCTTATTTGAACATCATAATCCTGTGTGAGATACTCAGTAGATTTCACCATGCACGTCATCATTGTCATAGTCATCATTTACAGTTAAGAAAATGGATTAGAGATGTCGAGGCACCTAAAATCAGACTGTAGTGGGTGACTGAGATTAGAACCCCAAGAGTTCTGTGGGGCCGTCCCCATACCCTGTGCTCCACAGCCTCCCAAAAATGTTGGCACCAGCTATGGGCATCCTCTGAGCTATCTTCTTCCATGGAAAGCTTCAATCCATATAGTCTGAATCTAGCACCTCGGACACCCACCCCCCACACTCCTCCCACCCCCATCCTCCACCCCTGCCGTTGGGGAGAACGGAGCCTTGGTCACCAAGAGCCAGGCAGCAGGCAGGCCTGGAAGGGGAACTTGGTCTCCTCATTCGGAGACAGTATCTCTTGGCTTTGTTGTCATCTTGGCTGCCCTTGGATGTTCTTGTGGTTTTGAAAGGTGGCCAAAGCGAAAAGCCAGGTTGCTCTTAAATCTGCCGCTTGATGTCACAGAAGGAGCCTTTGTTTCCGCAGGCAGGCCAGGCCTTCTCCGACAGGTCTACAGACAGGATTTCCTCTTTATATTCACGTTGTTTGGCTGGTGTCCCTTTGATTCGCTTATCTTCAAGAATACATTTTTACTTGACTCTGGGACCTTCTTTGGGCTGAGAGGGGACCGGTTCCTATCGTTGGATGTCTGTGTTGCTGGGATAGCTGAAGATCAATGCCTGGAGACGTTCTGGGTCCTTTTCCTTCCTGTGGGCACATGGAGGCACGCATTCCTGGGACCAGCTGCTGAGTGCCTAATTCTTTCTGCCCCTGGTGCCATGGGAGCATGTGGTGAGACAATGTGATGTTTCATTAGTTTGCATGAGTGGAGCTGACTGACTAGTCACAAGTGGTTTAACTGACAGGGGCCAGAAAGTCTGCAAAATTATCCCAAGTTAAAATTTGGTATACTTTCCCAGGCTGTAAGTAACCTACCATGTCACAGTGTCAGCTCTTCTGAGCTGAAGCAAAAATGTAAGGCTACCGCATCCATGCAGACTTTTCTCTAAACACTGATTTGAAGACCTCACTCACGTCTGTATCAGTGCCCTCATCTGAAAAATTGTTTCATTTGATCTTCTTTAGAACCATCAAGTTCCATAACTACTGCTTTCTTCTTAACAAAGCAAGATGTTACCCCAGACATGCAAATAAATCAGTCTTTAGCTCAAAGTTGATCAGAAAGATATAAATGTGAAGGTCCACATGCAAACATCTGCATTTTATTTACATGTGGGCACATCTGCTGTCTGCAAATTGGCAACTTTTGTGCACAGAGGAAATGTTGCATTTCAAGTTGAAAAAGATCTATTTTAATAGATTAGTAGATTCTATTTAATAGGTCAACTGTTGAGTGAGCAGAATGACAATGGCTTAACAGCCAAGACTGTCTCTACAAATTAATAGTCCATGCATTGAATTTTTATTTTTAAAATTTCAAGTTGAGTTTTACTAACATTTGAAATGTTCCTTAGTGTTTGAATGCAGCTGTTGTGGATGAGTGAGTTAGTTCTGAGGAATGGGGCATGCCCAGGCCCCAGCGGGCCCTGCAGTGTTGAGGCCAGGAGCAGCCGGGTCAGAGGTGAGCGTGGCCCCTGCTGGACATCTTGCTTGCCCCAGGGTGGAGGAGACCCAGAAAATGAGAAATGCCTGTAAGTCCACCAGCTGCCTGACAGTAGTCCTAAATCCTTTGCTGACAGGGATGGTTTGAAAAGCCTGGGATCTGTGCATTCTCAGCTGTTTTTCTGGGGAAAACTAAAGGATTTTTTTTTTTTTAACTGATTGCAAACCGCAACCAAGAAAATGATCAGAGAATTACACAATGTAGTCCTTGCTGAATGGAGCTGCCCTACATCTTCTCTGCTCCCTCTACCCTGGACAGACCTGCTTTAAATCATGTTTTTTTCAGGCCTCCTACATGCTCTTTGGGAATGGCCAGGTTGTTTAATCTTCTGAGAGTCAGAAACTATAAGAGTTTTTGCACCCCTCAGGGTATGTTAAAATGTAAACAGAAGGTGCTGTGCAGTTACAAATTATTTGTACTCTTATCACATGTGGATTTGAGAGCTATCCAGGCCTGGCCAGAAGATGCAAGCTGGAGAAGCTATAGTTGCTATTGTCATTTGGAAGGAGACCTGGCCTTCATGGGACCTGGACTCGAGCCACAGGGCTGATAAGCCCTCAGGTCATGGCCACCCCTTTGTTCACAGCTTTGTAATGCTGTCACCAAAAGACTAGCTATTGGGTTGGATGCAGAATTTCAAGCTCTTCTTAAAGGCCCCAAAGATAAGCACTCCTGGTCTTTTTGCTTTAAGGTTCTAGATTCACCTGCAAACATAGTAACCAAAGTTAGGATAACTCCTGCTGCAGAGAGGAGGAGAAAATGCGAGACATGTAACCCAGAGGCCTCACCTCATGTCTCTGTTTTCTCACTTACTAGGTTTGCCAACTAAGGCTAGTTCTAAACTATAAAATATGGATGAAAATATGCCCCCCCGCCCCGAGCAATGCTGTGAAGGTTCACTGGTCACTGAATATGAAGATCTACCTAATACCAGCGCTCTGTCACACTTGGCCTTCTGTGTGGGGCAGGTCATGTCCCTGCGCTCAGCTCCCACCCGATCCCCGGCAGTTTGTGCTTCTCCTGCCCCAATTCTGCTGTGGGCACCTGACTCTGGAGGCCACTGTTACCTTTGCTGGGACATTGATGTGGCCACAGCTATCCAAGAAAGCTGCTAGTGACCTTGACACTGATTCCAGCAACCAGTCCTGGTAGCTTTGTGACCTTGCATAACTTGTTACACCTTTCTGAATCTCCACATCCTCAAAAGGTGGCTGTAAGGTCAAATACCATCCCATGTTAGGGCTCCTAGCACATGGAGAAGGGGGCTCAGATGTTGGTTTTCATCCTTCCTTCCTCTTGGAAAGTTGAAGCTGTGAGGATCCTAATCCTCGTGTGTAAACTGAGATCACGTTCAATGCTTGCGGCTCCTGTGGGAGAAAGTTTCCCACGTGTTGACAGAGTCTGGCAGGAATGCCCTATCCGGGCCTTCCCTAAGCTGCCCTATAGCACTGAGTCTTGGCCACCGCTCACAGTTACAGGTATAGCATTACCTTGCACTGCACTAAAAGATCAACACACCATTGTGCTAAGATACAAAACAGAGCCTGTCTTCAGTGGACTGGCCCAGCCCTTGCGCACTCATCCTTGTACTTAATGTCAGTGTCTTCACTGTTTATTCTTGAATGTTTATTGAGCTTATTTTTGTGTCAGGCATTGTTCTGGGTACCAAGTACCCATGGAGAATGAAATAGGTGTGGGCCCTGTTCTTAGGGAGTGCCCAGTTTAGGGGGCACATAGACAAACACATCAACAAATACTCAACTACAAAATGAAGGGGGTACAGTGGAAGGCATCAGAGAGCCCTGAGTCCCTTGGATTCAGTGGAGGAAAAGACCTTCTGGGGGAGGGAACATTTGAAAATTTAATATAAAAAGATAAGGTAGAATATTCCATTAATATTTTTTTGTTACTCTATTGAAATAATATTTTTGAAACATTAGGTTAAATATTATTAAAGTTAATTCCACCTATTTCTATTGGCTACTAGAAAATTTAAAATTACATCTGTTTTTCACATTGTATTTCTATTGGACAGCACTGGTCTAGACCTCGGTAAGAGTTTATTTAGGTTTTCTCCCTGTGACAAAGGGAAATATTTAAAGGTATTGTAAGGGAATAGCCTGATTTGATGCAATTTTTAGAAGATTACTTGGTCTCTCTGTGGAGAAGTGATTAGTGGGGAAGAGGAGCCGGAGGGAGGGTAAAAGTATAGGGAACAGGTGGAGGTGTGCTTCAGGATGGTGGCGGAGGAGATCGAAGTGGGTGGGTTCAAGATCCGTTTTGCAGGTAGAGTCTACTGGACTTACTGAGGGCTGGATGTGGTGGAATGAAGGTGAGAGATAGTCAAGTTTGGCTCAGGCAGCTGGGTATATGGGGTGGGGCTATTTACTGAGATGCTTTCTTGGGGTAGGGGGTTATGGTAGATCACAGAGAATCAAGACTTCTGTTTTAGGTGTGCTGAGTTTGAGACGCTGCAGGTTTAAGTGGAGGCATTAACCAACCAGGTATTATAAGCCTGGAGCTCTGGAGAAAGGTCTGGGCTAAGTGATACAAAGTTAGGAGTCTGCATCGAAGTGAAATTGAAGCTGTCACCATGGAAAAGATCTGTGGAAAGCACAAACGAGAAGGAATCCTAGGACCCAGCCCTGAGGAATCCTGGCACTCCTGTTTCAGGGAGTCAGCAGAAGAGGCTGAGCCTTTGGTTTGGTGGGAAGCAGAGAAAAGAGGCAGGGGCTGCATACGGCTGGTGTTCAAAGGAAGGATTTTGTTTTCTTTTTTTTCTTAGATGAGAGACAAAATTCAAAAGGAAAAGATCTAATCTTTTAAGCATGTAATCAAGCACATTTTTTTTCATTACTTGGTTCTTTTTTATAAAATGTCTTTGATTTAATTAAAACAGACACGTCCTCAGGGCCACCTTCCCTGTGGGCCTGTTAGCAGCATGGTGATTATGCCCCTGTGGTTTCTTCCCACACGTTCCTGATGACCCTATGGACAGAAGAGGTTATGGGTAACCGTGGCTGGCATTCAGGTTTTTGCCTGAATGGGGTGACGGCTGCTTTTCCAAGGTTTTGGTTTGCAGCTACCTTGAAGATGGGTGCCTATGTCTGTTTGGCTGGTTGAAATCTTTCCTACAGAGGCCTTGAGAACGTTATCTCAAAACTATAGCACTTTTGTTCTGCCTTTGAATTAGCTGAGAAGAGACCTTTACAAACAGACTCCTTTAGAAGGGGATGGGGAATGGGTAGGGGTGGAGTGGATGGAATTGGTGGGAGTGGAGGAAGGGCAAAGAGATACCAGCCAAACAAAGCATCTGCTTTTATCAAAAGTGCTGTGTTTGGGCTTAGACAGCCTGAAGCCTGATGATTCACTGATGCCAGACCCTCTGTGCCTGCCAAAAGACATACTGGCCTTGATACGGTTTTTCTTGTTCTTACTCTATTCAGTTTGACTGACTGCTGCCAAGTTAAGATTTCAACAGTGGTTTTTAGCTTAATGCTGCCACTAGAATTCTGCTGAGCGCAGGTTAACCCCTGACTACATCAAGTTTTTATCGACCAGTACTACTTGATATTAGTCTTGGATTCCTATATAGACTCACCATGGTGTAATACATAGGATATTTAAATGGCCCTGTTTTAACATGATTAGGGAATCTGCCTGAGGAGGCAGTTTAATTGCCATTCTTTAAATATATGTCATGAACACATTAATCAGGCACTGCCGTATTTTCAGATGAGATAGAAACTGACTCATAGAAGCAGGAATTGGCTGTTGAAGTGAAAGAAGCAGGAGTTTAAGAAGTAACCAGGACTCAGAATCTCTGACAACCAGGGAGGGAAATGTGTCTTCATCTACAGTCTCCTGGGCTGTAGGAAGAAAGAGTCCTCAAGTTGTGATAAATGATAAAGATGATCTCAAGGCCTGAGGCTCTTTAAGGGAAACGCAGTTTAGGACGAAATAAAACAACATGCTGACGAGTTCAAAGGAGAAAGAGGTAAGTGACCATCTAGGTCGCCCCGTATTTTAAGGATGTGCATCAAGGACTGTCTCCAGCCTGAACTGACTTGTGTGCAGGGTCCCCCAGTGTGGTGTGATCAGCCAGGCACATTCTGATGACTTTATTTATGAGTACGTTGAACTTCTACTGTGTGCCAGGCTTTGTGTGAGGTGCTAGCGATTTAAAGACAAACCTGGGGCTTTGTCCATTTGAGGAGTTCGTGCCCCTAGGATAAGGGCCTGCTTGTTCTGAACCATCCCAACTCACTAACACCTGTCCTCTCCAGCTTTGCTACTGACCTAACGTCCCATCTGCAGTGCAGCCATTTGTATCACTCCACTAGTTTGATAAGAATTCTGCTTTTTTTGACCTCTGACCTTAACATCTTTCCAGGTATCACGTTACTTTTCCTCATTGACCAGGTGATTGCACGTTGGACACTCTAGATAACCCTCCCCTCAGGGCCTGCCTCCTCTGTGCTGCCACTTCCTCTGTGCTGTCCTGGCATATCAGAGGGTGGCACTGATTGTATAAGAAACAGAATGCGGAGTGAACAGAGGATTGTGAAAAATGCTAAGGGTAACAAAAAGTGCTTTCAGAAATTATGTTTGGAACAATAAGACCAAAGAGAGGGGGGGGGATGTGAGAGAAACCAAACTGCTGAGCTTCTGTTCAGCTTTTCTTTTCTTTTCTTTTCTTTTTTTTTTTTTTTTTTTTTTTTTTTTTTGATCAAGGAAATGACTTCTCTGATTGGAAAGGGTAGGGTAAAGATGAAGGAAGAGAATGAGGCCATGACAAATGAGGTGAAGACTTAAGGTCCAAGAAGTCTGAGAGAGCTTGAGATTGAGACCATCAAACCAGCACTGTGACATTGGAGAAATATTGTCATACTGAGAGCTACAGGAAAGAGGCAGATAGATGTTTCAATTTTCAAAAAAGAACTAGGGAGATGCAATTAATCTACACAACTCTAAGAATGCTGTAGGCTGCGTCCTTACCCCGATTCTAGCCAATTTAAAAAATTATTTAGACAATAATATTGACATACCAATCACATTGGTGGAGGACATGAATCTTGGAGGAATAACTAATATGTCAAAATGACAGATAGGAGATCCAAAAATGATCTCGACATTGTGAAACAACAGATGAAATCTAACTGGGAAGACCATAAGGAGAGACAAAAGACTTTCTCTAGAGCTCGAAAACAATGAGAGTATGAGGTTTGTCTTAATGGCAACATGTGAAAAAAAATCCCAGAATTTGGATCACTGCAGCCTCAGAATGAGTCAGCAGTATGCTTTGGTTGTTGAAAAAGCTAATGTGATTTTAGGAGCATTAATTGAAGTTTAATAATGAGACCAAGGGAAGTGGTCACACTTGGCTGCCCAGATCACATCTGGTGAATTGTTTTCTGCTCTAGACACCAGAAATGGAAGATGAATTCTCCTACCACAAAGCAGTGAGCTCCTGTCTAGACCACTCCTCTGCTCTAAAACAGATTTGTTGGTTTAATCATTAAGAAACATCCCTAAGGTTCTTTGTATTAGTGAAAAGAAACTTCTCATTTCATGTGTTAACACTGGAAGGAGAATGTAAAATAAGCACCAGTCAACTACTGCAACTGCAAATAAAGCCTGCTTTAACAAATAGGGTCAATAAATACGTTGTGAGATATGAGAGAGTGAATCTCTTCTCATCTATTTTGCAGGTAATGAAACAAGATATATTTTAAGTGTACATCTAGAAGTGTTACAGTTCCGTTTTTAAAGCTACATTCTTTTTTAAATTAGCAAAGGCAATACACATAATACGCCCCCACCTAGGACAAGAAATATCTGTAAAGAACCTGTTCATCTAATTGCACACTAGCTGATACCTTTTCCAAGAGATGTCATCTCTCTGCTCACCAGGCCAGATCTGTTTTAAGCATCTCTTTCTTCTCATCTTTTCATAAACACATGGACATGGCCTTGTGGTACACTCTCTCTGTCCTCTTGGTTATCTCCATGATTAACCTCCTCCCTGGCATTTCACATATGTCCAGAGAGAGTCATTTTCAGCAGAAGCAGCCAGCTTCTCAGTGCCACTTTGAAAACATCTGGTCTCCATGGGGAACCAGGCACTGCCCTGACAGCAGTGATGTTCCATTGCTAAGGGAGTTCTGTCTGAGGCCATCACAGTTCAGTCACAAACCTGTGGCTAAATTATCTCCTTAGTAAAGAATCTATCAGTCTAAGAAGTATACTTCTCTCTTGTTCCCTCTCTCCCTCCGTTATTCTTCTCTTGGTGAATCCATAGAGTGTGGTAGGAGGGAAGGTTTGGAGTCTAGGTCATCCGCACAGTGGAGAAGACACACACACACACACACACACACACACACACACACACACACACACACACTCCTTCAAACCAACATTTATTGAACTTTGCCCTGGGGATACATAGGTGAATAAAATAAAACATGGTCCCTGTTCTCAGGTTGCTAATAGTCCAGCATGGGAGATAGACAGGAGTTTACATATAGTATTGAATTATAATTATTTGTTTTAAAGTTTTATAATACATAGAAGTGCTGAGATGTTTTACTTCTGTGAGTTGGGAGGCGATGCAGAGGAAATTATGGTCAGAGAAGGTGGGAATGAATGAGGGGACAGGGATTCCAGATTTCTTGGATCAGGGAATTTCAAATAGTTTGCATTTGTTGGAGTGTAAAGAACAAGGTGAGATAAGGAGCTGATGCAATGGGCAAGGCCTTGGAACCATAAATACCATCCAATAAAATATAAAATGACAGACTGTCCCACATGTTGCTCTTACCTATAAAATACGCAGTCTAGTAAGGAATATAGCCCAGTAGACACAAACTCCTAGTAGATTTAAAGCCTCTCACTGTCTCTTCCTTCCCCCACCCCTCCATCCCCACTTTTCCACGGCTAATATTTTGAGATGTTGGAGCTTCATGCTGGAGAACAAAGGATGAAGTCTGTAGATTCCGAGGCCTATCCACATGCACAAAGGGCTGTAGCCACGAGGTTGATGGAGAGCAAACTTTCTCCTGGTTGTTGGATTCTCCTTTCCAGACTGTGTGACATGCCCTGGGGCATGGGTTGGTTAAGCATGGTAAACCAGTAGACCCTGAGGCTGCATTGTTCTTTTCCTCTTTGGCCCACTAGTTCAGGTAATCAAACAGCCTACTGGTCGCACACACCTTGCCGTTTTTTTTTATTTTTTGTTTTTTTTTTATGGTGACATTAGTTAATGAAATCCAATAAGTTTCAGCTGTACATTTTATCATTAAGGCATACATATATTTACATTGTGTGTTCACCTCCCATAGTTAGATTTCTTTCTGTCACCACATCTTTGACCCCTTTTACCCCATCTACCTCCCCCATCCCCCTCCCCTCTGGTAACCACTAGTCTATAGTCCATGTCCATGAGTCTCTGTCCTGTTCATTTATTGCTTTTAGGTTTATATCCCACATATAAGTGATATAATGTGATTTTCAACTTTTTCTGTCTGGCTTATTTCGCTTAGCATGGTTATCTCGAGGTCCCTCCATGTTGTCACAAATGGCAGTATTTCATCTCTTCTTATGGCTGAGTAATATTCCATTGTATATATGTACCATAGCTTCTTTATCCAATAGTCTGTCGTAGGGCACTTCAGTTGCTTCCGTGTCCTGGCCACCACAAATAATGCTGCTATGAACATCGGTGTAATAAAGGCCTAATATCCAAAATATACTCATATGACTCAATAACAACAAAAAAACAAATGATCCAATCAAAAAATGGGCAGAGGACCTGAACAGACACTTCTCCCCAGGGGACATACAAATGGCCAACAAATATATGAAAAGATACTCAACATCGCTAGCTATTAGGGAAATGCAAATCAAAACCACAATGAGATGCCACCTCACACCTGTTAGAATGGCTATAATCAACAGGTCAAGCAATAACAAATGTTGGAGAGGATGTAGAGAAATAGGAACACTCATACACTACTGGTGGGACTGCAAATTGGTACAGCCATTATGGAAACCAGTATGGAAGTTCCTCAAAACACTCAGAATCGATCTACCATGTGACCCAGCAATCCCTCTACTAGGTATTTACCCCAAAGACTTGAAAAATCATATCTGAAAAGATATTTGCACACCGATGTTCATATCTTGCATCTATGATTTTGCCCCTTTTTCATTTCTGAGTCCCTGGGGGAAGAATCTACTTCCAGGCTCCTTCAAGTTGTTGGCAGAATTGAGTTCCTTGTGGTTGTAGGACTGAAGTCCTCATTTCCTGATGGCCTCTTGAAGTTCCATGCCATGAGCCTTGTCACAGATCCTCTTATAACATCGCACCAGCAACAGAATCTCTTATGTTGAATTCCCCCTCACTCTTCAGGTTCACTGCATAATTGCTGTATCTTAATGTCAGCTGTCTTTGGACTTTGATGACATCTGGAAAATCCCCTCACAGCAGTACCTATATTAATATTTGGTTGACTTGCCAAGGGGATGGAAATCTTGGAAGGAGGAGTTTTAAGAATTCTGCCTACACAATGAGGTTGGAGAACTGGCTGGGGTCACACCAGTCAGAACCTCAGAGGCTGTGGCAAGGGCTTCAGGATTACGTTCTAGATAAATGGGAGCAATTAAGAGTATTTTGAGCGGGAAGATGATCTGAGTAAGGATCACTCTGACTGCTGTGTGGAGATTGCGGAGCTGGAGTGGAGCTGGGGAAGGTATTGCAGGGGTCCAAGTGAGAGATGACGGTGGCCTGGACTAAAGCAGAGTTATCTCCTGAACGCTTGCGGTTCCCTAAATATACCATATTGCCTCATGCCCTGTGTGTTTTCACATGCTTCACTCATTGCCTGATATGTCATCACTACCTACCCCACAGCATCTTCACCTGGACAAGTCACTACTCAGCCCTCAAAATTTAGCTCAGATATTAGGCCCCTCCCTGGTGCTTCCCTCCCACTGACACTCTTCCACTAACTTGAGTTATTTAGATCTTTTGCTCTGTCTTCCTCGCCTGCCTGCAACCCCTCCGGGAGCAGGGCCCTTGTCTTGGGTTCCTGTGTTTCCATTGTCTGGCTTAGTGTTTGGCTTATTGTAGTTGCTTGTTGATGTTTGTGGGATGAATGTAAGAACTGTGGGAGATACTGGGCATGAAGTAGACACGTCGGTATTCTTGGGGAGTTCACCTTGTAAAGGGAGAAACCGTATATAAATAAATACACAGTACAATAAACTGGAATGCAGACACCATGCCATGTGCATGAAGGAGGTGTGCCAACTCTGAATTCCTAGTGTGTGTGGGCTTTAGAGGGATCCTTTATCCTACTCAGTCTGGAATAGTTGGATCTCTTTTCTCACATTCCTCCATTGCACGAAATAATCATCTTATTACCAGTGATTCCTTTTTGTTTTATCCAAAAGGACATTTGTTTGGCAACACTGTTAGCCATTAATTTTTGTATAATATTTAAAGAAGTAAACATTCATTTATTCAAAACATTCTGTAATTTAAGACAGACATAGGGCAAGTCCTTCCCCAGCTGTATTCCAACTATTTGCAAGAGAAGATCTGTGTTAGTGAAATTTTGCTCATGTATTCAAGGTAGAGAACCTCTTAGCTCAAAACAGTAAATTCTTATAGATCAAGTATCCTTTTGAGAGGAAGGAAATTATTAACCTGATTACCAATGAGAAACAAACTAAAATAGTAAATATGTCATTTCCGTGACTTCCAGCTAGACATCCCTCAGTAACTTAAGAAAGTAGGGTACTGGAAAGAATGATTTAACTGGGGTAAACACAGTGATGTTATGTAAAACTTAATAAACTTAAGAACAAAATAGCAGGAGAGTCCGGTTTCACCCTGCTGCTTTCCTACAGTCTGTGTACTGAGGGGCAGCAGCCTGACACTGGGGCTGTGGACACCTTCCAGACTCTAGTTGTAAAGAGAGATGTATACAACATCATAGGTTCACAGGGATGGGGATTCATACACACACACACACACACACACACACACATACACACACTTTTCATTTATGTTTCCAAGTTCCTCTGTTTGTTTTCCAGTGATTTCTGTTGGAGAATGTAAATCTGTGGTTCAAGGAGTGTTTGCCACACAGTCTTGTATGAATAATTGGAGATTCTATTTCAAATTAGAAGCCGGGGCTACAGGGCTAACTGCTATGTTTTCTAGCTCATGTATTTCTGGTCGGCTGGTTGGAGAAAGGAGACCCAGCACTTCTGCATTTAAATATAATCTTAATTTGGTTCAAGGCAATGATTTACAAAGCCTCAGGATTTGTAATATATTCATTCAGTTTTATTGACTCTCCTTATATTCTCTCCCTCGTGTCTCTAAAAAGGATGAGGTGAAGAATATGAGGACCCACTAGGGTACTTTTGGAGTCCTGAACTAAATAGAACTTTAAAACACTTGGATTGCCCTCTGCCCCCAAAACAGAATGAACAAGGCTTCCTAAGCAGAGTTCATTTGGGGAGGGGTCAAGAGGGGACTTCAGTTTTATCCTTAACCAGCACCTCCTGGTTTCCTTCTTCTCTGCCAAGAGAAGTGTGGGGTGGAGGATCAAACAGGATCATGGTAGTTCATCCAAGGGTGGGAGCATTTGGGAGAACGCCCAGGCTACTGGGTGCACTGGGGTCTCCAGATAGGAGAGCAAGGTAGTGGAGAGAGCGCAGGCCACCCTGACTTGAGGAGATCTCATCTCTGAGTGGGGCCCCTGCTAACAGCAGCCAACATTGCCTCAGGAACCACCCAGGTACAGCACCCAGCCTGGGCCATGTTGGTTATCCCAGCCCCCTCCCAAGAGAGTTTGAGGGGTTTTGTCTGAGAGAACTTGCTCAGAGAGTTTTCGGGTACATCTCTAGAGAAGGAGAGAGAAGAATGTTTCAGCTTTCAAGTGTGAAAGGAAAAGGATTTTACACCTAAATCTGGTAAGAAAAAAAAGATTCTGAACAAAATTCTAAAAAGAATTTTATTTACTGAAAGAATGACATTTGAGCACCTAAGATGAATTGAAATTGCTAATCATGACTATGTGGTCTTGGTATTTGGCAGATATTTTCCCCCAAACTGAGTAAAATGAAGCTCAAGGAAAATATTCGACAGTGTTAGCTGCCAATGAAAAGCTCAAGCTAAGTGAAAATTAGAATTTTGGAAAACTTCGATCTTCTGCCATGAGCTTGACACTTCCCAATACTTAATTACTCTGCTGAGATCAATGAAGATGTTAACAAATGTGATCCCTTTTTTATATTATAATGAAATAGGTCAAACTTTAGAAGATCTACATGACTCAATGAACCAGTATTTGCTAGAATAGTGGTTACAGAATCACACATGGATAAAAGATCCATTCAAAGTGCAAGACGATGCAAAAGAGTAAGAGAGATGGTTTTAGATCCCACATTACAACTCACTTTTAAGAAACTGCCACTTGTCTTGTTTGGTATGGTATCGAATAATATTCATAATTATCTGAAAAAGTCTATTATAATGCTCCTCCATTTTCCAGTTACATATCTGTGTAAGGATGGATTTTCTTCGTTTATTTCAAACACAACATAACACAACATATTAAATGCAGGAATAGATAAGAGAATTCAGCTGTCGTCTACTAAGCCAGATATTAAAAAGATTTGCAAAAATGCAAGACAGTGTCATTCTCATCACTGAATTTCTGTTATGAAAAACATACCTATTTTTATAAAAGTTATATTTAAATATTTAAAATAATGAGTTTATTAAAATATGAATTGATAAATTAAAATTTGAAAAGTTCTGTTTTAATTTCTATTATCAATAATCAGTAGATATAATTCACCTGAACAAAAGCTCCTTGGGGTCCTCAATAATTTAGAATGTAAAAAGATTCTGAGATCTAAAGGAGAACCATTGACTTAAGCAGCACCCACCTATACCACTTATCCATGCATTAGGACAGGTATGTATGAATGTATGCAATGTACATTTTTTAAGATACATAAAAATAGAAATTTGAAGATGAAAAACAGCATTTCAGTGGTCCTAATGTCTTTTTGCACTCACAGGGCCAGACCACTGGGCCAGATAATGAGCGCAAAACTGAATGCCTATAAGCCTAAAATGCTAATTCAGTAGAAAACCAGGGGTTCAAGAATTTCAAAGGGAGCACCGTAGCCAAAGTGCTGACCAAGTTTTTAGTCACTAGACAGTGGTGTCACAGATGTGAGGCCTGATGACATCGACACGATGTCGAATGTGCAGCTGAGAGGTGGTGGCCAGGCACAGCAGACAGACTTGGCTGCTTTAGGGAAAGATGCTTAATAAAGGAAACCAGCTTGAAGGTGAAGAATGCACCTGGTTGTAAGGCTTTGAAAGACTGACTTATATCCCTTTTTAATGGGAATGCACCCAAGGACTGTGAGTTTAAGCTCTTCTCAGATCCTTTGGTTCTACAAAGGGCCTCATTTCAGAGCCTAATCTGTCTGCATGTAGAGGAGCGTCTCCAAGGACAGCCTGCCTCCGCGTGCGTGCCATGTGTGCAGCCCTAACTGGACAGTCAGACCCGGCCAGGAATGGCTTTTGGGGTTGGGTCCACTTCCACCAGAAGACCATTGTGTCCCTAAGCTGTGGTTTTGCTGCTCCTATTCAGGGAAGCAGTGCTGCAGTCTCCTGGGACCTCTGCACAGCCCAGGGGTATCCAAAACCCCAGGTTTTGGGGTTGAGTCACTCTTCTACAGGTGGCTGCTTGTCGTGGGAGTCCCCTGCCTTCTGATGGACACATTCTTTCCGTAGATACACTAAGACTCCCCCTTGAGAAGACTAGTCTCAGGCTTCAGAGCCATCCTTTCCTTTCAAAATGATCACATCTGTGCAGGGATGAGTTGGTTTTTTTGGTTTACGTTTCTGAAGGCAGCTGTCTTTTCACATCCTCTCCTGAGGGGGCCACCTTACTATAACTAACTCAGCAAGCACTGAACACATCAGCTCTCATGTCTCCCCTTCCTCTCCTTTCCTTAATCAGATCCTCCTCCATTCTCCATAATAGGTCAGCATCCTAAATGCCACTGCTACTGTTTACTTTTAATTGTCTGGTTAATCTAGGGTATCATTATGATAGACATGAGCAGACATTAGATAGGGAGAGAAACAATACTTAGGCACCAAAGAAAATTAGGATGAATTGCTCAGCTTGACACCAGGAGTGAGTGGATAACTGAGTCAGTGATAACAAGACTCCTTTCTCTCACTCCCCTGGGCCACCTTGGACAGCTGCTCTGCCCACCTGAGCCTCCACTTACATCTATCAAAGTGGATGTAACACAGCTGCCTGGCCCAAAGTGCTGCAAGTTTGGGTACCTAGTCCTCCTTTACCCCCACCTCTGTCCTCCTCACAGCTCTTTGCTTCAGACTTTTAGGACAATTTTTGTGCTCGAGTGAATCTAGAATTACCACATATAAATAGTCTTAATTTTTAGAGCCTGAATGTGACAGGGAAGCATGTGGAGCTTCTAGACTGAGGTCATGGTAGTATCCCTCCGCCTCCCACCCCCAACCCCCATGCCCTCACTCCCCATCCCCCTTGCAACACACACCCTGAAAGGAATCTGTCTGTTCTTACTTCCTCATCTGTCTGCTGTGAGTATTGTCTGGGAGGTGGGCCCATCTTAATAATTTGAATGAGTAGGGCGAAATAATGTTGGATATATTTTACTCAGTGCAAGACTGTTCTCATATTTACATTTTCTCTTTTCAGGGATCAGCATCTTCTGGACCCAACTCTGGAATATGTGAAGGTAGGAAACCGGGATTTAACATGTCATCAGGACCCTGTGTAATGGATTTCCCATTTTTAACACGATGTTGCCAAATAATGCTTGTGTAGGAAGCTGGACATATTGAAACAACCAGAAGGTGATTCGACTGTTTTAGGCTTCAGTAAACTTTGTAGGGATCCTACCTAGTATAGCTCTACAGTCTTTTTTCCCTTATCTGAAACCCTTGTGCTAGATGTGTTTTAAAATTCAAAATTGTTTAAAAACATTGTGTATGTGTGTGTGTGTCCGTCCTCCAAAGGGGTCTTGGGTTAGCATCCCATAATTAAACTCATTATTTCAGCAGTGATAAGTAAGAATATTCATCCTAAATGGGATAAATAGACTAAAAATGATTTTATGTAGTTCAGGTCATGTTTTGCCACCAAATGAAATTGGGTTTATTTTGCAGACAAATGAGTTATTTTAAAAATTCCGATTTTCAGAGTGTTTTGGATTTTGGAATGGTGGATGAGGAATTGTGAAACCGTGTTTATCTTCAGTGGGGGACTGAAGACTCCCTGAGGTTTTCTGAGCCATCCTTTTCTTTCCAACAACCACCCCTTGTTCAGTGGCTAATCTGGAACCAAGCGCTGTGGTGGCACCTTACTTTCCAGGGGGGCTGAAAAGTGCTTCTGAATAGTCAACACTTCTAAACAATGTTTTCCTTCTGAGCAGAAAGAAAAGATGCTTTTCACTTCTTCCCTCTGTTGCCCCCCTCCCGCCCCCCACCACCACACACACCATTTTTCAGGTGTGTATGTTTGCTTTATTTTAATATTTTTTTAAACTATATAAATCTGGTACCTACCACAGGAAAGAGAATCATGATTGGTCACACCTAGGTTCTTGAATTTATGACAATACATGTTATTAATTTTCAGGAGAGCTCATGGCCTGAGTTAGGATGTAAGGCGCTTGCTTCTGGGGAGCCACATGTTGTCTTCATTGTTCCTAGGGCAGCATCCAGGCCTGCTGCTTTTGTGTGTGGCCGCGTCTCCCCACGGTTTCGGCCTGTCTTTCCTTTCTTTAGACCATAGGATGGTAGGTGTAGGAGAAAGCTCCGGTAGGCCCACTCAGTCACTTCAAGAAGTTATCATAAAGTTTGCTGAAATGGAGGTGGGCATTTTTTTTTCCTCTCTCATACCCCGGCTATGTCTGAACTCTAATTTCACTGGAGCAAATGCGTAATCCTAAACCAGCAGGGCCGCCATGTCAGAATCTGGTCAGAGCCCTGCAAATGGTGTGTCTGCATCCTGGATGCGTCACATGTGTTTCTGTGCAGGTCGTGCATGGCAAAGCATTAGGAAACACTATTCACATAGACTATGATTTGACTTGATCATAACATTAAAACTACGCCCTAGAATCAGGCAGTGTGCAAATCACAGCAGCCCTTTAAAACTTACTCCCAGCCATGTTTTAGGAATTAGCTGTCTCCCACTGCGGGCTCACTTGCACAGCCCCTCCCTTATTTCAGTAACTCAGTTTTTTCTTTCTCAAAAGTCCAAATCTTTTAAGACAGTCCGATGATGAATTTTAAAGCGAAACGTATATTTTTATAGTGACCTGTTTTAATATGACCCAAGCTACTGCATCTCACTCATAAATGTTGGTCTTTGTGAATTGGATCGTGCTGACTAAGGAGATATTGGGGTTGCTGGTGGCGTCTGTCTAGCTGGGCTCTTCCTGCCTTCCCCAGCAGTGAGATGTGATGGATCTGCTCTTGGTGGCTTAAGGGGCACTCCTTTTCAGGACTTGCTGAGATGTTCTGAAGATTGTTTTTCGCTCCTAACCATGTCTGAGTCTGGTCAAATAAATGAAGTCCGTGTCCCTCCAGGATGCACAGACTTATTTCTTTCTAACTTTGCCCTTGGTTGGAGGGGTGGTTCAGGGATGTGTCAGGTGAATGTGGGGTATTTTCATTTACCTCTATGGGCACTAAAGCTCTGCGAGCACGTTCATAGAGACCTTTGACCTCAAGGCCTGAGTGGATCCACGTGTCAGTCTTCTTGGGCCAGCACAAGCCCATCTTACCGTTTCTCAGGCTGAGCTGCCCTCTTGAACCTAGCGGCTGGGAGTCCATGCTGCGAAGACCTCGTAAGATGTGCCAGCTGGTGCCTAGTGACTGGAGGGTGGCTGAAGACGATGGAGTGCAGCGAGAGAGTTGTAGGTACAATGGGATGCAGTTTGGCCTTCCCGACGTAGCTGTTTCTTCCCTGCAGTCCCCTTGTGCTCTCAATGCCTCCTGGGCATGGAGAGAAGTAGAGATTCCATGTCAAATATGTTACGTTGTGTAGGGCCCACTGGTTGGAGTCAGATTTATCAGCCGAATGGACAAGGGTCAAGATATCAAATTTTTAGGAACTCATTATGACCTCAGAATGGTGGATGGTCTGATTGTGAGTCCTCTCTCTACAGTGAAGCACCCAGGTGTAGCCAACAGACAGCAGTTCCCCTCCTGTTGGTTGCTCTGGTCCCAGGTTTGGCTCTCTGTGTCTTTAGATGCCCCTCTCCTTTCCATCAGAGACTTGCAAACCATCTGCACCTTGTTTTCCTAGTGCCCAGACATGAGAGAGAGAGAGGTCTGGGATTGCCTCCACCTCCTTGGGTATGGGAGAGCCGGAGGTACTGACTGCAAAGAGTCACAAGTTGGGTGATGGGGCCACAGGTTGTGGCAGGAGAAAGCTGGGTAGAGAATGAATCCAAAATTCAATTCCGTGCAGTTTGTATTCTGTGTCCTCCCAGCACTCAGTGCAGTTTGTATTGTAGCACATAATACCGCGTGAAAGGACCCGTCTCTGGTTGCTAAGCTACAAACTAGGCTACAAGTAGCTCCCCTGTGTGTGTGGAATGGAGGGAAATGTGCGTGCCTAGGAAGCCCTAGGGCTGTTTTTTCACCTCAGCTGGCAGGTCCACCTACTGCAGGGGCCTCAAAACAGCATTTAGACCCTCCTGTCTGAATTCCATGTTTGGATATGATGAGAAAATTAGAGTCAGTCCACTGTAGCAGGAGATTTAAAAATCGCATTCTTCACTATTTCTGTCTCTTTAATTCTGACCGTTAGAGGGAGTTTTGTTTGTTCTTTACCTACTTTTTCTTTTGTTTTCCTAGCCTTCTCTTTCCACGTTTTTAAATCACAGTAGCTGAAAACATGTTCATCTAAAAGGTCTGATTTTAGCAGTTTTGTATAATCATGAGGTCCTTCTCTGTAACCAAATATAATTGATTCTCTTTTACTGTAACTAGAAGAAACTACTTCTTCCAGGTTGGAATGCAGAACTCTCCACAGCGATTCCACCTCTTCCTGCTCTTTTAGTTGTTAGTGACTTTGGTTAGCAGTATGCAGCTCTGGAATTTTCCTCTACGTACCTAGCATACCTTATCCTAGACAAAACCAACCTTTTTTTTTTTTTTTTTTTAACTGTAGTAGAGTTTATCTCCTGGCCTGCTTTACCTGTTTTTTGCCATATTTTTACCTCATGAAAATGTATTTCCTCAGTGTCCAATTTCTTAGTCCTGGGTAAGGTAACTTCTTAGAACACTTGCTAAAATAATTGTCCTAAAATGTGAATAAATGGTACTAGCTCAGTGTGTTAACCTTCCAGATGGCATTTCAGTAGGAGACTCCAAGTTGCACCACCTCTAAGAATCCACAGGGAGGGGAGCCCAGTCCACACTCTATTCTAATAGCAGTGTGACCTTGGACTGACCACCTTCTCTCTATGGGTTCCACCTTCCCCACAGCTAGAAACAAGGCAGTGGGCCAATGTTCCTATTAGTTTAACATTTTTCAGATCCTCTCTGCCTGTGAGAGGCTGGAGAGGAAGGCTTTTTAGCAAGTGAGCAGGATTTCTAATCTGTCACTCTTGATCATAAAAGTGCCATATTGAGTGGAACAAGGGTGGCATTTCATGTTATGTCTCAGACGTTAAGACCAAAGATGTGACAGATAATTGCTCAAAAGACTGGAGGTTTATCCCAACATGCCTACATTTGCTATTGTGATCATCACGCTCTTCACTTCTGTAACCCCTTCCTGAACCTATGAAAGCTACTTTCATTTCCACTGGTTATCATTCTTTTTACTGTTTTCCTGGGACTACTTTAAGCTTCAGGAATTGCCCTCCCACTCACTCCCACACTAAATTTTATATATTTATATTATTTTCTGTCTCCTTCACCTTTATAGCTATCTTCCTTTTAGACTGAAGATTCTAATTCTTTATAGCTTCTTCGCACACAAGCCTTATAGTCATTTTAATAGAGTCTCTTTTCTGGGAGTGGTTTAAAAGTACATGTTTGGGGGAGGAGGTGATTGACTAAGGCAGAGCTAGGGTGATTGAGTGATTTTTCTTCTGGAAGAAATGTTTATTATAGATTTTTTCATTTTAAAATAAATTGTCCTTTTAGAAAGATAAATTGGAAGATGTTGCGAAATAGAAAAGGAAACTGGAATGACTCCTCTTTCAAATTAGCCAAGATGTAGGCAAGCCCATTTTCATGGCCAAGCTGTCAACAGCACAATGCCTACCTGTGGACAAAGGCCTGCTCTCTAGGGGACTGCAGTTAGCAAGTGTGAGACGGAATGCAGCCTTTTGTTCCTGGCTGGCTTCCTAGTGAATGAATATCCTTTCTTTTGTAGTCAGCCTTGGTGGATTCTTGTTAGAACCACTTGTGAGCTTTTAAAAAATGATTTGCAGTTTCTGAGCTACTTTTCGGGTTAGGGGAAGGGACAAGACTGGAGCCAGTGTCCTCAGTGGTGGTCAGCACCCTTCGACATCTCCTTCCTCCAGAGTGTGCCCTAGCAGCTCAGGAGCCCAGGGCCACTTAGAAATCAGTGCTTTATGGGGTTAACACTCTGCAAATGTTCTTTCCAAGAGGGTCTTATAGATGTGACAGACTTCTCAGGGCTCAGATCTCAGCAAGGCCGCTTCCTGCAGTAGGCTGGGGCTGCATTAGGTCACCCGGCATGTTAAAAGAGGAGTAATTATGCAAATTCCAGTGCCAAGAATAAGTGCCCTGGTTGTGGGAGACCTCCGTGGGAGAGGGGGGCGGCATGACTTCAGCTCCCCCTTTGTGCTCAAGATGGCCGCAGCCATGGTCATGGTTAAATAGCTGTCTTTGAGGAAAGCCTTTTTCTCCAGCAAGGAAAACAGGCCAGCCGGTCTGCTCTGAATTAGCCAGCTAACAAAGTCATGAAAGGGACTTACAAAAACAATAGCACGCTGTACATTCCGTGAGATTGAAACAAGTTATATGAACCAAATAATGGCCCAGTTGGCTGGCTCTGCAGGTTTTTGCCTGAGTGTGCACATCCACAGAGCCAGCATCATCCCCTGTGGGACCAGATCAAACGCTGCCAGCGGTGGATATGAAACAGCCCTGGTCTGCTCTGGGGCTTGCATTCAGAGGAACGAACTTCACCCCAAAAACATTCTCAGCAAATGTTGGAGGGTTTAATATTACTACAATTTTTAAAAAATTGCTGAGACAGGGTGTGAAGATGGAATAGGGGTGGAGGACAATCACTGAATGAGACACTGAATCAGTGGAAACTTATCTTACAGGTCTATGAATATGTGGCTGTTTATTTATAAAAAATAAAACCTTATCCTAAAAACACATGTCCATTTAAAAACCCATATGTGAATGTTTATAGTGACATTATTTATAATTGACAAAAACTGTGAATAACTCAAATGTCCTCAACTGGTGAATGGATAAACTGTAGTAGTACATCCAATAGTATACAATGGCATGCTATTCAGCCACAAAAAGAAATGGACTATTGGGTACGTACAAAAACTTACAGTGACAGACAGATCAGTGGTTAAAAAGAGGTAAGGAGAGAGGTTGACTGCAAAAGGAAATGGGGAACTTTTTGGGATGATAGAAATATCTTGATTGTAGTTGTTTCAAAGCTCACAGAACTGTGCTAGAAAGGGTGACTCTTGCTATATGCAAATTATACCTCAGTGAGCCTGACTTTTAAAAAGCAAGCTGAAATCTTATCATATTTTAGCTCTTAAGTGTTGCCTCCTCAGTAAGGGAAATTTCTGATTTTGAGATGGGCCACATCAGACGGCTGGTTAGTTTGAGAAAGCACGGAGTTTGTGGGCACTTTACCGCGTAGGCTCATCCAACAGAGTTCTCGGCCCATGCCATGTGTCAGTGCTTGGTCAGCGAGGTCAGGCAGGTAGGAAAGGATGATGGAGAGCCTAACCTAAGACAGTGCTGCAGGAATGGAAAGTCAGGGCAGGTGCCGGAGGCCTTTTAGAGACAGAATTAAGAGCCCTTTTATTAGATGAGGTGGCAGGTTCTGGTTGGGCTTAAATGCAGGAGGTGAGGGAGAGGAAGCTGGGGCAATTCCAGAGTTCACATGAGTGCCTGGCATCTTGCCAGAAGCCAGTAAACTATTTCAGGGGAGGAAAAGAGATTTCCAATTGGAGACCTTGTTACCACAATGACATTAAGTTAATTCATGAGCATTTGGGGATATTATTAGACTGGGGAGGGGGAATCGTCAGCAAACTGTGGCCCAAGACCAAATTTGGCCAGTTGCCTATTATTGTATGGCCTACAAGCTAAAAATGGATTTTATGGTTTTAATATTTTTTAAATCAAAAGAAGATTGTGAATATTATAAAATTCAAATTTCAATGTACATAGAGTTTGATGGAAACACACCCACACCCATTCATTTACATATTACTTCTATAATGATAGAGTTGAGTAGTTGCAACAGAATGCGTGGCCAAGCCTGAAATATTTACTGGAGGAAAAGTTTGCTAAACCCTGTTCTAGACAGCATGCATATACACTGTCCCTGTTTTGCCTCCCAATAAGGTGAAGTGGGCTTTCCACAAAAATTTCATCTTTTCGTGCTGTAATTTCCATGATAAAACCTTGCATCACTGATATCACCTTTATCTTGCCTGATGACACAGCAGTCATTCCTTGTGCAAGCTGTGAGATCTTGCACAATTACAGAGACAATGCTGTTTAAATACATCTGGATGTATCTCAGTATCTCGTGAAGAAGACCTGTCTGCTCTGAGTGGCATCTCTCTGCAGCACCCATCATATCTAGCATCTTCAGCTCTGCTGGTTGAACGGGTGTTTGGAGCCAGCACAGGGGTTTGAATCCTGACTGCTCTTGCCTGGGGCTTGTCTGGATAACCCCTCAGGCCAGATAGTGTTCTGCTAGTACAGCCTGAGATGAGTTTTCTTGGTGTCAGAAGTGAATTCTCCCTGGACCTCTTGAACTTGATGGTTTGAATCAAGGTCAAACCCTGCAGCTGCCCTCTGGAGATGCTCAATGGAGCCTGTTCTGCCCTATGAATGGAATGAGGCCAGATTCACATTTGTAATCTGTGCTGTAGTCTTCATCCTTGGCTGAAGGAAGAGGATTCTTTTGAGATCCCAAACAGTATGAAAGGTGGTGAGGAGACTGGAAAACTAACATGCAAGCAAGAATTTAATCTATGGCTTCTGACCAGACTCAGCTTTATAATTGGACTTCAGAGCCCCCCACCCCCCAACAATGTGGCCTGTCTACCCATGAAACCTTATCTCCTGCCAACTACCTTAGTCACTATACTCCTCCATGCTGACTTTTCCTGTTGCCCCTGGGTCTTTGCCTTTCCCTCAGCCTGGAAGGTTCTTTTGAGGTAGAACAGCTGAGTGGTTTGAAGTGGGTGCTGAGATGTTGTTGTGGGTTGAATTGTGTCCCCCCCAAAAAGATATGTTGAAGTCCTAAACCCCTCAGTACCTGTGCACGTGATCTTATTTGGAAATAAGGTCTTTGCAGATATGATGGAATTAAGATGAGGTCCTAGTGGATTAGGGTGGGCCTAATAAGGACTAGTGTCTTTTTAAAAAGAGAAGAATTGGGACACAGACACAGACACACAGAGAGAATGCCATGTGACAACGGAAACAGATATTAGGGTCGATGCATGCACAAACCAAGGAATGGTGCAGATGGCCAGCTATCACTACCAGCTAGGAAGAGGCAAGGACGTATCCTTCCCGGAGCCTTCAGAGCGAGCATGACCCTGCTGACTATGAGAGAATGAATTTCTATTTTAAAGCCACCAAGTTGTGGTAATTTGTTACAGCAGCCCTCAGAAACTAATACAAATGTAAAAGCCCCATCTTAGCCATTTCTTGGTTGTGTGACTTTGAGCAAGTTTCTGAAATTCTCTGGAGCTTGATTTCTTTCATAGTAAATGGTAGAATGTAGGGATTAAATGAGTTAACGCACATACACTTGTTAGCACAGGGCCTGGCATGTAGGTTGCACTCCGTAAATACTAGTTTAGTAATTATCACTCTAGTTCTCTATGTGGCTTGTCCACCTTGACTCATATGCCCATACATACTCTTATACTCAGATTTTATTGCCTCAGAGAGACCTTCCCAGCCCCACTCGTCACCCCCCATTAAAAACAGCCTCCCAACTCACTATCTCATTACTCTGTATATTATCAATATAGCACTTGCCCCAAATTCTATTTGTTTACTTAAAAAAAAAAACTCATTAGAATGTGAATTCTGAGGGCAAGGACCTTTTCTTGCCCAACTAATAAATATTTAGTGACGCACTGGCCGACTGATGACCACGTACAACCAGGTATGAAGGGCACTTAAATTGAGAGAAGAGAAAGTATTACATCTCTAAAAGTTTTCCAAAAATTCTTCAGTTATTTCATGATAGCAAGGAGGTTCCCATACCTAACCTCAGTCTGCCTAAAAACGGTGGGGTCACTGTTGTCACTGTAAATACGCACATATTTAGGTAGAGATATGCACTTTTTAAAAGTGTAGTTATGGCAACCTCTATGGCTCAGACCTATGAATTCCTCTGGAGAGCTTGTCATCATCTTGTCATGGGGTCCCAGTAACTCTTCCAAATGGGAAGCCAGGCCTTTTAGCCCTCGAATCATCTGCTGTTAAGCTCTGCCCTCTAGTGGTAATCAAGTATCACAACAGTGCAGCGTTCGACCAGTTTCTAAACATTCTGAGAGCTTTTAATATAAAACGTAATAGTGTGTTTTACATTTTTGTAAATATAAATACATTATATTTACAACTTCAGAACTAAGGGCTGTGTTTAAAGTATATAAAAAGGCAAGTGGTTTTCATTGGCTTCATATAAGACAGTAAAATTGTCAAGCTACTTTATTAGTGGAATTAATTATCTAGCATTCTTGGACAAAAAGTTCTACGATGCTGCAACACTGTATGAATATTTTGTAGGGAGATTGACGTTGATCTGAAGTGTTGCCTCTGGTAACCAAGAAGTTTCCTTGGGAAAAAAGTATATTTCAATTGTGATTTGACAGCTGAAAAAAAATGGTAGCTTGTCAGGAAGGAAACTGGTATTAGGTGAGGCAGAAGACAGATATCAGTGTATTAGAGATTGATAGGGAAGAACTCATGCCTGTGGGGACAGTGTTCACCCAGGCTGACTGGGGCAGGGCAGAGCAGCAGGGGGAGTCCTCTGGAAAGAATACGTATTCTCATATTTCTTGAATGGGAAGAGAGTGAGGAAGCTTCAAGTGTTCTTGGGAAATCTGAGATGGTCAAACTGTTAAGAGATCAATAAGGCTGAGTTGGGGGGAAATTGTATTGATTGTTCGATGCAAAAAGTAGTATATAACTATGTGTTCCTTTGCAACTTGATTTTTTTCATTGGACATCATTCCATGTTGAATGAATGGGTCTGCCTCCTTTTTTTGAATGGCTATCCAGAATTCTCTGGTATAAAATACAATTATATTGAACCAATTCTCTACTGACATATGGGTTCTTTTTACTGTTTTCTTCTTATAAATAGTTTTGCAGTTATTTAACAAATAAAGTTGTATTTGTTTTGTGTGTCATAGTAATTTAACAAATATTTATTGAGGATCTGCCATCTGCCGGTCACTGTTCTAGGGTCCGAGCACACAGCAGTGAACAAAACAATGTCCCTGCCTCTATGGAGCTTATGTGTAGGGATGGAGGAGTGAGAAAGAAGACAAGGAAGACAACCAGGTAAACCATGTCAGGTGGTGATGAGTGCTAAGCAGGAAAAATTCATCAGAGAAAGGAGCTATAAAATGTTGGGGGAAGGGAGCATTAAATTTTAAATAGGGTGGCCAATGGAAGGCCTTACCAGAAGATGACTTTTGAGTAGAGAGGCAAGTCAAGTGTGGTGTCTAAAGAGAAGAGGACATAGCAAGGAGAAGGCTGTGAAGCCAGAGCTCACCTTGTCCACTGAGGAACAGCAGAAAAGGGGCTAGAGGAGGTCAACTCCAGCAAGAGAAAGAAAAGCTGATGTAAGAGTGATGAAGGGGGACAAGGCAGATTGCAAGGGGTTTGTATGTCTGAGTCAAGTTAACTTTTACAGAATGAGATGTAGAGCCATCTAAGGATCACTTTGGCTTCCATATTGCTTAGAGGCTGCAGGAGGCAAGGGCAAGAGCTGGGAGACCAGTAGGGAGGCCATCCTGGCTGTGCAAATGAGATGCTCATAATTTGGGCCTGGGATAGCAGGAGAGGTGGTGAAAAAGGCAGAGTCATCAGGATTGGATGTGAGGTGAGAGAAAAGAATGAAGCGCAATACGAAAACTAAGATAGCTTAGTGTGCATTTATGTGGGAATTACCATAGGATAAAAACCTATGAGTAGAATAATTGAGTGCTGGGTAATGGGTTGAAATTAACTTCCTGGCAACTAAAGAGTTTTTATTTTGTTTTTCACATTCCTGTTTCCAAATTTTCTCTAATAAGCGTTAGTACTTTTATATAGTGACATAAAAATAAAAACACTCTTCTATTTATATACCTTAGTCTGCTCCATAGATATGCTGATAAGAACTATGGCTCAATCGAAATTTTGTAAAACAAGTAGATTAGATGAATTAGAGAAAAGTTCTCAAATTCTTTGGTCTTGAGATTTCTTTGCACTCTTAAAAATTATTAAGGGCCTCAAAGAGCTTTTGTTATTTGAGTTTTAGCTATTGGTTTATTGCATTAGAAATGGAAATATAGGAATTTTTAAGGGTTTACTTAATTCATTTTAAAATAATAACCCATTATATGAATATAAATAACATATTTTATAAAAACTTGTAATTTTACAAAACAAAATTTAGTGAGAAGAATGACATTGTTTTACATTTTTGTAAATCTCTTTAGCATCTGGTCTAATCGAACATAGTTTGATTCTCATATCCACTTCAACCTTCAGTCTGTTGGTTTTGTTTTATTTGAAGTCTGAAAAAAATCTGGGGTTGCACAGATATGTAGTTCAAGAAGGGAAGAGTATTTTTTTTTATTGAGGTATAAATTGAGGTATAACTGACAGAACATGATATTTGTATCCACTGTACAATATAATGATCCGATATTTGATATATTGCAAAATGATCGCCACAATAAATCCAGTTAACATCTGTCACCATATACAGTTACATAAATTTTTTTCATGTGATGAGAACTTTCAAGATCTTCTTTCCTACCTACTTTCGAATATGCAATATGATATTATTAACTATAGTCATCATGCTACACATTACATTCCCATGACGTATGCATTTTATAACTGGAAATTTATACCTTTCGACCCCTTTCACCCTTTTCACCGCCCCACAGGATTTTAATAGCCTATTCAGATAGAGATTTTCTTTTTTAATGTTATGCTGAAAAGTTATAGTTTCATAAAGGTTAATTGTGATGTCGAATCTGAAACCATATCAATGAACTTTTATTTTTAACTCTTGTTTCTTTAAAACCCCTTGGTCTATCTGCTAGGGTCATGCATGATTTTGTACCATTGTGCATTGGTCATTTGAAAAATACTGGTTTACTGAGTTATCTAGATCTTTCGGATGTTAACATTTCACTATACAGTATCAAAGACTCACATTTATTAATATCACCATTTATCAGAAAAATCATTATTGAGAAGCTGTCAAACTCATGGTAGTGAATACATTTCCCAAAATTCTAATTTTCAGTTTTAAGCCCAAGGTTTATCATTGGCAGCAAATGCTGTCAGTTGTTTCCCTTGAACTGTCAAGCTCATTTTGTTCATTTTTTTAGGAAATGTCTGCCAAATAAATACCTATGACTGAATAACCGTAGTCTGTCAGACATTCTTTGAAGTAAAAAATGGTATTCTGTGAAAAGGCAGCTAGTTAGCTCATGATTTAGTGATACAGTTGCTTTTCCTCAAGAAAAGCATGTGCTTGGGTATGCAGGGGAAGTGTTGCATGTGCTTCCTGTCTCATCACACAGAATATTAAAGAGACGTGGACTCAGGGGCCAAGATGTAATAAAATAATTCTTACTGCTTCACCAAGGACTTCTTTGGGCCTACCAACCCACTCTGAGCACTGCCATCCTAGAGAGTCTCCTGACACTTAGGAGCTGTCACAAAGCTGCAGAAACAGAACACAAATCATCACCTCCTATTTATCTAAATCCATATTTTTTTTTTCGCTAGCTAAGAAGTTTTTTTTAACCCAGCTTAAACGGTTGTGTTTACATCTAAAGACACTGATTATTAATAGAGAAGAGACATTAAATTTTCATTTAAATATAAGAAAGAAAATTGAGAATATATCTTAGAAATAAGGGTCCTCAGTTCTGGACCTGCTCTTTATAAATGATAGGGTTGTGAAGCCTCAGTAAGTACTGTTTCATACGATCCATTCTTCGCTCGCTATATGCTGTGAAGAGCTGGACCAGACGCAGTTGCTGTTCTTTTCTAATTGCTTTATATTAAAACCATGAAAATCCAAAGCTTGGTGAGGCCGAGGCCTGGTATATGGCAAGGATGCTCGGCTTGGATGCCAAAGTGCAGGCGAGGAATGAATTTATTTGGGGCAGGCTGAAAATGAACATTCTCCTGATCCTTAAGCTTTTATTAATTGCCACCGCATTTGCCCATTCATACTCCCAGAGTGGACTGATTAGCTGGCTGAGATCCACCCGTCTTCTATGTCAGTGAAGATAAGGATGTGTCAGACCCTGTGAACAAGGAGAACATGCTGTTTGGCCCTTCGAGGCAATTTCCTTTTTGAGTCCCAGCTCTCTCCAAATGGCATCTAATTGTTTCTTGAATGACCTCAGTGTCCAGGCCACAGGAACCTGGTCTGAGAGGCCATTTCACATACTTATTAGCCTGTGGATGAGAACTTACTGCATAAAGCCCCCATTCACACTCTCAAAAGAGCTTTTTGTACAGAAGAGATGATAGAGCTGGTGGACTGTTTCCTGTGACCACCAGTCTCCAATTGGGTTCTTATTTTTTCCCAGGCCCAGGTGGGTATTTTTCGAAGGGTCTGAGTGGTCCAGCTCCATTATGGCCCATTCTCCTCCTCCCCTTTGTCCTCCCATGGTTTTTACTGAAAGGAGCCTCAGCAGAACAGGACCGTGTCCTCGCATCCCCTGGTTTACAGAGCATTCGAGGATTGCTTGTGCAGGGCACAGGGGGTGGGGGCTGGGAATCGCTGTGCTCTGGAAGCCTCTTCCCATTTGGGAACGCGGGTAGTTCACAGTCAAGAATGTGATGTGCTTCTGAGGGTTGAAGGGGGAGCCAGCCAGCCCTAATCCAGCCACAGGGATGGCAAGGCTAGTTGACCTGATGAGGACCATGACCTTCGTGTGGCAAGTCATGTCTCGTGCCTCTGTGGTTTTTTTTTTTTTGAGTGGGGGGGGCTGTCCTTTTACAAATGTGGTGAATAAGAACACTTTGTCTAGAAACATGCAAGCACACTTACTGTGTGTCTTACTTCCAAGTGTTTGTTGAGAATCCCTGTGCTATCTCCAAATGTTCACTGGCCCCTGTCCTGTTCAGGCATCATTCTGGCCATTGGAGTGATGATGATGAATAAGACATGGATCCTGAGGCCAAAAGGCAAGGACAGAGCTCACTTTGATGGGCACTTCAATGGCTGGATGCTGGAAGACGCCTAGAGCTAGAGCTCCTTACGGGGGTAAATAGAGCAACAGCGATAGGCAAAGAAAGCCCCATTGGGCTGTACAGACTGGGAATCAGGGCTCTGGGGCTACTTCCAGGCTGTGTCCACCTATTGGAACAAATTTGGGAAGATCCAAGAGTAATTTGAGATGATACAAATTTCGTTTCCTTTGACCTAGAAAAAAGTCATGAGAGTTGCCCTCCCAGGTTATTAATTGTGCCTGGTAAAATCCACCTGGCCTTGTAAGGGAATGTCTCAGTCACTACCTCTGAATCGGGTTTTCCCTCTGTCTTTCTGCAAAACAGAATAGCCTGTCCTCAAGGAACTTAAGATGGTGCTGTTGCCTATATGAGCAGGACTGAAGGAGCCATTCGTCACTGGCTTCCCCTAGCCTGGGAGGGGCACTGGGCGTGGGAGCAAAACTCACACCTACATTCAGTGGCACAGAACATTCCAACTCTGTGAATCCTCCCTTTTTCTAGAGGCATATTCATGTCTGCTTTATCCTTGAAAATTTGAGACAATGCAGTTCTTTAATGAAATGTCCTTGGAGTAGATTGTGAAACATTAATTTCTATCCATCACTAAACAGGAATATACAACCCTATTATTAATAGGTATATATTATACATGTTTTCATATAACCTCAGTTTATGTTGCCTTCTTTTTAGCATTTTAGATATAGGGATCACATACATGTGAACCCCAGTAGAGCCCCAAACAATGTATTATATCTTGATCTCAAATTTTACTTAATTTCACAATGGTAAGGTGAACCTATAAACTCTCAAACTGATGATGTGAGTGAGGAAATTTATGACTGGGAAGGGCAGGGGTGGAGTGGCCTGGGTGGATGACTGTTCTGGGGAAGGAAAACATCTCTGGACTCAATCCTTGCGTCTTCCTCTCTCAGCACATTGGCTGCATTCTCTCAGGTCAGCCATAGGCTATTCTGGCTTATCTTAAAGCTTATTGTCCAAGAGAAAAAAGGGATCTTTTCCTCTGCTCTGGGTTGAAAAATACCAGGGAATTACTTTGGTCTCACTTAGGGTCACATGTCTACTCTTGGACCATTCTTGTTCAGCATTCTGATTGGCTCACACATCCATTGCAAATATGAATATTCATACATTGGGATAAAGCTCTTAAATGTAATAACCACTATCTGCTATTACAATTTTAACCCCCTGAATTTTGGGGATCAGAAGTATATTAGGCTGTATTTTCTAATCATCTCTGTCTACTTAGTGAACATTTGTAAAATGTTTGGCATATGAATACTAGGTTTTGCAGAGATGTTTTTGAACTTTTTAAGTCCTAGACTCTTCTTTCTCTACTATTTCTCCCTCTTGGTTTATTTATGTGCTGGATTACCATTGCTTCCCTATTTGTCAGATCCACATTGTTACAGAGAAGTCGTAGAGTGGCAGGGCAGAGGGGCTGTGAGTTCCTCTTATAGTTTGGCCTTGAAAAAATTCCCGTGTCTATTGTCCGTCACGAGTAGCCCAACCCTGAGGCCGGTGTGGTGTGCCTAGAGATTAGTCCAGGTGAGTTGCTGCTGCACTCCCTGGTAACTCTCCCTTCCTCTACCCTGCCCTCCCACTCCTCTGGGCACACACTGCAAGGGATCGCGTTGTCCTTTGAATCACTGACAAAAGGAACCCATTGTCTGTGCCAACACCAGGAGTGTTGACCATCTGGATGTCACTTTTGTAGGTGGCATTGTACTTGGCAGCTGACTGGTAATCAATATGATTATTCCCATGTGACATACCCTCTGCCTTTTCCAGTGGAGAAATGAGTCCAGTTGATGTTTCTACATACAACAAAGGTGATCCCTTTGCCCTCCGACCATCACCCGTGCTATAGGGCTTTGCTGCTAGGATTTCTGACTGCGGATATTTCAGATAAGACCTGCTGTCTGTGTTGCCAAGAATATCCATCGTTTGATTGGAGAGAGGGGGTTGTTGCAGGAGCCACAATTCTCCCTTTTGGATTTGCACAAGATAAAGTACTCCAGGCAACCAGGTGGAGTCCACGCTTCCATTATCACAATCGATAGATCTAGCCATTCTGATTCATAGTTGTTTTAATTATTAACTCTGAAGAACTGCTTGATCTCACATGTGAAATGTAGATAATAATACTTATCTCCTAATGTGAGTATTAAGTAAGGCACTACGGTAAAAGCTCTCTGTATAAATGCTGGCTCTTGGGGGCTCTTTCACGTGGGGTGAGTGAGGGCTTCTTTGAGGAGCCCCAGCTGAAAGGTGGACAGGTGTCTGTGACCGTCACAGCCTTCTGGGAATGTGCCAGGGAGAGGTTGCTGAGTCAAACTTGTAGCTGTTCACAGTTAGTGGTAACATTAGGTATTATGTGCAAACAGGGCCCTTCTACCACCTAGGTAAGTGGGGAGGGTCCCCTCCTCTCACAGGTGTTTAAAGCTACTCCAACAGCAGGAAAGAAAGTGATACTGCTGTCTTCAGGGTCTGTCTCCCTATCTCCTTTTACCAACCACAGCCCTGCCAACCTGACTACGTCCAAGGTAGCCAGGAAGCTTTATCTGCCTTGGCTCATGTCCATAATAACCAGGATATTCACTTCACCTCTCGCTAGAAGGAAGATTTAGCAAAACTGTTAGAAGCTATATCTTTAAGAGCTACTGGAAGTTTTTCTACATCAGTGGGGATTTTTAGGCCTGATGACTCTTTGAGAACTGCATAAAACCCATGGACCCCTCATCCAACAGTTTGTATGTAATTTCCAGTGGCTCATGGAAGCCCTGCCACATCCTCAGGTTAAAAACTCCTCGTCTGGACTGACTCTCATAGCCATTTGGACGCGATGAAGAATTAACTAGTATGTCACTCAGATGATAACGCTCGTGATCGATTCTTGACCATGAAAGAAGGGTATTTTCCTACTGAAATATCTCACTCAGATGGCCGGAATTTGCTTGAAAACAGAGAAGAAGGAATTAATACGATCATTTTCTGTTTTACTTAGGCAAGCTTTCAAGCTTTGCCTAAGTAAACAAATGGAGTTAGTCCTGACTCCACCTCTCCCCTGATGCCAGCCCTGTCCCATGCCCCAGGATTCCTGCTTCTCTTAGGCATTCCTTGATGCCTGCTTCATCCACTCAGACATTTGGTAGCCTTTCTAGGTGGGTGATAGGCGTGGAGTGGCTTTGGAAGAATGCACTGTAACTGTGGCAATTCCTGCCACTAGGGACTAGAGAGGAGGAGGTGCAGTCAGAAGGCAGAATCTGGGAGGACACAGAAAGTCTAGAGGCAGTAGCTGGGCAGAGCCAGCATGGCATCCAAGGGGCCATTCTAGAAATGATTGGTGTCAATATCCATAACATGGGCCGGTGAAGTATGAAGGAGTCGGGCACATGGCAGGTGGTCTTCTGGGGACTCTAGATTCACGTAGATCTAGTTTTGGGGCAAGAACCTGGGAGGCTAGGCAAGAGCCAGGGGTGAGGTGGCAGGACCATCAGGCAGAACATGGGTAGAAGCCCAGCTCTGCAGCCAACTTGGTGTGGGGGCAGTGGTAAGGGAGGGGTGCAACCCAGATCCTAGGGCGGGGCACAGGATCCCTAGCCAGACCGGCTGGGATGGGGCAGAACATTGAGACTCTGTAGTTGTGAATAGACCCAGGTAGTTATGAATGGTACCTGCTGTCCCAGTGTACCAAATCATCCAGGATGCCCCTAGGTGCAGGCCTTGTGTGCAGATGCTATGAATACACATGCTGCCTATTAAAACAAACAGCTCCCCAAATGACAAAGATTCTGGAAGAGAAAATCATCTGAAACATCTGAGCAAGTGTGATTAAAACCATATGTGCAATTTTAATATGTGATCTTAAAATGTAAAGCCTATAAAATATTTTTAGGCTAAAAACACTCTTAAACTTCTATTCTTTGTTTGTTCCCTTGCTCTCAAAGTTCAAGAGTCACTATAGTACCAGCTGGGGCAGGTCATTGGCTCAGGGTGGGGCTGTCTATACTCTTCTTTTGGGTTGTGGCTCCTGCAGCCTGACATTTGGGTGAAATTTAGGGTACAGTTGAGTGTATGCCCTGCAGAAGGAAGACGGGAGATGGGGCTTGTCCATTCCTTTGAAAGGGAAGCAAAGCTCACATTTGCTAAGTGCCTAGGATGTGTTGGGTACTAGGTCCTTTACGTGTTATCTCACTTGATTCTCATAAAAACCTAGTAAGTTAGAGGAGGAAACCAAGGGTCAGAGAGGTTTAACAATTTCCCAAGGTCACCCATCTTGCTAGTGGTGCAATGAAGACTCGAACCCACCCTGGTTCTCCCTCTACCCTACTACCTCCCAGTGTCACTTTTGAGACATGCAAATATGTGTCTTGCAGCTCAGTTTTGGAAGATGTCATTTTGCAGAGGTGCTTGTGAGATGAGAGAGCTAGTGGCAGTGGAGGTGGGAGACAGTACAGCTGGTTCTGGCTGGTGAGCCTTTGTCCTTCTTGCCTTGAAGATGTCCCTCAGACCATTTCTGCAGCACTCTGCATGAGAGAGGCCTCTGAGGGGCTTTTGTGGTCACTGTTATTAGTTGCTTATACAGTTCACACTTACCAAAAGTGGAAGAAAGGGAAAAGAGAAACATGTAAGCAAAGAAAATGTAGGAACTACAATGACAAGAGGGACAAATGGCTGCTCAAGGTCTGCCTGCAGAGTGAGTTTAGAATGGAAGGAAGTTGGGAGATGGGTGGCAGATCATCTTGGGAAGGTAAGACTCCCAGGGGTGTTTGGATGGGCTTTAGGAGACACAGGAATCCCTGATATTATAGGTAAAACATTACAAGTATGTGCCTTTCATTCTGGGAGGAAGGTCCATGCTTTTCATAGACTCTCAAAGAAGGCCGAGACTGCTAGAAAGTCTGTCTACTGTTTGAGAGTTTGGAATTATGCACCATGCATGTTCTTTTCATTTCACCTTAATGCTAAAAACAGAAAATCGAGCTTGTATAATATAAGATTTCTGGGGTGATACCAGGAAATAGTGGTGGAGGGATGTATGGAATGGAATTGTATGTGATAGTGCAAGAAATCAGAGGCAGGACTGCGTGCTCACCTAATTTTGCTTCACATTATCAGTTATGCAATTTTAATAGCCAGTTGGAGAGACAGAAATTTGTGGGAGGACATAAGGCTCAGTAGAGAGAAATCTGTTTGGGAACACTGTCCTCAGTCTCTTTGTTTATGTGCTCAGCAGATCAATACCGCTTCCGGACAGAGACCATTTAACAGCCATACTCTTTCCTCCCCTTGAGGAATCTGGGGGAGCTGTCGGACTGAGATGTGTTCAGCAAAGGCTTATAAATGCACCCTCTGTGTTCGCCAGGGCCAGTGATCATCTTGTCCACGGTGATGCACGCAGTGGCCCAGAGAGCTGGGCTGGCATTTCCCACCTTCCCCCCTCAGTCCAGTTTGGAGCAAGAAATAAATCACACTTGCATAAAGGAAAATGTGTTGAGCTGTCTGACAGCTTGTGTGGCTGCTGAGCTTGGCTTGAGGAGGCGGCCTCTTCCCTAACAGCCTCTCCTCATTTTCGTGGTTTCCAGTCTCGTTCCTCTAGCAACTCATTCTCTAGGTTTCCAGCCCTGTTCCTCTAGCTTGTTATGTGATGTTGTGTGCTCTGAGATACATGAGCTCATCCCCTACCAGCTCTCCTCCTGGTTTTACTGTGTGCAGAGTCACACCTGGGAAGCTTTGGGAAACAGGGTTGCTGAAAAACATGCCCTTTCTCTAGCCCAGGGCTTCCCCAGTAGGTGCCGAGCCTGCAGAGGGCATCCTCAGAGATTCAGGACGGGGCCGTCCAAGTGAATCTTCCTATCTCATTAAAGCTGTCTTTGTGTCCTGAGAGCCTGATCACTGGGGTTTAGTGAAGACAAAGCCAAGAAGGATTGCTCTTTCTGGAGAGGTGAAGCATCTCTGTGGTCGCCACAGGAAATTGAGCTGTTTTGACCACAATGACTGAATAACTAGTGGTCTGAATGAGTTCCAAGGACAAGCCAGGCCTTGCAGCCTTGGAACAGTGCCCTCCAGTCACAGCCCGACACCCACCGTGGACAGTTTCACTGTCCACAGGGCTGCTTGACAATGACCAAGAGCACCTCAGTACATGTAAGGTATAATACCTTAATTCCAGGCTGGCTTTGGGAAGGGGAATGGGGGACATAGGCAGTACTGTTTTTCTGGTTGCCCTGAAACATGAAAAAGCAGATACCTGGCCGACACATCTTTCTCCCCATAGACCTCTCCCCTGATGTAATGTCAGAGAGCAGATCTCACTGGGAGTCTGATTTTCTAGTAGGGACTGTGGCACTTTGGGAAAGGCTTTCAGCCTCTCATGCTGCCAAGGGGAAGCAGGCATCTGTGAAATATGGCTGGGAGGCAGCTCCTGTTTCCATGGTGACTAACTAGGGCAGGTTAGTATTAGGGCTACCCAAGGAAGAAATGACATTGAGGGCAATGTTTGCACAGGGAATTTCTTCTGGCCTGCTTTAACCCTCTTTCCAGATGGAGTAGGCACATTTGACCTGAGATGATGGGGATTTCCTTCGAGGGTCCACCTGGCCTCCCAGCCCCGGCTATTTGCACAGGTGTTTTCCTCGGTGCAGAGAAGCAAGCCTCCCAGGTGTCCAGAGCAGGGTATTGGAGAGCATAGAGCTCTCAGAGCTCTCTGCTGCCAGCCAGCCCATCTGTCCATCAGTCCCTGGGGTTATATTAGTGACACTGAACCCTGTCCCCAGAAGGGAATGGTATTTAGAAAACCCTGAATTCAAATTTGACTGATCTTAAATCATCTGTACCAGATCATCAGAGAGTGACCTGCTGTGTCAGTGCACCAGATCACAGCCTTTTCATGTGACTGTGCGAATAACAGGTTTAATTATAAGACCTTAAAAAATCTCATACTTGTGTTTCCATGTGATCAGATATCCAGTTCTGCAATCATAGGCTGGAGTCCCTGGTCCTTTGTCTGTTCTCTGCTGAGTGACATGCAGTTCTGGTCCTCTGTTTCTTTGCAACTAGAATAGAATAATCGTTGTGGGGAGAATGTGGAAAAATTGATCAGTGTGAATGGGAGACATTTAAAAGCATAACAAGTCAGTGAAGAGCACTTCACAAATTCATGCAATTAGCTGCAATAATATCTTCAGTTGCAATAACAACACTTTATTTTAGTCTCTCTCCTTGACCATTTTGGGAGAAAATTGATTAAAACCTTTGAGTACTACTTCAGAAATTGGTTTTGGTGTGGAACAACAAAAAGGTGTTTAGGAAACAGCTACCTAATAAGATTAGCCCGTTCTTTAATTCTGATAGAACCAATTTGGGGGGTATTTTGGAGATAATTCTTAGAGTAAACAGGGAAAGCCTCAGGTGACAAGAGCTATGGTTCTACTGTGACCCGAGTGTCTTAGGTTTTGCTTTTATCCTCGCCCTGGACTGCATAATCCTATGTAATTTATATGTCTGAGTTATTTGTATATTTTCTTTCAGGAATGCACTTCACTCCTGCTTTCAGGGGTAGGGTATCTGAATGCAGAGGCTTTGGCTGACTAATCTCACTGAATCTCTGCAGGATTTAAGGAGCTGCTTCTCTCCCTTTTCAGAGGCTGGAATGCTGCTTTTTTAGCCTTTGGGGGAGTTTCTTAGCCTGAAGGGAAGAGGAATAGCCAATGACGACTGACTCCCCTTACCTGGTAGCTGTTGGCCTGGTGGATGAGTCATCCCCACAACACTGCTGGGGCCATGGGCCCTGGCTACTCATAGGGACTTACCCTTTGAACCCTATCTAATAGAAATGAGGACAAATAGAGAAACACTTCCTCCTGGATACGGTACATGGAACTTGGAGGACAGTATTGACCCATCAACTAGACTATCTCCAAGAGCCCCTCTAGCTCAAAAAAAAAACAAACCCAAACCCCAAATCCCTGAATTCTACCACCTTTGGTGCTTGCTTCCAGGTTCTCAGGTGGGCTTCCCAGGACCCAGGAATTCCCAAAACTGTACATCTGACCTCCAGAACCGTGGAGGAGAAAGAGTAAGGGAGGAAGCCAGTTGATGGAGCAGAAAGGAAGTCAGCCCCCGAGTTCCTGGGGTGACAGAGCCTTTGTGTGTCTAGCCCCACGTTGATTGTGTTTATTAGGCTGAGCCTCTGCCCCATCTCTCTCCACAGCCCTCACTCAAGCACTGAAGCTGCTTACCAGGCATTGAACAAACAATTTCCCATTTTTACAGCCTAACTTGACCTAGTCCAAAGGCCAAGGCCTCCTGAGGATCGACACTAATCCCATTGGATATTTCTCATACTTCCCTCATGCCTCATCCAGTGTTGTTCCTTCCTGGACTGAATAGGTTCTGTTATTCCTTGGTGCAAGTTTCTGCCTGTATGAAGTTTTAGAAAGTTTCAGGACACATTCCATTTTTGAGTGGCCAGAGCCACAGAAAGTTAATATTTGGAACAGTAGGAAAGGAAGAGCTACAGGCAGAAACCTGAGTTTGATTAACACACACACACACACACACACACACACACACACACACACACACACACACACAGAATCATTGAACATCCACTCTCACTGGAATGAAAGAAGAAAAGCAATTATTTTCCCCTAAAGGCGTTAGGAGGCTCTTGGTAGGGGTGAAGGCCTCTGAGCACAGAAGAATCACTTGGCTGCATTGGACACGAGGTTCGTGTGCTAGATCTGGGTTAATTAAAGTGAAGATGGGAATTAGAGTAAAGTGTTTAAAGTGAAGGAGGGGAGTGAGACAAGCAGTAGGGTCAGAGGAGGCTACACAGCCTGTTCCCCATCCTCCAAACAGACTACACGGCCAGGTGGGGTGGGCATGGGGCACTCAGGGTGTTTGCTGACAGACTTGCTAATTAAACACCAAAAGGCAATATTGCTTTCCCAGTAGTGATGGCTGTGCCAATGCTATCAGCTGCAAGCTGGCTGCCAGGAGCATCCTAATTAAAAATAAACAGTTCCAGGATGGTTTGAGAGGGCGGGGACAGGGATCCTGCCTGGGTTCCTTAGGACTTCTAGGAGAAAGTCACACCCTGGTCACCATTAGGTCCTTTTCTCAGAGGAGCCTCTGTCTCAACACAAGGTGGTGTGATTTGTGCTTCCCTCAACCCCTAGGTTCTAGGGTGACAAGCAGAGAGACAAAGCCTCTAGCAACAGATTGCCTGGTGCCTTCAGCCCTGGGAAAGAAAGACTGCCTGAGGGGATAACGATTTCTACAGGGTCTCTAAGTTGAGGGGACAGCTAAAGCCCAAAGCCTCTTCTAGGAGAGGTTAGAATTTCATCAGAGAGCAAGTCCGGTCACATGAGAATTTCTGGCACTGTGTGCATGGCAGGCTGGACACCAGCCTACCAGAATTGAGCGAGTGGATCGTATTGGCTTCAGCGGAGGGGAAAAGTCCCAGCCTGGCCTGGGAGAAGGAGCTGGCTCACTCCCTGGGCCACTGGACTGCGGGCGGGAGCAGTGCAGCTGCTGTGGAGGGGCTGGGGCTCTAGTGCCCTGAACCCCCTTTCTTTGAACCCTAAAGAAAGTGTCCAGGAATTGAAGACTGAAATATGCCTAAGGAATGCAATGCTTTCCACACCATGTCGGCAGCTCTCTGCTGCTTCTATCACCGCAAGTCTTTCCTTGGAGTCAAGGTAGGTGTGGTTTTGAGATAAGGTACATATAAAATTCTTTGGGGGGCCTTGAAAGCATTAGTTTTCTAAAAGGCACTAGACAAAGTTTGCGTTCTGCTGGCTGTAAAAACAGAGGCACTTTCTTTGATGGACCTTCGTAAGTCATAAGTCGCTAGTGTCTCCCCTGGGGGCAGAATCCAGCCCCACAGACTGGGGCTTCTTATCTGTGTTTTAGGATGAAGCTCTGTTTTTCTCAGGTCATTTTCAGTCCCCTTGGGCTGAAATTTTATACCAAAATAGCTCAATAAGACAGAGCTATTCTTCTTTCCTTGTCTCTCTCTCTCTCTCTCTTCCCTCATTCATAATGAATGTGAGGTGGCTGAGCCCCTCTCTGCACTTAACCTGCTGGTCCATTATGCCAATAATATATGTATGTGTGTGTGTGTGTATGTATATATATATATATATACACACACACACACACAGAAACCACCAACTATCTCCTTTCCGATCACAGCCAGGTTCCAAAACACTTCAGTATTAAGAACTGCCTTTTTTTTCACCCCTCCCATTTTTAACCTTTGTTGCAAGACCAATGTCAAAGGTTTTGCATATATCAATATGCTATGTATTTTGACGAATATATTCAGAGAACTTTATTTGGGTAACTCAAGGCAAGGCCTGTGTTCTGTGTTGCCTGCCTATGACAACACTAAGAATTAAAATTGATATAGGTGCTCGTTGATCTGGAGTTTATCTGCCTTGGAAAAATCCTGTCGGTCCCAACATAACAGCAGACCTCATTTATTCATGAGAAGTAAGAGTTTGAAAGCTCTCAAGGAATTCCCTCCACCCCAACAGCAGAGCTCTCTCTTCTGAGGGACTTTCTCAGTGCCATTGAAAAAATTACAGCAAAGTTATGCTTCTTTCTTCTCAATAATGCTTTAAAAAAAAATCAGGAAAGTTCATTAAAGGGAAAAAGACCTCTTTGTGGAAAAATATGTACTGAAGGAGAAGAGGATAGGCTTCTTCTGGTTTGACTGCCCTGTTGTATTGTTCAGAGCAGTTTTCTAACCATTCAGTAAAGTTCATTTGTGTCTCTTTGTCAAGGAGTTTGGAAGAGGGCAATTCATCATTGGTTAAAAGTGTTCCCTCCCTGATTTAAGAGTCCATTTCTCTCTTGGAGCCCAGTGTGGGTGATGTGAGGACCATGTGGTTTCTGGCCTAAATATGGATCGTTCTAGTGTGGGACAGATGAAGTCATGACATTAGCAGTGTTTTAAAGCTGTCAAAGATAGACCAGAAGGTCCCAAAGGGAAGCATGCACTTCAGGGGTTGGCAGTAGGTTTTCATTTTAATAGAAGTCCTTTCATAAAACCACTCCTGCCAATTCAGAAGAGTGAGACTCAGCATCTGGTATGTGCAGAAACAGTCCATAAATATCTGGGTCTTAGTGATGAGATTCTGTTTGGATACCCCCGCTCCTTTGGGGTTATGTCCCCCAAAGCCTGCACAGAAAGGCACAGTGATGTGTGGGGTGAGTCTGGACAAGCCTCCTTCAGTTTGGCTCTTCCCGGCCTCCCCACTCTCAGTGGTTGACTCTTGGCAGAAACACTCTCCTTTCCACTTGGGGTTCCTAATTGACCCCCAGTTTGTTGCATCTTCATAGCATAGAGAGAGGGCCTGACCTTCTTCATCACCAGAAACTAAAGCCTTCAGACCCAACTTAGGGTTTTCCATTGACCCTCAAGATAGGTCTCCCCATCTTGTTTTGCATGGGTAGTTACCTGGGAAAGAAAATCCACCTTGCTTAAATTTCTCACACTCCATCCCAGTGTTGCCCCAATGACAATGCTGCATCTCTGTGTTGACTTCCACTTTAATTAGGGGTTTCAAGTCTTGCCGCTCATAATTAGCTTCTGTTGCAATTAAGATTTCAAAACTAAATTGGGATCGATCGCCTGACAGCAAAGCGGAAATAAAGCTCCAGTCCTTGACCATGTATACTGCTTCCCTTGGCATGAATTTCTCATTCCAAAAATAATGCGGCAGTAGCCATGGTAACTTTCCATTTGGTCTGATCCATATCATCTCTAGAGAAAGTCGAATGTTATTAATAGTGTTTGTTGTATGGGAAGAAAACTAAAAATATAAAAGCTGCTTTGCTACATAGGAGACCAGTCACTCTGGCGCTTTCAAGAACAAGATCTTATTTGCAGAGATTTGGCCTCATGTGGATGCGTGTACAAAGGCCCTAGAAAGGAATTGAATGGGAGGCCAAGAATGGAGAGGAGGGTCATCATATGCAATGGTCGCTGGCCCTCATGGAGTCGAGCCAGAGATGAGATGCTCCAGCCACATCGAGGGGCGTGACATTAGCACCCCAGGAGGGGTTCATGGGAGGCAGTCAGTCATTTCACAAAAGACCACTGGATCTTGGGTGAGAAACGGAAAGGATAGTGCTTGTGCCCAATGGAAAAGAGTTTGAAATGAAGATGTTCCAGATCCATAGCATTAGTGGAGCATGTTCAAGTTCAAAAGTCCCAGAATGTCGAATGTAGTAGCTCCATCCATGTGTAAAGACTATGTTGGGTGGGGGGTGATAAATGACAATTGAATGTGGTTCCAACTTTCAAAGGACTTACCGCTAGAGCAGTAGGTCCTAGTGCCATTTTGTTAGATTTGCAAAAGGCTTTCCAACGTCTGAGTCTCTTCCCAAGTTGTCTCATGAGAGCCTCAAAACAAGCTCTCTGGGTTATGCAGGGCAATCGTTTACCCCTTTCCACAGAAGAGAAACTGAGCCTCCGAGGAACTACCTGGCCAGGATCATTTAATGGGGAACCAGGAGTAGAAATTAGGTTTTCTGGCCTCATTCCCAGTGTCCTCCCGATGATACCATATTAAGACCGTAGAAACCTGAAACGAGGTGATAGATTAATACTTTCATTTGCAATTCAGTCGGGAAAGGATAGTGTGGACCTTCTTTCAGGTGAGACTTGGGGGCAGCTGTGGGACTTGGGTTTTCTCAGGCTGGGCAATCCTCCTTCAGGCCATGTGGCAGGACTGCCATCAGCTCCCTAGTGAACTACGGAAGGAGTTTGGTGAGAGGCACAACAGATGACATTTCTGGACCCGGCGATGGGAACAAGCCCCCCTTCTTCTCGTTCCTCATGTCTCTGATGTTTCTTCTGTGGGCGGGAGGGATAGGCAAAGGAGCTGAAATTTGCCTCCTTATCAATGACTGCTCCTGAGAAAGGTCAGTGTGATTGTGTCAGGAAGTTCAGGGGAACCTCAGAGACACGCATTATCTGGCAAGTGCAGAGTAGCCACTTTTCTGAAAGGACATAAGCAGAGAGGTTGGAGTATGGAGTCTGTGGATAAATGAATCAGAGAGTATTGACTAACCAGTCGTTAAGTCCAGCAGCAGTGGTCTTGTCAACAAGAAGTCACGGATTGGAGGCTGCGGATTTGAAGCATCTGTTTTCCTATATGTAGATTTGACTGTCCTTTGCAGCCACGAAGTGCTCTATAGTGGGAAGAGCTTACTTAAATCATGCTATTGCTGTTGTGTTTTGTTTGGATTTGAATCATTTTCCTTGCCCCACCCCAACCCCCCAAATATTTGGATATGATGTCAGCCCAAGGTGTCCCATCTGCCCATCTCCAGAAGGTTGGGTCCCTGAAACTTATTTTTATTGAAAACTGCCTTTCTGTGTCAGAGTGAATGTGGTGGAGCAAAGATCCCACTTCCCTGTGGCTGGTTCCTCTGCTATTGTGAGAGCTTGGGTACTAGTGACACAGTGCCCTAAGTTGTCTTTGTCAGTGGGGCTGATGCACCATCATCACAAGCTATGCGAGGTAGAAAAAAACCTCTCTAGAAATGTCTTTCCAAGTGACTCAGCCCCTCCCCTTGGTGGCCGCTAGTTGCTCATTTATCTGTCCTGCCCTCTAAACAAAAGCCCAACACAGATTTTTTAGAGACCTAAATGCATTCCATTGGCATCGGGGAGCTTCGGGGATCTGGTTTCAGCATCAGGGGAGGGACTGGGGCTGTGTCCCAGCACCCCCTCCCCACACACTCGGGAGTTTGGATCCTGGCCAAGACCCTGTTTTTGTTGGAGAGATGTGGGTGGGAAGCAGAGACAAGGCTGGGATCCTGGGAAAATTCTGTTAGTGGGTTCAGCACCTCCAGGACTGCGGAGAGGTGGGCCCATGCCAAACACTGGGGAGGATACTGGAGAATCGGGGCACTCAGGCCATAGAGATCTTCCTGCACTGCCATGTGAGAGGTCAGCAGGATGCAGGGCCCAGTCCTCTGTCTCTGGGTTTAAAGATATTGCAAAGGACAGACAGCTGATGCATATTTTTGATGTCCCCAGGACTGTAGAGATGCAGGCTGTCCTGGTTGGGGAGAAGGGGAGAGGAGTGCCCCGTGGGGTTGGACACCACTGTGGCATCTCTGTCCTCATCTGTATTTCCCGTGCATGTCCACAGCTCTGGGAGTGACTGTTGGAATCTGGCTCTGGCCATGAGAATGTCACGGCTTATTTTTCTGGCTTATGAAAGAGCTATGATCAATCTTTTTGGTTTGTTCGGAGAACAGCTCTCCCCAGTGTCCACTCTAAAACGTGTGTGCTTTTACAAAAGCAGTTATGCACAAAGAATCAATAAGCTAGAATCCTAGATTCTAAGTAAGACGGGAATGGAGGGACCACTGAGCCAGTCTCCCCCTCAGAATTCATCTGCTCATTCTCCACCCCAACCCCCAGCATGTGTGTTGAGGGCCTACTGGGTGCTGGGGAAACATAGTGAAAATTCCTGCCCTGAAGGAGCAATTCTGTGTCCAGTGGGGGTGATGGACAAGCAAGCAGCTCTTTCCAAGGCACATGGAAGGTGCAAAGGCAGGAAGAATATACAGCACGTTGAGAGACCCCGGGCAGAGGTGTTTACCCCAGCCCTGGGCCAGGGAACTTCTTAGTTCTTTTAGCGACAACTAAAAGAGACGTAGGTAGGAGAGGCATAGGGGAGAGAAAGGGCCTCGCGCTGAAGTTGAGGAGTGGAAAGAGATGAGACCAGAGAGGGGTTTGGGGGTGTTCAGGGCTGTGTGCTAGGCAGAGAACAGTTCGGATGGGACAGTAAGGGTTTGAGTGTTGGTCCCTTTGTGTGTGGGATGAGTTTGAGGAGCATAAACAGCGTGTCCCTAACTTACGCCATGTCCTTTAAGCCTCCCATCAGCTCTGCTTGTTCTTGCTCAGCTCACTCCTGTTTTGCTCCCTCCACTTTCTCTTTAAGCCTTTTTTTAACACTCATAAATAAGATCATGTTTCTTACTTCACAGCAGCAGTTAAGACCATCAGGCATATTTTTCTATCCCCATCCCTGCCCCACAAGCTACAGTCTATCCATATCCTTATCCATGATCCTCATTTCCTTCCTCCAGCCTCCGAGGATGAAGTGCCCATCTCCCTCACCAAGGCCAGTCCTGCCACCGGTGCCCATGACCACCCCTCCTCAAAGATTCCTCAGGGATCTTCAGTCTGTTCCTCTCCAGTAACACTTTCCTTTTAACTTATAAACATATTGCAGTCTTTCCCATTCTAAAAATAATCCCCATTTCCATGTCTTCCTTTCTGGTCCCTGGCTGCCTCCCCGCAAAGCTGGTTAACACAGTCTCTGCTTACCAACTTCCCATTGACTTCCCATTGTTCATTCAGCCTCCTTTACCCCACCAGTGACCTTGCCAAGCCCAGCGGGTGCTGTCCAATTCTGATTGTATTAGAACTGTACTGCCCTTGACATTGTTGTCTATTCCTTCCTGAGAGTCTGCTCTCTCATCCTCTCAGACACCACACTCTATTTGTTCTCCAGAATCTTTCCTGGCCAGTCCCAAGCTACTGTTAGGGACAGAATGATTGTGTCCTCTCAAAATTCCTGTTGAAGCCCTAACCTCCAATGTGATGGTATTAAGAGATGGGCCCTTTGGGAGGCAATTAGGTCATGAGGGTGCAGCCCTCGTGAATGGAATTAGTGCCCTCATAAATGAGACCTAGAATGCTCTCTGGCCCTTTCTGCTACATAAGGACACAAGATGAAGAGATCTATCTATGAAGCAGGCTCTCACCTGACACTGAATCCACCAGCACATTGATCTTAAAAGCCCCAGCCTTTGGAATGGTGAGGAATGATTGTTGTTTAAGCCATTCAGTCTATGGTATTTTCATTATTGCAGCCTGAATGGACTAAGACAGCAGTCCCCAACCTTTTTGGCACCAGGGACCGGTGCTCCTATGAGAATCTAATGCCCGATGATCTGAGGTAGAGCTGAGATAATGATACTAGCACAAGGGGGCAGCTGCAAATACAGATGAAGCTTCCCTTGCTCTCCTGCCACTCACCTCCCATTGTGTGGCCCAGTTCCTAACAGGCCACTGATAGGTACTGGCCATGCCTTGGGTGTTGGGGACCCCTGGGTTAAGAATGCCAATCTTTTTCAGTTTCTCTTTCTAGCCTACCTCTTAAAACCCAGAAGACCCTAGCCCTCTTCTCCTATACCCTCTATACCCACCTTCTGAGTGACTGTTGACATAGGATATCCCCTCTACACTGAGGATTCTCAAGCTATGTCTCCTGTCCAACCCTTCTCCATAGCACCTGGATCCTATAGGCTGGCAAGACACTCCATGCAGGTGGCCCACAAGCACCTTAGGCCCTACATCTTCCTCCACAAATCTGCTTTCCCTTTGTGCTTCTATATCAAATGTTGGTGGCTCAGTCATCTTCCAGGAGCTCCTATGCATCTTCACCTTACTCATTATCTATGTCTAATCAGTTCCTGAGTCTTCATGATTTTAGTCCTAAACATTTCTCTCATCTGCCTCTTTTTCCTTATTTCTACCACAAGTACTATACTAATTCTGGCCTCACCTACTCTTGCTTGGAATTCTTTAGTAGCTTCCTAACTAGTTATCCTGCCTTCAGCCTTTGATAAAGGTCATTTTATTACTTTTCTATTTCTAGAGGTGTAGAGTGTACTGCGCCATTATGGCAATACATTTCCACATTTGAATAACTCTAATTGCTAGAAAGTCCCTTCTGTATTGAGTCAAAATCTATGCACCTGCAATGTCCACCTTATCCTGCAGTTAAAAGGATGTAACAGCCCTTCAGATACATGTTTTTCCCCTCTCTATTGTGAGCATGTCTATTTTCAGCATACCAAATTAGTTGATATGAGTGGGTACCTAGAAATAAGACCAGAGGGGATTCTGTATTTGTTTCCTTAGGGAGCTGAACCAGGAATACTTGACCCATCATCTTGGGACAATAACACCCCAAGCCTTCAGATATTTCAACACAGTCCTCATATTCCCCTCAAGTCTTTTCTGTACCAAGTAAACATTTCCAGTTTTTATATGCTTTGGGAGATGGATTCTAGATTTCAGTCAATCCCTTACTCCATAAGTCTGAGAAAATCATGAAAATTCAGGGCTTTGGTCATGTTTTCTCTTGAGATATGAATATTCTTGCTACCTATTTAACTCCAGGGACAGTGTATGAATCCATGAAGTGTGAGTTGTATTACGTCGGGTGTCTTGTCCAGTTGCTGTTTCCGTGTTTCTGCCTATGACATCTAGCATGGTATTTGTGATTTTAAAAAAGCTCGATAAATGAGATATGTGAGTGCAAAAGCTTTGAACTCCTCTGGACGAAATATATCTTTAAAGTGACGTGTGAGTTGTATATTGGAAGTGGTGAAGTTGATGCTTGGCCGAAACCCATCTTCTGATGAATCTTTTTTTTTTTTTTTTTCCACTGAGAACCTACTATGCCCTTATCCCTGACGTATGATGCACTTTGTCCCAGAGCAGATTTCTGAGACAGTTGTTAGTCACGGTACTATTTTGGAGAGAGAGAATTTGGAAAGTCATTTATTCCACACCCCATGCTGGAAGGCCTTCTGAATCTTTGGATTTTCCTCTGTGTTTGGCACATCTCATTTTTCCTTCCAATTGCATCTATTGTCATTCAACCACATGTGTTTTGTTTATTCAGTAGTGCCTCATTTGTTCGAAGTGAATTACAAAAAGGATGAATTAAGTTGATTTTGATTATCCGATATTCCTATTGAAGAGGAACTAGGGCTTCTATTTTGGTGAACAACTGAGTATCAAATCACTCATAATTTGAATTAAGATGTAGAATTAACAAGGTTAAATTACCCGTGGTAAAGACTTCTGGTTTGGTTCTCCTTGTTTTGTAAATTCGGTCAGCGGGTGTTCTAACCCGTCTTGGGCTCTGCCTTACTCATGGCAGTCTGTGTTTTCTCATCCTCCATAGATGTTAACAAAGCACTACTATTGCTGAATAGAATCTTACTGCCAGACCCGGCGATTAATATTTCACTTGCATTGTCTCATTTAGCCTGTGTGCCAACCCTGTGTGAGGGAGAGGTATTATTGGAAGTCATTTGAGGACATGGTTAAAGGGAGAAAAACAGTTTAGAAGGGGTTTTCATAGGTCAGACTTGTACTTAGCTTTTACTTGGAGCCCTTTGCTTCGGCGGCCCAATAAACCTTTCAGTGTGACCAGTGACCTGCGGCCTTCATCTGAAGTGTGGCACATCCGATTTCTTGCTGGGAGGAATCAGGATATAGGGCTGCCTCACAGGGGTGATTTGGATGTCTGCTCCTCTGAGGGCTGCTACTGGAAAGTCATCATCTAAATCTGATCTAGAGGGGAAGGCACCTGCCTCAGTGTGGCACGATGTTAACAAATGGCCTGTTGAAAATGTCATTGTGTTTTAGTTTATCTATTACCAGGGAAAGGTGAGACCCTCTTGGAGCCAAGCAATGAGTAAGCCCATGGGTAACTAATACTTTGTCAAGAGGGCAAGAAACATGATGGGCAGACCTACTGGGGCCAAGTCGGGGAAGGAGATCTGGTGTCACTGGTGCACTGAACAAGGTCCTCACGTGTAGGAAACCTTTGTGAAGGAAAGAAGCCATTTTTGGTGCTGGGTGTGCTGCATCCTGTCAAACTTAAAATTCCTCCTACAGTTTTCAGACTGAAATCAGTCTCCTCCAGTGAAAAATAATTTTCAGTCCCTTGGTGTTCCATTAAAATAAAACTGAGCTTCAAAAGCAATAGCTTCAAGATGCCACAGGATGGGAAGGCGTGGAGGAGACCTTGCCTGGAGAATGACTGGGATAAAAGGCAACGGGAGTTTAACATCAAAGGGAGCCATGGGAACGGTCAGAGTGATTCTAATGTAATTAGTTTGGGATGGAGGGTTAAGGTACTGCTGCCTGCTTAGAGGGTGTACTCTTTCAGACTCCAGTCTGCACAAATCAAAATTAAATTGGACTTTTCCATTTTCACACACGGAAAACAGAGTTTTAATGGGAATTTCCCAGAACCTTGATACGTTGGTGTTCCACAGATATCCTCTTCATAGTTCCTATTCATAGGTTCTGCTACTCTTTTGATAAGCCTTTGATAAGGCCTGATAATGAATAAAATGAAATTTCTCGGATTTGGGCTCTCTGGGATTTTGATGGCATTGTCCTGTGTGTGCCAGTGTATAATGGCCCCTATATCATTTGTCTATGAAAAGAAAAAGCACATGTAGTATGAAAATGAAGCATCTTAACAGCAAATTGCAAATCTATTTTTAGTGGCAATGAAGTAAGAATCTGGTGTAAAGTGTGATAAATTACATAGGTTTAATTAACATGTGGTAAAATGACATAGGAACCCATCTGCAGAATGTTCACTGAAGACAGCTTCTTTCTAGGATTTAGAAAAGAGAAATTTATGTCGTTAAGGTACTTAAACATTAATAGCAAATTAATCGAAGTGATTCAGAAAGCTGAAACTTATTGAGATTTTTGTGAAATCTCTTTGCTACTGATTCCTTTCTCCAAAGGGGCCAGAATCCCTCTCTGACCTCAGACAAGATAGAGAAAGAGTGCTGAGAACACCAGCAAAACCACTTGTGGTTGATTGCTGTACATTGTCTTCAGATGTCTTGTCTCCTCAAAGAGGCTTTCACCCTGTCAGGCCATGAGTCTCTCTTACCCACATCTGTTTCACCCCTCAGATCTGGTGCTGGAGGCCGAATGGCACAGCGGGCTCTTGGTTAGTGCTTGAGTTTAATTGGAAGCACAGTGTTCCCATGAACTCTCAAGCTCTTGATTAAAATTGACCTGATCGTTTCTGCAGAACTTTGGCCAACAAGGTGCAGTAAGCGTGGGTTAGGAAGCTGTCTGCAAAGGCTGCTTCATGGCAAGGATTGGAAGGAGCAGGCTCAGAGGCAAGAGGCCCACGGGAGACAGAGGTCTCCATTTGTCAAGGGACAAACACCTAAAAGGCAGGGACACCCTCCGAGCCTTTCCCTGGTAGCCCATAGAGTGTCTTTGTGTGAATTCGAATAAGGCACCCTTTCCTCAAGACACTTTATTGTCATCTGCCAGGCAACTGTTAGCCATCAAAAATTTGTATATTGATTACATGTATGCAAAACACCTCCTTAGAGGTAGTGCCACTGTGCTATACACATCCTGGAGCCAGTGGTCAGGTCACTACATGTTAACATACTAGGCAGGGCCAGACTGAAATGCCCAATTGCTCATGCCACCATTTGCTTTTGCCTACCAAATAGGAGATGGAAGATGTGAATTTGATATTTTTTCTCTTTGGACTTTTATTTACAAAGTTAATTGTTTACCTAAGTTAAGGCTTTAACTTTAATCACTGTTCTTAGCATGAGAAACTGTATTTCTAGCCTTGTACCGCAGTGGGAAAAGTTGAATTGATAAATTCGAGCATTTCTTCATTTATCTTTGGATTATAATAAAATACTTTTAGGCAAGCCATAATCCAGAGAGTGTCAATAAAAGGTGAAACAGAATCCAGTATATGAATTGTTTCATTTCAAGGCCTTAGGATTGCCAAAAATGCCATCCCCTTTCCTTTCCTTCTACTTCAGATTAAAACATTCAAGAGCTTGTACTTGAAGTTGCTGTACTTGAAACTCATGAAGAAATGGATTTTTATTTTTTTGGCCAGTGGCAGGGCTAAGAGAGGCAGGAGTAGTTGAAATTTATTCGTTCTGTGGGTTCATAATCAATTTATGCAGGTTTTCAATGGTAAAAATACCAATTGGATCTCTAAAAGCTTTTGATATACTTTGGAATTTGGTTATAAACTGGTCCACTGCTTGAAATTCAACACAAGGCAGGGCTTCAAAGCGGCCGAGTTTCTGAAATCTCCAAAGAATCTCATTTTTAGGCAGATTTACTTGCAAGACAATCCTAGATGTGGCAACCTTAGCAAGGCTTCAGAATGCTTTGTGTAATGGTTTTCGAAAGTGTGCCTTTCTCAGAGGGGAGAGCTTAATCTCCTCATATGTTTACAACAATTATTAGGGACTGCGGTGACTCGGGCTTTGTGTCATCTCAGGTGAATTGAGATGAGGGTCTGTCTTTCTGGATTCTTGCATCACCTGAGTTTGGGCCACCTGGTGACGGTTCAAAGCACAACCCTGAAGGGTTTTCCACGAGCTCATCAGAGGGCAGAATCTTCTCTCTGAAATTAGACCAATTTTACACAATGATCCAGATTGCAAGTCAGACTTATAACTTTGTTTGTGATCATAATTTCTGGATGAGATTTCTAGAAACCCGACCTGTGGTGTTTGTTGTTTGGTACAACCTGATGGGAGGCCTGAATGTGGTTGACCTCCCCCTCAACTGATAAGCCGGCTCAGGGCAGAAGAAAGAAGCTTTTGTTTGAAAGCTGGTGGCATTCTGGATGTTGTGACCTGACACTCCTAACTAGGAGAGAAGAGCCCAGGAGCTTGCTCTCCCCTTCATTCTCTCTCCCCTCCTCTCCCCTCTTTCTCCTGTTTTCATGCACACATTCCCTTCTTCTTTTTTTTTTTTTTTCATTTCAAGCAAGTTAATTGCCAACCTTGATCATAGACTGAATGACTAGAAAAATCATTTTGAAAATTCAACAAAAAAAATTTACCAACTAAGCATCCAAGGCCCTGACAGATATGTACTCTAGGTACCAGGACCTCTGAGCCTTGTGCAAAACACTAAACCTTCTTACACTCGCACACTGTCACTCAGACACCTGTGTTCTGCAGACTTGTGAGCCAGCTGGAGCCAGCTATAACTACATGTACTTGTTAATTTTGAGATGTATGTATGCAAAATGCCACCAAGAGAAAGTGCCTTCTCACAGGTGGTCAGCATCACTCTGCACAGATGGAACATTTTAACACTACTCAAAACCAGAAGAACTATTGACTTTGAACTCAGATTAACAGTAAACAAACCTATGCCTAAGTAGAAATTGGTTGTTCCAACTTCTAGCTTTTTTATTTCATCAGAACTAAATTCTCTAAGGCAAGATATCTCTAAATCCTTTTGATGAATTTTATAATCTTAAAAAAAATTCTTTAGTAAAGTCAATTCTTGTGGCTAAAAGTCATCTTAGAAAGGAGGTTCAAATTCTACATTGTTCCAAGTGAGCACCTACTGTGTGTCGGGCACAGAGCCAGCTTGTGCATTAGGTAGGGTAGTCCTGTGACATAAAGGTGCATAAAGAAACAAGTTAAGAGAAGTCTAGAAGGGTGGCCAATGTTGCCTATCTTTGACCAACCTCCAAACTCTCTCCTTTCCTCCCCACCCAGTGACAAGGAAGCTGCCACAAGGAGGGCAAGAAGCCAAGCTTAGTTCTGGCAAATAAGTGTTTACTGGTTACCTGCCATGCGACAGGCACCAGGCTAGTCTCTGGGAACCAAAAGCAAATAAGACATGGCCTCTGCCCCCAAAGAGCATGTGCCCAGCAGACAACATTGCCCCACTGTGTAGGGTCTGTTGGTGTATTCCCTGCCCCCATAGATAAAATCAAACTAATTTAGTGTGGCCTTCAAGGCCCCTACCCACCTCATCCTCCCTTCTGTCCTCTCCCCATTCCCCAGCCCGGGCTCCAACAAGGCTGCACAGTTGGAGAGTGCAAGGTTCTACAGGGGTGTCTGTCTGCTGGACATGTGACAGAAGCATGGAAGAGGAACATAAGGGACAATCTATTCAGAGAGCTATGGAAGGTCCCTGCCACCAGGGCCCCTGTATCAGTGCATATAAGGAAGAGAGCTCAGGGCCAGATGGAGAAGGGTATTGCTTGTCTTAAGAAGGCTTTAGGTTTCATTTGTATGTGACTATGAGCCCTTCAGAACATAACAAATATTTCCCCAGGCTTCAGCAACCCGTGGACCCAAATAAAGATCTAAAAACTTTAAAGCCCCCTATCTGATGACTCATGGGCCCCACTGCATAATGACAGTACCCTTGCCTGTCTTCTTTACCAATCAAACATCTGCCAGTTATTTCTGGGATGCTTCACTTAGGTTTCCACAGCCTTCTCCTAATCTGAGCCTCCTAGCAAATTCAGACCTGGATTCCTGTATGTAATGTTAGTATACAGCAGTGGTGGTGGTTCAGCTCACTCAGCTGCAAGCAATACGTTCAAAGCTCAGAGATCTGAAAGGATAGAGCAGGGTGGAGGGGGGGGGTGTGTCTCCCATGGACCAGGTCTGAGCCCTGGGGGAGTGGAAACTAAGCATCAGAAGCCCATCCATTTTTTTGAGGGAAGTCTAGAAGAGACTCTGGATCTCTTTTTAGCTCTAGGTGGGGCACCCCTTGACTAAAGTCTCTGAGCCAGGAGTGATAGGCTAAGTCTGTGACATTGTAGGTATGTTATATGACCAGAGAGAGGGGAAGAAAATTGTCAGGGTACAATTACAGAAGTTCAGGGATAATAGAACAGAATAACCTCAGTAGACATTAGAATGAGCATTGGTAAGAGGTAGAATTAGGAATTTCTTGATCAGTGGAAACCAATTCTGAGTGTTCTAGTTTGGGTAATGAGGGCAGAGGTGGTGTCAATAAGCAGGAAAGGGGGAGGACCATACTTTGCAGAAAAGATGAGTTCCAGTCATCTGTATTGATGACATCTGAGCTCTGAAGTAAATTCTGGTAAATCCTACCTTGGCACCAACCTTAAGGGCTAGAGACAGAAATTTCATCAGCAGCACATTTCAAGAGACTAGCCTTGTGCCTCCAGCCCCCTCTATTCTGTTCTCACTGTAGCCAGATTGATCTCTCTAAAAGTTTTTTTGTTTTGTTTGTTTGTTTGTTTGTTACCTGCTGCCTTCCTGGTCAGAGATTTTCTTTCTTTTTCTTAAATTTTTAATTTTAACTTTTTTTCAATAACAGTTGACATACGATATTAGTTTCAGGTATACAACACAGTGATTAGATATCTATATAACTTAGGAAGTGATCACCCCAATAACTGGGCAGAGATTTTCAATACTCTTCAGTATCTGGAGTGTGAACATGTAACTCCTCAGCCTGCAGTGCCAGGCTCCCCTCCATTCAATCCCTGTTTTCCTGGATCGGGACTTAGGTCACAGGGGGAATTTATGGGTCGGTGTAATCAGCTGGGGCTTAGGGCTGTGTGTGCCACTGGACACCTTCCATCCCTTTGCATGCTGGTTTCATTCTCAGTGCACTCACCCGATCTACCTGGCAGGAAACACAAGGTGAAACAACCTCCATACTTCAGAGTATCATGCATGATATTGTCAGCAGAGTGGGTAGAGTGTCTTCTTTACTCAGTTCCACTTAGAAAAATCCCAGAAAGAATTCTGACTGGGCCAGCTTGGGCCAGGGACCCTTACCCGGATCAACCAGCGATGGCCAGGAAGGTAGGCTCTGAACCACAGGCTTGGAGAAAAAAACGGAGCTCCCCTGGCAGGAGAAAGGGTAATACACACATGACACACACACACATGACACACACACACACACACACACACACACACACACACACACACACACACACATTACACTCTTGCTGTTGTACTTCTGTGTGCTTCAACCCCTCTGCTTCCCAACTGCAACCTCCATCCACCCAAGCCCAACTACTCTTAGCTCAAATGCCCCAAATACCCCTCCTGTTCTCAAGTTTTATCCTCAAGGGCCAACCCTGATTCCTCATCCTCTCCTTCCTCCTCCTCACCCCACTTGGGGCCAAGGTGACTTTTCTATTCTGACACAAGGAGAAAATGAAAGGGCAAAGAGGTGGAGTGACTTGCTCAGGACACAGAGCAAGAGGGGCAGGGGTAAGATCCAGGCAGTGTGTTTCCAGAGGTCAGGATTGTTAAATTATTTCTCCGTGTGTGGTCTTCCCAGACTGTGCCCTTCCTGAGGATAGGGACCAGGGCTGTCATCCCCTGCTGGCAGCCGGATGGTTGGCAAATTGCTTAATCATGATTCTTGATGGCCCTGAAATGGCGCCTCTGCAGACTTTTCTCTTTCCGCCCTCAGCTCCCTGGCCAAGGGACTGGGTCTTTGCTAGTGATTTGCACAATTTAAAATTCTGTGGGAACTGGGCAGCTTTTCTTACTAGACAGAGTAAAATCAATATTAATTATAATGCAGATGCCATCTTTTTTCAATCCTCTCAACTGTCTCCTACATGCAAATGAGTGTCAGAAGCCTCCTCTGGGGCTTTCCCACAGATGCTGGTGTGCACACCCTCCCTTATCCCAGCACTGAGGAACACAAACCTCGGGTCCCATTGTTGTGCCCGATTTCAAATGCAGGCTCTAATGTCATGCAGCCCTTGCAAGATGAGACCTCTCTCTCCATTCCTCCCCAGCAGAAATAGCTTTTCTTTCCCGGGAGAACTGTTGAAATGTGGGCTTCCGTGTTAATCGAGGTTCCCGGCACGTTCGTGGAGCTGGCTCTGAGCCTCCAGCATGTGTTTCCCAGCCATCTCCTGGGCTCTGGCTATTTCAGCTTGTCAAGACCAGACTTGCCTGGGGCCTCGTGGGGCTGCAGAGATGTTCATTCCATTTTCAGAGTGATATGCATGATTTTCTGAGCTGGCCTGAGCACGCTAGGACCAGTCCTGGCCCTGTAACCGGACCAGAGGTGCTGGGGCAGGCAAGAGGATTGAAGAAACAAACCTGTTCCAGGCAGCCAGCAGGCACTGAGACAAGTGCCAGGCTGCTTTCCTTAACTGCTTCCTCCCAAACAGGACTCTCTATGCCGCTATGCATCAGACCTTAACCACCTCAAACGTGAACTGTTTGTTTATACGACCAGATGAGTAGCAGCCTGGTTAACAGTTAACAGTTAATACTGACTATGTGCCAGGGTATGGTCTAAGTGCTTTGCAGATAGTGGTCCATTTCATCCTTATTAACATCTCATCACATATTATCCCCATTTCGCAGACCAGGAATGTGATGCTCTATAGAGAGGTAAAGCCACCTGTCCAAAGTCACTCAGCTGGCCAGTGGCACAGTAGCCTGTGGATGGAGAGGACAGGCTGGCCATACTCTTAAACACTGTGCTGTTACATCTGCTGCCATCAGGGTTATTAAAATGCTGGCGATAGGAAAGATGTAGCCAAACTCAGATTTCCATGGAAAGCAACAATGGTAGTAACTTATGAATTTCCTAACTAACCTTCGATTCGATGTGGCAAGTGTGGGCTTCATCTACCCCCGCATTTGCCCTAGTTATCAGTTTACCTACCTCTCATCTCAGACCCCAAAGCTAGTGGGAACCATGTAAGTGGGTAACCATGATATAGTAGTTACTCACCCTCCTCCTTCCCTTCTCCCATTCTTTCCTTTTTTTCTTTCCTGATCAAGGTCTACTTATTACTTAATTTATGTACATAGCACCTTTTCTTACACCCCGCCCCAAAAGAACTGCTCCCAAATTTCTGGCGGATCAAAGTCAGGCAAGCCTTGGAGTCGAAGATGTGGGTCTTACCTGCATCTTTCTCTCATGGTGGCTGTGGGTGGATTCAGTCCCTGGAGTGAACCTGTTGAGACCTGTGGGCAGAATGTCCTTGATCCAAAGCCCAGCAACTTCCCTTCCCCCGGAGGTTGCGCCCCAGCTGCTGTGTGGGGCCAAGCTCAGGATGGCCAGGGCCTGGGCCTGTGCAGCAAGTTACCTCTGTCTCTGGCCTCCCCTCACTGCCACCGTCTCCCTCAAGATACGAAGCTCCGAAACAAGGAATCTGACTTGCCCTCTAGGAATGATGTTCAAATTCAGGGGCAAATAGTTGAGAATTTGAGCTTGAAGAAAAAGTATTATTATAATACGGTCATTAGTAACATGTGTAGCATTTCTATGAAAGACTGATAATTCATGAGTTTTCTTGCTGTCCATCTCTCTCTGGCAGTTGAAAAATGTAAAATCCAGAGGGCAGTGGCTGCTGCATGTCCATTCAGTGTACACTTTCCGGGTGAGCACAGCTGTATTATGCTGTCTCTAGGACATGTCGAATTCAGAAGATGTCTGCAGATACCAGTGTGAAAGAGTTGGAAAATATGAACTAGAAGAAAAGGCTGTAAGAACTGGACATGATTTGCATAATATGCTTGTGTCCTCTTTATTTCCTCAAGATTGGAAGCTGTCGGAGTGCTGAGACCTGCCCCTTATTCTGTCCCCTCTCATGCTTAATTCTAGGCTATGTGTGAAATAATGCATGTGGATATAGCATGAGTAAAAACTCTCTTCTATGCTTTCCTCGGAATGTAGTCTAAAGAAGAGCAGGAATAGAACTAGACTTTCAGAGGACACAGATTACCATACAGATGGGATAAAATCATTGCCAAGGTACTATTGTGTTACCTTAAATTGCTAGAATTTACTTTATAGACTCAAATACCCCAAAACTAGCCTAGGCCATGACCAAAATGGTAAAAACTAAAATTCCTCCCAGAAGGCAATAAGTAAGTGGAAGGGGGTACTGTTAGCAAAAGTTTGGTCACAGACTTTTGTGACCTGTCCCATAAAGCAGGAGTCACATCCCTGATCCCCAAGGAGCTCTAATGTCAATCACAATGCTCTCAGAAATACAAAGGGGTACATTTTGTCAAATTTTCTTATATGGTCATCCCTCACCAACCACGGGGTTGACAGCCCAGCAAAGTACTTGTCTATAGCAGCAAAACCATAGTCGCCAAGGTCAAGGTCTCAAAATATAGGCATTTGGGAAGAATAATCAGAGTTGCATTTATATATGTGCTTAAAACAGTAAGTGAAAGTTCTAGAAGGCATCCACCCCCAAAATAACCACTCTTCAATGATGAGGGTGACCACATGTAGGTGAGTTTTGAATTACCTTCTTCATTTGTTTGAGAGACATGGCATGCATCGTCTACTGAGGCAGCAGCTCCCAGCAGCCAACCCTAGTTTTAGTGTAGTAGAACCAGCCCTCACTGGCTAGGAATGAAGAGTTCTCTGCGATTGCTCACTTGCTCTGGATCTGCCTCCCTCCCTCCTTCCTTACAACTCCTTCCTCTACCCGCTGTGCCTCTTTATCTCCCTCCCTATCTCTTTTCTCCTCCCCCTTTAAAATACAGGTTTAGGCAATTGCATAACCTCCTAACTTCTCACAATTTACTCAAGAGCTTAAGGGCATATTTTTTTGACATTTGATCTTCCCTCCCAAATATTTGGGTCAGTCTTACTTAGCTTCTTTTCTTTCCTCTCTAGATACTTCCCTATAGTGCCCTATCTCCAGTGTCTCCAGGGGGAGAACTAGAGTTGTTGGTTTTCCTCTAAGGAGTTAGGACAGAAGTAACAAGACAACGGATTTTTTTGTTGTTGTTGTTGTTAACAAGTATAAAACAGTATATCTCAAAAGCTGGAGTGAAAGATTGCTGCATATAAAATGCTAAAACATCTGATGTTTTAGAGAGATGCTGAGAAAGAGAGAGTGAGTGGGGGTAGGGGGAAGTGGCCATCGGAGAGAAAGGAGAATCCAGACAGAAATGCAGGAGGGTACACTTTCAGAGGAGGCTCACAGAGGATAGGTCCTGCGGATCTCTACATTTTCAAAGCTCAGACCAAGAAGACATGGGCCCAGGACACAGTATGAGGATTTAAGCAGGGCATACGGCCATTGGAGTACCTAAATAGGGGCCAGGGTCACAGTATCCTTGGGATTTAGTTCAGCTGCCACTGACAGGAACACCCAAAATAACAGGCTTAAACAAGACAGACTATCACGTGGAAGGACTGCAGGCAGGCAGTCTGGGGCCGGTGTGTTGACCCCACAGCTGTGAGGGACCAGGACTGGTTCTTGCCTTCTGCTCCCCACTCCTAGGGTGTGGCTTCCTCCCCATGGTCCAGGACAGTGTTGCAGCTCCAGGCATCACATCTCAGCTCAGAAGTTTCACCGACACTGTGGTTTACCCTTCATTGGCCAGAACTTAGTCACGTGACCACATGAGACAGGAAGGTCTGCAGATAAAATAGGGCTTTGAATAATTTGACAGTAAAGAGGTGAATCTCTATAACTAAGAGAATATCCCATCTTGGGATATTTTTGTTCATTCCGTGAATAGAGTGCCTAATATATTTAGGCATTGCTTAAGGGCTGCTGGGAAGAAGGCAGGTGGGTTTCTGCTCTTGGGAAACTTTGAGTGGGAGGCAAGACAGACAATAAACTAACAGTAAATGTGGCCCGGTTGACAGTCTACATTCTACACTCAGGTCTTTCCAGTGAGCTGTGTTCAGAAGCACCTGTATATAATTAATGATCAAAGCAGACAGTGTCAGACGTCACTACCTGCAGGCATCTTGGGCAGCTGACATCAGCCTCTCTGACACCAATTCAGCTTATCAGACACTCCTGCCTGCACTGAAAACAATGGTGAAGTAAACAATTAGTAAGCCAGAACCTCACCTTGAAAGTGGCCCCTGAGTTATTATTCCAGCACCTTCATGGGCCAACATGCCCAGAAAGACTCAAGGGTAAGAATCCTCCTGTAAAATCCCAAATCTGTTTTCCTTTACTTTGGCAAAGAGGGATTTGAGGTTCTTTCCCAGGTAAGGTGCTGAGCAGTGTGATGAGGATAGTTTTTGGTTCTGAAGGGCTTTTGAGGACAAGCTGGGGAACTTGGGAAAACACAAGGACATGGCCTTTTCCTGCTTCCATGACCTTCAGTCAGCTGTCCCTGAGCCTGGTTTTGCTGAGAACTGGGCAGGTGTCCAAGTTCACATGCTGTAAGTGAGCGTGGCTTTGAAATTGAACCGAGAGCCAGTGTTGCCCACCCAGACCTGCTGTCCTGGCTGCTGTGCAATGACCTAGATCAGTGGTTCTCAAACTATCTGAGGTGAAGGACCAGTTGTTTGCTTGGATTTAAAGTTTTGATTTCCAATCTGTCATAAAAATGAAATACTAGAAAAATGAAATTAAAGACATACAAAATATAAACGTAGACTTCTATTAATAGATTCAAGAGACACAAAATTATTCTATCCAGTTGCTCTAAAAGTCTCCAAAGCCTGATACAATTCCTGAACTGGAGTTTGCAGAGATCTCAGGCCACAACTATCGGCCTAGGACTGTGGGCTAGTTGGGGACTGCTGTCCTTCCCAGCTCCATGTTCAGTTCCCAGAGCAGTTCTGACGGAGAGCGAGGAAGCTCCCCTGTGGCCTCGACATGCCTCATATCCACACAACTCTCTTTCTCTCTGGTACCCCTGCCCCGCTCCCTGTGTTTTTAACTGCTACCTGAGTAGACCGATAAAAGGAACGGCCTGGCTGACTCTCTTATCACAGTCCCCTGTGCAGGTGAAAGTTTTACCACACACTTACAGCGAGAGAAATGAAAGGTCACAGCTAATTGTAATCATTATCCAGGCTCTCCTACCTGAACTGGGCTTTGGGCACACTCTGGTTCGATTGGCGAAGTGGCCAACCGCAAGGCGGGTGGTCATCTTCAGCTGGCCTGGCCGGCCTGGGCATGGTGGGAAGTCACTGTCGACCCTGTGTTGCAGTTCTCCAAGGAGAGGCACGTCATGGACGGAACCCCAGAGAGGCTGAGGAAGGAGCTGGAGGAGGAGCTGTTGCTGAGCAGTGAGGACCTGCGCAGCCACGCCTGGTACCACGGCCGCATCCCCCGACAGGTACCTGCCAGCTCCCCGCCAGCACATGCGCAGCTGTTCTCAGACAACGCCCAGATCGATGACCCTGAAGGGTCACACATCAGGGCCACATGGGAGTGAGCCCCAGTTTAGCCAGAAGCAAATTCTACAAAGTGGCCCGGGTGACTAACTTAAGCCTATCTCTAAAGACGCTTTAGGAAGAGCTAAGATCAGAAAAGCAAAGGGCATCCCACACACCCAGTGAGTGAGTGACGGAAAAACAGGTATCTCTGTGGGCGGTAAGCACAGAGTGGGCAGGAGGCAGCAGCCACAGTGCTGTACCTAAGAAGTGCAAGGCCAGGCTGCGGTTCAAATGATTGAACTCTCAGCCAACTGCCTGCGGCCTCATGCCCTTTGGAGTGTGTGTCCTTTCTAAGGCAGTGGCTTAATTTCAGGGGAAAAGAAGGGTATTGTGGGGGCGGGTGGCACAGAGCAACAAGACCTCCTGTGCCCTAGTGTAGCTGGCAATTCTTCACTCTTCATCCCTCCCCTACTCAACCCCCTGGCCCAGAGATGGGGAAGAAGAAGAATTATACCAGTGACCATAGACTCATGGGCTAGAATGTACTTTGTGTGATTGTTATTTGGGTGATAGCCATGAATAATGTTATTTTGTTTAGTAGTATAGAAATTGAAAAATAAAATAAGTACAGAATTGAGGTATAGAATTTTCTTTGGGTTTTTATTGTAACCTTCTGGGCAGTCATTCACCTAGGATAATATGACAGGAAAAGGGTGGGTGGGAGGAAGGGCATCATGTTGTGAAGTATTTTTTTAATGTAGCAGATTTCTTAATACTATAAAAGAAATAATCCTTATTCTATCTTTTCCTCTTTTTTTTAAGTTTAAAATTGATTGCAGAAAACACAGGGAACAAAAAAAGAAGAAAATTAAACTCTCACCCATAATTCTCCCTCCTGGAGATAGCCACTGTGAACAGTTTATATAAACCCTCCCAGACTTGTCTAAATTAAGGATGAGATCATACTGCATATACTTTTTGGTAGCCCACTTTATCCACTTAATGATATATCCTGGGAATTTTCTCCAGCTATAAAATTTTCCTCTACACCATTCTCATTGTATGTATGTCCATCGTACACATGCACCATTATTTATTGGGCACTCTGACAAACATCCTTTAAGATAACTACTATGTTCATAACTATAATTATTTCCTCAGGCTCGATTTCAAGAAATGGAATTTCCGTGTGGAAAAATATTTTTAAGGCAAAGATGCAATTTTAAAGTAACCATGGTAGCATGCTATTCTAAGCTAACTGATCAAATGTTGTAATGGCCTGGAAAAATTGTCAGAGTTTGTAAAACCAATGACTGTCCGCACCATTCTTCTCCTTATTGTGATCATAAAATCTGTTTTCCACTTGCCATGGGTGTAAATTGTCAGCTATACATTATTCCAGATCGTCAGTGAACATGGTAATAAAAATAATGTGGTAGCTAACATTTTACACTTTTAAATCATTACAGCTGTTCTATAGATAACATCATCCCTGTTTTACAGACCATGTAACTGAACCACAGAGAGAGTACGTAACTTGTCCAAAGACACATAGCAGAGTCAGAGTGCAAACCCAGGCAGTCTGGCTACAGGAATGACCACGCTGCACCTTTTGCTATAAACATCAGCATTCTCATAGTTAGCAATTTTTGAGCAACTACGGCGTTCCAGGCACTGTACTAGTGCTTTACATACATTATGTATGCAAATGTATAATCCTTCCACTAACTTTGTGAGATGAGGGACCAGGCCCAACTTTGTTCCAGGCCCTCCAGTATCAGTATGCTCAGAATTATTGGCAGGGGAGATCAGACCCATTAGACACTAATTTTCTTATTTCTTATTTTCTGTCACTTTATATCCTTCAGGTATGTATAAATGTCATCTTCTCATGACACCCTCCTGACCAACCTGTTTAAAAGGACAGCTCTCATCCCCTCCCAAGCACTTCTTTTCTCCCTTCTCAGTTTACTTTTTCCTTAACTTACAACATCTGCTATACCATACCTGTTGTTTATTTATCCTCACTAAAATAGAATCTCTCTACTCGGAATAGAAGCTTCAGGACAGTGGGGACAGTGGGGAGTCTGCTTCATTTACTGCTATAAACCCAGTGCCTACAGTAGTGCTTGGCACATAGTAAGTGGTCAGCAAGTAGTTCTTAAATGAACAAATGGATCTTCTAAGATCTTGACATTTGAAAAAAATCAAGAGCCAACTGAGGAAGAAGAGACGTAATGGCATTGTCTTCCGTTGGCCCAAAGAAGTGGAGGAGAAATGCAGCTTTTAGAAGGAATGTACATTTATTTGCCTTTCCTACTCCTCACTCACTGTTTTGTCCCCCAGGTGTCAGAAAAACTTGTGCAGCGAGATGGCGACTTCCTAGTTAGAGATTCTCTGTCCAGCCCTGGAAATTTTGTCCTGACCTGTCAGTGGAAGAACATCGCTCAGCACTTCAAGATCCGCCGGACAGTCCTGCGGCTCAGCGAAGCCTACAGCCGTGTGCAGTACCAATTTGAGATGGAGAGCTTCGACTCCATCCCCGGCCTGGTGCGCTGCTACGTGGGCAACCGCCGGCCCATCTCCCAGCAGAGCGGAGCCATCATCTTCCAGCCCATCAACAGAACGGTGCCCCTGCGGTGTCTGGAGGAGCGCTATGGCACCTCTCCAGGCCGGGCCCAGGAGGGCAGCCTTGGCGAGGGAAGGCCAGACGTGGCCAAGAGGCTGAGCCTCACCATGGGCAGCGTCCAGGCCCGAGAGACGAGCTTGGCCAGAGGAAACCTCCTCAGGTAGGTCAGGGCCTCCTCAGGTGGTGTCAGGAACGTGAGGGGGCACTCCAAATGCACTCGTGCTGAGGCAGATGAGGAGCTCACTCTGGAACAGAGGAACAATAAAAGATGTTAATAAGATACCAAGTGTTACTGAGATAGCTGTCACGAGGCTGTGCATGATTTGTTCCTGATTGAGTTGGTGCCAAAAATAAATGACGTAGTTGCTGAGGAAGGTGGGGTTAGCCAGAAGAGATTTTGTGAAGAGGTAGGATTCTGGCTGGTCTGAAGGCTAGGCGAAACTTGGATGGATACTGCAAAGGAGGGTGTTCCAGGTGGAGTTCAGCCTGAGCATACAGGTAGAGATAGAAAAGGGCAAGGGTGGCTCGGAGTGAGTAAACAGTGGGGCTGGAGCAAAGGTTCTACATTAGGGGCTGGCAAGAGGAGGCTTAAGGGTGACCCCGGCCAGATCACAGAGGCCTTGATTCCAGGCTATGGAGTTCAGAGGAGCTTCAAAGACTCAACATGGTGAGTCCTAAGAATAGAAATGGACAGTGATATGCAAGAGGGGCGAAGAGAGAGAGGAGCTGCAAGACCAGTTTAGTGAGTCGTGGAGGTTCAGGAACCAGGCTTCCCAGGACTCTTCTGCATTTGGGGAAAGTGGAGAAGGGCAGCCGAATATCACAGGAGGGACCCGAGTAGGTGGTCTTTGGAGGAAAAACTGGTTGTTCCATCTGAGATAGGATTGTGTGCTTGCTGAGTCCCAGTGTTCAGCAACAGATCTGGGGTTCAGTGGGGGAGTTAGACCTGAAGGCTTAGATTAGGGCTTGGTCCACGTGGAAAGGGTGGTTGACTCAGAAGAAAAGAGATTCCTAAGACGAGATGACAAGAGCCTGGGTCTGCAGTCTGGACCTTAGGGAATTGGGGAGAGTTCAGAGAACTGGGCCCCAAGGCAAGACCCTGCTGTCAACTAGCAGTGGCATGCCTGTATTTACGTAGGACTTGTCTCTTGTGCAGCTAAGAGTCCATGTGCACATTGTGCATATTATCTAAACCGTGCTAGGAAAGAAAAGCAGGAAAGAGGTAGGCATGGTGGGCGAAGACCAGCCTCCAGCCCCTCAAGGTACACAGCTTCCTTCTCCGGCTCTAAGCTTACACACTTAAGCCAACATGATTTATTCCACTTACTGGTTTTCTTTCTGGACCAGGAAGAAATGTCATAAACTGTAATTTCTAGACTGCAGAAATTCAGAAGCATGATACAGGACTCTGAATCACACAAATTAAGGCGGCGCTACTCGGAAGTTCCAGGAGATGCTTATCAGTGTCCAGCTGCGGACCCCGCCCGCCTGGACACAAGTGCCTGCCCACTGTTTACCTGGTCAGCTTGCCTGCTCCAGGCTTCACTTTCTTCATCTGGAAAAGCAGGCTTGTGAGGGTTAAATGATTTACAATATGCAAAGTGCTTAGAACAGTGCCAGCACATAATAAGTGCTAGCTAAGTGTTAATAATCATAACAATTATTATTTTCTAGGGAGCAGTAGAATGTAAGACTTAGGGCAGTGCAGGGAGGGAGGAAAAACTTTTATCTAAGATATTTAGAAATTCTCCTTTACATAGTAACAAGATTGGACTTGAAATCCCTTAAAATATTAAAGGGGTACCCTTTCCTTCTGTTTCTTTTGGGGGTTGGGTTTGGCTGCTCAGCTGATGAACAGGGATTCAGTGTCATGAACAGAGTCAGTGTAGTTGTCAACACAGAACCCCTGCCGAGTACAGTACTGGGAGGAAGGTGTCCTGGTCTGCCCTCAGAGACCTGAATTTAAAATATAACTATTTTTTAAGGTATGTAATGAAAGAAGGGCTGAGAATGTCTCTAAGTTAAGGAAATAGGCCTAACAGAGCCACTCTCCTGATTGCCCTTTGAAAGCAGAGCTTCCTAAGCTTTGTCACCTCCGGGCACAGGCAGCAGGCCCAGAAATGTCTAATTGTGGGGGTGGAGTGGGATCAAGGGGAGAGATGGCTCAGCGCCCTGCCCCCACCCCTTCAGCAGCTTTTGCACCTTCACTGACGTGGGGCCCACTGGTTGGCTGGCAGGCAGCCACCTGGGCAAAGGTGTGAGCTCTCAGCCAGGTTGCATTCCAAGTCCACATTCTGGCCAGTGGAGTCTGACTGCTCCTGGTGATCTTTGCTTAAATATCTCCTCGCAGAAGCCAGTGCCTTTTGGAATTTGACCTCTGCCCTGCCTTATCTCTGAGGGGTTACTGGAATTTCTCTGTTGCTGGAAGTTTGGTTTTTTTGTTGTTGTTGTTTGTTTGTTTGTTTTTGAGGGGGGTACAGTGTTTGGTTTTTTTCTTTGGTGCTTGCAAAGGTAGGAAAGAACTTTGTGATTTCTGTAACATAAGCTTGTGGGAGGGCCGATTAAAGTTCATTACAACTTGGCTGGTACAGTGCTTTCTCTTCTAGCAAAAGAGATTTTGTTCCTCAGTGCTAATTAGAGAAATTCCCAGTCTGAATTAACGAGGGACAGAGGAATGCTAGCTAATTGTGTAGAAGGTTATGTTCTACCTTTTTGCTGTGTGGCTGTGCTCTGTGCCTTGCAGCTGCCAGACAGTGACCGCAGGTGACCAGGCTCCTCCCTTTTCCCAACTCAGCAGGAGTGAAGCTGCCTGTGGTGTCCCCTCCCACCCCCTCTCCAGGAGGATGGGTAGGACAGCCTCCCTAGGTGATCATGTGGATTATTTGGTGGACTGGACATTTGCACTAAAGTAGAAACTGCCCTACAGCTTCCTTCCTAACTGTGATACTGTTATGTCATGATGGACTCGCATGTTAGTTAAATGAGTTATTCCTCCTGGGTCTGTAAGTAATTTCAGGCTCTGTTAAAAGTACACACTCAAGTTCATCAGATTTTCCTGAGAGTATTATGAAACCTTTACCCTGATTTGCTCAATGGGATGGAAAGGCTCAGAGGAGGCATCCTAGGACCTAACTGGATTGGTTGTGGGGATGTGGGGATGGAGCCCACGGCACAGTTATGTACTAATCACCCCCATCAGCAATTTCTTCCTGAACTGTTTGGTTATGCTGTAGCACTCTTATTCTGAGCGATCTTTTTTTTAAAAAAGAAACTTTCCATGACGCTGCCTAAAGATTTTATGATTTAATGACACATTTCTACCCCATTTGTCTTTTGCATCAGAAATAAAGAGAAGAGTGGCAGCCAGCCTGCCTGCCTGGATCACATGCAGGACAGAAGAGCCTTATCCCTGAAAGCCCACCAGTCGGAGAGCTACCTGCCGATTGGTAGGTCATTGGGAGTTCTCAGGGAGGAGGGGGACAGCGTGACCCTAATTTCCTTCAGGCCGTTTGTCCTGGTCACCTAATTTGGGAACGACTTAAGGCTCCATGCTTGCAGGTTTGTAGGACTATACCCAGATGCGAATCTCTGAGCTGGGCCCTTTACGCTAGATTTAAGCCTCATAACGAGCTTTCAAGAGGGGCATGATTATTCTCTTTTCGAGGCTGAGGAAACTGAGGCACAGAGGTTAAGTAACTTGTCCAGAGTTATCTATCAGGTAAGCGGCTAAGCCAGCATTTGAACTCAGGTTTTCTGATTCTAAGCCCATTCACTAACTAGTGGTCTTCATGACAAATGAACATACCCCTGTAGTCTGCTCCCAAGGCAGAAGGTGGGTGGGGGGATCCTGGAGCTCCTGGTGGAACAGCTGTCCAGAGACCCCTCCTCCTCTCCATTCTCCTGTGGGATATGGGGAAACCAAGTAGGCGATTCCGTTGGTTGCCGTGGGATTGTTCTTTATTATTTTTATAGCTGACCCTCCTCAGCACTACAAGGTGATTTTCCTGATGCCCCTTAAACTACTTCTCTGAGGGTTATCTCAGCATCTTTCTCTCCCTCCCTAGTGTGTCTCTAGCTCTTCCTTAAAGCTGCCTGGGATCCACCCTGGCTTGGAGAGTAACTCGGGGACCTTTATGTGATGTGGCTAAAGACTTCTGTTTCTTAGGGCGAGATTAAGTTACTCACTGCCCTTCACATTCAGGGTATTCCCCTGTTCTGACTGTCCTCACCTTCTGTGACCATAAAATGACATTGCAACCCAGCTGTCGGAAGTCACTGGGATTTAAATTCCCCCAGAACTGTGGGGTGGGGCCAACTTAGCCTTCAAAATGCTCTATTCTGCTCTAGATTGGGCATGGGGTAATCACCCTAAATTATCTTTTGAGGGTGAAAATTGAAACTCAAGAGCATGAGTTAAGGGCTGGGGTGCTGTCACCTAGCTTTTCTTGTTTTGTGTTCTCCACTCAGCTGAGCTTTTTCTGACCCTTTCTTATTCTCCACAGGCTGTAAGCTGCCCCCTCAATCCCCGGGTGTGGACACAGGCCCCTGCCCAAACTCACCTGTTTTCAGGACGGGCAGTGAGCCCACCCTGAGCCCAGCGGTGGTTCGGAGGGTCTCCTCGGACACTAGGGCGGGGGAGGCACTTAGGGGCTCAGATAGCCAGCTGTGCCCCAAGCCACCCCCCAAGCCCTGCAAGGCACCCCTCCTCAAGGCTCCACCATATCCACCCACCTGTCTCAACTCAGAGGCCAACTACTGTGAACTGAACCCAGCCTTTGCCACAGGCTGTGACAGGGGAGCAAGGCTGCCCTTCAGTGCCCAGGACAGCTATGTGGAGCTGCTGACAGCCAAGCAGAACAGGACGCCGGGCCCCCGGAACTCTGGCACCAACTATTTGATTCTTGAAGATGATGACAGGGCAAGGCCTTGGGAGCCACCGGTGGCAGCGCAGGTGGACAAGGGGCAGGAGGATGAGGTCAAATTTGTGATGCCCCTCCTGGAGACTACCTCCTCATTCAGGCCCAATGACTTTGAGTCAAAGCTCCTTCCTCCTGAGAACAAGCCTCTGGAAACAGCAATGCTAAAGCGTGCAAAAGAACTCTTCACCAGCAACGACCCCAAGGTCATCGCCCAGCACATGCTGAGCATGGACTGCAAGGTAGGTGCCTGGGTGGGCAGGGCTTCATGCTGTGGCTTTTGGAAGTTGGGAAGAGAGGGATCAGTCTGCACCTCACTGTGCCTTGCCCTTTGAGTGCTTTGCTCATAGGAAAAGTCTGAAGATAACCCGAGCGTGGGGATTTATTTAAGGGGTGGGAACCCTAGGCCGGGACAAACTTCGACCAGGGAGGAAGCTTGTAAAGTTCACCTTGAACAGAGGAATGGCAGGCTGCTGCTGAGGGCCATGCCTCCTTCCCTACCACCCTACTCCTGCTGGTGTCTGGAGCTGCTGCAGAATCCTCCAAGGTGGTGGCTGATTTTAAAATTCTCCTCTGGCCTCAAATATATCAGAACTGGTAAAGTCAAGTCCAAAGGAAAGTAGATTGTTGATGAAAATGTAGTTTCTGGAGTAGCAGAGCCTTGGTAATGTGTGCATGTGTATATGTATATGCACACACACACACACGCACACATATACACATTATATATTTATTATTATTGAAATGATATTTAAGATAAACAAACATTTTAAAAATTAGCTTGATTTTTTTATACTGCTGGCTCAATTTAGAAAAGTTATAAAATATAATTTTAAAATTATAAAATGTAAATTAGAAAAATTATAAAATACAGATTAAGAGAAAAAAATTTAAATCAAACAAAATTGAGTTTCCTGGTAATCACCATTGCTAACATTTACTCTGCATATAGAGGCATGTAAATTATTGCATGCAGATCTGTTTACCACAGAAATGGCACCACCTATACATACTATTCCAAACCCTGAATCTGTCATCAAACAACATATCATGACTGATGATGTGACTAAATATATATCATCATCATTTTTGATAGAAAGTGTTTCCTTTAGTTATGGGTGGCTTCTGTTCATAGGTGGCCCCCAGGCAGCCTCATTCTTCAGAGAGAGATTTCTAAAAAGCAGGTGTCTCAGGCTGGGGCGAGCCCAGCCCACTCCTCGGCATAGAGGCAGAACCCTGCATTGAGCCACAGCTGAGGCCTTTGTGAGGTTTAAAGCCCTTTTTCATTGGTAGCTCAGTGAAGTCAATTAGCTTCAAAGGTCAGGGCTTACTTAGGAACTGGGTTTTCCTAAATGAATTTCCTGGGTCATGAATCACGGTAGGAAATCTAGTCTCTGAGCAGCCCCCAAGGAGTTCTCCAGTTGATTCAGGGCTCACATGGGGGGGCAGGAAGCCTCCCAGACAGCCGTAAGGAACATTAGTCATTGTTGACTGTTCTGAGGGGGAGGGAACCTTCCTGAAAACACAACTGAGGGGTCACGCAGTTGACCTCATTGATAGAGCAGAAAGTGGTCCTTGGGTGTCAGGGGAGGCAGGGAGGGACACTGGGCAGGCCCTGAGAAGACAGCCAGGAAGGGGGCTGCTCGAGAAGAGCAAGGCTGTTCACGTGGCTGGCTGAGTGTCCTTGGGCAGTGCTCACAAGTGGTCAGATAATTTGCTGTGTTAAATTCTTACTGACTTTAACTCTAGGTAAACTGGTTTGGGCAGTAAGAGGATTTCGGATTCCTGTTCTAGTAAGTAACTCATACTGGGCACTGGATCTGAGAGCAGAACCATGACAGCAGGCCAGGAGGCTGGCATGAACCTGTCTGGGTTCTCCGTAGAGGAAGCTCCTTGTGGAAACATGGCCCCGGATTCACAGAACAGCCTAGTTCCCCAGGGGCCATGAACTCTTCTTCCTTGTGGCCTCTGCCCGGGCTTGGTGGTAGTGTAGGAGGTGAGATGCCTGAGCACTCTTTGCAGGAGAATCTGGAACCTTCACACAGTGCCATGGCAGCCATGAAACTAGAGCCCAAGTCTGTTCTCAGCAGAAGGAGCATCTTGTTTCTTTCTTGTTCTGTTTCTGCATTTTGTCCTCCCGGTGGGGCCCCACTCCCACTTGGTTTTAGGCATTCCTGGAAGAGGGGCTGGACAGAGGCCCCAAGGCAAAGACTGGAGCAGGAGCCAGCCGGCCTCTGCCTGCCTCCAGGCCCTAAGGGCAGAGCTGTTATTCTTCCTCCCTCCCAAGTCCACTGCCATTTCCTTATCTTCCTGGAATCACTGACTTGAGGTCTTTGCTAACAGAGCTGACCCAACCAGTGAGTCTGAGAGGGAAATATAACAAGGGCTGTTGTTACCCACTCGAAATAACAGAGGCAGCCAGACGGAGCCACCCCAAAGTTAAGAATGGGCACTATGCAGCATCTGCCACCCCGTGCACAGAGACCAGGGCTGACACCCAGAAGGCCATCAGAACAGTGGGTGGTCCCGAGCATCTCTCTCAAGGTTACCCACCTGGCAATGCCCAGCTCTAGTCCTGGGGCTGAGGCTGAGGTGGACATCCACTGAGGCATTCCCATCCTGCAAATGGGCACCACCCTGTCCTCACTCACCCAGAGTGCAGCCACTCTCCCACCCACTTGTCTTCGCAGTGGCTAGAAGTAAGGGCCAGTAGTTAAGAGTGCAGCCTCTGGGGATGACCCACCTAAGTCGAACCCCACCTCTACTTGCCTCTCCTGGTCTTTCTCTCCCTATAAAAGGAAGAAAATAATACCAACTACCCTCTATACCATTGCCTGGCCCAAGGTGAGGCTAAGTAAATGTTTATTAGTATTAAATATTTAGCCTTGATCGAGCGCCTACTGAGGGCCCGGCCAGACCAGTTCATGGTGGGGGAGGCAGGGAGGGACAGTGATACAGGAATTTAGACCACAACCCGGGTGGGCAATGCTCTATAGGGTGAGGCACAGGAGCTGTGGGGCGTCTGAAGCAAGGTCTTGAACCTGGGGCAGCTAGGCAATCAGGATGGGGATGTCTGAGATGGATTTTGCAGGCTGAATAGGAGTTGGCCAGATGAAGAATGCAAAAAGCATCTTCCAGGTAGCAGAAAGCACACACATGCAGAGACTCAGACGTCAAAAACCATGGAGGGGAGGAGTTGACTTATGGAAGATTCATTCTGTGTGGGCAGTGAGGGTGGGGTGGCGGAGGGCCTGCAGGTCTCTGATATTTTTTAGTCTCTACCTCTGGGCTCATGCTAGGTTGCTGCCTTCAAAGCAGTTTGCAGCTCAGTGAGGAAGACAAGCCTACAAGGACATAGTGCAGATCAGAATCCTCTGCTGAGAGCAACAGAGATGGCGAGCGGATCCCGGGGAACTCATCACAGTTTAGAAGGTCCCTTGGCAGCTAGAGGAGCGCCAGGCTAGGCCCCCTGTTAGGGCTCCCCCGTGTCACTGCAGCAGCTCCGGAAACAGTGGGATGAGGAGCAGGCAGAGTTTAGAGATCCTGCAGGGCCAGGACAGCTAAGATTAGAAGAGCAGAGGGAGGCTAAAATGCCTCATCATGAGGCACTGATGTCACCCTGTCCTGCCAGGCCCAGCTCACAGCAAATGCTCTAGGAGTGTTTGTCCCTCCTCTGTATCTGTGAGCTGCGCAGCCCCAGGTGTTCCCAGAGGACCCAGCCCAGGCCCTACAGGTGAACTTAGGACCACCTGGCCCCATAGCTCATCCTTAGGGCAAGCAGGCATCAACATATTTGTGTAAAACCTCGTTTACACTGAAGGAAAACGTACTGGAGGCTTTTCTCTCAGAGCAGAGCTCACTCTGGATGCTAGTTCTTTCAGAACAAAACTGAGTCCATGATAAGACTTTGGGTCTTGTTACACACAGTGTGTATGGACTGGAGGGTGCCCCACAGATGTGCTGGGTTTGGAGCCTCTGACAGGGCAGCTGACTAAACAAGCAAGCAAAGTGCGTGTGGCTGTGGTGCGCATTTGGGCTGCCTCACCATGGTCAAGGTATAAATTTCTTTCCAGAGATCAGGTCAGAATTCTTCCCCCTTGTACATGGCCATTGATTCAAAACTTGTATTGTCAAATAGCTTTTTGGAATTTTAAGGACATTTGATCCTTTGCAAAGTCCTAGAGAAAGGTGAACTTAACAGCTGTGTTAGAGAAGGGGAAACTGAGGGCCAGAGGGCACAGTATGAATTCTGCATCCTATTCTGGGGTCTGACCCCTGGATAGCTCATTTCCACAGGCTCGTTTCCACATGGCTGACAGCAGGTCCTGCCTCAACCACAGAAGTTAAGGGTCAGGGTTAATGGTATCAGCTTCCAGATGTTTTGGAGGCCTGTTATGAAGACATCTGGGCTGTTCATATACCCAGAATAATTGTAGTCGAGGACAGCTCCACAGATCGAGGAGAATTGTCCCGTGCCTGCCACGTGTCCAGGCTTGGCGAGACCCGTCGTATTCGCTGGTAACACTGTTAGTGCCTCAGTGTGCTATGAGGCATCATTAGCCCCATTTTAAATATGCACTGACTCCATTGTAATATCTCAAGATAACATGTAATAACTTTAAATGGTCAACTAATAAACTGTGATTACACACCAGAAGGAGAGCTGGCTAGGACAAAGATTTTCTTTAAGGGAAAGCCCTCTGGGGAAGAAGTGGGTGTGTTTGAGACCTGGGGTTTCAAATCGCCATTCACGTTTCTAATGGTTTCCAGACGTATGGTGCATTTACTGAGCCCCAGAGAGGCCTAATTAGAGGTGATAGCAGCCAGCCCTGCCGTCAAGTGAGGGCGTGAATGGTGAAGCCCGCAGCAGAGGAGCGCTTGAACGCAATTCGGCTTTTCCCCTGCAAGCAGTCGGTGGGCTCTGCACTCCCACGGCCCTGCTGTTGGCAGCAAAACGTTGCAGCAGGATCCAGCCCGAGTTAGACAGAAGCTCGAGGAACTGTAGTTCTCTGGCTGGGCGGGAACACCAAATCTGCAGGTTCTGCAGACCAGTTTAGCTGCTTTCCTCCCAGGTTTTATTTTCCAGTGTGTGTATTAAAATCCTCCAGATATCATATAAAAACTGTATTTTTTTTGGATGCTGCTGCTCAAAAAGAACTGCAACAAGTCAAGTCCATCCGCACTGTCCCAGTTCGGTGTATTTCCTTTCACATGCTAAATTCATGTTCACAGCAAGCCCACTTCCGGATCCAGTGTACTTCAACTTGTGTTCTTGACAGGTTGCCAGGATACTTGAAGTCTCTGAAGAAATGAGGAAGAACATGGGCGTGAGCTCAGGGCTGGAACTCATTACCTTGCCTTATGGCCACCAGCTGCGCCTGGACATAATTGAAAGGTGAGCGATTTCCAGCCCTTTCAACTCCTCCTGAGCTGTCAGAGCAGTAGTAGGTTTAAGAGCAGAGAGAGGCACAGCACCAACCGCCCCAAGGGCCAACTTGCCCCAAAAGACTTAGCCAGAGAATTTGTGGAGATGCACAAGAGACATCACAGAAGAAGTCAGGGAACAAAGAACATGGTCCTGCCCCTGCTCCAGGAGGGGCTGGAGGAAAGAATAGATGATTGGCCTGTGCAAGCAGAAGTCGCCAATCTTGCCCACCTGGGGTCAGAAGGGCGGGGCGGGGAGGGTGCTGTAGGCAGGCAGAGTACTCGAGCATGTTGCCACAGAAAACCTTGCTTCATTGCGCTGTGGCTCCTTTGTCTTTTAGAGTTCAAGATTGCTTTAGGAATTATGTGGGAGTTTGTGGGAAAGTTTAGGAAGAACAGAGTCTGAACATTTTCTTTGAGGGGTGGACAAATGGAGGATCAGAGGTCAGAGGATGATGGCACTCGCCCTGGCTGTCTGTTAAAACCCATACACATGAATGCTAGATGTTTAGAAATTAGAAAGACAGAAATAATAGCAAGGCACATTTTTAAGAAATCGCTAGACTCGATTCTCTCATTACCATAGAAGTTGGCCTTTCTGACACACACAGAAAAGACAGTTGATTTGGGCAACACTATCTCATTAAGTTTTCTGTTTTTTCCAACTGATTTCCCAGTTGCCATGACACACATGGGGTTTGAATGGACAGCCAAGGGCTCTGGCTTTTCATGAGAAGAGAGCAGTGATGCTTCAGAGTCCAGGGGTCCTGAGTGCCATCATCCCCTGCCCGTGGCTTTCCAAGATGTTCTAGATCATAGCACCGTTCAGTGCAACTTTCCATGATGGCTGAAATGTCCTTATTAACGGCACCCACTAGCCACACATGGCTGTTGAGGGATGAAATGTTTTATTTTACTGTTTACTATTTTACCTGTAAATAGCCACACGTGGCTGGTGGACAGTGCCATCCTAGGATTTCAGCCCCTAGAAAGTAAACACTGCCTTTCAAGTAGCCTGGGGGATCGACATCACTGCTTTCAAGGTTACTTGTCTATAACGTAGATAAAACAGCTCCAGGGCCACTATTGCATCCCACATAAAATACCAGAATGCTGAGTGGAAAACTTCTGCGGGCAGGAGGTTAGGATGTAGTCCAAGCTGACCTTGCTCAGGCATCCTGGTTTTTTAAAGCCTTTGAGCAATTATAGGTCCAACTTCTGACTTTTCCTACTCTTCCCGATCAGGCTTTTCTAGATTCTAGCCTGTCTCCAGGTATCCTCTTACCTCTCTAAGACCCAGGGGCCTGGCTTCTCAGTTCCACTAACTTCCCCTCTTTTGTCGTCTGGACCCAGTGGTCACCGTATCAACAGAAATGAGCTGTGCCACCAACTTCCCCATTTCTCATGTTCTACATGTCAGCCTGAAAACTCCCCAAGTTCCAGATCTTACTTTACCAGTGTCATTAGGTGCGTTGGGCATGTGACACAGGCTGAGGTTGGCAGGTTCAAGCCTTCTCTCTAGGCTATTTTCCGACTTCCACTCTTGACTACATCCATTTCCTCTTTTTCCTGATTGCCACTTGCCTGGGATATCATTCCTTGTCTTGTTTCCTGTCCAGGACTGATCTGTGGGTCTACCTGCCAGAGCCTGGGGAGTGGTTTTCTTCATTAAATAAAAGTCAAGGGTATAGAGGTCCTGAAGGGCCAAATGACACCATTGTCTCATGCTTGAGAATCAAATACAAAACTACCCTTTATATTTTAATTTACCACCTCACCCATTCCAGGCCTACTGAATAGAGATGTCCTTCATATAACATTTAGTGCCTCCCGCTGCCAACCACTGCAGCTTCTGCTACAGACATGCCAGGCTGAGTTGTCTGTCCCACTTGGGGTACACAGGGGGTTTTAGGCAAATGTTGGTTGAATGAATGGTTAGAATTGCCCAATTAATGACTGCTATAATTATTATTAAGGGCCATTAAAACTGCATTCATCTTTATAAATTATAACACAAGATAAATTAATCTTCATGTCTCTTAATTTTCTGTAATGCAATATAAAATAGCAAAAAATCTAAGTTATCTAAGAAGAAGGATTATAATAAAATATGTGGCATTTCTTTGGCCAAAAAAAAATTAGATTGAATGCACCACGAGAAGTTAGTCTATTAATTAGTTAAACATGTAAATGTTCGACTCAATCTTAACTAACACTTTACCAATAGGTAACAAAACTCTTCAATAAACAACAGATGATAAAAATAGACTTTAAGTCTATCTTAGGATCCATTAATTAAGAAAGATAAGAAATCAGAAAAAGGGGATAAAGAGAAAGGCAAAAAGACAAAGAGGCGGAAAGGACCAAGATATGGAGGGAGAGGTGTGTATACAGAGACAATTTTAGTAATAACTGCTATTTGCTAGGTGTCTGCCAGTGCCCAGCACTTGATTATCTTTATACCCACCACAGTCTCTGTTTCTCACAACTACCCTTATTCCCATTTTACAGATGAAGAAATTGAGGAGTAGAGCAGCCAGATAACAGCCTAAGATCATACATACACATATGTACAAACACACTCAGAGACAGCAGAGCTCATTACTCACTTAACAAACATTAGCGTATGGACGAAAAAGGGGCCACATACTATACCTGCTAATCTCAGGGGAGGCCCACACGGCGGGCCTTACAAACCCAGAGACTGAAAGTAACCACACAGGGTGGTTTGAATGTAAACATTCCTAACTAAAAGCAGGTCATGGTGGGTAGTCACGTCCTAGGCCTGTAGCTTCCTTGACAAAGTCTTTACCTTTGAAATTGTCTGCTGTTTTGTGCCTGCATCTAAGATAACATACCTCTGAAATGTCAGAGTAACTGAAAATTACTTGTCCCCTCCAAGGCACAACTGCTGGCACCAGAGCACAAGACCACACTGTTATCTTGTTGCCCACGTACCACCCCTATGTGCTGTGATATTTACTGTCCTGTACCCATCGACATAAAAGTACATATTTCCCTGTTTTGCTTTTTATCCTGTACCCGATATAAAAGAAGTACACCTCTCTCTGTTTTGCTTTTTATCCAATCTCAGCAATTTTTCCACTTTGCTTGCTCACGTCTCCCTAATCTACCGCATGAATTTCATGTAACTCACCCCACCCCCCTATGTATCCTGCTTTGATTCTAGTGTATAATGTAAGCTGCAAAACTGCCATTCTCCACAGCATCTTCTCAATCTGTTGAGATTTTGCTTCCAAGCAATTGTTGTCAGTTTGGCTCAAACTCTTATAAAGACTTTTTCTTAGGCTGGACATTCTTCCACAACAGGAGAAAGTGATAATGCGAGGCATTGAATGAATCATGCCACGCTTTGCCCAAGGAGAGTGAGAGGTAGACTGACATGTGGACACACAGAAAAGCGTGGCCACGGAGTGACATCTTTCGCTGAGAACTTTCAGGACAACGTGGCCCCAGAGTTTCAAACACATGTATTTTAGTAACTGTAACTATGAATCAGGGCTTCACCTCCAGCACTTGTGCCCCAGCCTGAAGAAATGCAGTCCAGGCCATTCTGGCCCAAAGCGGCCAACTCCGCAGTCCCGGTATTCTGAGGGAAGGAAAGGGATCGCAGTCTGTGCTGCCTGCCACCAGTGAAGGAGGCTGCTCTGTGACCCCATTCATATCAGTCCCATTGTCATGCAGAGAAAAGATCACTCTGTTTCCTGTTCTGGGTCTGCGAGGTTGACCCATGTAGTTTAGGGTGAGAAAAGGGAGGATTGTTGGCAGATACAAGGTTTCCATTTTGTTAGAGTCTGACCTTACAGGGACATCCTGCCAGTCGGCTATTCAGTCTTTGTCTACGTCTGCATTCATTTTCTGGCCTCTTGACCAGAGCTGCAGACACTCCATTCTCAGCTCCTCATTCCCTGCTTTGTTCTGATACCCTGGTCGTCTTCCTAGATCAAACATATTCTTTCATTTTTCTGTCCCTTCTATTCCCAGTGCAGGCGACTCAGTGTAGGCAGCCCAGGACTTCCCTGGGGAAGGGATTCCCCAGCGTGTTGGGGGGGAAACTGGTGTCTGCTTGGACCTCTCATGGTGGAAGGAAGGTGCAAGGAGCCACATGCACTTCTGAGGAGGCCCTCTTCACGCCCCCAAGTCTGGCCCTGGGACATCTGTTATTTTTGACTCTGCACAGTGCACTCACTGAGACCTTGCTCAGGCCCTGCTGCAGTCAGCCTGGTCGGAGTAGTCTCTCTGTTGACATGGCAACCAAACTGATCTACCAGCACATCTCAGGGCAAGAGCAGCAAATGGGGCAAAGCCAGTCCTTTCCCTGGCCGGTTTGGTTTCATTTCCTCCTAGTCCCATTGGCCCTGGGCCTGACCACTGATCTCTTCTCTCTCAGACACAGCACAATGGCCATTGGCATTGCAGTGGACATTCTGGGCTGCACGGGCACTTTGGAGGACCGAGCGGCCACTCTCAATAGGATCATCCAGGTGGCAGTAGAACTGAAAGACTCCATGGGGGACCTCTATTCGTTCTCAGCCATCATGAAAGCCCTGGAAATGCCACAGGTAAATTTCCACTTACTCTGTGCTGTGGTGTGGGCCTGTGTGTACTTCATGCTCTGCAAAGTGGTCTGCACGCCTATGCTTAGCAAGTCACAAACTGTCTTAGTCAATCTCTAAAGGTAAATTGAATCTTAGCGAAAGCTGCATTGACCTTAGCGGGCATCCAAGAGAAGTATCTGAAGTATTTTGGCTGTTTTAAAAAACAATGGGTCATTGCTGACAGCCCATACTTTCTCTTTGATGTACAATAAGAGTCATCCTCAAAACAATGTTCCCGAAGAACCAGCGAGGATGATATAAGTGTGGTATAAAACGCTGCTTCGGTTTGAGGTGTACGGGCAGTTTGGGGTAATGGCTGGGAAACCAAGCCATTTAGAGAGCTCACTTCTGAGAATTCCTAAAGTGGTTTATCTCAAAGAATATTCCTAGGGTCACCTAAAACAATCCATCCTATTTAAAAAATTCAGATAATTCAGATTCCTGAAGCATCAGCCATATAACCCCCAATTAGAGGTTCTAAAATCGGGCACTTTGAATATATCTGCTTCAACAGGCTGTTTTCCCACTTCCAATGTCAACACCGAAAACCTGTACTTGAAATCAAATGGACCTCATAGAGGAAAGTGGCCCTGTTTGCTTGATTGCTCGGATGCGGCTTTCCCACTTCCGTTCTGCTGGCCCCCAGGTGCTGGGAGGGTTTTCATTACAGTTCTACAAACCTGATCTGAAACCAGTTAATATCAAAACCACCCATCATCAAGTTTGGCTTTTTCGTAGCCAAAGACTGTCTTGGAAATCCTGCCGAGTGCTCACTGAAAATCCAACCTTGCCACTGGGAAAGAGAGCTACAGTCACATGTCCTGCAAGTCAGGGTATGTTAGGAACATAGTTTTCTTACATTAAAGCAAGGTCACCTTAAAAATAAGAGGCCGAACACCTTAATTCCTTCATCAGGAACATTTGGGGCATGGGGTGGTCAATTCTAATTACAACATTCCAAGAGTTTTCAAAATTCTTTAGATGCACTGGAATGGAGTAGGACCAATATTTGAAATAAGCGAATTTGGCCATATTTTCATGATGTACTGCCTTCTGTAATACCAGGGGCTATCATTTTTCACTCAGGTGTTTTTAATTTGCGTTAGATTTATTTCCTCTTATCCAAAACTGCCTGTAATTCTGAGGGCTGAGTCAAGCAGCTAGGCTGTGTGTGTAGGCCTCCAGCCCAGAGCTTCCTCTGAGAGTGGTAAAGGGGATGTTTTCTGGCATTCTGTGGTTACGGTCCATGACATCAAACTCAGCGGTTGGGGATTTACCCCAAAATATGTTGTTAACATGTCCTTGTAGGCAGCAACCTCCCCTCCGGCGGTGTCAGACTCTTCCCTTCTGGAGAGCCTCAGCAATGAGAGGACATAGTCCTCCAGGGCGTTCAGAGCCCTGGGGTGAGCCAGGGGACTGTTTAGGGAGGGAAGTGGCAGACTCGGGGAAGACCCCTGAGGAGTCACGTCATTTCTGTGTGTCACCACCCAAACCTGCCTGTATATTACAGCCACATATACCGCTTTCTCTTTTCAGCCTCTCTCGTATCAAGAGAGAACATCCAGGAGATGGGCTTTGCCAAGAGAAAGGGCTTCTTTCAGAAAAGTGGGTACTTCAGGGAGGGGGAAGAAAGGAGGAATGTGAGAAGAGAGGGCAGCATGGTGGACGGTCAGAGGGAGACAAGCCCACAGCCTTTCCTTTCCAGCCAATCTGCTAGTGCTGATCCCTTCTCACCTTTCACTTGGGATACACAGAGAGCTCTTAGAGGCCAATGAAATGGATCTCAGCTCTGCCATTTACCAGCTGTGAAACCTTGAGCAAGTCACCTCATCAATTCTGTCTCCTAATCTGTAAAATGAGGCTAAAATACCTACCTCATACAGCACCGTGAGGATTAAATGAAATTCTTCAAATACCTGACACAGAGTTGGGTCTCATTTAGTGCCCTTCCTCCCTTCCTTGTTTCATGTAGAAAACCTCAGATACTTAGGCTTGCTGGTTTTATGGTGTGAGTGGGAGACCATTTATCTTAGGGCAGAGTCAGGGGCATATGTTGATGTTGACTAAAGTATTCCAAAAGAAAGGTAAAGAAATGAGTTGTGGCATCATATGGCCTGGGCAATCTTCCGTGTGTCTCAGACATTACTACTTACCAGTAAATTTAAAAAGTTATACCTCATATTCCTACATCCTCTCATCAGAATAACCTCCATGGAGGACAGCTGGCAACTCCTCTCAAAACTTAAAATACATGGACTCTTTGACTCATTTGTTCCACTTCTGAGGAAATTTATTCTCCAGATATTTTCACACATGTACATATTTGTAAATTTACAAGCTAATTTTGGAATAAAAAAGTATGTTTAACATTCTTATCTATTTTATTTTATTTTTATTTTTTAGGCAAGGCAAACCTTGGTCGACCTCACAGATTGCAAGGACCTTGTCAGCTTACAAGGTCTACAGCACCTGGTCTTCCTAGGTGGTCTCCCATTCAAGTACCTACCAGGCCTGATCCTGCTTAGCTTCTGAGATCAGATGGGAGCGGGCTTGTTCAGGGTAGCATGGCCATAGACTAACATTCTTATCTATAGAAGACTGGTTAAACTATGGTTTATCCATAAAGTGGAATATTATTCAGAAGTTTAATCAAATAAGGCTGTTCTATCCTGTTTTATAAGTACCTATCTAAGAATGATTTCTAAGCAAGGAATAGGAAAACACATGTAGTATGACATGCATTTATTTACAAGGGGTGTATGTCTGTGTGTGTGTGTTCCTGGATGGGCCACTACAGCAGTGTCGAATAAAGTGTGGGTGAGGGATTGCCTTTTCTCTATACGCTCCTTTCAATTGTTTTGACTTTTTTACCACATGCATCTAATACCTATTTGAAAACTTAAGCAAAAAAGTAATTTTAACACAAGCCTTTTCCAAAATTATAACACCTTTCTTTCTTCCAGATTTCAAGGTTAGAAAAAACATGGACTGCCCTGCGGCACCAGTACACCCAAACTGCCATCCTCTATGAGAAACAGCTAAAGCCATTCAGCAAAATCCTGCATGAAGGCAGAGGTGAGTGCAGGGTCAGCAAAGCCGGCCTGGTGGTTGCCCTGTTTGTGTCTGTACCAGTTGGTTGTATCTGCTCTGGTTTGATCAAAGCATTTAGCAGGGCATATTATGAGGCCCTGAGTTATCTGCAGGATTGTTGATGGGTCCATCAAGGTTTTTATCAGACGACAGCATTGCTTGTAGGTCTGAAGTCGCAAAAAGACACAAGCTACCAGCTACCTCATTCTGTGGGTAACTTTTTTTTTAATTGAGGTATAATTGACATTATATTAATTTCAGGTATACAGTGTACAATTTGATAATTGTGTATATTGCAAATATCACTACAGTAAGTCCAGTTAACATCAGTTACCATGCATAGTTATAAATAAAAAATTATGAGACTTTCAAGATCCACTCTCCTAGCTACTTTCAAATATGCAATAACAGAAATATTAATTATAGTCACCATGCTGTATAGTACATCCCATGATTTATTCATTTTATAACTGGAAATTTGTACCTTTTGATCCCCCTTCACCCCCACCTCAGACAACCTCCAATCTGTTCTCTGTATCCATGAGTTCAGGGGTTTTGTTTTGTTTTTCTGGATTCCACATGTAAGTGAAAGCATACATGACTGTCTGACTTGTTTCACTTAACATAATGCCCTCAAGATCTGTCCATGTTGTCACAAACTGCAGATATCATTCTTTCTTATGGTTGAATAATTTTCCATTGTGTATACATACATCTTTATCCATTCATCTACTGATAGACATTTAGGTTGTTTCCATGTTTTGGCTGCAGTGAACATGGAGGTGCACATATCTTTTTGAGCTAGTGTTTTTGTTTTCTCTGGATAAATACCCAGAAGTGGAATTGCTAGATCATATGGTAGTTTTATTTTTAGTTTTTCAAGAAACTCCCATACTGTTTTCCATAGTGGCTGCACCAATTTACATTCCTACCAACAGTGCACAAAGGTTCCATTTTCTCCACATCTTCACTGACACTTGTTATTTCTTATCTCTTTTATAAGAACCATTTTAACAGGTGTGAGGTGATATCTGTTGTGGTGTTAACTAGCATTTGCATGAGGACTACTGATTTTGAGCATCTTTTCATGTACCTAATGGTCATCTGTATGTTTTCTTTGGAAAAATGTATATTCACATCCTCTGCCCATTTTTTAATCAGATAGTTTTTCTTTGCTATTGAGTTCTATGAGTTGTTTGTAGTTTTGGGATATTAACCCCTTATCAAATATGATTTGCAAATATTTCCTCTCATTCAGTACCTTGACTTTTCATTGCGTTGATAGTTTCCTTTGCTGTGCAGAACCTTTTTTAGTTTGCTATAGTCCCACTTGTTTATTTTTGCTTTTGTCGCTTGTGCTTTTGGTGTCACATCCAAAAAAATCATCACCAAGACTGATGTCAAGGAACTTACTGCCTGTGTTTTTTTCTAGGAGTTTTATGGTTTCAGGTCTTATATTCAAGTCTTTAATCCATTTTGAATTAATTTGTGTATGGTATAAGAGTGGTATGGTATAAGGTTCCATTCCGTTCTTTTATGTGTCGCTGTCCAGTTTTCCTAACACTATTATTGAAGACTGCCCTTTTCTCATTGCATAAATATTGGCTCATTTGTCATAAATTAATTGATCATATATGCCTTAATTTCTGGGCTCTCTTTCTGTTCCATTGATCTATGTGCCTGTTTTGAATGCCAATGCCATACCTTTTTATTATTATTATTATTACTATAGCTTTGTAATATTGTTTGAAATAGGGAGTGTGATGCCTCCATCTTTGTTCTTCTTTCTTAAGAGTGCTTTGGATCTTTGGGGTTTTTTGTGGTTTCATACAAATTTTAGGATTGTTTGTTCTATTTCTGTAAAAAGTACAATTGGGAATTTTATAAAGATTGCATTGAATATGTAATTTACTTTGGGTAGTTAGGGACATTTTAGCAATATTAATTCGTCTAATCTATAAGCATGCAATCTTTTCCATTTATTTGTGTCTTCAGTTTCTTTCATCAATGTCATAGTTTTCAGAGTACATGTCTTTCATCTCTTTGGTTAAATTTATTCCTAGGTATTTTACTATTTTTGAGGCAATTGTAAATAGGATTACTTAATATCTCTGACAGTTCATTATTAAAGTATAAAATGCAACCAATTTCTGAATATTTTATATCCTGCAACTTTACTGAATTCACTTATTTGTTCCAATAGTTTTCTGGCAAAGTGTCTAGGATTTTTTATATATAGTATTATGTCATCTGCAAATAGTGAGTTTTATTTCATCCTTTCCAATTTGGGTACATTTTGTTTCTATTTCTGGCTAATTGTTCTGGCTAGGACTTCCAATATTATGTTGAAAAAAAAGTGGCAAGAGTGGGCATCTTGTTTTTTTCCTTAAAGCTTTCAGTTTTTCACCATTAAGTTATGGGCTTGTCATATATGGCATTTATTATGTTGAGGTACTTTCCCTCTATACCCACATTGTTGAGTGTTTTTATCATAAATAAATGTTAATTTTGTCAAATGCCTTTTTTACATTTATTGAGATAATCATATTTTATTCTTCATTTTGTTAATGTGGTATATCATATCAATTGATTTGCAGGTGCTAAACTATCCTTGCACCCCTGGAATAAATCCCACTTCATTGTGGCGCAGGATCTTTTTAACGTATTATTTAAATGGCTAGTATTTTGTTGAGGATTTTTGCATCTATGTTCATCAGGGATATTAGCTTGTAATTTTCTATTCTTGAGGCATCCCTGTCTGGTTTTGGTATCAGGGTAATACTGGCCTCATAAAATGTATTTGAAAGTGTTCCTTTTTTTTTTTTTAGAAGAGTTCGAAAATGATTGGTATTAATTTTTCTTTGAATGGTTGATAGAATTCACCAGTGAAGCCATATGTTCCTATACTGTTTTTGTTGGGAGGTTTTTGATTACTGATTCAATCTCCTTACTAGTAACTGGTCTGTTTAGATTTTTTATTTCTTCATTAATCACATTATAAAAGCGATTAATCCACTGCCCTTATATTTACCTTTATCAGTGAGATTTATACTTTTATGTTTTCTTATTACTAATAAATGCGCTTTCTTTTCAGCTTAAAGAACTCCCATAACATTTATTGTAAGGTCAGTTTAGTGGTGAATTTTTTTAGTTTTTGTCTAGAAAACTGGCTCTCTGATTCTGAATAACTTGGATGGATAGAGTATTCTTAGATGGAAGTTTTTTTCTTTTAGCACTTTGAATATATCATGACACTCCCTCTGGCCTGCAAAATTTCTGCTAAGAATCTGCTGATAGTCTTATGGGAGTTTCCTTGTATGCTATAAGCTTTTCTTTTTTAGAATGTTAGATTTATTTATTCTGCATTTTACCACCTTTTATTTTTTTATTTTTCAATTACAGCTGACATACAATATTATTTTAGTTGCAAGTATAGATATGTTGTTTTTCTCTTGCTGATTTTAAGGTTCTTTCCTGTCTTTAATTTATGACATTTTAATTATGTGTCTTGGTGGTCTTTTTAGATTCATCTTTTTTTGTAAGTATCTAGGCTTCCTGTATCTGGAAGTATGTTTCTTTCCCCAAATTATGGAAGTTTTTGGCCATTATTTCTTCAAAAAGTGTTCTGCTCTTTTTCTTCTGGAACCCCTATAATCCAAACGTTAGTTGCTTGGTGTTGTCCCATAAGTCCCTTAAACTGTCTTCATTTTTTTTCTTTCTTTTTGCTGCTCTGATCACGTGAGTTCCATTGCCCTGTCCTCAGGTTCCTTGATCTTTTCCTCTGGACCACAGCAGGGGGAGAGAACAAAGGTACTGGCCACCCTTTGAGGTCTCTGCAAAGCATTATAGTCAACCCTTAGATGTGTATTTAATTAGAAGCCTACCTCTCAGGCTGCAGTTATGATGATATGCTAATAAAGACAACTATTTGCCTCTTGCTGTGCCCTGGTGGGTGGTAGCCATTCAAGAACTCTTTCTCTGTTGGTTACAGTCCTGTGGGACCCATGTGCATAAGTCCTACTGGCCACCAGAGTCAGGCAATGTAGAAGTGTCCTCTGTCAGCAGCCACAAAAATTGGGGTTGCCAGACAAGGGCTTAAGCTCCTTTCTAGAAGATACCAGTGAGCTGGAGCAAGGCAGAGGGAGAGAATATAGGTGGTGGCCACAGGGGGAAAAAAAAAAAAGTAGCGGGGAAGCCTAGCATCAAAAAAAAAAAAAAGATAGCACCCACCAGCTAGAGTGAGAGAGAGTGTGTGTGAAAATGGTGCCTACTAGCTAATAGGCTTCTAGATGTGTGCTAAATTAGATAACTACCCCTCAGGCCAATACTTTAAGATTAGCATTGGAGTCTCATTCACATGAAATATGGGAACATATCAATCTTCACTGAGTTCTGGGGCAGGTGAATCCAAGCATGTGAACCCTTTAAGAGCTGTTTTTCAATCATTATAGCCTTGAAGATCTTGTGGACTTGAGTCTCGTTGGTTTTTAAAGCTAGTTGCTTTAGGGGCTTCTCTCTCAGGCACAGGTCTTAGAAGTCAGAGTTCAAACCCTTTTCTCCTCAGGGAGAAGCTCTTGATTTTGAGTTCCATCCAGACTGTGGGTTGCTGCACTGGGTCTGGAGTTTATGGTGAAACTGTCTCTCAGCCTCGCCTACCTGCTTTGACGTGAGCCTTCTGTCATTGGCCCAATGCATAGCAGTTGCTTAGACAGCTTTCAGGTTTTTCAGAGGAATTTGTTCCATATTTAGCTGCAGATTCAGTGTGCCCACAGGAGGTGAGCCTACAGGAGGTGAGCCTAGGATGTTGCTACATTGCCATCTCGAACCAGAACTCTCTGTGCTTAACTTTGAAAAAACATATGGAAAACTTTACTCCTTGTTTTTCAGAGTCCACGTGTGTCCCCCCAAACAACATATCAGTCCCACTGCTGATGCCTCTTGTAACCTTAATGGAGCGTCAGGCTGTCACTTTTGAAGGAACTGACATGTGGGAAAAAAATGATGAAAGCTGTGAGATTATGATGAACCATTTGGTAAAAGCCCGACTCATGGCAGAGTCTGCAGACAGTTACCGGATGAACGCTGAGAGAATCCTGGAAGGTAAGAGATGCTTTTTGTAAGCTGCTGTCTACATAATAATTGGAATGAAGGAATGAAACAGCATGGATGTTTTCAGTTAGAAAAAGACCAAATAGGAAAGATTAACGAGAATTTCATTTCCTATAATTGTCATAACTTCCTCTTAATTCCCGAATGACTTAAGGATCCCATTTCACCCTCTGTTGTGTCATTGGTATAGAATAAACAGAGAGTCAAGAAAGACTCAGTCAGCCTGTCTTGCATTAGTACTTCTAATAATCGCTATTAGCAAATATTATGGGCCAACATGAGGAGTTGGAGTACTATTTGACTTTATCAGCATTCTTATTTCTTCCCAGTCACTCTGAGAAGTGAGCTCTCCTGCTCTTGGCATTAGAGGGTCCAACACAAGCAAAGGCACTGAAAGAGCTTGGAGGAAATTACAAACCACAAGTACTTTGGATTAGTGTATCTTAAGGAATAGCCAACTAGCTGAAGAAGGAGGTGGATATACGTGGGAAGGCCTTGCCATGTAGGACTGTGGCTGAGAGCCAGTGAAGGGTTTTAAACATCAGTGGGTGTCATCACATGGTCAGATTTATATTTTAAATCTGGCATCTCTGTGGAGGAAGGATGGATGGCTGAAGGCTTGTAGGCAAAAAGACCAGTTAGGAAGCAAGTGAAAGAATGAAGACTTTACCAAGGCAGTTATCAGAGATGACCGTTTTCCTCACAAAACAATTTTTAAAATTCTTCAAAGGCACACAGTTTGATCCACAAGGTTAATAACTATATGGGGCTTATGCCCATGGGTCCCACAGGACTGTAACCAATAGTTAAGAACTATTATTTGCTCCTAAAGCAAAGCTGTTGCTTCAGAACCAGAATTTGGGACTAAACAGTGTGCACTGCATCTGCTCTAGGTGTAAGCATCACATACCTGTTTCATTTTTTTTCTCTCAGAAAGTTCTCCAAGGTTAGCAATGTAGAACTCAAACAATAAAAGCAGTTAATTCACCAGATATTAGAGTGCTTGCTTATAGATTAGAACCATATGCCTGTATGACTCTGTCTAGAGGTTTCCCCCTCTTTAACAGAATTGATAGAGCATCCTTGGCCTTAAGTAGACCAGATATTCTCTTATACAAGAGTTGAGAAGCAGGCCCACACAAATGGCCATCAGTTGATTTTTGACAAAAGTGTCAAGGTAATTCATTGGCTAAAGTATACCCTTTCAGCAAATGGTACGGGAACTATTGAATATCATATGCAAAAAATAATTTCATACCATACACAATAATCCAAAGTGGATCACAGAACCAAAAGAAAAGAATAAGTATAAAGCTACTATAAGAAAATATAGGAGAGATTTGTGCCCTTAGGTTAGGCAAAGATTTCTTAAAACAAAAAGCATGAATCATAACAGAAAACACTGATAAAATTTTGCTCTTCAAACAACACCACTAAGAAAGTAAAAAGGCAAAAGCCACAGACTAAAAGTAAATATCTGGAAAATATATATCTGATGAAGGACTTCCATCTTGAATGTACAAAGAACTCTTAGAACTCAATGAGAAGATTTGAATAGACACCACACAAGTGAAGACACAGGAATGACAAATAACTGTGTAGAAAGATGTTCAAATATTAGTCATTATGAAAATGTAAATTTAAGCCACAATGAGATACTACCACACACTACCTAGAATGACAATACTGAGTTAGCAACATGTGAAAAAAATAGAATCTTCATGTTACTGAGAATATAAAATGGTTGAGCCATTTCAGAAAAGTTTGATAGTTTCCTTAAAATTAAACATACAATGATGATATGGTCCAGTAATTCCACTCCTAAAGAAATGAAAATGCATGTCCACACAAAGACGTATACACAAATGTTCACAACATTATTCATACTAGCCAGAGATTGGGAAAAAAATGTCCATATAACTGAATTCTACTCAGCAATAAAAAGGAATTATTGACAACATGCAACAGTATGGAATAATCTATAAAACATCATGCTAAATGACAGAAGCCAGACACAAAAAAGTCCATATTATATAATTCCATTTATTTTGAATTTCTAGGAAAGGCAAAACAGCAACAAACAGCAGGTAAGTGGTTGGCTAGAGTAAGAAAGGGATTGACTACAAAGGGATACTAAAGAACTTTCTAGGGTGACGGAAGTATTCTAAAACTGCTGGTGAATGTTGCACAGCTATAAATTTGCTATTATAAATCAAGCTGTGCAGCTAAACTGGGTGAATCATGGCATGTAAGTCATATCAATAAAGTTGTGTAAAAACACCAAGGTACTTTAAACACTCCTTACAGCACCACAACCCACAGTGGCTTTTGCTCATAAATTTTATTCTATCATGTTTTGGTGAGCTTGTGATTCCTTCTCTGAAGGTGCTCGGGTCCATGAGAGTGGAACTTTGCCCTTCCTTATATAGAGCAGATCCTACATTTTTCCTCAGGGGCATTTTTTTTAAGTACTGATAGAAATGATTTTTATTTTGATCCTACTTGAAACAAGCAAGTTTTTAGTCTATTTCCAACACTGTTTTAAGCAGAACCGAAATAACGTTTTTGTTTTGTTTCTATTAGGTTTTCAACCAGATGAAGAAATGAGTGAAATCTTCAAGACTGAATTTCAAATGCGTTTGCTGTGGGGCAGCAAAGGTGCACAAGTCAGTCAGACAGAGAGATATGAGAAATTCAACCAGATTTTAACTGCCCTCTCACGTAAACTGGAACCTCCTCCTGTGAAGCAGGCAGAGCTTTGATCTCTCTCCAGAGAACCTTGGGGTATTATTTCAAGCTTCTTCAGTTTCTTCTTTGGGAAAGCTTATCATTTGATAAAGTAATAATGTGTGAATCTGACAATATACAAACTTTTAGTATCCATAGGATATTAAACATGTAAATTGCACAGAGGACATGTATTTATGAATTGTTTAAAATTACTACTGATTTTTAAATGAATAATTTATTATTAAGGTAACTGTTGCTAATATTGATCAGCAGATTTAAGAAAAGACCTAGCTATGTTGACTGGTTGCTTTCTATTACCAAAGTATTTGACCATTTTAGTTTTAATTCCATGTCAGAAAAGTGTAAATAAAAAGTTTAAAAGCATGAAACATCTCAGAAGGTATCAGTTGTATGATATTCTTTAACTATATATGAAAAATGTAAATAGTCATATGAAAATACATCTTTTTATGAAACAATTGCATCCAGTCTCTTTACTATTAAACTGCCATGATAATGCAATAATTCTACCTCCTACGTTCCTGGGGTTCCTTCTATCATAGCTGCTATATCCTGATGGTAAACAAAAATTAAGGAGAGTGGTATGGAAAATTTAAGGTTTCTGTCTTAAGAGACTGAGTTAATAGTGATACAAAGTAGAGCTGGCTCCAGAAGAGTTAGGTTCAAGTCAAGCTGTGGGACTTTGGACAAGTTCACCTCATCAAGTCTCATGCACAGTATAAAGTGGGCACCCAGATATTAGTATAGTTCATGACATCACATATTTCAAAAAAATCAACTGCTATCTTTTCCTTTAGCTGATGACCGAGTTTTTGACTTTACTAAGGGGATACTTTCTAGTTTATCAGTAGCCCTCTTGGTTTTTTTCTATTGTAGAAAATTTGGAATACAAGATTTTAAAATAAAATAATAAACTTTACATTATTCTGCCACCAATTGTCAAACACTTACCAATTTGCTTTTTCTATCTTCAAAATTTTGGGACCATAGAAAATAGTTTTACATCCAACTTTTCTCAAACAAGTTGTGAAGGCTTCATTATGCTAAATAGCCTTTGAAAAAATATAGTTAATTGGTTACATAAGTTACACTATAACTTAATCATTACCCCGTTATTGGTCATTTAAATTACCTACAAGATCTAAGTATGAGCCTCTCTCTCATTGTGGTCAGCAGAAATATTAGTTTGAAATCCTAGACTCTATTTTCATTCATGTGGTCTAGAATCATGAGGCCCCTCTCCCATTTTTTAAAAAGAAGGCAATAATCACACTATTTTTTATTTGCTGGAAAAAAAAAAGGCACACTTCTACTTCTGGCAATATGGGGTTTAGATGCCTTTAGAAAGCCCTCTCACTATAATTAAATCAATAAATTTTTATAAACATACCTTTTAGTGCTCTGTTAATCTTGACAGAATGAAAGGGAAATCTCCAAAGAACAATCCTCCCCTCCCACTTCACCGACCAAGAGGAACAGCAAATTTAAATCAACTCTGTAAGAGAACTTAAAAACCTGAGTGGCCTCAGAAGTAAATCAGACATCAACTCAGCAAATGGGAGACAGTGTCTTAGAGGAGCTAAACATGAACTGCCTCCATTAGTAGAGATCTTTACAGGGTTCCTGTTAATAAGCTGGAAAAATATCCAACTGCCAGCAAAGAGAGGTTACCAGCAACCAGACCTGTCTTTAACATATAAGAAAAATAATTGTAATGATGGTCTTTGGTGAAAATGAGCAACTACAAGCCTGTCTTCAAATAGGTCTAGAGTAAAATTTACAAAACCCAAAACCAAGAAATTGATTTACAATGGCCCAGGGTGGTAGCATCCCTTGGACCTGGCAGACGTAAACCCATTCTCTCAGAAGGAAAGCATCCAGTATTCCCAAACACATACATATTTAACTCGCTATACAGTATATACGTATATGTGTGTATACATACATATATACATATAATACACACACACACACATTAACAAAAACAGAGGCAATGCCATTATAAATGCTGGGAAAAAATTTAGAACCCCAATGCCTTTAGATACTAGAATTGTATTCTGAATGCAAAGAAATCATATACGGATGTATATAAAGAAAAAAATAACTCAAACAGGAAATGAGTATTAAAAAATAATTAGGTTTTAAGAGAAACTAAATAGAACCTTTAGAAATGTATAATAATGAAATTAAAACTTCAATGAATGCTAATATTAAACAGAAAATTAGATCCAACTGAAGCTTTAATAAACTTACTACATAAGGCCACTTCACTAAGATGGGGAAACATAGCAGCTCTACCTAATATACAGAAACAAACACAGGGCGTCAGCCAAAATGAGGAGTCAAAGAAATAAGTCCCAAATGAAAAAAAAAAAAAAAAAAAAAAAAAACAGAACAAATCTCCAGAAAAAGAACTAAACAAAATGGAGACAAGCAATCTACCAAATGCAGGGTTCAAAACACTGGGTTACAAGGATACTCAAATGAACTTAAGGGAAGAGTAGATGACCTCAGTGAGAACTTTAACAAAAATATGAAAAAAAACATGAAAATGGAGAGAGAAAACAAAGAACCACTCAGTATTGAAGACTACAATAACAAATGAAGAATACTTTAGGAGGAATCAATAGATTAGATGGAGAGGATTGAATCAGTGACTTGGAAGATAAGGTAGCAGAAAACATCCAATCAGACCAGCAACAAGAAAAATGGATAAAAAACAATGAGAATAGTTTAAGAATACTCTAGGACAACAACGAGTGTACCAACATTCACAATATAGGGATGCCAGAAGAAGAGAAAGAGCAATGAATTGAAAACCTATTTCAAGAAATAATGTTAGAAAACTTTCTCCTAACCTGGCTAAGGAAATAGACATACGAGCCCAGGAAGCGCAGAGTTCCAAACAAGATGAACCTAAACAGGTCCATACAAAGATATATCATAATTAAAATGTCAAAGGTTAAAGACAAAGAGAGAATCTTAAAAGCAGCAAGAGAAAAGCAATTAGTTACCTACAAGGGAGCACCCATAAGACTCAGCCGATTTCTCAACAGAAACTTTGCAGGCCAGAAGAGGCTGGCATGAAATATTCAAAGTATGAAAACAAGGACCAACAACCAAGATTACTCTACCCAGCAAAGCTATAATTTAGAATTGAAGGAAAGATAAAGATCTTCCCAGACAAGAAAAAGCTAAAAAAAGTAATCAACACCAAATCAGCATTACAGGAAATGTTGCAGCAACTTCTTTAAGAAAATATTAAAAATATGAATAATCAAATGGCAATTAACTACATATCTATCTATTATTTTAAATGTAAATGGGTTAAATGTTCCAATCAAAAGATAGGGTGGCTGAATGGATAAGAAAACAAGACCCTTACATATGCTGCCGACAAGAGACTCACTTCAGATAGAAAGAGAAACTGAAAGTAAAGAAATAGAAAAAGATTTTTCATCTTTTTGTTTTGGAAACAAAAATCTGGGGTAGCAATGCTTATACCAGACAAAACAGACTTTAAAACAAAGGCTATAACAATAGTCAAAGAGGGACTCAGTTATCCCACTTCTAGGTATTTATTCAAAGAAACCAAAAAAACTCCTTCAAAGAACATGCACATCCATATGTTCATTACAGCATTATTTACAATAGTCAAGATGTGGAGGCTACCTGGGTGTCCATTAATGGATATATGGATTAAGAAGAGGTGGTATATACAGACAGTGGAATATTACTCAGCCATAAAAGAGAATGAAATCTTGCCATTTGCAACACCATGGATGTACCTAGAGCATATTGTGCTGAGTAGAGTAAGTCAGGCAGAGAAAGACAAATGCTGTATGATTTCATTTACATGTGGAATCTAAAGAACGAAATAAACAAAACAAAAAAATTCATAGATACAAAGAACATTTTGATGGTTGCCAGAAGGGAGGGGAGTAAGAGGAGTGGGTGAAAAAGGGGAATGGATTAAGTAGTACAAATTGGTAGTTACAAAACAGTCATGGGTATGTAAAGTACAGCACAGGGAATGTAGCCAATAATATTGCAATAAGTATGTGCGGTGTCAGATGGATACTAGATTTATCAGTGTGATCACTTTGTTAGTTATATAAATGTCTAATCATTATATTGTACACCTGAAACTAATCATATGCCAACTATAATTTTAAATTATATATTATATATAATGTATAACATAAAATTATATATTAAATATAAAAAGACAGAAAATTAAGATGAATAGCAGGCACAAAGGTGGCAGAAATTAGTCAAAATTTAGCAATAATCATTATAAATGTAAAAAGACTGAGCCTACCAGTTAAAAGAGATGGCCAACTAGGTTTAAAATAAAACCCTTTGCTGTTTACAAGAAACAAAGCATAAAGTCGCATAAAAATAGAACGTCCATTAAAAAGATCAGGATAATTATGTGAGAGGGTACAGTGTATGTATGTAAGGAGGATGTGGTAGATTACTGGGATGCTGGTAATGCTTTATTTCCTGCCTAGAAAATGTGGATTTTTTTAATAACCTGTATATTACTTTTATGCATTTTGGATGTATATTTTATAATAAAGTGCTAAAACATTTTTTTAAATGTGGTTCTACAAAATATCCCTAACAAAAGATGTACAAGAACTTGAAGAAACTTTCAAACTTTAAAAATCTGTCTGAAAAACACTGGAGAAAAGGAAACAAAAGTAGGCACCATATTCATTGATTAGAAATTCAGTATCAGAGATATGTTAGTTCTTAAAATGATATATAAGCTCGATGCAGTACTCATCAAAATCCAATGGGATTTTTCAAGCTAGCTTGATAAGCTTTACCTAAAACGTTGTGAGAGCATCCCAATGAAGAAGTACATATGACAAGAAATAGGCCTTCCAACAATCATGTGAATGATCTTGAAAGAGGACTCTACGGCTCTAGTCAAAGCCTTGAGACGACTGAAACCTTGGCCAACATCTTGATTATAACCTCCGGAGAAATTCTGAGTCAGAGTCACCAGCTATGTTACACAGCAAGAGGTAATGGATACAATTAGCATCCTCAATACATAAAGAACTTCCATGAATAAACTGGAAAAACCAACCAAAGGGAAAAAATGGGCAAAAGATGCAGGCTTTTCACAGAGGAGGAAACACAAATGGTATACATGAAAAGATGTTCAATTTCTTCAATAATCAGGGAAAAACAAATTAAGAACACAGTGAAATACTATTTTACATCCACTGAATTGACAAAACCTGGAAGGTCTCACTCATGTGTTGGCCAAGATATGGAGCCTAAGTAACCCTTATTCAACTTGTAGGAAGGGAAAAATGTTATAATCACTTTGAAGGGAAAATATGGCACTATGTTTTTAGATTGAAGATAAACATAATCCACAACCTAGCAATTCCACTGCTGGGTAGAGATCTAGAGAAACTCTGTATCCATAAACATGAACATGGTTGTACAGAGCAGCACTGTTTATACAGTTGACCCTTGAACAATGCAGAGTAAGGGACACTAAACCCCAATGTCCCCGCAGCTGAAAACTCAAGTATAACTTGACTCCCCATAAACTTTACTAATAACTTGCTGTTGACCAGAAGCCTTATCAATAACATATTTGATTAACACATTTGGTATGTTATACATATTATACTGTATTCTTAAAATAAGCTAGAGGCAATTATGAAAAACAAATACATTTACAGTACTGTATCGATAACTAAGTTTACATCATGTTTACAAGATGAATTGTCTACCTGTCCCTAAATCAAGTCTTATATGATAGAAGACACTGTAGATGTTATATGTATTACCAACACTAGACATCAAAAACAAAAAGATGAAAAAAAAATTCATGTTTATGGATATGATTCATTCACTGATAATGAAACAGTAGCAATATAATTGCTTTATGGTAACCCAGTGTAATCAATACTATTGTTTCACAGTAGCCTAGCCTATACACTAATGAACGAATCATTAAAAAATTTTCATGGTATATAGTATTACAGTCATATTCGTAATACAGTATTAGAAACACCATTATTTTAAAAACACTTATCTGTGATAAGCTGATACACAGTTATCTCCAATTATAAGAGAAGCATACTGTAATTCTTTGAAAGCAAACTTATAAAACAGTAAGAAATCAAAGACATTATTGATTCCATATTAAATATCACTCACCTTATGCTTAAGGATAAGCTATCCATTTCCATAAATGTATTGCACATGATGTTCTACACAAGGAATACTTGGGCAATGATGATGACACAAAAACATACATTTCTTGCAGTAGTTATTAGATTTTCACATGAACACACAACAAAGTTTATTTATGTACTGCATGATTATTTATTATTCATTAAGTGGAAGTGGGTCATCATGAAGGTCTTCATCCTCATCGTCTTCACATTGAGTAGGCTGAAGAAAAGAAAGAGGAAGGGTTGATCTTGCTGTCTCAGGAGTACAAAGAGAAAAGGTGGAGGAGATAGAAGGGAAGCAGAAGTGGCAGGCATACTCTGTAACTTTACGGAAATACATTGTAATTTGATTTTTTGCTTTTTCATTTCTCTAGCAATGTTTCTGTATGGTACCAATCCTTTTTCCACCATTTGTTTTAGTTTCAGTGCCCGTGTCATGGAAGGGTCCATGTCATAGAGAAGTCAAAAGTAGTCTTGAATAATTGGAAGGAACCCTTCTACCAGATTGTCCAATGTCAGTTTGTTTTCTGGCGCTGCTGCTTCTATGTCTTCTTCCTCATCATCAGCACTGAATTGGAAGCACTCATCTCCATCAAGTTGTCTTCTATTAATTTCTCTGTCGTGGTATCTATTAGCTCTTGAATTTTGCCAAGATCCTTATCTTGAACTCCCACCCATTTTTTTTGAGGGGGGGCATATTTACAATCTCTTTTCATGGTTTCCTTAATTGGCTCCGTCATAAATCCTGTAATCATGCACATTTGGACAGTTTTCTCCAGCAGGGATTTATTTTGGGCTTGATGGCTTTCACAGCTTTCTCTGTAACTGATGACATTGTCAAAGGTATAATCTTTCCAGACTTTCATATTCTATTGGGGTTCTCTTCCATAGCATTGACAATCCTTTCCATAGAGTACCATGTATAATGAACCTCAAAGGTCCTTCTGACTCCCTGATCTATAGGCTGAATAGAGAATGTGTTTAGGGGCCAGTAGACCATTTTGACACCTTTAGTGTTGAATTCATGGAGTTCTGATTGGCAGGTGCACTGTCCAACATCAAGAGAATTTTCAAAGGCAGTCCCTTGCTAGGAAGGGACAAAGCATTGATGGAACCAATTCAGAAAAAGGGTTCTCGTCCAGGCCTTCTTGTTGTACAATCAAAAGACTGGTAGCTGGTGCTTATCTTTCCCCTTCCAAGTTCAGGGTTTACCAGCTTTGTAGATAAGGGTAGTCCTGATCATAAACCAACTGCATTTGCACAAAACCAGTTAGCCTAACCCTTCCTGCTCTTAAATCTTGGTGCTTGCTTCTCTTACACACTAATAAATGTCCTTTGTGGCTTTTTCCCCCCTGAATAGGGCACTTTCACCAGCATTAAAAACCTGTTCAGGCAGATATCCTTCCTCCTTAATAATTTTCTTAATGGCATCTGGGAACTTTGCTGCCTTTTCACCAACAAAAGTTGTTTCTCCTGTTATCTTGACATTTTTAAAGCCAAACCTCTTTCTAAAATGATCAAATCATCCTTTGCTGGCATTAAATTCTCCAGTCTTAGATCCATCACCTTCCTTAAGCTTCAGGTTGTCATACAATGACTTCTTTTTTCCTAATATATATTAGTGTCTATAGGTATGCCTTTCTTTTAACAATCCTGTGCCCACATAAAAGCTGCATTTTCAATATATTTTGTAAAAAGTGCAAGGCTTTCACTCCTGATATTGCAGCTGCAGTGATGACTTCATGGATTTCCTTCTTTCTTTATGATAGTCCTAATGCTGGACTCTTCTATCCTGAAATGGCAGGCAACCATGGCTGCAGACCTCAATCAATAGCACATATCAAGCAACTCAACTTTTTCTTGTAATGTAATGACTTTTCTCTGCTTCTTGGGAGGACTTCCAGTATCACTAGTAGCACTTTATATGAGTCTCATGGAGCTGTTAGCCAAGGTTTACATTACTGCATTAAACATGATGAAATATGTACACACACACACACACACACACACACACACACACACACACACACAGTGAGATCACTTTTTACTGAGAAACAAAATTTCCTGGAGATGAACTGCTCATGTGGAGATGGATTAGTGTCTTATGGCATCCTAAGCAGATACACATGAGCTCACCGCAAAAGAAAGAGGTGGCTATGAAATTATTACAGTAGTATATAATATGTACTGCAGTTAATTTTATGTAGTTATGGTTTAATACATCTTTACATTTGTTTCATTACTCTTGACTGCACATAGTGACATGCAGTCAGCATTTGCATGCATAAGTTTTGATAAATTTTAACTTTTTATAATAGATTTGTGTATATTTTATGGTAGTAAATGATAAAATAGACTAGTATCTACATACATTTTATGTATTCATGACCCATCTTTTTCTTAACTTTTAATCATTCTGGACTATGCAGTTTATCTGCAAGTTTTTCAAATTATAGCATATCTCCAAATATTTTCCAGTATAGTTAATGAAAATAATCCAAGTATAAGTGGAGCCAGGCAGTTAAAGCCCATTGTTCAAGAATTGACTATACTAGCAAAATTCAGGAAATAACTAAAATGTCCAATAGGAGGATAAATTGTATGTATTTATATAATGGAATAATAAACATAGTAAAATAAATTATGCATAAACATGGATAAATCTTAGAACAATGTTGAGTGAAAAAGCAAGTCTCAGAAGATACCACGTAATATTAAAAATTTTTAACAAGTGGAACATTAATAAGTTAATATATAACTCACATATGAACTATTAAATTAATATGTAAATTAACATATAAATCAAAAAAACCCTTTTAAATAAACTACATTAAACTATCAAGTGATGAAAGTAGCACAAATCATTCATCAAATACTAACAACTTTCAAATCATTTGTTTAAATAGTTGGGTTGGTACAATTTTTTGATATGGCTGTCACCAGTTAAATGATGGCCTCATGATTTAACATAGGACTGCACAGTCTTCCAGTGACTTACCCCCATTCCACTGATAGTCATTAATTTACTAATATACCGTCTGGCACCTGAAAAGAGGAGACATGCAGCTGATCCCCATCTCACCTCACTAAACAGGATATCTGGGTGCTGGCTATATGCCAAGAGCCAGTGGCAGAAGCTCCCAGCTAGAGGAAAAAGTATAGAAAGGGGGTGGGGGGGAGCAAATTGGGAACTGGAAGCTCGTGTTTTAAGTCTTTCTCATTCCACATCCAAGACTGTGTCCCCCACATCAGCCAACAAGGAAACAACCAATGACTAGCTGAATTCCAGTTACAATGTAGGACAAAGACAGAATGAGAAAGTGAGAAGAATAACTGGTCAAGTCTACCAGGGTTTCTGCTGGGCCTGAGAACGAACACCTTGGTCTGCCCAGGCAAGTGAGAGGACAAATTTGATACTCCCATCTGGAGACCAGACGAGGGAAGATGGGAGACAACAAAGCAGGAGTTGTCCCATTACTTGCTAGAAAGCACACTCTTCTGGATCCCGGTAAAGTCCCTCTCCTCACATCTCTTTAATGCACAAGACAAGCCACCTCTACCATCAAATAAGCCTGCAAAACAAACATTAAAAAAACAACTAAAGGGCCATTACTATGCTGCAAGGAGCTATGTTCCCAAACACCAGTCCACACACCCTTCCAGTTTCCCAGCTGCTATCAGAGCTTAGACGTGTCTGAGCAAGATGAGGCATTTCTGTGGAGGATAAACAGAGGTTTTCCTCAGCTTGATTGCTCATATCCCTATCCCACTCAAGAGCTTAGGAAACCAGAGAAGATTCTCTAACACCTGAAATAATAAATCTTCAGCTTTGTCCCCAGTGCTCAAACAAGAAACAGGGTGTCATGTGTCGTTTCTGAGATAAACCATTTTACCCGAACTTATACGACTGACCAGTTTACAACTTTTCAGTATTTCTTTTTAACCACCACTATGGAAATATTTCTAATACTTAGCATTAACTATGGCTATGTCAGTGTGCACTAACTGAATATAAGCCCTGCTCACACAGAGTATAAGACCATCTTTACAGAGCTCAAATATTTAACACATAATGTTAATCAGGTTTAGCAAAAAATACTCAACGTGGTAAAACTAAGAAAAGCAAAATAAAGATAAAATTCAAGTTAATGGTTATCCTTGAAAGAGGAGATGGTAATTTTCTATTTCTTAAGTTAGATGATACATTTGTTTATTATGGTTCTTAACACAGTAAGTTCTCCCCAGGGTTGACATTCTGGGTTTACCAAATCGACTTGTTGCTAGCTCCCATTCTCTACAATGCTTTTGCCATCTTATAAAAACAAGTAAGAAATCTTGTCAAATACTAAAATTGTGCTAAAATCAAAAGAATTATGTCTATAGAGCTCCCCATTTGTATCTAAAGAAAGGAATGAGGCTAACTTGATGTGACTTAAATTCTTAAGACCTAGGTCAGTTGCCCATTACATTTTCTCCTAAATGCTGACAAAATTACCTAGTACTTTTTAGGAGTTTTCAAACTTCCCAGACTTCAATCTTGAAAATTTTTATTTTCCCATCCCCAAATCTTTTGGCACCTCATATTTTCTGTAGTTTTCTAGATTACTGACAGTGACTATACTCAGGAATATATTTGACCCCAGATATATAAGCTCATTGAAATAGCTTTGGTGTTTCTTTAGCATTTTTCACCTAAACTAATACTTTCCTCACTAAATCTGTTTCAGTAAGTCTGGAGATACTTTTCCTTTGTAAATATTGTTATAAGGATGTTATCTTTCCCTAGCAAGTAGAATTTGAATTCCCTGATCTTAGTTCAGATAGTAAAAGCCCTTTTCATTGTTTTGAGTGTTCTTGTTGACACTGTTTTCCTGCTCTTTTGTTCTGTGTGTGTCCCGATTTCCAAGCTTGGCATGGATCTCTAAATTTTATTCTCAACAATTACAATCCTTCATTGTTCAAGATCAATCCTGAGTTTTATTCTCTTTTGGAGTTTCCAGAAGTAACTAGTCATAGCTTCATATTTGCCCTTTTAAAAAAGCTGAATGTTCTGAAATTAAAACTTCCTAAAATGACAGATATAGGACACTAATTATAGCAAACGTTCTCTTTCCATGCTTCGAAATGCCAGCAAGACAAGGGTGCTTTTTCTGACTGATCAGATATTCATGCAGAAGCACAGGAAATGCTGAGCAGTGTGTGGCTAGATCGAGCTATGTGTGCTGTAGAGACAGTTCTCATGGATGCAGAGGATAAGATAGTGTAAAAAGAAAGTCTGTGCAACACAATTATTTAGAACAAAGATAAAAAATGCAAATTATTACATTCAAATTCACTCCAAAGAAATAGTTAACTTTTTTTTCTTTAGGAAAGCTTGAGTGAAACTAAAACTAGAAAAAAATTTCCAAACCTGCTTTGTAAAAAAGGTTGCCCAATACATATGTTTCCACTTATGTAACTTGTCATCTACTTCGTATTATCTGGAATTTAGCACATTCAAGAACAAAATCATTACATTTCTCTAGTTCACATAGCAATGAGATATAACACACTATACACCTTAACTGACCATGAAAAGATTGTTTTATTCCATGAAAATATTCTCAACAGAGAACACTATCTTAAACAAAGCATTTACCATTAAGAAATCAACATGTGCACAAAAAGAGTAAAAATTACTGAAAAATTAAAGATTATTTTTGGACAAGTCACATGTTCAAAATTTAAGAATGATTTAAACTGTGCAAGTACAAATGTCTTTCCTATTGTAATAACCCATATACAGGTTGCACTATTCCACGTGAAGGAACTTGCCTCCTACGGAAGCAAATCCTGCTTTTAGAAAAACAAACAGTAGCTTGAAAAGAACAGTTAGTCCTTACAAGAAAACCTTAAACTTTGCCCTCTGTGGCTGCTAGCCAAAAAAACACAAGCACTTCAGGCTTTGTACAGAAGACAAACACAGCCAGATCACATTTCCTCCTCATTGCTAACCTTTAAAATACAAATAGCACTAGGATTTAAAACTACTATATGTAGTCTGTCAGTACTGAATAATGTCACATTATATAAATAACCCTGTAACGAGATTCAAAATCTAAACTTTATAGTTTACTAGCCTCAAAAGTAATACACTATATGTCAGCTGTGTAACAGGAGCACACTTGATCTTATGAAGGCATTAACTTTAAAATTGTCATTCAGCTTTAGTATTACTGGTAGTACGATTCAAACAACACTGAGAAAAAATTATTAAAGCAGTCACACAGCTTCTAAAATATTGCTTAAAATCCAACAATACACAGACCATTTCACGTTCTCTTTCTTCCCTCAAAACAGTAAAGAACCAAATTAATGAAGCTTCCATTGGTACAAACAGCCCCCCGCCCCGCCCATCTCCCTATTAAACACCACTAAGAAATTAGTTAAGATACAAGTCATTAACAGAACCACAAATGCGAGGCAGGACGACATAAGCAACAGGGCACTAACAACAATTATATTTACAAGTATAAACATACAGAAATTTCCATTTTACAAGTAAAAGTGCACATAGATCATTACAAAGTTCCACTAAATGTTATCTGGTTCAAATAAAAGTCTCACTTGGAAACAGATTATAATTGTAAAAATAAAATGAGAACATGGTAACCCCAATTAAAAGACAATGGGGGGGAGAGGTCCATAAAACTTCTCATAAAAACACGAAGTAAAATGGACTCGAACATGTCTTTAGTTTGATGCAGGAATTTGAAGATGCACCATCAAACATGGCAGAGCTCTAAAAGCCACCTACCGAGGCTACATGGGCCGCTGCAGCAGCCATGCCGAGTTAAAGGAGGTCGCACTGAGCTGACACATAAAGCCCTTGTGGGATACTGTAGTGGTAGTGTTGGCAATCAACAGATTTAGGCACTCTAGTTTAAGGCAGCATTTGAATGGAAGCAGCTGACTTCTGACAATAGTCCTTTGTCTTGAGGTGGTGAGTATCTTCTGTGTTTATTATGCCAGGATTTCAGTGCTGACTATAGATTCTTCCCAGACTGGGGTGCTGAAGATGTATCATGTTTCAAAGAGTTCTTTCAACTGCGCTGTAGGCTAGAGCAGAGATGTTTTCTTTTTCTTATCATAAATACTTCAGGTTCACAAACTACTTCTTCATAATGCCAAAACTGGAATGTTTTGCAGTGGGGAAGTTACAGCAGCATACACAAACACTAGGATGGAAACATTAGTGCTGGAGATGTTTGACAAAGTGATGTGCACTACAAATGTAAAACAAAACAAAGGTTTTGACAAGAACAAGAGATTAAAAAGACATGCCTGAAAAATCTAGCCCGATCACTCTAGACATGCAACAGGATGTTAAGCAAGCAGAGGTGGCGCAGGCAGACACTGACAAATGGCAAGGATTCTAATAGACAATGGGTCTAAAAGTCAATTAAAACAGAACTGGGATGGAGATGGTCCTGGCGGGACAGCCAAATGTAAGAAAAATTTAATGACAGCACTGTGCTGATTTAGAAATCAGTAAAATAAATGGAAAAAGTTAGCCAATTGTTGGCTTTTCCCCCTTCATGTGAAGTAACTGTGAATGAGAAATTTAAGAACTGGTATTACAATGATTTTTTAAAATAACGTATGGAAATACTAATGAAGTTAGTAGAAAATAATGTCTGCATGCAACTCATGCAACTTGCTTCTCTCACTCTCTCTTTGAGCCTGACAACTCTAATACCCTCCCCCCAAAAGCAGCTGCATGTAACCTCCTTCAACATCTTGCCCATCTCCTCTGAAACCCTCTTCAGGAACCTGCAGTCCAGGAGGAAAAAGAAAAGAACAATTACTGAAGACCTTTGGTAAGACCAAAAGGGGTGTTCAGTTTAAAGTGTCCATCCCAAATGTCTCTAAAATCATTTATAGTCAGCTTTTGAAACACCAGAAAAATGTGGAACATGAGCAAAACTAAAGACCAGTCTACTTCCTCACTTCACTTCACACAACTAGCACTGCACAATCCAGCAAATGCCTGTTGAATTTAATTGGGGGTGGCGGGGTAATCTATTTTAATAATTGATGATTCAGCTAAAATGAGGCAATGCCCTAAATAGTGACACAGATATTCTTCTTCCAACTCAGTTAAAAAAGTTGTCTGTCTTTTCAAAGTAAAATGTGCTAGTACTTCTCCATTCAAGATTTCCTTTCTAAGTTTATATAGAACCTATTTTCATATGTATAACCACTAAATAATAATCACTAAAGTGATATTCCCAAAAGTATTTTCAGGATGAAAAATATAAACATTAGATTAATTTGGAAGGAAGCCTGTACATTATTGAAAATTACTAGTAAGCCTGAAAATATTCTCGGGTCTGAAAAAAAAAAAGCCATATTATTCACACAAGAGCTACACCAGGTTGATTTATTTTGCAGGTTTCTTGATTTACCTACTACTAAAATAGATTTTGTGCTACATACTTATTTTCTTCCTTTAGGAAAATCAGTTAAGAACAGGGAGAAAAATGAAAATGATTATATTCTTACTTTATCCAATTAGCCAGCTATTACTTTTATTCCTGGAAATTAGCTAAATTCAAACTCCTATACCAAACCTCTCCTTTGGGAGTCAGCTTTCTATAGCATCTCATAGCAGTTTTGCTTATTTGAATTCACTACAGTCAGTGTGTTTTCTGAAACTAAGTGTGCGCGCACGCACACGTGTGTGTGTGTGTGTGTGTGTGTGTGTATGGGGGGGTGTAGGGTTGGGGGCTGAGGACCTTTTATCTATGGATTCCTGCCTAATAGATCAAATTATATGATTTATAAGGCAGAAAACACAAATCCTTCAAACAGACTTAAGCAGGACATAAAGCAAAAGGCATCAATTAAGCTTCACACCAACATCACTCAAATGGTAAAGCGTCAATGAGAGCAGTTTCTTGTGGTAATATTCACATCTCCAAGATCGAGCCTACATTCAGCTCACATAGTGAACAATAAATCTTGGATGCACTTTAAGTTTTCTTATATTTTCCCACCCGCTGAATGTGTTTTCATTTTATTTTATCGTTCCTATGTCATACATATCACAAAGCTGCCTGGTTAGTTCAGATGTAAGTTACTGCACCTTTACTGTTTTTCTCTAGAGTTACATCTATGTATGATGTGGGAACGTAGCCTTCTTCACCATTCTGTCTCCGAGCTCTTGTCCATCCATCACCTTTGTCCTCCTCAATAATGTATAGAACTTCACCTTCTTTCATTGCCAGAGTACCTTCATTATGTCCTAGATAAGAGTTTTCATAGTACAAGTATAATTAAGCATGGCAATAATTTCAAGTAAAAGTTACAAATACAACACACAAAACAACACAAAACCCTACTAGATTTCAATGCACCTAGAACTATGGGCCCGATGATTCTTGTTAGCGACATTTCGATGACACTTTGTAGTTTACCCAATAGTTTCATATACATTATCCCATGTAAGCTGCAATAACCCTGTGAGGCTAGTATTAACATTCTCCCCGCACCCCATGTAACAGATGAAGGATCTGAACCACAATGACATTATATAATTTAAAAGGATACTCTAACTCTTACTTCACTATTCCATCTCCTTTCCTAAATTTGACTAGTGGTGTTATCTAGAAAATCCAAGAGATATGGATCAGAAAAATAGTAAGAAGACAGTGAGCAGTGAGAGGGTGAAGAAACAGATGGAAAGAATGTAGTCTGAAGAAAGAGCAGAGAGCAAAACACAAGTTTAACTCTAGTGATGGTAGAAGAAAAATGGTCATAGCTACAAAGCACAAACTTCCTTCAAAACCTCTTAGCCTCAGGGCTCTCTTTCTTCTCAATCCCCAACCACTCTCAACGTGCTTAACAATTTTTCACAAATGACTCTTCACTGAACATATGCTGAATTCCTTCCCTAGATTACTCTCTAGATTACATTATAGCAAGATCTTATTTAATATTATTTTCTTACAATGAGGAGTAACTAAAGATTTCACTCAATTTTAAAACTAACACAATGAGTGTGTGGGGAAGGACCTTAAGTCAAATACCATCTTACAACAACTTATTTGTAAAGGTGTTACAATGTTCCTCTATGAGTTCCTCTGTGAAGAAAAGGATTTTTCACAGTTCCAGAGAGAAAAGGGTAACTAAAAATCAGCAGGAGAGGGCCACAATGATTTCCTCCCCTCAAAAAGTTTGTCATCCAACAATCAGAGAGGAAAAGGTGGCACAGTCAGACACTACCACATTTTCTCCTTCCCTCACCTGAAAATATGGCCTATAGCATCAGGATATGATGATGGCATTCAGATATGCCATTTGCCTTGTTCCTGTCTCCCAATGTTAGCAAGTTACAAAGGAAAGCATTAAGTGACATCTATCAGCCTTCCATTTCCTGGGTTGGGCTAATTGCTCAAGCTGCTTCAACTTTGATGAGTATGTGTAGCATTAGTGAGACCTCTGGGGGAAATTCTATATTGACCAAAGTTGATAATTAAATAATAATCTGTATTAGGATGCTGATAACATAGGTAATTTTCTTTCATTTTCATGTATAGAAGGAAAATCTCTATATTTGTAATACAGTTAAACAAAATGTCATACAAAGAACTAGGATCATAATTTTCTGACAATGTATTATTTAGCTGAGGACTCTAAAGTGTATGACTCTTGTATGTAGACTCTAAAGAAACAATTTTAGCAAATATATTAGAAAAATCATACCATCAAAAGGGTAAATAGCTTTGCAGTGTCCAATAGCAGGCAAAGGGTCATCATCTTCAAATTCATCATCAAACTCATTGTGGTGTCCATGCTGTTGGGGTGGCCCACGAACTTCTTGGTTTGCATCATCAGTATAACTTCCCTCAGGGCTATAAAACATAAAATGATCTCTGATCAAGTATCACAAACATGGGAACGTTTATATTATCTACAAGTTGATCTCAGGATCAATTCAAAGAATCGAATATCAATGACATAGTTACAATTAGGCCTTAATTTTCTTAAAACACTGACTCTATATATATATATATATAAATTGCTTCTAAAACAAAATGCTTTGTTGTATTTCCTGAAATTAAAAAATTAGAAGACTACAATGTACTAGACATATAACATGTATTCAGTAAATATGTCTCACTATCACCAGGTCCAGAGAGAAAATGTAAAGATGTAGTGAATGTTTGTCTTTCATCATTCTGGATTCATCACCCTCTCTTTTGGCAAGATAATCCTAAAATTCCTTAGGGGGCTCAGCCAGACCCATGTTTAGTTCACAGGCTTCAGGTGAAGTTGTTCTGTCTTGGCTCCAGAGGGCCCATCTTAGCACAGTACTTGTATGGCCAGAGTGAAGAGTTCATGAGTAGGTCTGTAACCCAGCTGGATATAAAAGATGCACAGAGACCTTAGCTTAAGACTGTTGAAAGAGAAGCTCCCTTCCTTTTCCACTGGACTTCAACCTGGAGAAATGAGCCTATACCTTTAAAAGATCACCGAATTTTAAGATTATCATTTTTAGTCTTAAAATGAAGCCAACACAGTGAAGGCAGAACTTGAGGTGGAGAGAAACTGAGTCCTGAGGATATCATCTGAGCTCCTAGATCAAGCTCTCCCAGAAGCCAGCCAATAAAATCACTTTTTAGTTTAAGCCACTATGGGTAGAGCAATTCATTCTGTCACTGAAAACCAAGACTCCTAGTAAAGTCAATTTCCAATTAATCATGTTAACAAGGAAGTTAGTAACTAGAAAATCTAAAAAATGTAGGTAATCCAAAGGCACTTTTTTCTTAAAAATTTTTTAAATCAAAGAGAGAAAAATGTTAATTTTTCTAAAGAATCGAATGAATAAGATTATAATAATTTTTAAATGTACATAATTAGATTTAGCATCACTTCAGTATGCCTGGAAGCCATGTACTTAAATAACTCGAGCTAAGAGATCAGATTACTTTAATCTGGGTTTTACCTAATAACAAAAACTAGAATATTTTTTGACATCTCTTGATATACTAAAGCTAGGTACGCTTTCAAAAAGTGGTAACAGAAGAGAAGGAGGAACTAACGTTTGTCAAGAACAATATATTACCAGATATTTTACTACTGGGTGCTTTATGTACATTACTTCATTTATTATTAATAACCCTGTATGATAGATATTTAAATCTCTATTTTGTATTCTAGAAAACTGAGACTCAACATTAAAAATGAACTTGCTCAAATTACACTGTAATTAAGCAGTAAACCAAGATTTCTCAAATTCTTCCTAAGGTGAATCCTAATTTGCTGGGAAAAGAAAAAGACATTACACAGAGGGGAAAATGTCACAAATAGTATGAAAGAAAACTTAGCAAAATGCCTTTTAGAAGCTCTGGTCTGAACTAACAATATACATTTTTCTCCCTTCACAAACCTCTAAGCAAGTTGACAGTTAAATTTTTCTTTGGCATTAGATACCCAACTCCATCTTAAGTTTAAGGGAATCTTCCCAGCCTAAGGTACCTAAACCTCCAGATTGTAGCTCCAAGAATTTTCTATGTTCCTACCTTTGTTTTTGGATGCATGACAAACTAGAACTGAGCAGAAATATGAAATTTTATACTTCACCTGTAGCTGTTTTAAAAAAACAAAATTATTTTGGTTCAAAAGACTGATGATGTTATTAAAAGCCAAAGTTGTTAAATGAGGGAAAAAGAAAAAAACATTACATGAAATTTAGGACAAAAAAGTAAGAAAAGTTTGAGGGAAGAGAAGAAATACAAAAAAAAAAAAAATGACCTTTCTCGTCCCTGTGTTACAAGATGATTTATGTCACTGCTATGTCTTCTGTCTCCTCTCCCACCTGTTTTGCCTTCAACTTCAGAGAGCCAAGCCTTAGGAAAAAATAAATAAAACTGAGAATAAAATTTTTAAAAGCATGTAAGAAATTCTACATTTAAAACCTGCTTTGAGTTTTTATGATTATGTAATTCTTAAATAAAAGAAACCTTTATTCCAATTTAGTCAGTGGTCAACTTTATAGCTAATAAAAACTATTCTAAATGTTTAGTTCATATTTCTATAAAGTTTTAATTAAAAAAAGACTTCAGTGAGGGACTAAACATTATGAACCATAACTTTTTACTTTTAGATTATGAACCCTAAAATTTAAAAAAATTTGAAGATAATTATAGCAAAAACCAATCTATAATGAAGTTTATACAAATGAATTTATCTTAGATAACTGCTAAATAACAAATCTACCTCATTCTTGTGGATTTCCATTCGCAGACGGTCAATATTATTCATGGTCTCTGCTAATTTAGGCTGTAAACTTCCTGGATCGCCCATTTGTGGATTTTTCTCATACACATCTTTCATTTTGTTGAGTGCTTCTCTAAAAACAAAAAGGAAGCCATAGAATTAAATATTCACTTTATATGTTCCCAGATAAAAGTTTCATTTGATGTGGGGGACCCACATGCAGCCTAATCTGAAAAGAGTCATATATCTATTTAAGTCTAGTCAAATATCACCTGATTAAAGATAATGTGCATAAAGCTGATAATGTATAGAGTCTGTAATTTATGGAGACAGTCTTTTAAAACATTTGGAATATCAAAAACAAAATAGATTTCATTTCTCATTTCTTACTTCCTAAGTGAGAGTAAACACATTTTTCTTCTAGGTTCCCCCAGAATTTTATTTATATCTCTATTAGCAACTATCATAATCCAGCTTGCACAGAAATTGAATTGTTTGAGTCTTATCTTTCCCAATCAGAATGTGAGCCTCTTACGATCAAGGACTGTTTTATTCCTTTTCATATCTATCTATCTATCTCTCTCTCTCTCTCTCTCTCTCTCTCTCTCTCTCTCTCTCTCGCGCGCACACACACACACACACACACACACACACACACACACACACACGTCTAATCAAAGGCTGGAAGATATTCTTCAATATTCCTAAACTCAAACTCACTATAAAAAGACACATTATTCCACCTTTTCTCAGTTCACACAGAATCATTGTCTTCCCACTCATCTATGCTAAAAATAGGAATGCCATCTTTAACTCGCCCCTCCCTTTAAATTCAGTTATTCACCTCCTCTTCACTAACGCATAATAATAGGCTATGCTTCAATCAGCTCTCCTTGACTCTAAATCTGATATTATTGACTAACATTCTCATTTCTTCTTGATCTCCCTTACTGGCTCCTCTTCCTCTGTTCATCTTTCAAATATGTGTTATATAAAATGACAAAGGTTTCTTCTAATCTCATCATACATTCCTCCTTCTTCAGAATGGTCTGTTTTCCCAGTTTCACTGAGATATAATCGACTCTTATTGTTTTAATATCACCTATCTTCAGATGACTCTCAAATATGTATCACCAGTCCTCTTTAAGTTCTAGATTTAATTTCCAAACCCAACTAGAGTCCTTCAGATGGATTTTTCAACATATTTCAAAACTCAACATAAACAAACCACTATCTGCTCCAAATTTATTTTTTCTTACTGTTTCAATTAAGTCTTCATCTGTAATCCTGAGCTACAAAGCCTGTTTTATTTTTTTTAATGCCTCCATTTTTCTCTTCTTCGACTTTCAATCAGGTGAAAAGACTGACCTATACTGTGCCTTTGAAATTACTCATATCTACTTCTCCTTTCTATTCCCAAAACATGTCTTATTTTAGGCCCTTAGCATCTCTCACATGGATTATTATTAAGCCTTCTAATTGGTCTCCTTGCTGCCAATGTCTTTCCTATACAATCTACTCTTCATATAGTTTTCAATTATCTTTCCTTAGAATACAGAAGTGATAATATCACCTCCTCTTTCAACAACTTCTGGTGACTCTCCAATCCCTACAGAATTCCACAAAAAAAGCATTCAAGACTTTTCATAATTCATCCTATGCCTTTTCATCGTTATCTTCTGCTATTACAGTCCAAACAATTTCTAATCAAGTCTCCCTGGTCTACAGTCAATTAATTCCAGGCCATGCAAGGAAAACATATACATTTCTGTGCCTTTATTCTTGTTTTCCCTTCTTCCTTGAATACTCCCACTCTCCTCTTACTAACTTCTTATCTAACTGACAATACCCTACTCTCCCATCAAGGTCTAATTCCAGTGTTCTGGAAACAACAGGCTACTGTTTGGATGCCAACTCTGACATTCACTATCTACCTAATCTTAGACACATTATGGATTTATTTGATACTTGAGTTCTCCATCTATGTAGCAGGAACAATAATCTCAGAGGGCTATTTTAAGGAATTCAATGACATAACTCCATGTAGAAGGCATAGCTCACTTCCTAGTATATAATAAATTCCTCAATAAACATTAGTTTCCTACACCATTGCCTTTCCTCTTCCCCCAACATCTCCTCAGCGATGTTTTTATTTATCCCAGTAAGAATTTATTATTTTTCTTCTAGGTTCCCCCAGAATTTTATTTATATCTCTATTAGCAACTATCATAATCCAGCTTGCACAGAAATTGAATTGTTTGAGTCTTATCTTTCCCAATCAGAATGTGAGCCTCTTACGATCAAGGACTTTTATTCCTTTTCATATCTTCTACAATTCTGGCAATCTATTACATATGGTTAGCCCTAAATATTACATTATAAATTACAATTTTCCAGAGACCATTTGCATGTTGCTCTAGTAAGAAATATTAACATTTAAAAATTATTTCATGGGGATATAACGTACACCATGGTGAGTATAGTTTATAATATTGTATTGTATATTTGAAAGTTGCTAAGACAGTAGATCCTCATCACAAGAAAAAAATTTCTTTTGTAACTATATATGGTGATGAATATTAAATAGACTTATTGTGGTGATCGTTTTGCAATATATACGAATATCGAATCATTACCCTGTATACCTGAAATTAAATGATGTTCTATATCAGTTATACCTCAATAAAAAAAAAAATATATTTTGTTTTCGATCCTCATTTTCTACAGATTGATTTTTATGAATTGCCCACTTGCTAAAATTTATTTGTAATCCCAAAACGAATACTCATGGCACTTTCACAGTCATTAGACATGCACAGAGTTGTGAAAAACTTGAGTCATTTGGTACACATGTACATTCTCAGCTGAGGTCAAACAAGGAGATGCTCTAACTTCTTGTTTCTGCTCTGATACTCTGAACAAATGTCCTTTTTGTAGTCTAGTGTCCTTTTTTTTTGCATTATTGTGTTTTTTGTTGGTGATTTTTTCTGTTTAAATGGCCCCTAAGAATAGTGCTGAAGTGCTATCTAGTGTTCCTAAGTGCAAGAAGGCTGAGGTGCCTTATTCGGAAAATAAATGTGATATATATGTATGTATGTACGTATATTATATAAGGTCTGTTCAGACATCAGCTACAGTGCTGCTGGCCCTGAGTTCAAAGCTAATGAATCAATATATATTAATTAATGTTGTCTTTAAAAAGGAATACACATAATACAAGGTTATGTACGTATCAGTTGATAAAAATGCTGTGGCCAGAAGCTAACTAGAACCCAACACAATATTTTCTGTTTCAGGATTCACTAATTCAAGTGTTCATAAGTGACTTTATAGAGAATAACTGCCACAAGTAATGAGAATTGACTGTAATGCTATATTTCATTTATGATTAAGCATCCAATCACAGTTAATGTACAATTCTTAACATCAAAACTTTAATCGCTCATGTAATCTTCAATGTAAAAGCAAAAAGTAAGTCAACAATCCATGTAATAACCCTTCATTCACCTTAACTGTCTATGTTCATTAAAACAAAACTAAAGAAAACTTTATAAAATTAAAAATTAAAGCTGTGAGTGAATGAATATGAAGCCATAAGTAATTAAAGCTGTGAGCAAATGAATATGAAGCCATAAGTAATCAAGCATTGTCAACATATTTTGATGCAAACAAAATAATTACCACTTCAGGTTTCTATTGAACTCAATCTATATACCAAAGCAAAATGAAAATTTGCCCAATTGCTCTTGATAATGAGTCATCAAGCAATTTTGTAAATGTATGGAAGGCATAAATATATGTTAGCATCCAATAAGCAATCTGCAACCTAAGAAATCCTCTAACATTTCATTTTCACTTGCAATATGGCAACTATAAAATTTTCCAAAATTTAGGAGTGTACTTTTCCCCCTCAAAAGATATTTCAATTAGGATGTATGATTTTTAAACTTTTTATACATCACATTTAAACACATCATTCAGAGTAGACCCTGAAAGGAATAATAATGATAGAGAGGAGTTAATGGAAAAATACTTTTGGTCTGATTCTTTTTGTAGTTCTCTGTTAAGTTCATCGATACGCTGCTGTAGTTTTTTACGCCTCTGTTCTGGTGGCAGATGACTGAAATCTTCTAGTGCTGGGCCCTGAAAAGAGAATCTAAATCATTACAAAAGGTATTTTCAAGAAATGTTATTTCAACAAATACCCATTATAAAATAAAAATACATGTTAATTTTAAGTTTAATTTCAAAGTAGCCCAAACAACCCCTTTTAAGAAAAAGAAATCTACAGAGATATGTGTGTATTAACTAAAACAACTATATTAATAAAATGGTTCAAATTCCAATCAGTTTATAAAATCATTTAAGAGAATGGTAAAAATATCACCAGATACACATAATTGGTAATGACCAATATAACATTATTCCTAGGTCTTGGCAGAATTAAAATACATACGAATCTTCTCACAGCAACAACAAAATGAAAACACATAACATTCTCATCTTTACAAATTATTATTTATATATAACATACTACATTCCCAAATCACACTCACTGCCATCACAGAAAATACAAATGTTCAGACTGAAAATCTGAAGTTTATATAACTGAATTAAGTAAGCAACTTACCTCATAAAGACAATCTAATTAATAAGCTGTTACTATTGCAATATAGTCTTTGAATGATTACATTTATTAAACCATTCTATTCTTTAGAAACAAAACATACTTGATCATTAATAAACAAAAGCTAGAACTATCCACTGAGTAAAGTTTAAGTAGAAATTAAATTCTGATAAGGAGTCTATTTCCAATTATCCTTTTGTTATTAACCAAATAACATACCTCTTTTGTTCCTGAAAGAATGATATAATCCAGAGAGAAATAATCCTTCCTTAGGAAGTGGAAGTACACTTGATGTTTAAAATTCTTTCTAATATTTAATATAGTTGCTTTGATATTCAAGCAACTATACCATTTAAGAAAAAGTGCTAGTATTTAGATGTAAATCTCTGTTCAAATGATGTCTTTTCCTCATAAATGTTAATCATGTCACTCTTAACTTTAGTTATCTTATCAGAGATTATAAAACACAGCCAATATTAGCAACTACTGATTTCATTTCATATAAACCCATATTTACATAGAGTTTTTGTACAGTCCAAAAACTGATGACATCTATCTCATTCTTCATTTTTCTTTTTAAATTGATAATGTTAAGAATACAAGTTCAATTTTTAAAGTGTTGTTGAAATGAGCTTCCAAAATAAATTCATCCTTGCTCTTTGGGCCACTTATTCCTATAACATATATGCTAAATAGATTTATTTCGCCATCTATAAGAATGCTTCCATTACTTTTAAAAAAGAGAAAACTCACTTTTAGGATGAGCCATGATCATACGTAACATCTAATGAATAACAGAATCTCTAGAATTTTTCCCAAGAGGCCTGCACATTATGGACATTCAACTAGCTTGCTTATAAAGAAGTAGGACATCTTATCTAAATTGCTTTTGTTTTTTAATCTACCAGTAACCACATATAAAAATCTGTCGATAAACCAAATTTGACCTAAATAAATGGTAAAATTTCCTATCCAAGGTGCCTTTAAATTTTGTGGTCAATTATCAATTTAAGTTTTCAGTTTTACTCTAACTTATGGCACAAGTTTTAAAAACTATTATGTGTGCTAAAGATAAAACTTTCTAATCTATATATACTTTTGTGTTTTTTTTTTTTCAGGCGAGGCAACCCTTGGTTGACTTCACAGATTGCAAGGACCTTGTCAGCTTACAATTCCTTTTTTTTTTTTTTTTTTTTAACACCTACAGCACCTGGTCTTCCTAGGCGGTCTCCCATCCAAGTGCTAACCAGGTCCAACCCTGCTTAGCTTCCAAGATCAGATGGGGTTGCACTTGTTCAGGGTAGCATGGCTGTAAACTAATCTACATATTTTCAAATATTTCTTAAAATTCTGAAAAACTAATGAAGTGAAGAAACATATTCCAACATGATTTATTTGATAATATTATAATAAACTCAAAACTACCTGTAAGTAAATCCACCAAATTTCCACTTACGCCTAATCAAACCTTGTCAATTTATGAACAGTAAGTATGTACCTAGGCACTTGCATGTCTAATATCCAATTCTGACTTCATAACCTATTCTTTTATAGATTATGAGAACTAAACCTACTCTATTTCCTGTAGGTATAAAGAAGAACGCTGATGCATTTAACCACCTCTCCTACAAGGTTAATTCATGAAAGGCCAAACTACTCTGAAAAAGAGTGGTTTATTTTCTAAAAATGAGAAACTGTGTAAACACTCAATTTTTTGGTTAGGTCTTCACAATGTACTTTCATTAATTTGTCTGAAATAAATGTGTAAAGGAGCAACAAGCATACACACACATACACACAATATCAGTTTATTTGTGCTTTTACTCCTGTTCACAGTACAGAAGAAAGCACTAAACTCTATAATAAAATCAGGAGAAAAATTTTCATTCTTAGTGTCTGGAAAATCCAATGATTCTTATGATAAACTACAAATCGAATTTATAAAATTTTTTTAAAGGGTGTTAAGAAAAATCATTTTTGTTTAATTTTCCTTCTATAAAAACATAAACTTTGTTCTACCATGTAACTTTCAAAATAATTTTATTCTCTGTAACATGACAAAGACTACACCCAATAACATTTAAGAATTTAATGGGTTGATTACAGGTTAAACAAATTATTTTTTTTTATGACATTAAAAGATACTGGCATATGTTGGACTATGAATTAAATTATAAAAAGACATGTACAAGGTGAAATGTAGGGATGTACCTTACCACTAGTTTTGACTTAAACAAAACAATGTTTTGAGATTACTTAATGTTGGCACAGTATATAAATCAGCACATAAGGCTTACCATCTTCACCGACCACTGAATAGTTCAATGAAAACAGAAAGAAATGGTAAATTATTCACATGAAACCTTTAATACAGAAGATGCAATAACCTATATATTTTCATAGTATTAAAATAACTCATGTACATTTCACAATCCAAACAATTATGCCAGAAAGACAATTTTAAGTACATGTTTTGGAAAGTAAATTATTGCAAAAAAAATAAATAAATAAACATACAGTGATGATAATGGGCAGATATTTTCTAGGTGCAAATAAAACTGAAAAGTAAATCGTAATCATTCTATCAGTAATCATGTTATCTTCTTTAAAAAATTTTTATGCATGTGGATTTCACTTATATAGCTCTTCTTCTCAGAATGCTAATATTTGAAGAGTTCAATATAAAAGACTGAATATTAGCCATTTTAAAAGAAATCTCACATGAAGTATTAAAAAATGAATGCTCTTCCCAATGCATTAAACATAATACCATTATTTGAATTTTTATAGTTCGAAATACTGCTTTGAATTTAAATATAGCATGGGTAAGTGCGGATAACATTTCTACTCTAGTTGTAAGGTGCTTTTTAAAAATGTACAGACACATTATCAAAATAAGAAATGAGTCACCCGGATTCGAATTTCCCATATGTACTTCCTAATAAACACAAGTATATGGACTGAATTTTGCTTTGAAGATATAGCTTCTATTTTTCATATTTTATTCTGAAATCCATATGCTCAAAAAGCAACACTAAAAATATAATTTCAATTTTTAGAAAACTAGTTAAAATTTATGCTTTCTGAAAATAAAATGACATAGCCAGAATACTCTCATATAGTTATATATACTCATATGTATACATAACTCACATTCTATGGGTTAGCAGGGTTCTGCAACTGGCATTGCATCTATCTAGCATCCCAACTAAATGTGTAAGACACGTGCTGTGTGTGCACATGCACACGCGCACACACACACACACACACACACAAACACACACACACACACCCTCATAACCCTGAAGATACAGGAGGGTTTTACAATGTTAATCTTCACATTCACTTCATTTGATTAGCATCCTCTAAAATTTTTCTTTCCCTGTTTTCCAAATCATAATGTTTTAAAGTTTGGGGAATGTCAGGTAGAATTTCACATAAAAATATGAATTTCAATAAATAGCTAACAAAAATATCTACCCCTTATCTCTGATGAATTGGCCATATATATTAATGGTTATAATGATAGGAAAAGATGACATATGCTATCCATTATCTTTCCAAATTAAGCTTAACATTCTTTAGACTGTCAGTAGTTTTGGGGAACAAAAACCACAACTTATTTTCCTGTGACAAAATTCCTGATGAGATAAAAGGATTTAAATTTTAAAGTTATTCATGGTCTTCTTTGTTACCAAAACAAATTATACATAGGACAAGAAGCAAAATATCTAAGGTATCTGAATTTGATTTATCTTTTATAATTTTTACCAGCTAAATTTCTAAGTGATACAAATTATTTTTCTAGTTTTTATATTAATGTTTTAGAGAAAACATTAAGATAATTGTAACTAAAATATCAGCTGTTTTTAATCAAATTTTACTATCATTTAGAAAATAAATTTACGGTTAACATCATATTTGGAGATACAAAAAACTCAAGTTCTCAAAGTATTAGAAATATATTGTTTTTTCTTTTTTTAAGTAATTCATGTTCAATACAGAAATCTCTTATACTCTTATATGCAATTATCCTATACTTACAACTAGAAAATCTCACATACTCACTATACCTTAATAAGTATGCAAGGGAGCTAAAAAAGAAATTAGGATATTAACATTATTAAGTATATTTCACGTAAAGATGGAAAAATTCTGAACTCTGGACAGATAAAACCTTAGAACAATGACTCTAGATTCTATAAGATTCTGAATAATATAGACAGAAAACATGGACTTGCTATTGCTACATAAATCTACTTCTAAAAAAAAAAAAGAAAAAGAATACCCAGTAAAAGTAGTTAAAGGGTAAAAATTATTCATTTCCATATTAAGTAGTTAAGTTTGGGTGTGCACCAAATACTCATTAACGGATAATCTTGATGTCACAGAAGGAATTTATAGACCCTTATCCCTCAGAAAAGGCCTACTTGTACCACTGTCAAATTAAAAAACATTAGTCCAATATAACATTTCTCATATCCTTAAAGATACTGGGAACTGTATACACTAGGTTTTCTTTTTAAAAAATTATCAATTTTTAGAAAAGCCAAAAAGCATGTATTTAGGAAAAATGATGTAACAAATATAGAGATAGTTTCTGATCTGAATGGTACACTCATCAGCTTTAAGAAATGTTAAAACTAATAATTTCACAATATATGTAGCTTGAACTATTCTGCTGTACATCTTAAAACCTATACAGTGATATATATCAATTATTTCTCAATAAAACTGGGAGAAATGACTATGAAAATATTCTATTCTTACAAAAATACCTGGAGATTGAATTTTTTTTTTTTTTTTTAGGAAATTTACTTGGCTGGTTATTTCGGTGGAAATGTAAAAAGTGCCTACAAGTGATTTAGTATAAAGTTAGTGAATTCTCTGCTGTAAGACATACAGGGAAGATGTTAAGAGAGTAGATCCTAAGAGTTGTCATCACAAAACTTTTTTTTTTATTGTAGCTATATAAGATGATGGATATTAACTAAACCTATTGTGGCGATAATTTCACAGTAACTGTAAATCAAACCATCATGCTGCACATCTTAAATTTATATAGTGATGTATGTCAATTATTTCGCAATAGAACTGGGGGTAAAAAGAAACTTAAGACTTAACTTTGTCAGCTTAATACACTTAAATGTAAATCTATGGAAGAACACATAACCTGGCTTCTTAAAATTTATCTTCTTTTTGGAATTTTCTATTTTGAGAAAATTCTTAAGTGGAAGAAAAACATCTCTAAGGGTTAATTTTGAAATGCATCTAGTAAACTACCAAATACCAATCAAAACAAAGAAATTTTTCAATACCAAGTTTGTAATAAACTTTCCTTCTTGCTCTTTCATCCAAACCCCTACTTGGTTTTCTGTCATATTTTCTATCTTGTATACTACTTCTTTCTTTGGCATGATAGCTAATGTTAAAAGGGAGGATTCTGGCTTTCTAGAAGTAGGACCTCCATAAAACCAACATACTAATATTTAAAATTAAAGCAATATGTGAAAATAAGACAAATAATGACCAAGCAAATACTTTTATGCTCTACAGTAATAAAATTCTACCTATAAATTTTTCAATAATGAATACATCACATTTTTAAGTTTCTCTTTCTAGAGCTCACAGTTCTAACTGCTTAAATCTTTTTTTATAGAATTACATTTGCTTCATATCTTTACAAATATACTGTGTAGAATATTGTAACTGGGCCCAGTAGACTCAATGCGTAGATATATAAATGGTTACAAAAATATGATTAATAGTACTTTCTCATGATTTATATAACAATATTTAACGTACTTTCAATCATCATACAAAGATGAGAATTTTACCCTCAAATTCAAGCAACAGAAACCCATAATATGATTTCTATTGCCTATTTCCCATTGTCCATAAGTATAATGCACACTCATTCACAGGGACTTTTCAAAATGTCATGTATAATATTATCTACATACAGAAGTAGGCAAGGTAGACGCAAAAAAGTTCAGTCATTATAGGAAAAAGGGAGTCCAAAAAGAGACAGAATACACTAAGACATTTCTGCTCCACTACTGACATCAGTTAAGTGTATCATATTGTTTTTACTGGGAACACAGATAATAATGTAATCTTGCTCTAAATTAACATATATTGTTCTACATGTGGCCAAAAGAGAAACTCAATTAAAGCAATATGAAGATAGGAAGGGCCACAAAAAGAAAGAAAAACAAACAGGCTAAGCAGAAAAGGAAAGAGAAGAAAGAAATGAAAGAGAAAGAAGGAAGAAAGGCAGAGAGGAAGGAGGGAGGGAAAAGAGAGCACATCAGCAAAAGGGAACCCAATTATGTATATTACTGTTAATGATTAGACCTCATATGACACAGACCTTGAGTTCTTATCCATGGGTTATCATACCTATGGTTTTCCTATGTTCAAACAAATCTCATAAATATATCTAAATTATGAGCTATGACTATTACAAACACTCTCTTCAAACATAAACAAGAAAACTTAGCCTCACTAATGTAATGAAATAATGCTAATTTATCAGTAGTATAGCAGATGTTGCTAAGTTTAATATTTGCTTTTCAGTATTCTAGATTTTTTCATATGCAGAGTATCTTTAGTTATAAGTAAATTTTGAAAAAGAAAAAAATACTTTTTTTAAGTCAAGAAAACCAATTTCATGTAAATATTACTCAATAATATCTGGTATTTTAATAGGCTTTACAATTTACAAACTACCATCTATTATTAGTTTGATCTACAATCTTGATATTTAATATGCCTATCTTTAATTTTGTATTTAATTATTGAAAACCGTGCTTTATGCTTCTAAAAGTAGGGCAATTAAAATTGAACTTAATTTTTTGTCAATAAAATACTTTATAAACTGGCAGAAGTCATCATCAGTGACAATTACATGAGTAATTCCAGTGACAAATTACTGAAAGTCTTAAAAATGTAAATACATTACAAGACAATGGTGGACATGATTTCACAAACAAAAAAAAAAAAATAGCTAATATGATTGTACCCAGCACCCTCTTTATAATACCATTCTTTTATGGCTGAACATTTCAAATGTTATAAAGAGGAGTTGATTTTAACTTGAGGGCAGCTATACTTAATTCTGTGGTGTTTTTAAACTACATATTTATAGGAGAGCCTTATAATGAGGGTGGAGAGTATTAAAAGCCACACTACACACACAATAGGCCATCATGCATTTTAACCCATTTTTAAACTTACCCCTCTTTTGAGGCTTCTGAAAGAAGGAATTCTGGGCTTCCCTGTTTTTATTTCATTCATACAATAATGCACAGGCTCAATGGAGAATGTGAGAAACTGGGACCCATTAGGAGTACTGGATGTGAATAAACTAGTAGGGGTTAAGGGTGGGGACTGTGGCTAATATGGAAATAAAGAAAGGAATCAATAAGCCAAATGTGCATAGTTTTTCCTAAATGAAATTTCTATTTTTGGCAACATACTTTTCACAAAATATATCTCAAATAAAATTTTCTATAAAAATATTATAAGAAAGTTAACATAGTTTTGCCAACACTGTCATTTTAAAAAGTCAAACTTACTTTTAATAATATACCATTTCATCACTTAATCATTTTTACAAACTGACAGATTAGAAATATAGAGTACACAAATTATAATGTTAGAGAGAGCAGTATGACCTTCTGATTTCTCTTCTGGTTTCTATAATATTAACTAGCACCACCTAGTTATACCTAACCTTTACCTGTCAAGAGATAAAGGCAGCAGCTACAGTTAAAGTTATCTAAATAGGTAATGTCTATGAAAATAAATTATTAAAACTGATTACCACAAATAGACAAAAAATTTCATTACATTTGTGGTTTTCCTCTCAGACTGTTTCTATTTCATCCTTATTGCACCTCGTTTTTTGTTTTCTCTCTTTTTTTTAATCAGTATACCTTGTTTTTCTAAGCTCTCCTAGTTATTCTGATCTGACCTTTAAAAAGTCTCATCTCTCAGCTTCTTAACTGGACAATATTATTAAAAGCATGACTAAAGCTTGAGTTAACTATAATTGTGCTTTTAAATATATTTATAGGTATATTATAATTTGAGCTAAGTTTTACCTACATTCATGTCAAGATCAGAAAAAATGAATTAAAAGGATCATGTGTGCTTTAATATAGCACATCAGATTAAAAGTTCTTATCTATTCTCCTACTGATATACTATTATAATCACTAAATTGATAAGAAAGATTAAGCACTCATCTATTCCATCTGCTCATCTGGTAAACTAGATTTATCTAAAATAAACAGCACATCAAAAGGTAGGTTCCAACAAGAAGAGTGAGATTTTCTTAGTAAACTAGAAATTTTTAAAACTTCAAATAACCAAACATTGAGCCCTTCCCATTAAATATTCATATAGATAAAAATAACTTCATTAGTATAATCTATAAGACTTAATTTGATATTTATTACTGCTGTGGCCAATCATTCATTCTGAGAATTGCAATTTTAGCGGTCATATAGTTATATCATGATGCTTCCTTAGAAATTCTGACGGAAACTATATACAAGTGAAATTTCAAAAGCATGTAATTTAAGAGATATTAACAACTTATTTTATTCATTATTAAGAAATGGTCAAATGTTAAATCTAGTAATAATTTTTGCTATTAAGGTATAAAACTGCTTCTAAAAGCGAAAAATTCACTCAATCATTCAAATCAAAATACTCTCTAATAATAAACATTATCCATTCAATACCTACACTGATTTAAATAACAAACTCAAACAAATTATTGGCACACAGGAATTTTATTATTCTTACCTTTGGTTTCTTTCCAAAGAGCCACAACTTGCCCTTGGCCTTTCCTACTGTGGTTTTGGCATCTACCTTCCCACTTTCCTGTTTGGATGCACTGATAGTCCCATCAGAAACTGTTCTATAAATATGCTGACTGTAATCTTCAAATGGAAAGTCTCCTGGAGGCTCGAATCCAGACTTGAAAGAGTCTACTACCATTTGAGAGTCCTATACACAAGAAACATGTTTTAAAAACCATTCCATCTACTCATAATACCACATTAACTTTCAAAACTTTAATCAGTGAAAGAAAACAACAAATAAAAATTTGAAGAAGTATAGCACAGTAATCATGTAAGGATTAAAATGAATAATTTCTTCCTGTGACTTTGTAAAAACCCTATTTTAATCCCAATAGAAAAAAAAAATACTAACTTACAAATTACGACTTTATTAATTTGTAATATTCATAAATGTTTTTATTCCATTGCTTTAACCCACTGAAATTCATCAGAGGAATAGTTGGCAGATAAGAAAGGTCTGACTGACAAAAGGATATAGAAAGAGGTTATACTCAAGTAGAAATGCTAAGAAGTTTCAAAGGAAAAACGGCTTTTTGTTTTACAGAATGTCTACAAACAAGTTGACCTTTGGAACAGATGAAAGGGCAGCTAATTGTCAAAGAGTTAAGAGACAAGTAGAGAGTCTTTCATTCATCCAATGGGGAAAGGATAAATGCAATATATTAAATACGTACTTGGGAAAGTTAACAGAGCAATGGAGAAAGATCTCACAAAAAGTACTGAGTATAAAAAGCTACTTTGAAAATATAAAGTTCAATATGTTTACCTGAAACTTTAAAACTCATATAAGTATTATAATAGTATTTTTGGACATATATACTCTATCTGAATATCCCAATGACAACTTAAACTCATTACTTTCAAATAAAATTTTCAAACTCCCCCCCACCTCTAACCACCACCTTTCCTCTTATATTCCCTATCTCTGTTAACAGTACATTTTGCCTCAAATGTAGTCAAAAGTCATCATCAAGTGATATTTTGCTTTTTTCACTGCCACTCCTACCAATCATTTGTTAATAGGTAAGACAAGTGAGAGAGGAAGAGAAACCTAGCTATGTTTGTAACTTTGGACCCAGCCATACCAAAATACAAATGTACCTTTGAGTTCCCAGTTAAAGAACCCCCAAATCCTCTTTTCTTTTTAAAACTTAAGTCAGAATTCTATTTGTTATAGGAAGGATCCTCACTAACATAATACCAACTTTCTGTGAAGACTAAAATATGTGGTACATATTTGACACTTCCCAAACACTGGTTCTCTTCTATTGCTCTTCCCGCATATCTTCAGTTTCTGCCAAGTATCCTTTTTGGTCACTCAATCAACATTTACTGAGCAATGACCAGGTACAAGATTGCTAGACCTTAATCAAGATAGAATGTGATTAGAGATATTTCCTATAAGGGAACAGGACTGTGTTGTTCCTTCTACTCATAATGACATCCTCTTTTCTCTTTCTCATTCCATATATTATCCATGCTTCAAAATCCAGTTCAAGGGCCAACTCTTGTGTTAAAAGCAACTCTTAGAACTCTAGATCTGACCATTTCCTTCCCTACACTTTAGAGTAACAGAATAATATAGAGTTTGTAACATATAGGTCACAGGTTAGTTATACTCCTAGAGTAGACTGAAAAATTAGGGTGGAGTGAGGAAAGGGTTAAAACTCTTTTCTTTTAAACAATTAGAATTTAATATTTAAAATGATCCTCAGAGCCCAAAGGAGTCCGATCTATTACCAGACTTTCTTTTAATAGAATATAATTTAGAATCAACTACTCATCATTTACTTCACCCTTTTTCTAAATCATTTCACTAACTTAAACTGCACATCTGAACCAAATACATTTATTCAAATATAATTATATAGTACTTACTCTTCTTTCATCAACTGATTTTGCTGCAAGAATCATTCCTTCCAAACATTTTGAAATGATAGGAATAACTTTGCGTTCTGAGTCTGCAAATCCTCTGTAACACTCACTGAGTTTAATAGTCCTTCGTTCATCCATTTCTTGTAGTTGCTAATTAGAAATTTTAAAAAAAAGGAAAACTAATTTTTTTCATTCTGAAGCAATCCCCCCAACCAAAAAAAAAAAAATTCAAGTTCTACCCTAATAGTTACACTATTATTAAAACCTTTTAACAAGTGCTATAGACTTATAATACTGACAAGCCTGTTAAATAACAAAAAAACCAGGTTAGCACTGGTTTTCAGACCTTCTAAAGGGACCCCTACAGGTTCCCACTCCCTGCCTCATACCACCTCCATCTTTCTTTCATTCTTCAGCCAGAGCAGTTGTTGCTATTAATATTCTATTAATATTCAAAATTCTATTTGAAGATAGAATTTTGATGATTTTTTTTCCTTTTTAAGCAATTAACCTATAACATAAACAAGTCTGAGACTTCTAAGCCCATTTAATTAGCTCAGAATATTTTGGAAAGATCTGGCTGGATTAAGAATCCATAGTTGATTGCATACCAACAGGTATCCAGACCTATCACAGTTTACAACTCAGACTGTAGTCACTCTGAGGGTTGAGGTCACAAGAGGAAAAACAGAAAGCCACAAGGTCAAAGTGATACATATATGGAGTTCTCACAATTCAAAAATTCATTGGCATATGCCACTAAGAAGTATACTGGGACACTTAGGAAGCCAAATAACTTAAAAACACCTTTGACACTTGCTATTTGCCAACACTTAAATTCTCTTTCTCTTAGGAAGCAGCTACACTGCTCAAATGCTCAAACTCCAATAGCTTTCAAATCACTTTTTCATCTTTATTTCCTGAAGCCCAGGAATTTATTTTGAGACCTGCAATTTTATAAAAGAACTGTTCCCAGCATCACACAATGGCAAAACAGCTCCTGCTCCATAGCAAGACCCAAAGAAAAGGAGCAAGTCCCAGAACACAAAAAGTAGCTGATCTCCAAGTTAAGGTCTCCCAAGAACACGAAGGTTTAGCTAGTAAGCCTAGAAAAGCAGCAGAGTGAAGAGTGACAGTCTAGACACCCTGGATTAAATGACTAGAATCCGATACCTACTTTAGTCCACCATTTCTCACTGTTTCCTTTGTACTAACTTGCCTTACAAAGAAAAAAAAAAGTATTTTGGGGTTGACACTCTTTCCAGATCTGTTCTGCTCTCCCAGATACTAATTCTTTTAACATTGTTTCATTAAATCTCTTTTCTCTAATTTCTCTTCTTTCTACAACATTCATTAACATAATATAACCTTCATGGAAATTCTGGGGTCTTTACCTGAGGTTTTTGGCACTTGCCATCATCAAGTGATGATGGATGGGATTTATAAGAAAGCTCATATCCTGGATTACATTTATGATTTGGCAGCTAGAAAGACGAGGAAAAAACTGGGAGAGGAAATACATTTTATAAGATTTATAAATAACACTTGGACTAATGCCAACGATGCTGGTACAGTGTCAAAAAGCTACATCCTAATTCTAGGTGAGCCCATTACAAAATATAATTTCAATGAACTTCCTTCTATGTCATAATAATTAATGATACAGCATTAAAATTTATCTAGAAGATGTCATAAATACTGGACTATTTATTAAACTAATAATAAATCTGTAGGAAAATATGTGATTTCAAAGTTAGGAAAAATTTAGTTTTCAAATCTATAATCAAAGAAATTCCTTATCACTAATCTTGATGACTAGTGAATCTAGAAACACTCTGATTGATGCCTGAAATTTAAGTATTACATTTAAAGAGTAGCTCTTCCAACTCTAAAACTAGATTAATTTTATATATTTAAATTTACCTTGTAAATCTGAGGAATCACTACATAGAAATGTTTGTGTTGTTCTCCATTAAAGTTTTGTAATTGTGCAGCATATTCATTTTTATTTTCATCAGCCATATGAGTACGCAGATTCAACTGCTGTTTAGCCTAGAGGCAAATTGGTTCAAATCATTATCAACAAGAAAAACAAAATCATAGATGATTCATTCTTCTTAAAGTTATACTAAAATTAGACATTTTCTAACTATTGATATCATTTAAAATTTAAGGATATGTATGCAGATCTTATGGCTAGAACTGCAATATTCCCTTTCTCTTATTACAATAGTCCCCTCCCCTTTGCAATAGTCCATTCAAATAAAGTTTCTCCTTATCAAATTATTTTGAGATCTGCAATTTCAGAAAAGAACTGTTCCCAGCATCACACAATGACAAAACTGCTCCTGCTCCATAGCAAGATCCAAAGAAAAGGAGTAAGTCCCAGAACACAAAAAGTAGGTGATCTCCAAATTGTTAAATTATTATAATTAAAAAATTAAATAAATACATTATGCCTTGAAACAGTAAACTTTTAATCAGAATAGAAAAACATCAGGAATATTTTAAACACTTAAAAAGTTAGTAGTAAAACACTTCTTTAAGTGTGATACACTTATATCCAACTTAGAACTACTGTAAAATCAAATAAAGATAAAAATGTGATTTTTTAAATTTTATAGTCAATGTTTATTATTTGCCCATTATTATTTGCCAATTATTATTATTTGCTGTATGTTAAGTGTATCTGCAAAAAGTAATGAATTGTCATGCATTTATTTTCTTATGCACATGGACAATGCCATGCAGCATGTCAACTACTCAGTTTTAAGTCCTGAGAGGTCAAAGGGGCCTTTGGTGATATGTGCTCTCGTTCCTTTCCAGTAGCAGAAGAGCTACCAGAAGAGGGTGCTGACCATCACCAGCATCTGCATCACCCTGCTAGTAGTTGGCATCATGTGTGGTGGCCTACTGCAATGATTTTTATCTCTATACAAAACCACAGGTACTTTAAGTAATGCTTATTTAGAATATAGTTCTGTTCGTCTCAAGCTCTTGTGGAAATGCTTTTCAAATGAGTCATATTAGTACCATCTACATTGGTAAATGATATTAGAATACAAACTTAAATAGTTAATTTCATATTTATTGGAGGGGAGTCTAAAAAATTTATCAATTGTTCTAAAGTAACAGGAAAAAAAATAAAAATTGAGCTCAATTTTTCAGTGTTCCAAAAAATAAATCATGTTATATGAGAGTGCTCTGAAAACTGTAAAGCACATTGTGAATACACTTCGTTATTCCAATTCCAGGTTCTACAAATGTCCCTGACCTTCTAACAGTAGGTCCACAAATTAGTTCCTCTGAACTCAGGAACATGCCCTATGAAAATACATAAAAGCAAAGATCTCATATAAGCCCACAAAAATTCATAGTGTACTTGAAGCTTACAATAAACACCATAGCCCCAAGTACTTCTATGGAAAAGTACATCTGAAGTTCTAACCTGGGACCCTAAATACACATTCACTCGCTCCTTCCCCTTTTCTCTCTCCTCCCATAAACTATGATGAAATAGAGGATTCCAAATGATTCCCTATCTACAATGATGCTGTCAGGAGAAACTCCTATTGTTCCAAGTCACTGGCTATGATTCTCAAAGCCTGGGGCAAAGGTTCTAGAATGGTATATAGGAGTATAAAGCTAGAAGCTAAAATAATGGAAGCCTCCCCTGGCATATACGGGGCTTCACATTTACTACTTTCCTTTACTTTCTTTAAATAATGTATTAAATTTAAAATATTTTTAGTTGTGGTAATATATACAATACATATAACATAAAATGTATCATGTTAATCATTTTTAAGTGTATAGTTCAGCAATATTATGTATATTCACACTGTTGTGCAGCTGCCTTCCATTTCTTTAGGAAAAATTAGTAACTGACCTGCTCCCTCTTCACCTTTTTTAAGCTTTTATCAGTAGTTGCTTGAAACTATTTTCCCTTCCCTCCCTACTTACTACAACAGAACTCTTCTACTCTCCCATTCCTAAAAGCAAATCTTCAAAGTCTCCCTAATTCTCTTCTAACAGGGTTGCAAACAAGTAAACATAAAAAGAAAGCTGTAAACATTAAAATTCTGAACAAGTTAGGTTACACTAACTATAAGTAAGGCGTTCTATCTAGACTTCAAGATGTCTGACTAGTCTCTAAAGAAATCTTTGTAGACAAAATGAAAAAACAAGTTAAATAAAGTCCAGCTAGAATTTCCTTAACTTGCCTAGTAATAAACTATGCCTATAACACAAATTTTGTATCCAATCAGTGTTTGATAAGTCAAGGAGTTCTTTAGGAACCAAGGCAACCATCAAGGAGCTTCCCATGTACAAAATAGTGCTGTTTTCTTGTTTTGATCCTCATTGTGGTCCACATTTTCATCAAGTAATAACATATTATGTGTATGATGACATATTAGGAAGGAAATTAATATAGATGACCAAAATCAGGATCTCACAATCTTAATAGCAGGATTAAATCTAATAATTGATACAGGTATACATATGCATTTAAAATAACAGTACAAATTCTGTCTCAGACACACATTCTCATATCACAACATATATGGTAAGACATGGAGATTTCATTTAACCATGAACTCAATAGGAGTCAATCCAAATAATGTGATTGCCCAAAATGTTAATATACCTTTAGGCTATAACTATCATAAATATAGTGTTCAAAACAAGAGAGATAATCACATTTAGGATTGATCAGATCATACATGGATTATATACAACTTGAGCTAATATTGTCTAAGTGGGATATTTATGAATTAAAGGGCATCAAAAAGAAAGTAGTCATAATGAAAGATAATTGAAGCTATTTCATATGTGGAATAGTTGAAGAAACACAGTATTTCATCTAGGAGTATATACTCCGCTACAAATATCTAAAAAGCTATTATAAGAAAAAATAAATTTAATATTTTTTTGATACCTCAAAGAAACTTAAAACTGAACACAAAGATGAATGGAATCAGTACATGGAAATGTTAAAGTTGATTAAAAAAAAAAAAAAAGAACAGACTATCTAAAGACCATATAGAGGCATAAGTCACTAAAAATAGGGTAGACAATATATAAACATTGCAAGTTATACCAGAAGAGCTTTAATTGTAACCTGAAATTTAAATGACTTTCGGGTTACTATTGTTTTTAATGTAAAGAAATAGAAGACAGAAAATAAATTACAGTCATCCCTTGAACAACATAGGTCCACTTATATGTGATTTTTTTTTTTCCAATAAATACTGCAAATGTATTTTCCTAATGATTTCTTTCACATTTCCTTTTCTCTAACTTAACTTTACTGGCATACAAAACATGTAAAAATCAACAATTTATGTTATCAGTAAGCTTTCAGTCAACAGCAGGCTAATTAGTAGTTAAATTTTGGGGATGGCAAAAATTATATGCAGACTTCTGACTGTGTGGAAGTTGGCTCCCCCAACTGCGAGTTGTTCAAGGGTCAACTGTATTCTTCTCTTCCTTCTTACATTTTCTTGTTCTGATCCTACAGAGAATTTAAAATCCTAAGGAGAAAATACACTAATGGCGGGCCTTTGTATGTACAAAAATGCAGAGTAAGCGTCACCTATGTTTCAAAAACCCAACATTTCAGCAGTATCACTTTATCAAATGTTTCAAAGATAAAGAGCATATGGCGGGGCAGAAGGAAAAGCGAATTATGCAGCAGCCTAAATTATAAGGGTGTTCCTACCAAGTGTTATGTTGTAGAATATCTGGCCCAAAATCTGTTTATAAGTGACAAGAGAGGGTTCAGTTTTCCAAAATTAATGAATGAATGAACAGCTAATATGACATCTGACAGTTTTATCATATTTTCCTTCTGTAAATTTGGGGAAGCACACCCAACCCCCATTTGCATACTCCATTAACACAACTTAGCCTTTATATCCTATTTTGGAATAGGATAGAAGCTCATTCTCAACAACAACTAGGTATTTCCTATGCATTTTGAATGAAATTAAAACATTATAGTAAATAAATTAACATATATTAATTACTTTCTCAGACCAATATGTGTAAGGTAAAGCATGCAAATATTTGTATATTTTAGGTTTAGATACAGTGTATCTCTTGGGGATACAAATATTACAACTGCTTTCCATATGTAAGTAATAACATTTTGATACCAAAGTCAGTTTGGATTATTTCTTACCTTTTCAACATCTGCCTTGGTTGCATTAGTATCATTATCCAATCTTTCATAACTCTGTTGTGCCTTTTCTGCCTCTCTACATTCTCTTTCAAATTTCTTTTTACTCTGTTAAAATATCACAACGAGAAATAAATTTATATTTATCTCATTAAAAAAAACTTTAAAACATTGCCACTGTGTACTGTGTAGAATTGCACACTAAAAGTAAAACTTTTCAAAATAAGAAATTTTACTATTACAATAATTCCAGGTACCTTAGATATCAGACATTATAGACTGTGAAGAAAAAAATCACAGGATGACTGAGTTAATGTTTATTATGTATTTCATCTCTTCTCAGTAAGAAAAAAAAAATCACATGTATAATTTCTTATTATAAGCTCACCTTCAGCAAGACTTTTTGGGTTTGTTTGGTGTTTTTTGCTTATTTTGTTATGTTTATTTGATTAGCTGTTTGGTTTCACCATTTGCTTGTTTTTAATCTTTCTGGTGGGATCCCAATGTAGCTTGGGATGTGGAAATGCCCCTCCAAAGTGGCTTTATGTTGCTTATTCCATGTATCCCAGGAACAACAGTAGCCCAGAACCCAAGTCTTTTAAACTTTTTTTACTTAATTCAAACTACTATGACTTTGTATAAACTACTTACAACTGAGCCATATTAATATATAGCCTATTTCTTTTCCTGCATACTTTTTGTATCCTGGAGCTATTTTTTTTTTTTTTTTTTAATTTGCTTTGTTTTCAACGCACTTTTCACTAATTCAATGCTAAAGTTTCCAAAATTCTTTAAATCTCTCCTCAATTAACTCAATCACATTCAAAATTCTATTATTTTCTTGATGAAACCTCTCCCAAAGGCTTTTGACCTGATGAAATTTGGACTAGTTACCAAACTAGGCCTACCGCACAGCTGTTACCTTGGGATTTCTCTTCACCATTATCCTGAGGATTCCTTTTACCTCTCCCTTGATTTGAATCACCTATTCCCAAATTCTAAGCCTTCCCTTTTTCTGGTTCATATCTCTATTTTGCTGAAACACATTCAGCAGTAGTTTCCTAAAAGAAGGTCTGTGGGAAATAGTTTTTTAAGTCTCCATGGCTGAAAATGGCTTTGCCATCACTTTTAACTGATAAAATTTGGTTGGGTATTATTAAACTCTTCAGTAGGAAATTACCTTCCTTCAAAAATGTAAAAGTACTACTCCACTGTCTTCTAGCTTCCTTATCCTTTGTATAAAACACATTTATTCTGTTTTTGTTTTCCTCTCTTGAGGCTGGTAGGATCTTCTCTCTCTCATAACTGTTCTAAAATTTCATGAAGTTATGTCTTGCCCTGAGTCCACTGGGCTAGGAACCTGAAAAATTCTTTTCATCTGGAAATTCATGTGTTTCTGTTCTGGGGAAATTTTCTGGAATTGGTTTTATCTGTCATTTTCTATATTTTCTCTTGTTAAACATGTTGCTTATTTTTAAAATGAACCTAAAGGATGAGCCCTCTTAATTTTCTTATATTTTTCTCTTATATTTTCAATCTCTGTCATTTTGCTCTACTTTCTGAGATTTCTTCAATTACATTGTTTCTATTGAGTTTTTGATAAAGTTATTTATTTTCTTTATATGTTTCTTTTTTAATAGTATCTTGTTCCTATTTCATGGATGTAATATTGTCTCTATTCCTTTTGGGAATATTAATAATAGTTTTGAATATTTTGCTTATTTATTTACATTTTTTAATTCCGATTCCCTTTCATAGTCACTGTTTCAAAGTTGCTTTTTTATCTGCATTATTAGTTTTAGTCTTTGGTATTTACATTAGATGTCTTCCTTAAATGTTTGGGGATCCTTGTCTACGTTCTCTTATGTAAAAGGCCAACTGAAAAGCTCTACAGGTAGGATTTGTGGATCGTGGTCTCTTCCTCTAGGGTTATATGCCCAGGCAGCTTTCTGGGAGAAACCCTCATATCAGTATCTATAATTCTTTCTTCTCAAACCGGTTAGATCTCCCAGAGGAGACTTCCAATTCTTGCCTGAAAAATATATACCTTGCTACCTATATTCTGTGAATTACTTAGAAGAATGCAGAGGATGTCACATTTTTTATTTACCTAACCCCCTTATTAGAACCACTTACAATGTCAATTTCTTATCTTAGGGACTACAAAACTATATAGACAGTGCAAATTTGGATTCCGAACCTCCACTACAAGGTCAAAAGGTTTGAATTTCTCACAGGATACCTGCCCTCCTTTGACCTTTGACCAAGTTTCTCTGATGTCTCCCTTGGCCAGTGGGCAGAGTTCTTACAGTCCACTTTTCACTTAAGGTTTAATTCTTCAAAAGTTTCAAATATTACACAGGGGTTTCAGTGCCAACTCTCCACAACATATAGAGCTAAAACTTACTCTCTCTATTCCTGTGTAACTATTAAAATCCGAATCCTTAGCAAGGTCCAATAAACTACCATCCCTAACACCTCTGCCTCCATTTTTCAAATGCCACAGTATCACCTCATACACCTATTGATTTGGCTTTTAGTTTTCTCTTAGTTTCTAGCATTTAGAGGTTCAAGATAAGATAGAGGTTATGCTAAGATCTTAAAATACAATACAAAATATTTTAGATCAATCCAGCTTTTGTAGTCAAAAGGCTTCTGAGTTAGCTCAGTTTACTATATACAGAAAACAAGACATATCTTAATTCACATAAATATGCTCAGAAACTTTTTATAAAACTCTCTGAATGTACTATTTTGATAAGTAGGAGCCATCAAACGAGATACAATTTATTCAAAGCACATAATTATATATGAATATACAGAACATCACTTTCCTGTGACAAGATTAAATTTCTACATTTAATTCTCTGAAACTCAGTTCAGAGTTGTTTTTTCAAATTTAGTACCTACAGGCTACTAATTCTGGTGCAATTTGAGGCTATTTATATATTAAAGTATTTTTATATTAAGTATTTTATTATTTGTGAAAAAACTACCTAATAATTTCCTGGCAACAGCAGAAGAATCACTAGTACCATAACACTAAAAAAAACTTCCCTGAAAGATATATATAGGCATATACCCCAGAAAGTAGTCTCCATACTTTATGCTTTGTATGGCAGACTAATCAATGACACTTCTACTCTCCCATTCTTTCTTAGAAAAGCCCACCTCTCAGTACAGAGGCTACAAGTAGCTGATGCTTGCTTTACCAGCCTCCCCACAGCTGGGGCATGGTTGAATAATCTATTCCTGTCGAAGGCACCCATGAGGAAGTCTGCTGGGGGTTTTCTGGGAAAGTTTTCCTTCCTTGATAAAAAAAAGAACAGTTGGAAGAGGTGTGCTCCCTTTATCATGCTTCTGCATGCAGCTCAATGTGGTACATGGCTACTTAAGTCAACTGTTGACCACAGAAGACAAGCCCGAGGAAGAAAGCCAACATAGCCAAAATGGCAAAGTAGAAAGAAAGGAGAGGAAGCCTTGGTGACATCACTGAGCCACTGACCAACTCTGGAACTCTTATAAACTTATATAATCTGTTACTTAGAACTGCCTGAACTGACAGACCTGGCATCTCTGATGTTTCTATCTTCTTAATTTCCAACCATTCCTTCAAGGTCTTCACACACTAATCTCTTCTGCCTTTAACTTAAACATCAGTACTACCTGCTTTGTTTATCCTGAGATTAATGGCTGTCGTTTAAATTTTTTTTTCCAATTTCAACACTGTCACAAATTTAACTTGTCTCTTCCAGTTATTTAAATCTCCTCTCAAGTATTTCAAACATGTTAGAAATTTCACAGTTTCATTTTCCTGGTCAAAAAGTAAAACAGAACTATGAAATGGGATCTTGCACTTTTTTCTACATAATACACAGAAATTCTACCTCCAGGACCCAGTACATGTCAAAGATACCTTCAATAAATATGATGAGCAGAATCCACTTTTATTTTATGGTATTGTTAATGCCTTAAAGAAATCTCTCCTACATTTTCTGATGCTTCTTTCTTATAACCCCTGTAACCTCTGCTTAATAACTGCCAATTGTTCTAAATGCAAGTCAGCACATGTTAACAGAACTGATATGAGCCAACACCAGTTTTTAAAGGAACCAATAACTCATAAGTGTAGGAGTCTATTATTTTGTACAAATGAAAACATGCACATGTGCACATGCACACACACACTTATCAAGTGGCAGACACTAAGGATGTTAGCTAAGGCAATTTAAAATTTAATAAATGTAAACACTCCCTAAAAGTCTTGTTAAACCCAATTAAAAAGAAGATCAAAACAAAAACAAAAACAGACTATTAATATGCCTAAGAATTCTCAATCAGCACTGGCAATTAGAATCTTACATCAATGACAGTTATATAGAAATGTTTAGAAATTTAAAAATTTTATAGCATAAATTTTTTAAAAGGAAGGAAAAAGGCTCAAAACAATGCACATATGTGCATGAGTTATTTTTAACCTCAAACTTAAAAGCCCTTTTTCCAACCACAAACCAAATTAATTAACATGAAAAACTCTATCCAGCATAATTTTCAAGGAATACAGTGTCCATTATAAAAATATGCAAGTAAAGAGTAAACCATTTGCTAACCTGAGGGTACAAAAAGACTATTAACTGTATACTGCAAAACAGTATATAGTAGAGCATTTTAAGTAAAGGAGACAACAATGTTCCATGTAAACATCTTGTTTTTTCGAATGACTGTATGCTAGAACATTAAACACACACACTCTCTCTCCCTCTCTCCCTCTCTCCCTCTCTCCCTCTCTCCCTCTCTCCCTCTCTCCCTCTCTCCCTCTCTCCCTCTCTCTCTCTGCAAGTACTCTTGGAAAGTTTTTAAATAGTTTTTATACTTTTATAATTTTCCCTCCCTATGAAGTATTTTATTTCCTACAATGGGATGGTCTATGAAAGCAGCCCACTACTAGGAACATTTACGTTATTAAAGTGTCACTGAACTAGAAGAAACATTTCATATAATGTAGTCCAGTCTTCATTTTTCATATGCTAAAATGAAGTCAACAAAAATCAGGTACTAAGTAAAACACAGAACTAGAATCTACGTCCTCTCAGTCTCAAATGGTCTTCTAAGATATATCACCATTTCTCTATCACTTCTATCCTCTATCAATATTTTACAGTAACTACTACAAAATCAAGAATCTAAATGCTTACAATTATCTGAATATTACAGAGTTGACATAAGTAGAGAATCGTATAGAAAAAAATGACAAAATTATCTCATTCCCTATTTATACCAGTGTCAAATTATGAATAATACACTGAAAAATATTAAACTCAAATAGATGTGAAGCATAAGAGAATTTAGGGCTAAACAAGTCTACAACACTCTATGTTAACCATGAAACACTATAACTCACATTATCCATCTGTTTCCAGCACATGTCAAGGTACTGTTGAGCTTTTCGACCCTCCTGAAGGTGCTGTAGATCATAACAACCAAAACAAACAAATGAAACAAAAATTACATCTAAATACTAAATAAAGTCTAAAATCTCAAAAAGATTTTTCACTTTATTTTTTCCAGGTACTAATTATGTAACATTATCAAAACTTAGGAAGAGATTATTAGTAAGGCAAAATTCTAAAATGCATTTTAAATATATATTATTTAAATACTTTAAATATAACATTTAAGACACATAAAATCTCTAAGAATATGCATGACTATCTTGAATAGGATTTGACAAGTGTTTTCTATATAGGATAAGTATTTTAGGCTTTACAAGCCACATGGTCTCTGTTACAAATATTCAACTATTCACCTCCACTGATATAATGCAAAAGTAGCCACAGGCAAAACATAAGTCAATAGGTGTGGGCCTTTTCCAAAAAAAAAAAAAAAAAAAAAAAAAACCTTTACAGTTGCTGAAATCTGAAATTCACATTTTACATGTTATAAAATATTATTCTTTTGACTTTCTTCTCTACTATATAAAAATTTAAAAACCATTCTTAACATGGGAACTAGGAAACAAAAACAGGGAGTAGGCTACAATTAACCTATGGGCTATAGATTACCAAACTTTAAATCGAACCTTAGTCTTAAATCCGAAAGGATCACTAATTAGCAAGAATATCTTGAGATCATTTTAGCTAGAAGAAATTTAATGAAATAGAAAACCAGTTTATTCTGAAGGTACATTAAAGAGAAAAGCAATTACTTTATTTGGAAAATATTTCATATACTATTATAACTGGATAAAAATGATAATTACCATTTTTCTTTCAGTTTTCAGATCATGGGCATATCTCATTAATTCACCATAAACTCTGTGTGCCATTTCTTCTGCTACTACTTCTCGTTGTCCTGCATAGTCATTTAACTCATTAAGGATGTTAAAAAAGGCTATACACGAGGTAAACCTGACAAAAACATATTAAAAAAATAGTGAAGTTTATTTTTATTTTCATTACAAATGTTCTTTGTGAGGTATGGATTGAGCCTGACACTTGACAAATTTTAACTTATGCAACCTAAATCTTAGCTACTAAGCTCTAAATTAACTTTCTATGAAAAGAATCCTGCATTAAGTTTAAGTTGTACATGTTTGTATATCTTCAAGTAGTCTTAATTTATAAACAAAGGGATATTTGGGGTCAAAAAATAATAAGAATACTACCTGCAGGCTCTTTTGGCATACTGGAATCTCTTAAGTTGCCAACTGACTGGCCTGAGCTTGGGAATGGACTTGGTTGGATTCCTAGGCTTGGCAGCTCAACCTGTTGCAGAGATGATGTGCTTGTTCTCGAGGACAGAACCTGCCAATCATACCACTCAAATGCATCTCGATGGCTGATCTATAGAATAACTTTGCTATCAGCTCTGGACACAGCTGCCTGTATACCTGCCCACATCCTGAATGGAAGTGAAGTACCATTATGGTGGGCACCAAAGGGGGGTAAGAAGGAGCAAAAATAAGGGTAAAAAAATGTGTGTGGAGGGAAGGAGAGAAACAAAGAGAATCACTGTATTAAAATGTACAGATCTACTTTGAATTACTATACTGCCAGAACACATACAATTGAAGGTGGACAACTCAGGAAGGCATTAACACTAAATCTGAGAATCCTAACAACTGACAATTATACACGAAGTTGTTTGTTTTTAAAGTCTAGTCTCTTTTTGTTTCTGCCATAAAGTTCACAGGCAATTCCTGACTTTTCACACATTCAAGATTCCAAAATTACCCTTCTTTTCATTATCCCTTTAAACCAGCCAGTCAAATCATTTTACTACAGACGAGACTAAAAGCAAGAACGTAACAAGCTGACAACTACAAAATGAAGTATGAAAAAAATACTCTGTTCTAGAAACTAAAATACTCAAGTGGAGTCCTAATTCACGTCTTACTTGGAAACTCACAATTCAACTACTCTAGAAAACTATTTTTGAATTAGAATAATAAAGTATTCATTCTTATAATAGCAGTTCCCTCTTTCATAAAAATTGATTTATTAAATTTTTAAAATATCTTTAAGAAAAGCTAACAGTATATTTACTGTACCTTGGTTCTTCATCTTTGGAGGAACGTTTGGGACAGTACTTCTTAACCAGATTTCTATAAAAAAAAAGATTTGTAAAAAAGTATTAAAAATACTGTTGTTGAAAATGAAATATTCTATTTCCAATTTCATTAATTTATGAATTTAACAATATAAAATAAGACAGCAACATGATCATCAACATATGATCATTACTTATATTTTCTTCTTAAAATACTGATACCTATAAAAATGTTATTTATGTGTTTATATGAATGTAATCATAATAATTTGGTTGATTATACTATCAAATAAGAAAAGAGGTGATCTTTTTTTCCTGCTTAAAAGAAGAAGTAAACACACTTGCATTGAAGGCAAAGAAGAAATAAAGAAAGAAAAATTACCTCTGCCTTTCTAACAGTTTTCCAGAATTGTACATATATGGCATATTCAAATAAACATTACCTTCACATTCAAAAAAATTTGGCAATCAATCTATTTTATCAAGTTTCTCCCACCTTAAGGTGTTCAAGTCATATAGATTCTATTTCCTAATTAACTCTTAAAATTTTTGGTGACAATTTTTATAATAAAAAGAGGAAAAATATTACACAAGAAGCAGCCCCTTCTTCATTTTTTATTGCTTTGAATACAGATGTGTGAGGACAGGATAAATGAAGATAATGAAACATCTTCCAACCATGAACAGGAAGACCAAGAAGTTTACAAGAATGCCCTGACAATCACTAAGCTCTAGAATCCTGTTTCCAAAATTTTTGTTATGTGAGGGGATTCTTTTTTGAAGCTGAATGGTCCTTAACGGACACTATACAACAGCTAAATAAAAATAGTCAATACAGAAGTGTAGCAAAAACTGGAATTAAAAAGAAACTGCTGGGATCAAGATAACAAGCAAGATAAGAGATGTGGGAATCAACACGTGTGAGGACAATCAAAAAATTAAAAAGCAACTGTTAACTCAGAAAGAATGTACCTGTTAAGAAATGCTCCTGGTGGCTGACTAGGCTCAAATTTAAAAACAGAGCCTAAAGGACATTGCTAAACAGGGGCCTCTCATGGAAGCCATGCTTCGAGGAGAAGCCTGCTCTGAATTGCCTGCCTGCAATGTGCTCCTGTAATCTGAGCCAACCCTTATAAAGGTGTTCCTAGAATCACATTTCAACCAAGAGGACTGAGACTTTCCCTGTCCAGTTGAAGCTGTGTAGCTATATCCTCATTAGTACATCTTCACCAGCCAATCAGAATGGCTACATTCCAACCAATTAGGGCAGTGCTTTTTGAACCAAACTGTGAGAATTTGTAGTCTTCATTTGCATAGAGGTGGACCAATCAGAGACTAAGGACAGAGATTCTCCCTATATAAGTTAGCTCCCCTTTGGCCCAGGGAACACAAATTTCAGTTTCCAGTGAAGACTATGTTTCCTCCAGCTGAAGCAGCAACTTCGGAGCTATCTCACTGGAGTGGAGCAGAGCTTAATAACCAGGGCTACCTCACCTGAGCTGTTCCACAGCCAAGCTGTTTCACAACTGAGTTGTTGACACAGAATAAAATCTCTCTCCCGCTTCACCATATCCCAAATCAGGGACTCCTACTGGCGTTGAATAGGTAACAATGACATTTGGTTGATGCTACCATTTGTCAATCATATATTACTTGACAATCTCTATGCTAAGCACTTTATATGTAATCTTATGCTTACAATGAACCTGCAAGCAGATATTATTAACCCTATTTTACAGGACACAGACACATTAAGTAACTTGTCCACAGTAAAATAGCTAGTAAAGGACAAAGCTAAAACCTACCTAAACCCTGGTTTCAACACCTGAGATAGTTAAAATAATAAATGAGAATGAGACTACCTAAGAAGTGTGAAATGAGAAGGCAGGCTAAAGATAATCTAGGAATACACATTTAATAGGGAAGAAAGAAGAGCTGCCTATGAAGAACAAAAATGAGCAGCCAGGTAGATTAGAGGAAAACAAACTATGGCCAGCCTAGAGGCCTATTTTTGTAAATAAAGTTTTATGGGAAAATGCCTCACCATTCATCTAAGTATTATCGATGGCTGGTGCTGCACTACAACAATAGAGATGAACAACAGCAGAGTTGAGTATTTGTGACATATGGCCCAAAAGGCCAAAAATATTTATCTGACACTACATAAAAAAAAAGTTTGCCAACCCCTAAGATAGATAACTCAGAAAACCCAAGAAAGCATATCGCTGATGACAAGGGATTTTTATTTTTATGTTTTAAGAAGGCAGAAATAGTCAACTCATCAAAGATATATATTTTAAAAAAAACTGGTTAACAAAAATATCCACAGAATTTAGCAATTATAACTGATTAACTTATCAGCAACATGGTTATGATAACGAGTCTCCAAACTATAAGTTGGTTGTATTATAGAAAGCACTTTAAAGTCAATGGTTTTCATGCATGAATTCATGCATTACTTTAAATAAAAACAAGGACAGAAAAATATTTCAAAGAGCAAGCAGTTTCAAACTCTGAACATATTTTCGTATATCAACAATTTAAAGCATTGTTCAGAGTTCCAAGCTGTAGTGGACATTTGCCGTTTTATCCACCAGCATAACTCTCTACTTTTTTTTCTTTTGTAACAGCTTCTGGCAGACACATTTCTGCTTATCAGAAAAACCATGTTATTTTGCAGATTTCCCAGCCCCTCTGCAGTTAGGCAGGACCATATGGCTAATTCTGTAAAATGGGCTGTGTTAACTACCTTCTGAAGCATTTAGAGCTTATGTATAACTGAGTTCCCTCATTCTCTGCTGAACTGTAGAGGCTTCATGTTGAGGTGAAGATGGAAATGTTTTGGATTCTTGAGTTACCACATGGGCTACTCTAGAGAGTCATCGTCTGGACTTGTAGCTGACTTTGCAAGAGCAAGAAACAAGATTAGAGGTAAACAAAGCATTTGCTGTATAAAGCTCCCTGAGACTTGGGAGTATTATTCTAGTACAGCCTAGCATATCCTAAACTGTAGCTCCTCCACTATCATATCTATGTAGTTGTGGGTGGAGCTGGCCACATATTAAGGTCCAGAAATATGTATTTGATCCAGGTCCATTATTCCAGACCAATGAAAGTCAATTCTAAAATTTGTGTTATAATTCTTGGGAAGACATGTCCTCTTTCTAATGAAGTTAAATTGCTAGGACATAAACCTAGAGCCACCATGTGAGAAATGCCTACTCAGGAATTGAACTGAGAGGAAAGCAAAACCGAGAGAAGAGAAATTCTTAACACTTGTCTGAGTACCTGGATCCCAGAACTTCTCACACAAGCCAATAAGTCTTTCTTTGCTTAAACCAATCTGAGTGGGGCTTCTGATACTTGAAAGAATTATGACTACCACAGAGGTTAACCAAAAGTTATAATAGCTTAAACACGGTATAAACACCACTTATTTCAATTCTAGCTTCTGGGAGGAAGAACATATATCACAAGAGGGAGAAAAAAAAATAAAGTAATTTACCTTTACTTTTAAGCATGCAGGGTTAGTCCTTAGCAATTTTTAAAATCACTCTTGCCTCTCCTTTGTGTAAAAGTAGCCTATCTATAAGCAACTCTTCCTAAACCCCAAGTTTCCAGAGCCCTCAGAAACCATACACAAGCCACTAAAAGACACCATCCAAGCCAAAACCCCATCACTAAAAAAATTACACCATGGTCCAAAATGTTATTGTATTCCACCAAATCAAAACTTCTATCCTAGGAAAATATATGTTCTGAAAGAAGACACAACGAAGTATTAATAATGCACATTTCTAAGGAGAGGATATGTGCGAAGGGACTCGAATTTAAATGTGCTACAATGATCATATGCTGTTTTTGTAGATTTTTTTTTTAAATTAATGATAATAACATACAAAAAGAATTTATCCTCTCAAAGCAGCTGATCTCAGTCCGGCTGTCTGAGAAAAATAGTCTAAGTCAGCAAAAATTCATACCAAGGTTTGAATGGTTAATAAGTCCCACAAATCCCTGCTTTACATTTTTAACATAATATGCTTATTAAGTCAAATAAATCTCAGACTGGCTTGTCTTAAATATGGAAGTGTAAAGCATTCAGTTGTTTCTAAACTAAACATATGTTAGGCAATTCATCTCTCTCAAGAAATGTGCCCTTAGTATCAGTTCCCCTAGGCTATGCTTTTCTTCTGTTTTAAGTCCAGAGATTCTCCAAGTAACCGATTATGATAGCAGTTTACATACACATGTTTTCTGAATAGGATGTTATAATCAGGAATTAACTGAAACACAAAGTTTTATCCAATATGTGATACATATTATAGACATAATAATAGATGTCATAGATATGGTAGTAATTTATTTTGATGTATTTCATCCATGTTTTCTCAGTACCTTAGTATCATGTACTCTAGAGAGGAATTAACATGTTCTTTCAGTGGTCTGAGAAGGCTTCTAAATTTAATGGACTTCTCTGAAGATTACAGCAATCTATCCATCTATCTAGCTAGCTAGCTAGCTAGCTAGCTATATATGTACTAGTTATAAGTGTGATATTGAATATATCATACTTCTTAATTTACATTTAAATTATTTTTAATTTTTATCCATTCTAGTTTTGTCATGTTTATATTTATTTTTAGTTTGAGTAAAAATTATAAAATATTCTAAAGAATTTCTCAAAACTTAAATTCACTATTAAAACTACATTTTTACAATTAAATGACAGAGTATAAGATATCTCAAAAAAAATTAAACATTTGAGAGGATATGAGTTCTAATTACTGTTTAACAAGTGATCAATATATTTATCCATAAAATATGACACAAATCATACTATTTCTTCTGGCAGAAGGGTAGTATTAAGATACCTGAGACTGACTAGTATCCCTTTTCTTAACTGCCTTACCGCTATCTAACAGTTAATATGCTTAGAAATTGCCAGATTAAGGAGGAAGCTTATCTATGAAAAAGCTAAGCACTATCACAAAGAACATAGACAGATGTACAGAACTGAGATTCAGATGGCTAGGATGGCAAGAGAAGCTGGCAACTTCTATGTACCTGCAGAACCTAAATTGGCATTTGTCATCAGGATCAAAGGCATCAATGGTGCGAGCCCCAAGGTCGGAAAGGTGCTGCAGCTTCTTCACTTTTGCCAGACCTTTAATGGCATCTTTGTTAAGCTCAACAAAGCTTCAATTAATATGCTGACGCTCTTGAAGCTGTACATTGCGTGCGGGTACTGAAACCTGAAGTCAGTCAATGAACTGATCTACAAGCATGGTTATGGCCAAATGAATAAAAAGCGAATTGCCCTGACATAACACACTGATTGCTCTGATTGCTCGTTCTCTTGGTAAATATGGCATCATCTGCATGGAGGATCTGAATCATGAGATCTACACTGTTGGAAAATGCTTCAAAGAAGCAAACAACTTCCTATGGCCCTTCAAGCTGTCTTCTCCATGAGGTGGAATGTAGAAAAAGATCACCCATTTTGTAGAAGGTAGAGACACTGCCAACAGGGAAGACCAAATCAAGAGGTTTATTAGAAGGATGAACTAAGGTGGTTATTTTTGTAGTCCGGTTAGTTATTAAATAGTGCCTGTTTCAAATTGAAAAAAAAAAATTGCCATATAAATACAAATGGCTCTATTTGTGGGCCTCAGTTAAGTCATCCAGAGATAGAAAACTATATCTATCTGGGCCAAAGAGTTACCTTCCTGGAATTTTTAAGTCTTTGGAACAGATACAGCTTTGAAGCCAATGAAAGCTGAATCTATGACCTAAAACTGCCACTGTTGGGGTGACTGTGTTTTCTGCCAGAGAAAGCCAATCTACACTGAAAAAAATAAAATAAAATAAACCAACCCACCAGAAGAAGGGAAGGGAAGGGGAGGGAAGGGGAGGGAAGGGGAGGGGAGGGGAGGGGAGGGGAGGGGAGGGGGTGGGGAGGGAGGAAAAAGAAAAAGATCATGACAACAAAGGGCTCTGGCTATGTTTCAAATACTATTTTTCCCCTGTGACCTAGCTGCATCCCAGATCTTCCAGCAGCTTGACCATTCAACTTCTTGAACTCGAAAAAATCAAATCCATAAAAATATCAATAAACAAACTTCTCCTGTCAATGAATTCCCCCATTATATTTAAACTAGCTCAAACTGGGTTTTTCATCACTTACAGCCATGAATCTTTTCTCATACAGAGGAAAATGTAAAAGATATCCACATACAAAAGAATAAAGCTGTACCCTTCTTTACCTTACACCACATTCAAAAATTAACTCAAAATGATACCTGTTGGAATAGCTGTTATCAACAGGACAAGTAATAAGTTTTGGAGAGGGTACAGAGAGAAAGAACCCTCATACACTGCTGGTAGGACTGCAAACTGGTACAGCCACTATGGAAAACGGTATGGAGGTTCCTCAAAAAAACTAAGAATTGATCTACCATATGATCCAGCAATCCCTCTACTGGGTATTTACCTCAAAGACTTGAAAACACATATATGAAAAGATATTTGCACACAGTTATTCATAGCAGCATTATTCACAGTGGCAAGGACATGCAAGCAAATGAAGTGTCCTACGATAGATGACTGGATGAAGCTGTGGTACATATATACAATGGAATATTACTCAGCCATAAAAAGAGATGAATATACTGCCATTTGTGACAACATGGATGGACCTCAAGATAACCATGCTAAGCAAAATAAGCCAGACAGAAACAGTTGAAAACCACATGATATCACTTATATGTGGGATATAAACCTAAAAGCAACAAGCAAACAGGACAAACAAACAGAAACTCATGGACACGGACAATAGACTAGTGGTTACCAGAGGGTAGAGGAGGAGTAAAGGGGAGTAGATGGGGTAAAAGCAGTCAGATATGTGGGGACAGAAAGAAATCTAACTATGGGCAGTGAACACACAATACAATGTGTGTGTGTATGTGTGTGTGCGCACGCACACCTTACTGTTTGATTGTCCACCTGAAACACTGGCTTTCATTAACCAATGTCAATAATAATAATAATAATAAATTCAAATGCATTAAAAATCTAAATTAAGAGTTCATACTATAAAATCCTTCAAAGAAAGCGTAGGAAAAAAGCTTCATGACATTGGATTTGGCAATTTCTTAGATATGACACCAAAAGCATAGGCAACAAAACAAAGAACAGATAAACTAGATATTAAAATTCAAAAAGGCTGTGCAGCACAGTCCACATTCAAGAATGAAAAGGCAAGCTATGGAGTGCAAGAAGAATTTGCAAATCACATACCTGGTAAGGGGTTAAAATCTAAATATATAAAAAACACTTAAACCTCAATAATGAAAAAATAATAATAATCCTATTTTAAAATGGGCAAAGAACTTGACAGCATTACTCCAAAGATAAACAAATGGTCAGTAAGCATATGAAAAAATGCTCAATATCACTAATCATTAGAGAAATGCAAATCAAACCCACAATGAGATCTTTTACACCCAATTAGAATGGCTACTATAAAAATAAAAAAAAATTTTAAAAAAAAACAGAAAATAACAAGTGTTGGCAGGCATGTGAAAAAACTGAAACCCTTGTACATTACTGGTAAGAGTGTCAACAACTGCAGAAAACAGTATGGCGGTTCAAAAAATTAAATGTAGAATTACCAATTGGTCAAGCAATTCTTCTTCTAGGTATATACCCAGAAGAATTGAAATCAGGATCTCAGATATTTGTACATCCATATTCACAGTATATCATTATTCACAACAGCCAAAAGCAGAAACAACCCAAATGCCCATCAAGAGATAAATAAAGAAAATATGGTATATACAAATAATGGAATATTCAGCCTTAAAAAAGATATTCTGACACATGCCCCAACATGAACACTTATGACATTATGCTAAGTGAAACAGCCAATCACACACACAATAAAATACTGTATGATTTCATTTATGAGGTATCTAGATAGTTAAATTAATAGAAACATGAAGTAGAATTGCCTGGGGCTGGAGGATGGGGGAAATAAGGACTGTTATTTAATAGGTACAAGAGTTTTAGTTTTTCAAGATAAATTCTGGAGATGGTTGCATAACAGTATGACTATACTTAACACTGCTGAAATGTACACTTAAAAATTATCTTAGGTAAATTTAATGTTAGGTACATTTTATCACAATGTAAAAAAAAGGGATTACTACAAGTAATATCAGAACCAATTCTGAATATTATATTTCTTTTTTAAAGAGATATGCTTCATTCTCAATTTTTATACCTCTATCAGTGGCAGATGCTGAAATAGATAATAAGAATAAGAGGACTTAAGTTATTTATTTATGCCTGAGAGACCTAGGAGAAGAAAACCAAACAAGCTTCTCTCTCTCTCATTTTTCCTCATTTCTCATTTTCTCTATTCTCATTTTTTAAATGCCAGTTCCTAGTTTTGCTTTATCTTTAACATGTTAAAGATACACTGTACCTAAAATGTAAGTAGGACAATGCATGTATAGTATCAGCTTTGAAGTCTATACACAAAGAATCTTGCAACAATTCATTGCTATTTAGGATGTGAGGAGCATAACATTGTGGTTTCTAGGCAACTGCAGATCTTTCAGAGAAGTATTTGCAGGTATATTCAAGATAAAAAACAAAGAAATTCTGTTCTGCAAATTGATGACTTCTGTTTTCCTTCTGAATATTAGATTCTTAAAAGAAAATTATAATACCTTCATAGTCCTCGATTCAATAAGCAGCTAAATCTGTTTGATTTACCTATATTGTATACATGTAGGATGACGAAATAAACATTTTACCTCGGTTTAGTCACTGCTACACAATTCAAAAGGCTACAAAAAGATTATTTGGAAATAAAACCGTTGAAAGAACTAACTAAGTGATCTATACAGCAAGCATCATTAACAATCAAATTATTTTTTTTTAGTTGTTTAAACAATCAGATCTTTTAAGTCCTTTTCACTGGAAAACTCATTACGGAAATATTTAAGACAACTGGTTAGAAATTATTTTCTTGAGATTTATGTTTTACTTGTTAGGTTCTGTTTCATCATTTAATCTAAGAAAAAAAGTTAATATAAAAATCAGGAAAAGGCTTTGCGACTCTTAAGGTGTTGAGGCTGAGCATCTTTACTAGTAAAGTGTAGAGTTCACTGAATCATTCCACAAAAGTTGATTGCTGATGCTTATTATAGGACTTGTGCTGTACTCTGTAAGTCTTGGAACAGCAAAGATTATCAAACTCTTGTGAAGATTAAATTAGACAACAACATATGTAAACTGAAAATATTAATGAAAAAACCCAGTTGTTGCAAATGTAGGTTAGGTTAGTAGTGGAGTGGATAATTAAGTTGGGGTGGGTGGGTGCATCTTTTTAGGTGTAAAAGAATGAAATGAGATAAAAATAGAGCTCTACAGCACACAAAAAGCACAGGAATAGAAGAATGCCAATGATCAAAAAAGAAAAAAAAACAGCTAAAATATTCTGATACATATGAAGTCCAATCCAAACATATCATGAAAATATAGTTATATGATATTAAGAAAGGTTCTCTAATTGCCATTATGTTGCCTCTCCTCTGATAATCATCAAGAGAAAATAGTTAAGAGTTAAGACAAATATTAAAGGCAAGAATCAGAGGGAAGTAAAATAACATAACGCTATCCCTAACTCCAATTTATAACAGGTTATAGAAATAAGAGTAAAAATATTAATCTTAAATTCCCATAATTAAAAAAATGAACACTTTCTAAAAGAGTTTTTACAAACACCCAGAAACCATCTTAATGTCTCTGAAGAAGGAAAGGAATATAAACAGGGGTTCTTAAAAGGTTCTTTTTTACCTTCTCTAATGAGATAAACATTTTCTTAAAAAGAAAAACTTCTAAAGTATTAACCTTTTTTGTACCTGTTTTTATCTTTATGGAAAAACATACTAGACCTAAATTCAAGAAGCACAAATTTTAATTTATATATTAATCAAATTTCTGTAATTGTTACATTATAAACAGATGTGTTAAAGAGTATGTTATGTAGTTTTTAGATAATTTATTATTTCCTGTAGTAAAATACTTTAGAGACCAAAAGATGTGTCTGCGGTACTAGGCACTAGTGATAGAAAAAAATGCTCCTCAATAGAGAATTATTCATTTTCCCTATGCTGATAGGCAGCATAATGTAATACCTAGAGCCCAGACTCTGCAGCCGGATTTGAATCCAGCTAGCTCTTTCTTAACCTCTTTGTCAGTTTCCTAATATATAAAATACTGACAACTCATTGGGTTTTTATGAAAATGAAATGCATTAATATGTATAAAAGCATTCAAAAAAGTACTGACACTATATATGCTACATAAAATACCAAAAAAAAAAAAAAAGTAAACCATGGCCGACCAAAGAACAAAACTATCTCCAATTTCAGAAAGTCAGTACAAAGGTGAACTCCCTAGGTTCTTCTAAGACTAAATCGAGTGATATAGAAACAAAATTCTAATAAAATGACATGAGAAAGTTGACGCTAAACAGAAAATAGAGACTGGTAGTATTTCAATTATTGTATATCCAAAACTACCCTAAATATTTGGAACAGCTCTTCGTAGAACAACAGCCTCATCACAACGAGGTACAATTTGACCCCTGAACAATGGGGGTTTGAATTGTGGGGGTCAAATGAAAAATATCTGCAAATGAGTATACCATTGCAATTTGAGGGTCAACTGTATATGACACAAATGCTAGTACCAATAAAAAGCAGTACTTGGTCAAAGGTTCAGCATATGGTCAGAGATCCTAATTTCTAAACTAAACTGAAACACAGATCACTCAATTATTTACTCATTCAACTTATATTTACTCAGCTCTAGAGGTACCAGCTATGTTGCCAGGCTTGGCAAGGGTACAGAAATGAACATAAGACTAAAAAGAATTTGGGGAGATTTCTGCTCTGGTTAAGATAAGAGTAGCTTTTAGACTTCTGTCATCCAATCTATTTCTCTTGCAACATGTGAACCAAAATGAAATGGTCGAAGTAGGGTAATACAATTTCACACAGCAGTCTCTATAATAGAACTAATGCCGTAATTGTTTTTACTAGAAAAAAAAATAAAACAATACATGTATCATGGACACAGAGCTTTTTTTTTACATAGAAATTTTAGTTAATCTCTGCCATACAAATACAACAGTATAAATTTATTAAACAAATATAAGATATTAAAAAAAATGACTGATTTCAACTTTATGTCTGCAAACAAAAAAGATACTCTACCAAGTTATGTGAAGTCACTGTTTACCATCAATCAAAATGGACATTATTCAATTGTCTCTAACTATGTCTCCATACATGATCAGTTGCTTTATTTTCTATTTATTCCCATCCCCAAATCACTACCAAAAATCAACCAATACCAAAAATCAAAATTAAACCAAAGCCATCAAAACAGACAAACAGAAGAGAAAGAAAATATACAGGGAATATCAAAAGTTGAGAAATTTTAATCTTGCAATATATTTAAAATACAAAGTTTAACATTCTGAATATAGTTATTAAGGAGGAAAAATAGCTTTCTACTATGAAAGAAATTGTCCTCTGCAGCAGCATAAACAGGAGGGAGCTAACCATTAAAGAAGAGGAATTAAACAAGGGAAACCTCTTCCCTTTGGATAAAACAGATACTATAAAGAGTAGCTGATAATAAAATCATTTACTGTTTTCATCCAAAGCAGCAAATCTCAATATAGAGGGATAGGAGGGAGTAGGTGGTTTCAAGATGCCTCTTCCCAACTAGTCCTTATTGGAAGTCCAATACCCCTGTTCATGTTGAGAATCACTGCAAATGAGAGCCATCGTTAGGATGAAAATGTGTCAAATTTCTTAAGTGTGATGGGACATAAAAAAAGATGCCAATCATTGATTTAGAGCATCTGTACAAAATAAACTCTTTCTCACTACTGGGCTCTTGTGGGTTCTAGTCACCCTTGCTTCAGTGAAGTGGTGTTCAAATTTCTCTTTGCAAGTAAGTGGAAATTATAATGATTATTATTAGTCACAAAACAGAAAGGTAAATAAGTCTGCTATTTGATTAGTGTCCTATTATTCTGGTAAAACCTTGGCAATCCTGAAATCCTTCAGACCTGACTTATTCTGAACAGTTAAATATTCCAGACTGCAGAAGTATTGCCTTATAAATTACCAATTTTTATTTTATAATTTGCTATAAGATTATTTTTTGAAGTATACCATCTTCTTTGCTTAAAAAGTGTTTTAAACTATAAAATAATACACAATTGTTGGAAAGACTTCAATAATTCCAAAATATAAGTTAAAAAGTCCCTTCCCTTACCATTCCCCACTCCTATTCCCCAGGAGGCAACTACTGTAAAATAACTTGGGGTGTATCCTTTTAGATCTCTTCAGAATACATACAAATTTTACACATAACTGTACGCACAAACTAGAGTAAACAAGATCTTGCGGTACATTCAGTTCTGCAACTTGCATTTTACACTAATAGACTGAATAGCCTTTTAAGTTTAAATATGCTGGTACACCTGACTTATTTGAACAACATATTCCACAGTATTTTTTCAACATTTCCTTACTGACAGGTACTTTTAGGCTGGAAACTACTTTTATCTGTTTTTTTGTAACATTTTCATCTTTTCCTTTATTGTCATTTCACACTGCCATTACTGTATCACCTATAGCATTTCTTCTCCTCACTTCTATCGAAAAACCTGGAAACCAGAGAACTTACTATGCTAGAATAGAGATCAAATTAAAAATTAAATGAGTTTTCATTGTTCACATATGAATACAATTTTGACTGCTATTTTAACTTCTCAGAGGTCCTTAATGCTTCTAGATTCTTGAGGGGTAAAGCTCCCAGATCATTAACTTTCAGACAGGTGAAATATCACTATTATTACTAATATACTAATAGGTTCTGTTTATATTCTCAAGTGGAAAATACTTTGTTTAAAAAAACCAGAGGAAGCAAATGAATCAGGAAATTTGCCACTATTTCAGTAAATGTCATAACAGTATGTGCATCATTACAAAAATAGTATAATCTATCCATCACACTTGTCTAATTCCGTCCCTATACCCAGTCAGTTGATTACATAAACCACTACTACTATAGTGGACACTTGTGGTTTTTGTTTTAATTAAAAAGTACTGGGTGACACTTATTAACAAAATTAAGTAAGTTTCCATTGTATCATTCAACAGTAAGTCATATATATATACATAATGCATTGTGTTTACACCGCCCAGTTAGATTTCCTTTGGTCACCAAATATTTAACCCCTTTTACCTCTACCTCATCCCGGTCCCCTTCCCTCTGGTAACAACTAATCCACTGTCCATGTCCGTGAGTCATTGTTTGTTTGTCATGTTTGTTTGTTCAGTTTTATATCCTACAAGTGAATGAAATCATGTGGTTTTCAATTTTTTGTTTGGCTTATTTCGCTTAGCATGATTATCTCAAGATCTATCCATGTTATCACAAATGGCAGCATTTTCTCTTCTTATGGCAGAGTAATATTCCATTGTATATATGTTACCAGAGATTCTTTATCCAATCATCTATTCTAGGACAATTTGGTTGCTTCCATGTCCTGGCCACTGTGAATACTGCTGCTATGAACATGTGTCTTTATGGATAAATGTTTTCAGATTTTTTGAGTAAATACCCAGAAGAGGAATTGCTGGATCATATGGTAATTCAATTCTTAGTTTTTTGAGGAACCTTCACCCTGCTTTCCATAGTGGCTGTACCAATTTATATTCTCATCAGCAGTGTATAAGGGTTCTTTTTTCCCCACCACCTCTCCAACACTTGTTATTACTTGATGATAGCCATTCTAACAGGTGAGAGATGGTATCACATTGTGGTTCTGATTTGTATTTCCCTAATAGTGAAGTTGGCATTTTCTCATGTGTCTGTTGGCCATTTGTATGACTTCTTCAGAGAAGTATCTGTTCAGGTCTTCTGACCATTTTTAACTGGACTTTTTTTTCTTTATTGTTGAGCTGTATGAGTTCTTTGTGTACTTTGGATATTAGGTCCTTGCCAGAGGTGTTGTTTGCAAATATATTCTCTCATTTGGATGGCTGCCTCTTTGCCTTGTGGACAGCATTTTAGTTATAGTCCCATTCATTTATTCTTGCTTTTATTTCCCTTGCTTTTGAGGTCAAATTCATAAAACCCTCTCTAAATCCAAGGTCCATGAACTTAGTATCTACATTTTCTTCTATGCAATTTATGTTCAGATCTTATATTCAAGTCCTTGATCCATTTTAATTTTGGGGTATGGTGACAGACAACAGTCTAATTTCATTCTTTTGCATGTGGCTTTCCAGTTATCCCAGCATCATTTACTGAAGAGGCTTTCCTTTCTCCCTTGTATGATTCTGGCTCCTTTGTTGAAAATTATGTGTCCATATATATGGGAATTTACTTCTGAACTCTCGATTCTGTGTGTTTTTCTGCCAATGCCATGCTGTTTTGATTATTGCCACTTTGTAGTATAATTTGAAGTCAAGCACAGTGATACCTCCAGATAATCCCCCCACCACCACCCGCCCCAGGACTGCTCTGGGTATTCAGGGTCTTTTAATTTTTTTGTATCTTCTTCAATTTCTTATAATAGTGTCTTATAGTTTTCAGTGTATAGGTCCTTCACGTATTTTGTTAGGTTTATTCCTAGGAATTTGATTCTTTTTGTTGCAATTGCAAAAGGAATTATTTTCTTTCATTTATTTTTCTGAAAATTCATTATTAGAATAAAAAATGCTATGGATTTTTGAGCACTGATTTTTTTAATCTTGAAACATTTACTGTATTTTTTTATTATTTCTAAAAGTGCTTTAGTGGAGTCTTTATGGTTTTTTATATAGAGAATCACGTCATCTGCAAAAAGTGATAATTTGACTTCTTTCCCTATTTGGATGACTTTTATTTCTTTCTCTTGTCTGCTCTCACTAGGACTTCCAATATTATACTGAATGGACACATGTGGTTCAGTAACTCAAATACCCCCTTCCATCTGTGAGCCACTAACTTAATTTTTTTCTGTGTAACTATCCCTCCCCAATCATTAGGTATATAAGTCATTCTCATTTTCTCATCTTGGTCAGCATGACAAAAGGAGTCCTCTGCTGAAATTTCTGAAGAAAGGAAGCTGGTACAAGCTTGCACTCTGCTTTCCCTCTATCCCCCTTCCTCTCCTTTCCTTTACTTCTTTTCTTCCCCTTTTCCTTTCCTCTCACTTCCCCTTAATGCATAACAGAGATCATCATTCTTCCCCAGGATGTGAGGGTATGAAGATATGAAATCTAGAGCTAAGGGGGAACAGAAAGGATGATACTGAATGGAACCTGAGGACAATGGCAACAAGGGAAAACAGAGCCCAGAAATGGTTGGCTGGACACGTTTGACTCCAGAATCAAAATATGCCTAGACTTTTTAGTTATGTGTGCCTGTTCAGGTTGGATTTTCTGTCATGTGGAATATGAAGAATCCTAACCTCTACTGTTAGAATTTTATATTGGCATCTAGTCTTTGGACTCTAAGTATCATTTTTATTAAATAATTTCAACAAAACTACTTGTCAAGTTGTGGTCTAACAATGATTTTCTGCTTGAACAAAATCTTAAGATCAATTCCATTTATTTTAAGACTAAAACCATCCCTTTAAAATTTTTATCTTCTAACACATTTTCCAAAATTACTTTCATCAATAATATATATAATTTTTAACAGAAAGAAACTCAGCACAGCACACTCAATTTCCAAGTCTTAGAAACTAAAGAAATCTTCAATGTTTTGGGGGAGATTACTAAAGCAAAAAAAAAAAAAATGAAGTACAGAATTTCTATCCAGATTATTTCTTTTTCCTGGCATTCTGATTCTAGGGTTTTGATTATCTTTCTGGAATGAAAGCTATTCGTAATCTAGTTAGCCAATATTCCTTGTGGTACCAGGCAACGATTTAATTAAATCGATCATTAAAATAAGCTAGTTACATAATTCAATCTAAGGCTGATGAAAAACACAATTTAGCCTCTGGTATAGCACATTTACCTAATATCCAACTTTTTATTCATGTAATTTCACTTCTGAGAACTGAAAAAAATTTTAACTTACCTCAATTGTTTCGCATAGTTCTGTTCAATTTCTATCCTCTCTTTAACAAATTTGGCATATCTTTCCAAGAAGTCAATTCCCCATTGGGTATGCTTGTCTAAGCTGTCGAACTGATCCTAGAAAAAGAAAATAAAAGCATACTGAAAAGTCTAAAATTTTATCCACAAATGTTTTAACCAGCTTCTGATATTTGTCCAGAGAGTCAAAGAGGTACAAAAGGAAAGACCTAGGCTCTTCTGTTCTCTACCCACCTCATCCTTTAAGACCTAGACAGAAGTAGGTTCATCAGCATAAATCATACTATTATATGCCTGGATGCTATTACGCCTGAGGTTCCCCCTGGCTGCAACACCCTCCCCTGTCAACTTTTCACAATTAAATCTTATTCCTCCTTTGAGATTCAGTTGAAGTACTATATCCTCCAGAAAATGGCCCTAAACTCTCGGATTGGGTAAGTGGTCTTTGTCTGGGTCCCCAAGGCTCCCTAAAAATTACTCTTATTTACTTACACTACTACACTGAGGGCAGGAACCATGTATTATTCAACTCTGAACTCCCAAAGCATAAGCATCCTGCCTGGCATCACAACAAGTACTCAATGAAGATTTGTGTAGCTGAACAGAGTCCAATATAACTAGCTTCAAAGTCTGGGTTCTACATTTACCAGATGTCTGACGTTGGGCAAGTAAGTTATCAAGGCTCTTTGAACTTTTCCCGTCTTAAAATGGGAGTCCCATCACCCATCTCAATAGGATTAGGTTGGTGTCATTAAGTGTCCCGCAATGCAGTAAACACAATATTAACACATAATAAAGTATCGCTGTCCCACAAGCCTCTTTCGATCCTCAAAAAATATTCCCTTCTACCTGTTGCCTGAGAAAACTTCATTCCCTATCCCTTAAAAGTAATCTCCAAATTGACTAATAACATGGTATTCTCTCCCTCTCCCATACTGAAAGTCTATAATGCTGACAAAATATTCAAATATCCCTTTCTACATCTATAGCTGTTTTTCTTTCCTAAATAACCCATAGTTCAATCACATTTTTATTTACAAATGAATTATTTCCAAGTATTTGCTTTTTATCTCTTTTCCTGTCTATATTTTCTTACGTCATTTGAAAATTCTACTGGTAAAGGCAAATTCTCTCCAAAGAGCAAAGACAGAATTTCATCTGGCTTTCACGGTTTGGTATTACTATTCTAATTCTATTGTTTCATGTACTTTTCATCATCATTTGGCTTCCAAAGTAGACTTGACAACAGCAAGAGAATGAACTACTCAGTAAACTTAATTGAAATATTGGTACTACTTCCCATTATAAATTGGAATTCTCTTTTAAATTAAAAAATTTTCAACAAAATATTTGAAAAACAGAACAGTCTGAAGTTGAAACAATCATCCTTCATTTTTCCAAAATACTTTGAAAATTTCTTCCATCTTCGAATTTTACATTATACTTTATCTTCTAAATGAAATCTCCAAATTTTTATTACAAACCCCTCTCACATCAGTAAAAAATCTGAACACATACCTCTATTATATGTATATTTATTTATAAATATATATGCTATACTATTAAATTATGTAATTATGAAATCCACAAAAAAAGAAATTTTAGATGAAAATAAGCATTATTTTAAAATAGTTACTTAACAAACAAAAGCCTTTGAGCCATGACTTTTTAAAATATTAACAATTTTAGTGGGTACAATGACTTGACTGCTTCATTATATGTTTCATTATTTCTAAGATCTTAGTTAATACTTAGAGCAAAACAATCTGAAGGCCTTGGTTCTTAAACTGTGACATTCAGTTTTTAGTGGCTGTCACAGCTAGGGACTAGTAAAATGTCACATTTCTTATTTTTAGATAACTTATAGAAGTTCTAGGCTCTTTTCTCCTTATCTCAGTGGATAATCCTGTGTGCTCTAACTTTAAAGAATCCTTCTTTAAATTATGAGTTATCCTTTACCTGACCTATATCAAGTCCTCCCTACCCTACTGATTGTTCTTGATATTTTTTGTTATCTTTACCTTCTCTTGTATCCATATAAAATTCCAGTTTTCTATTTAAGTTCATCGCCTTCTAAAGTAAATTAAGAATATATGGCTCCAAATTTACATATTCCCCTTGGTCTATTCCAAGCACTTTCAGGATTCCCAGAAACAATTAAATCATCTAAAGAATTTGGTATCTAAGATCTGTGTCAGATTGTTTTAAGAAATTAAATATAATTCCTATATTCTCCAATACTCAAAATCATTCATCCTGTAATTTCACTGGACAGAACCTTAGACTATATCTATACATGAATTTTCCAAAAAGTACATTTAGAGTTGGTCACCATAACAAATATATAAAAGCTCAACTAATTGGAATACTGAAAAGTATGATCAAATTTTATTTTACAGTTACTGAAGGTTAAGTTACAAACTATAAAATCTCCTTGGATACAATTCTTAATTTTTAATGTTGGTTTCTAAAATATTCAAAAAATCAGTGGAAGCTGTACAAGCAGAAAACATTAGAGAAGCCCAATAATTGAGATATTTATATTTGACTACAGTTTTAATACACTTTTTAAGTAACAGATCCCAAATAAAAGCCAACTAAAAACCACAGTAATCAGCATTTAAAAGCAGATATACATATTTGACTACAAGTGAAGCAAAGTTCTCGGCTTGTAACCATTTTGAGAAAAAAATATTTAACGTGAAAAAAGTACCTCTAAAAGACAGAAGTCTTGAAATAGAAAACTTTAAATATTGTCACCTTATATAGCCATATTATAAATTAATTTTTGCCTCAAACAGTAAATCCACAAATAAAATTACAAATAAGGATTTATGTTGGACAGACTTATTGACATTTAAAATACAAAAGAAACTTTTTGAAGTAAATATATCCTGAAGATTTTATCATCTTCATAATAAAACAAAATATGAAGCTTGGTCATTTTTTTCTTATCTCCTCCCAGTTCAAAATGCTTGCATCTCTTAATAGCAAGCTTTCTCTTAGATCTGCAGTTGGGCTCAATGCATTCAAGCTTCAAGACGATCTTTGAAATTTTACTCTTTTTTGTAGAAAATCGGCTTAGTCCGCTCACCATAACCACTCTGCTTCCTGCCATAACGCCACTTTCCTTGTGCATACAAAAAATCCTTGCCCTTCTTGTATTGTGTCACTTTTTGGGGTTGGTGTTTGCCACACTTCTTATAGGAATGTTCACCATGTTTGGGAGACCGCTATAGGCAAGGAAAGCCAGAAGAAATATTTTTTAAGATATATTTAATCCGCTGATTAACATTACCTGGGTTTTCAACTAGACATACTAATTACATTAATATATATTACATTAAGAAATTACATTAATACGCTAAGAAACACTGTAAAAATCAAAAGTGAGTGATTTAAATATTGAAAGGAAGTGAGCACATGAACTAATTTAGCCGTATTTCTATAAATAAAAAGGCAAAGAAAATAGTAAGAGATACAAACAAGATTCATACTTGAAATGTTAAAATAGTCAGTGAACAAATGTTTTAATTCTGTAATTTTACTAGGTATTTTTTTCTCTAAGCAGAACTCAACAAAAACAGATCAATTTTGAAATTGCAAAAAACTTCACCATAAAATTGATCTTGGTCTCATTACTCTGAGTCCAAGAAACATATGATAACAAAATACGAGTTTTTCATTTTTAAATACCAGTTTCAAACAATTATCCAAATACCTTCCATCATTTGCTCACAATGATTTTAGTATTTTTATGGGATGCAATGACTTAAATGTTAAAACTTCATCACACAGCCTAGCAAATGCAAGGCACTTATTTGCTGATTGAATAACCATTCTATTTGTATAGTACTTCTATATTTACCAAGTATTTTCATGTATCTTAGCAGGTGTCACCTACAAAACCCTCTTGATTAGGCATTTTACAAACGAGAAAACAAAATTTCTGAAATTAAGAAATTCAACCAATGTTTTGACTCCAAACCTCATTTTTTTCCTACAATACACTATTATTTAGTTTTTTGTTTTTTTTTTTTAAAAAAAAAGCTTAGTAATTAATGTTTATTAGTAAATAATGGTTCCAGACCCTTCATTTTGTAAATATGGAAGCTGATAGCCAGAATGCTTAAGTGATGTGCCCATAGCTGGCTAGCAACCAAAACTGGATGGGGGCTAGATAGAGTCTCTCTTAAAATCACTGTCAGTTTATATTTTTAGAATCCAAATGAATAACTGTTGTGAATAGTTATTAAAAATGGTGTACTTCTTCCACCAGGAGAGAAAGATAAGGCGAAAAAAATTGTCAGTCACTGGGGAGTTTTGATGAAAGGAACAAATCAAAAATCTCAGAGTTAGAAATTACCTAATACAAACACACAATGAATACTTAAATTCTGTTTACAACATTCTCGGTAAGTCACACAGCCTTTCTTTAGGGATCATACCACTAGTGATCAAAACAAAAACTCTAGAAGCATGAGAGAAAATGGCTGGAGACTGACAAACGGTTTTTACTACCACAAAATAAAGTAGAAAGCTCTTAATTAAAAAAATAAGAATCGAAATCATAAAAGCCTTAGGTCTTCAAAGGTAATACCCTCCAATCTCTTTAGGTTCAAAGCCTGAGATCACATTTCTCCCTAGTCTATTCCACCTTGAACTATGGAAAATGTTGAGGAATGCCCAAGACAAACTAAAGTGAAAGAATCTAAGCAGTATTCTAAGTTAGAAATAAATGAGATTAAGTCATCAAAATAGGAAACTTATCTTCATTTCGCTTTTCTACCTGCAGCACTGTAGCATTGCTCTTATTTCTATGGATTTATTCTAGATTGCTAGCTGAATCTAACTTCTTCCATTTCTTCACCCTCTCACCCCGTTTTCCAACCAAGTCATTTTTACCACAGTTTCTGTGAAATGCATCTCTCATTTTATCATCTCATATTTAAATTAAAGAAAGCTCTCATTTTCTTTCCTTTAAATGTTTTTTAAATGTATAAAGTATTTAGAGTTACTTTATCTTATTCATTTGGGAACACAAAGAAAACATTTTAAATTAAAGCTGGCAATAACACCAACTTAAGTCCACACTAATCAGTATAAATCAAATGAATTTTATGTCGCTCCAAGGGTCTACTATATAATAATGTGTTAATAAATACTATATTTACTCGATCTTACTTTTATCTTTTATGACATCTTCAATGTAGTCTAATTTTAAAAACTACTTTATGTATTATAAAATGTTATAATTTTTTGAGAAGTCATTATTTAATATTCGATCCTTGTTTTTCTAATTACTTTGATACAGACTTGCATCCAAATGAAGTCCCAATAAAGTACTTCTGGTAAATCACAAGGGTCACAATTGTTTTAAAAGACTTTCTTCTCTAAAAAGCAGAATAATGACTTTGCTGTCCTAGTTTGGACTTACTCTTTGACTCTGATTTTCTGCCAAAGTTTCTCTAACACTTCTGAATACCAAAGTACAGCCAAAAACATTTTTAAGATCTAACACAAATGACTTTTCTCATTCTTTTATTCATATAGGACTGTAGAAACTTTTTCTTTTTGTTTAAGTCTCATGGAGCCAAGAAATGAATTTACAATTCAGGGTCAACAACATCTACCCCCAAAGTAAGTTAAGGAATATTTTAAGTTTTAAAAAAACAACTTAATTATTTGGATTTGTTTTCTCATGGTTTTATTTTGTTTTGTTTTTAAAAGATAGATGCAAACTTGAATATGTAGTAAACTCACCTGACATTTTTTAGTTTTTAATCAAAAATTTTAAGTAAATTTTAAATTAAGCTCTTAGTGACTTCAAAATCTAACCAGATGCTCCTTCCAATACTCTACTGTGTATTTTTTTACTTCTCTTCCTAAGACTTTCTCCTCTGCTCTACCTCAGCAACTTGCTCCAGTGGTCATTTTCATTGTCATTAGCAATAACTGAACACCCCCCACTTCCTCCCAATAAATTTCAAGAATCTCATTTTCAGATAGCTAGCCCTGCCTGTCAACTCACTCTAGTACCCTAAGGCCAAAATTTTTTTTTGACCCAACAGAGACCTCGATCCATTGATCCTGACACATTATTACTATCTCTCACCCCTCTCCTGTCTTCATTTCCTTCTTAACACAGCTTGAATTCCATGAGGCATTATTATAATCACTTCTTGCAAATGGCCTCACTCTCCTTGCCCTCTCTTGCTTTGCCAAATTTCAACCCTAGTTTTATATTCAACTCTTCACCCCACACCCTCTTCCATCCTGTTGAAGAAAGGTGAAAAGAAAAATAAATAAATAATTAAAATGCATGGAGGTAGGGTGGGTAGGAGGAAGGAAAGAGAAAAGAGAAGATGGATAGACAAACCACACTGACCGGTCGGTCATACTATGAAGTTTGTGCCTATTAACCTAATAGGCTTTAATGCCTAACCTATTTGCTATCTATCCCATTATCCTAGCAAACTATCTCATACCTTCTTTCAGCTTAAACTTACACCACCTCCTATCCATTTCACTCTCAGCCAGTACTCTTAACATTCCTCCTTCACTGAAGAAGCAATCATAAGACAATTTCTCACTCTCCAACTCTATTTTTACCACAAACACCCACATGCTTTTATTCTGCTTTCCTGCCTATTGCTTTGGGTAAACTGTCCACAACCCTAGTGCTTCTGCTTACTAAAAGAACTAGTGCAGTTTCAAGTTTAGCTGTTAAAATGTTTAAGATCCTAAGCCTATATATGCTTGACATATTCCAGGAAGAAGCAAGCTCACAGCTGAATGAACTGAGGGAAGAGCAGCAGAAGCAGCAGAAGGTGTGGAGGGATCAGAAAACAGATCGCATGTGCTTTTTTATCTTCCATTGTAGGAGCTTAGCTTGAACCATGAGTGAGATCCCTGTTGCAGACTATAAAAACACTGTCCCGCAAGCCCTCCCCCCTTGCTTCCTTCTAAAAGGGTTAGAATCAGAACATCGAAGCTGTCAATGCTGCTCCATGAAAAGGAATGTGGGATGGACTGATTGAAAATATCGAGTAGAAACTGGCTGAGTGAGGTATAGATCAGGGGTCCCCAACACCTGGAACTGGGGTTGGAACCAGGCCAATCAGCAGGAGTTAAGTGGCAGGCCAGCAAGTGAAGCTTCATCTGTATTTGCAGCCGCTCCCCAGTGCCATAGCATCACTGCCTCAGCTCCACCTCAGATCCACCTCGGACCATCAGGGATTAGATTCTTATAGAAGCACGGTTCCTAGCGCCAAGAAGGCTGGAGACAGCTGGTGCATATCACCGTAATAGATACTGTCAGGAGGGAAAGTCAGCCTGAGTATCAGTAGGAATAAGAAATAAAGATGATGATATAATGGACATAGGAGATTGTCATAGTAATGTCGTTTTGGCTATTGCATGCTGAAGCAGTGATCCGATTAAGAAACTTTGTGGTATCCATTAAAAAAAGAAAGAGAGAGGGTGTTTAACATGGAGAGGGTATAGAACTGCAGAATCGACATTCTGACTGGAAATTTGTTTTTGGTTCCACTGACCCTATCTGGCAGAAAGGGCTCTCTCTGGCATTAAACTGATGGAAAACATAAAACTTTTCTATGTTTTACATCATTACAACCTGAAAATATTTCCCAAGCACAGGGACAGACAGGCTCCACACTACCACGGAAAGCTTTTACTACAGTGGCCGTGGCACATAATAATCATTAAGGTAGTTTCTATGGACCTGTGCCCTTGTACAGGACCTTAGGTCCTCAGTGAAGAATTTATAGCAGTTCTCTGAAGACCATCAAGCTAGATCTGAAAGGACTGTAGTGGCCTCTAAATATGTAATGCTAAGGAAACAGGCTCCCCTGTGCTGAAACAGGTCAGTAGCTGATTGGGATGTAATCTATGCACTCAAAATTGAGGTGCTATGAGAGGAAATCTATTCCCAAGCACCAAAGATAGTGCTACTGTCAGAGATAAAAGAAATTCCTCCTGAACCACATACTCTATTTCTTACAGGAAATTCAGCTCCATTGTAACCTTACAGAAAAATCTTTAAAATGTAGTCCATAGTTGACTGAAACATCATTATGTGGCACATGACTACTTTGGATGTCTCATATAAGTGGAATCATACAGTATTTCATTTGTCTTGTTACTGTGTTATTTCACTTAGCATGTCTGCAAGGTTCTTCCATATTGTAGCATATGTCAGTTTCTTTCCTTTTTAAAGCTAAATAATATTCTGTTGTATGTGCATACCATTTTGGTTATCCAATTCATCTGTCAATAGATACTTGCGTTGCTTTTACCTTCTGTCTATTATGAAAAATACTATGAACGTAGATGTACAAATATCTCTTTAACCCTTTTCTCATTTAGAAAAAAAAGTGCAGCTTGTTGGCAGCATTCATTTAATATCACACATAGGAATGCCACGTTTTCTAGGATTTGACTCTTTCAGAGATTGCACTACTGAAATAGTATCAATAGAATGATGTCATTTGTTTCCAAAGACTATCAATATATTAGACCGATGCAAAAATAATAGAAGCGAGATATTTCATGACAAACTTTGAGAGTAAAGTTAGGACTGTAATCCATGAGTTATCTTGGGGCAAATGCTGCAGCCACAAGTGCCGCCAGCGAGTATTCTCATGACAAACATGAAAAGGGTTAAAACTCTGCTTCAAATTCTTTTGGGTATACACCCAGAAGTGGAATGGCTGAATCATATGGTAAATCCATGGTTAATTTTTGAGGAACTGCCATACTGGTTTTACAGTGGCTATATCATTTTACATTCCTACTAACAGTGCACAAGGGTTCCAATTTCTCCATTCTTGCCAACACTTGTTATTTTCTGATTTTTCTGATACAGCTATTGTAATGGGTGTGAACTGTGTCTCATTGTAGTTCTGATTTGCATTTCTGTAATGATCAGTGATCTTAAACAGCTTTTCAAGTGCTTACTGGCCACCTGTAGATCTTCCTTAAATAAACGTCTCTGCAAGTTCTTTGCCCACTTCTTTATAGAGTTTTTTGTTGTTGAGTTGTAGGAATTATTTATATATTCTGAATGCTAATTCCTATTCAGATATATCATTTGCAAATATATTCTCCTAGTCTGTGGGTTGCTTTTTCACTATATCATACAGCTCTTTAATGCATGAAAGTTTTAAATTTCGATGAAGTCCAATTTATCTGTTTTGTGGTCCGTACTTTTGGTGTCATACACAAGAAATCACTACCAAATCTAATGTCATGAAACTTTCCTCTATGTTTTCTTCTAAGAATTTTATAATTTTAGCTTTCACATTTAGATCTTTGATTCATTATTCATTTTGAGTTAATTTTTTTCATGTTGAAGGTAAAGGTTCATCTTCATTCTTTTACATGTGACTCTCCAGCTTTCCCAGAACCATTAGTTGAAAAGATCCCATTAAATGGTCTTGGTACCTCTGCTGAAAGTCACTTGATCATATATGTGAAGGTTTATTCTGGACTTCCTGTTGTGTACCATACTATAGCTCCGTAACAAGTTGGAAATCAGGAAGAGTGACCTCCTCAAGCATGTTCTTCTTTTTGAAGATTATTTTGGCTATTCCCCTGAGGACCCATATCAGTTTTGGAATTGAATTTTCTATTCTGCAAAAAATTTCATTGTGATTTTGAATTACACTGAATCTGTAGGCCACTTTGAGTAGTATTAAAATCTTAACAATATTAAATCTTCCAATCCATGAACATGGATGTCTGTGTCTCAATTTCTTTCAGCAGCATTTTGTAGTTTTTGATTGATAAGTCTTTCACCTCCTTGATCATTTATTCCCAAATATTTTATTCGTTTTGATGCTATTATAAATGGAACTGTTTTCTTAATTTCCTCAGACTGTTCATTGTTAGTGTATAAAAATTCAATTGATTTCTGCATGTTGATTTTGTGCCCTACAATTTCAATGAATGTATTAGTTCTAAAAGTTTTCGTGGAACCTTTAGTATTCCTTTTCTATAAGATCACATCACCTGCAACCAGAGATAATTTTACTTCTTCCACATGAGGAAAGAGTGAAGAAATAAAATGGAGTCACTGCGGTCAAGCCGCTAAATTATTAAAATTAAGCAGGATGAGCTATGAGGAAAAGATTCTTGCTTTTAACTAAGAACTTAAACTTTTTAATTTTTTAATTGTGCCTGGAGATATATAGATATATTAATCCTACAGATAACCCTCTCATAATCCTCTAAAGAACTTATAGAAAAGTATGTTTACGTGGCCAGACCACCTGGCACCCATTATCCAGACTGCATGACATCTAGCTAATGACCATTCTGAACTAATCCAAGGGTTTAGAATGCAGGATTGATTTCTTCTCAAAAATGTGACTTTTACTATAAAAACTCTCAGCTTTCTTCTTTGGAACACACTAGGTATTAGGTATTGCCTAGCTGCCATCTCAATTTATAAATTTAATGACCCTTAAATAAATCTCTGTCATTTATTTCTATCCAAAGCTTCCTGACTCTCTTGTGCTCAGTAGACACTTTCAGGTTGGGTATCTTTTTCTACATAATTGCTCTGGCTAGAACTCCCAACACAATGTTGAATAGAAGTGGCAAAAGCAGGCATCCTTGTATTGCTCTTAGAGGGAAAGCTTTCAATCTTTCATCACTAAATATGTTAGCTATGGGTAAGCAGATAAATTTTAAACTGGGTCCTGAAAGATAGGTAGATTATGGACACCTAGAAGTAATGCATTTCAAGAGGAAAGAACTACATAATCAAAAGCAGAAAGAGAGAAAAGTAATTTTTTTAACACTTGTTAAAATCAGCCGAGATCAAAAAGGACAAATTCTCTCTATCCTTGTCAACCAATCAAATCCTATAATACACAAGATACAGCAATCCCTGTGTGTTGCCAATCTACAAATTCTACTAAGCAAGATGTATATTACTAACTAGTGATAAAACCCTGTGAGATGCAACAGCATAAATTCCTCTTGCATTTGGAAAATGCCTTTCCTAAGTTCAATATAGAGACTACCTTTTTTTAAAAGTGGCCATCCTTTTAGAAAGAAAAATATCAGGCTAATTTCTGAATTTCACTACGTAGTTCTTTGAAGGTTTTTTTTAAGCTACAAATTTCTAAGGAACAAATCATGTATAAAGCTTAATATAAAATACTTTCAGAAAGGTGACAAATTTTTAAAACTCTTATTCTATATGCTTCTAAAGTAATTAAATTCATGAAAGTTCTTTTTTATTAATATTCAAATGTAAAAGTTTATGTAGTGCTTTTTAAAATTATATAATTTTCTTTTTATTGTAGAATATATCAAACCTGTAAGAGTGTATGCAATGAATATGTACAATTTCTACTAACAAAACCATATATTTTCTGTATTTATTTCATTTAATACTAAAATTCTAATTTTAATACAAGTATTACTTATTTTGGCATTTACTTCATTTAATATTGAAATATCAGTTTAAGTACCAGTACTTTAAAGTATTCAGAATTCAGTAACTCCTTTAAAAAAACCAGTGAAACTAAAGCATTTAAAATACAGATTATAAACACATTTTATAAATATAAAATTGAATATATTGCAAAATGGCAAATATAAATTTATAAAATACGAATGTGAAACATACATGGTTATTTTAACATAAACTAACATGTAACAACACATTCTAAAATGAACTATACTGTACATACGCTGGTGACCATTTAATGACAAAACCTGAAAATAAAATTTCATTTGACCTTTTTTAAAGTAATCTTCCACTGAAAGAGCCAATAGATCACTTTTACTATGCATATTCTCATGCAAAGTTTTCCAGTATGTGCTGATACACTCTCTGAAAAGAGCAGTGAGGACACAGCTACAAGCTAACACTACATATTTTCCTCTAGCGATTTAGCCTTCCAGTAATCTCATGTCTTGCAAATTTTTGAGAAAATCTTTTAACGGTCTTTTGTTTTCTTAACAGGACCTTTTTTTACTGATAGAGAGCTATAGCTATTACTTCAAACTAGCATTTTTGGTTTGGTCTTTATCTCCTTCAATTTCATCATGTAGAGAGACGGAGGTTCCAACACGGTGACCTATATCATTTTCAGTACTTTCATGTTCATATTCTACTTATTCAGAAAGTCTGTGAATTAAATTACAATTATTCTTGTTACAGAGCTATAGTTTCTTCCTCTTGAAATGTATGGGGTTATAGAACAGTGACCTTTGTTTAAAATTCTAATCTGGGCACATCTCAAGATGCAAATGATTCAGATTTTTGAAATTCCAAAATAACTACATTACACCCATAAAAATAGTGGTAACATCAATACATTAAAATAGCACCTGGTATATCAGACCAATCATCAATACTGCAACAACTATGCACAAATAGTATGTTACTGTTTTCTGTGTTCACTTACAGCATCCATTCAGCTTTTAGTAAACTAAAAGCTTTAGGTATAGGATCTATTTATAATTCTATCGCGCACCTACCTCACTATCATTTACTAGCTCTTGATCTCTGAGCCTCAGCTCCACAGCTGTAAAACTGGATTCTAAAGTGAGAACATTAAGTGAAATTTAAATAAAGCATTCAACACATTGCTTTAGAATTGGTGGCTATTATTATTCATTCATTTAATTCAACAAGTTAATGCATGTTGAGTTTGACACTTGAGATACAATATGTATTAATCAAATAATCACAATTTCTCCTTAATTTCATTGGCTAGTACTCCTAGAATAATATTAAGTACAGTAATGATAGTTAACAATTTTTAGTGGTCAGATTCATATATGTGAAACTGGATTAACATTCAGGTTTTATGTCTTCAAGGGAGCTCAATATACAAATGTTGTAGTTACAAAAAAAAAAAAAAAAAGGATGATTGTTCTCTGCAGGAGTCCTTTAAAATATTATGCACTCTTAGTACAATTTAAATGATTTTATTGATCTAAAATAAATTTACATACTATCAGACAAATCTAAAACTTGAACCCAGGGTCATTCAGTGGTTACTTAAGGGTAAAACCAGGACTATAGTTAACTACCCTAAATCTAATTTTCTTTATGTTATACTCTTTTGCTCTGGCTTGGATTCCCTGGTCATCTGCTCTCATCGTTGTCCTTGCTACCTACTACTCTACCACTGTTCCTCTGTCCTCACACCAACAACACAATACATTTTCGTGGAGCTGACATTTTACCTTTTGTCCTGAGACCAGAGAAAGTGATTAGCAAAAAGGAGAGTCAAGAACAGAGCCAATCTTTATGTATACGCATTCATATTTTAACATGAAAATTACATAAAACAATGCAAAGTATCCCTTTACAGAGTCTGATTCATTGGCTTTTTTCTCCTAAGCTCATTTTTCCAAATACTCTAGTCTCTTTCCTTTTCCCCTGTTTTAGACTCAATCTACTCCATAAGTACAAGTTTAAGTATGAAATCTAATCATAGGCCTTTATGGCTAGAAGAGACTTCAAAGATCAGCCTATTTACAGATGAGGAAACTGAAGCCTAGAGATTAAACTATCTGCCCAAGGTAATAGAGCTGAGTAACAGAGCGGAATCAAGGATCCAGATGTCTTAATTGGTTTTTCCTGTTTTGCGCCTTCAAATCAATTCACTTAGTTAAGTAAATGCTCTCAGACTGTACCTATTAAAGAGAGCAAATGGGGTTCCTGGCTGTAATCTAATCTGAAGAGATACTTAGTTGTTGGTATATTCATGGGAATAAGTCCCAAGAGTGACCTCATACTACTTTTAGCATGTAATTATGTTTTAAATCCTGAGATAATTTAACTATATCCGTATATGCTCTATCACATTCTGGAAGAAGCAGAAGTGGTGCAAACTTTCATGGTTTATTTTCAGAAGTGGTACTGGAAAGTCTTAATATTTAGAATTAAAAACTATAATTAATGTTAGTATTAAAGTAAATTATTATATGGCAGATACAGAAGTATTGCACATTAATCAGAAGAGTCTCTAAGATTCAAATCAGGAATATTCAAAAAATATGCATAATATGTGCTTGGGATTCAGATTATCTATTTTGCAGATGTGCTAAGAATGGTACATCTCACCTCAATAGGTGAAATGTACTAAGAACAGTAGTATGCCAGGATGTGGAGTGTTGGCAGGAACTAGGAAGAAGTCTTAAGGCAACAGTTTTCCAGGGAGATTAAAATATTTAGCAGAGGCAAGATAACCAATAAGAAACTAAGGCTAAAACTTAAGTTTTTACCAGGGATCACCACAGCATATAAGATATTATTACTTAGTTACTATCATAGCACAGGTCTGGAGAATGTGATTTATTTTAAGCCCTGTGATTTTAAAGTTCTATAAGAATAAGCTAAGAAACTGCTTAGCACAGTGTTTGTGCATAGTAAATGCTCAGTGAATGTGTGAATAAAGTCAATTTTTACTTTAAAACATTTTTTAAAACTATTTTTCTTCCAGTCTTGGAATATGTTTTGAAGTTCTAAGAAATGTACACAACTGAACACAGCATAGGGTTAAGAGGTTTAAAATATCACACTCATGATTTCAATAAAGGAATCTTTTCTTTGTTGAAATACTCAAAAGTAGGTAATATATACAGCTCTTTCTCAGTTATCAAGTTATAGAAGAGAACAGTATTGTGTATGATTTTTTTTAAGTCCCTAAATTTGACTCTAGAACACAGGTGACACTGTTTTCATATTTACTTTCCAAATGTTTTCCTTCAGCTGATATCGATATTAATGTGCATTTTTTCATTTTACATCTGTTCATTTTGAGAGACCTGGTTGGCAGATGAAGAGTAATCAAAGACTGAACATTTGCCACTAGCAATGTCTATAGGAGACAGAATAGCAGTCTAGAGTTCAGATCCTGAAACCAGACTACCTGGGTTTGAATCCCAATCCCACCTCCCACTGGCTCTTAGGCCTGGCCCAAATTTCTTAATCTGTGTCCCACTTTCCTCATCTATAAAGTGGGAAATAATACTACTACCTCGTAGGGTTTTTATTAAAAGTAAATGAATATGAATAAAGCATATATGGTAAGTGTTTAATATATTACTTTTATTAATTTGGAACAACTAAGTGCTGACTGTAGTTTTAAAGAACCTTTTGATTTTTTTAACTGAATATTTTTCTAATTCTCATGAAGATATCACATATACAATGATATAACAAGATATATCAAACATTCAATACATCAAAAATCCTGATCTGATTTTAAACAAACTCTGAAAGTTTTTTTCAAAGGTGGCATGTGCCCCAACTTTTAAGTCAATTTAAACATGCTTCCAGATGAGCTTAATAGTGGGAAAAGCAAGCTGCCACAGCCCTAAACATCTGCACATATTCTTATTGGATATGCCAAAAATGCAAAGCCTCAACTGCTCTTTACCTGAGAACCTACAGACTTTTTAACTTTTCAAAGGAGCTTTGTGTTGACAGCATGATACAAATTTTTAAGGAGGAATGACTGTCCTTCCTCGAGATTATAGATACAGATTATAGATTAGATCATTCCGTGATTTTAATTTTTGTGACTATACAAATATCAGATTTTTTAAATTTAATGTCCATGTAAAAACAGAAGTTTCTCTTTGCAGACTAGTATTTGAATCTATAGCCAAATTTTTTAACTATGAGCAAATTGAGTTCTAGTTTCTTACTTTTGTTCTTGCTAATTAATGTCAAGGTAGAATATAGAAGCTATAAAAATTAAGTAAAGACTACACAGAAACTTCATCTCCTAATAACAAATATGAGTTAATACTGGATGCTGAACAATCTTTGGCTTACCTGAACATAGAAAATTGCATTCCAGATAGTTAATAAATATTGTTGCTCAGTCATTATATATGTACATCCATGCAACTTTCTTTGAAGAAATTCAGATTTTTAAAAATTACTAAAACTAAACAGATGAGTTAATTGCTTTAAGGAACTCACTAGCAGATTTCCTTGAGAATAAGCTGTCTTCATTTTAACTCAGTAAAAATCTATCAAAGGCCTGCTATATATTAGAGGTATTCAGATCACTTAAAATGCTTTTAAGTTTACAAAAATTAAGCTTGTACCAAATTTTCATGAAGATTTAAAGATAAATCTGTTTAAATACATGTAGATATATGACAGACTTGAAAACAGATATACAAGCCTCATTAGTTAAAAAACAATTGGTCTACAAGATAGTTCTCAACCAGGGTTAATTTTAACCCCTCCCCACCCAAGAAACACTTGGCAATGTCTGGAGACATTTTTGGATGTCACAATAGTTAGGGAGGGAGTGGGGACTACTGCTGATATCTAGTGGGTAGAGGCCAGGGATGCTGCTAAACCTTTTACAATGCGCAGGTCAGCTCTCCCTCTGCCTCAACCAAGAACTAGCCCAAATGTCAGGAGAGCTAAGGCTTAAGAAACCCTAGTCTACGCTTCCTCTAGAAGACACACTGGTAATCCCAAAACTGGAAACCCAGAAATTATTTGAAAATCACTTAGACAGAAATGCTCTGAAGAACTGACTGGGGTGGGGGGAGGGGGGAGGAGCACTTAGGTGAAAGAAGCAGAGTGCCCTCTAAGAGCCCTCACAGGTTTAAAAGACACATAGTTAATAAGATGAAGCCAAAAGCGTTTTAAGTTAAACTTTAAAGGATGGAAAATTGGGGGTGATGACATTCTGGGTAACATACTAAAGGGATGGCAGCAGTCAAAACTTCAAATTGGAAATGAGCATTGAATGTTGAGAACCATTAGTGAGGGAGACTCTTGACCTCCAAGATGAACATTTTTTGGTACAAGGAAATAAAATGTGAGAATTTAACAATTTCAAAACTGTAATATGTCCAGATAATGTTTAATGTTTCTGCCTCAGGATAAAAGCTATGGGGGGGGGAGAGGGATGTTAAAAACAAGACAACAGGCCCAAAATGGAGTCACTTACACTAAACCCCAGGTCACCAAACTGAGACTTTTGGCTCTCCCAGAAATGGAATCTTAAACCAGTCAATCAGAAATTGCCTGATCAGCACTAGTTAAATAATCTGCCTGAAAGATGCCAGCCGCCCCCTAAAAGAAAGTAGCCTTGCAATAACCAATCCACTTTTTTGCTTAATATAACTTATTTGTTCCTACTCCCTTCTGCCTATAAATGTCGCATTTTGTCTTGGAGCTCCTTTCTCTCTGTTAGACTGGATGCTGCCCAATTCAAGATTCATTGAATGAAGCCAATAAAGTCTTTAAAATTTATTTAATTTTTTTTAACAAGAAAAAGAATTCTCTGGCTTCCTAGGCATTCTTTAATGAACTGAATAAAAGTAATCTTAATACAGTTTGTACTCTGGAGGAAGTCTGATTAGTTACCGCTTAGGAAGAGTAAAACTAGTTACTTCTTTTCATGAGTCTTAGAAATAAAAATAAGCAATGAGAAATAAGTCCCCATTTCTGATACATCAAGAGTGAGAAGATCAGTGTTGAGTAGTCTCATTTAGTCTATAATAATCATTCCCTTAGAAGCATCCTCAACTCCTTTGCCCTTCTCTTGGTTTGCTGTACATCTGATAAATTTCAACCCTGGTTATATCCAGTTGTCTATACCTCCCCTTCCTTTACATACCCATAATTTAGTCAGCTAAAGGTGCCTGGAGAAAAAAAAGCCATCCATACTGCTTGGTCTCACTTTTAAATTTTGACCACAAATCTCATGAGGTCCCTCAGGGTTGCACCTCAATCCTATTACATTTTTCTAGTCTGTTCACTCTTCTCTTCACGACTATTTGCCACTTCCTCTTTCTTTTGAAACCTCCAATACCATCTTTCCTCATTCTCAGTTGTTCATTTAGGTTCTAATTCACTGGGAAAACTGAAGCAATCTACAGATAATTACCACATCTTTACATTATTAAACCATCAACCTGTACTCTGACTTCTTTGTTCCACTGGTCCATGTTCCTAAGATCAATTCCTTCATACGTGCACTGATCCTATGCTGTCTCTTAAGTACATTGCTTCTAAAATTGTACCCTCTCCTGCATTGTTGTTTTCCCTTTCCTCTAGATATTTTTTATTCATAAACATACACACTGTAATATCATCAATGTTAAAAGACAAAACCAAAAAAGTCCCTTACTCCATGTCCCCATCTAGCCCTTTTCTCTGCTTCCTTTCTTAGCAAATTCCTCCAGAGTTCTGTCTGTGTACTAGCTGTTTCTACTTCTCATACTTCCCATTTACTCTTTTTCTCACTTCCAAATGCTCTAGGGTCTATATTCTACAAAGACATTCTCCTACATAACTACCACCAAATCGGGAAATTAACATGATACAACACTACCATCTAATTCTCAGACCCCATTCAAGTTTGGTCAACTGATCCAACAACAACCTTTACAACAAGACCAGGTATATGTTACAATTATTGTCAAGTTTCCTTAGTCTCCTTCAATCTATAACAGTTCCTCAGTCTTTTCTTGTCTTTCATGACTTTGACACGTTTGAAGGCTTCAAGCCAGTTGTTTTATAGGATGACCATCAATTTGAGTTTGTCTAATCTTTCCCCAATTCAGATTCATGATCATCAATTTGAGTTTGTCTTATCCTTTCCTCATGATTCAGATGCATGATTTCTAGCATCTCTGGCAGGAAATGACACATTGTCCTCATTACATCCAATCAGGTGGCACATGACTTCGTCCCAGTACTGATGATGCTAACTGATAACTTAAGATAACTGTAAAGTTATTCTTTTTCCCTTTGTGATTAACTACGAAATATTTATTTCCTCATCAAACTTTCCACTTATTTATTTCTATCAGTATAGACTCATGGGTTCCTATTTTATTCCATGGATTATCATTCATAACTATCTTATTTTTATGCTCAAATTATCCCACATATAGGTAGTGGGAGCCCCTTTACACTGGTGCTTTTGACATGTTCTCATCATTCCGTGAGCACTTCCTTACTTTATGGCACAAGATATTTCAGGCTCACCTTGTACTTTCATTATCACAGCCCTAAAATTAGCGATTTCTGAGGAACTCTGGTTCCTTTTAGTGGAGAAAGATATTCAGAAGCCTAGATTTGGATACTAGGTATGATTGCTGCTATTGGTGTATCGCTACTACTGGCCCTCTTACAGAACAAATACAGAGTATATGTATACACATACACACACACACACACACACACACACACACACACACGATATACAGACAGACTTATACATTTACCTCTATTTTATATCTGTATATATTGAAAACCAGAAAAGTTCACACCAATGTATCTCATTTTAATCTAACACCACCAAAATCCTTTCAATATTTCTAATTCCTTTTTCCAAAGTAAAAACCTGGCTCCCTTTTGCCTTAATATATTTACTCATCCAAACAATCCTCAAAATGCAACCAATCTCCCATTGCTACTCTCCACCTAGGTACCATCCTGGCTGCAGTCAGCTTTCACACCACTTAGACTGCTGTCACTGCCCCTCTCCCTGATACTCTTGCATTGGGCTGATGACACTGCTCAACCATCCACATGGATTTCCCTTCACTCCACCTGGAGCCTGGCTGCCCTCCAGTATGTGTGCCTCATCAATTCCCTTGGGCTTCAATACACTGCAATGAGTTATAGCTGCCACTCTTCTCACCCTTCCACATAGCCATCTTCCTCATCCTACTCATGCTCTGACACCCCATACACTGAGCATGCCATCCCCTCATGTGGAGACTGTCCTCACCCCACTTAGGCTTTGACTTAACATTACAGGTCACCCTCCTGCACACAAGCCATCTTATAGGCTTTGACTTAACATTACAGGTCACCCTCCTGCACACAAGCCATCCTTAAGACTCAGGTTCTGTTACTCTGCTCCAGACCATCACAGATTCCAACCCTGTTACGCAACCAACCTTGCTTAGCCTCATCTAAATTGTTTAAAGGGAGAAGGAAAAGATCCTGCCATTTACTTTAGATTGTTTTATAACCCCCAACTTCCATGTCCTAACTGGAAGGATTCTTAATTCATATAGTTTGCTTATTTTAGAACCAAAGTGAATTTGTTTGTGTTCTAGACTTTTTAAAAAAAGTTTATCACAATTAAACAATTAGGCAGTCTGTGTCTATCCACTGTACTGAGAATTATAAGGATTAGAATTGATTAAAGAAACAAAAGGTAGAATATTAAAAACAGATGTTAATGCCTTATTATATCTTTTGGCTTTCTAGAATAAAAATGTTTTAACCACAAATGCATCAATGTAGGATATAGTTAAAGTAAGACATCTGAAATGGAAATATGGATTTTTCAAATTAAACCAAAGTATTTCTCTGTCCATCTGCCTTTATTGCTCAGGAAGGCTATGATTCTCAGTTTTACAGTGCATCATCACTTCCTTTACATTCACTTATATTTAAAAAGCATTTCTCCTTTGCTTTACTCCCATATCTGAGAAGCTTTGTACTGTAATTTCTTTTTGTTAGAGTATTTAAAGGTCTACTAAAAACTGGAAGAGCTTTATAGCATCAAGTGCAACAAGAAGTCTGTAGAATGAACATATACAACCTATTATATTGTATGTTAGTATCTTCTGTCATGTATTTAAGATAAAAATCATAGTTGGTCAAAACATAAATAAATCTAAATGGGTTTATATATAATTCAGCTTTCTCCAACAGATAATTTATCATTTGGCTTACAAATACTGTATAGTGAGACATCATATTACCATACCCATATATCTGTTTCAGACTCATTCATTTTCATTTATTCACCCAAGACAGACTCATTCTATATAATAGAAAACAATACTTCTCTGTATCTACCCTGTCACCACTCCAAGCTATAATAACCTTTCTTGGACCACTGTAGTAGCTTCTTACCTGGTCTGTTCCTTTCTAGTCATCCTCTAATCTATTTTTCATTGTAGCTACAGTGAATTTTTCAAAATGCAAAAGTGATGTCAGGAAATACAGTACAATTATTAAGAGCACGCATTATGAAGCCACACTTCCTGGGTTCAAATCTAGACTGCCATTTATTAGCTGTGTCACTATGGAAAAGCCACTTAACATCTCAATCTCAGTTTTATCTGTAAAATGGATCTGTCAAGAAGTGTCTGTTGAGTGGTTTTAAGAATTAAATAATCTAATGAAGTGCTCTGTGACTGGCAGTCTGCCTCATCAACCTCAACCAACACATCTTTATCATCTTTTTCTGTATGTGTATTGTTCCATTCATACTGGTGAGTTTTTTGTTTTGTTTTGTCTTTCTCATTTGAGAAAGAGCCACACACACTAACATTTGAGGGTCTTTGCACATGATATATCCTCTATTTGAATTCACCCTTCTGCCCTCACACACATCTTTTGCCTATTACTGCCTGCCTAATCATTATTCAGATTTCTGTTAACATCCTTTCCACAGGGAGAGCCTCCCTGAACCTAGTGGTGGGCTTGGTTTTTATGTTGATATCATCTTAAAGAATTTTGTTCCTTTCCTTCATAGCACTTATTTGTGTTTTTTGCTCTCCTTTATACTATGCTTGTTTTTGCTTAATGCTTAGCTCAACACTCATTTACTGAATTAAATGAATGAAAAACTGTCAGTTGTGCTAGGAACTGTGCTGAATGCTTGATATGTCATCTCATTTATTGTCATCGCATTTAATCTCATCTGATGGTAGACGTAATTACCCCTATTTTACAAATGTGAAAAGTAAGGCTCAAGGTTTAGGAGATAGTAAATGACACTGCGCTAGGTGGGAAATACAAAGCATTAAAAGTAAATCCTGCATTAAGAACTTATAGTTTACTAAGATCTGAATAAATGTTTTAAGTGAACATAGAATAAGTTACATACTATTTGTGCATTAGTATTGCAATGTTAGTGGTTGGTCTAATACGTCATGTGATGTTTTAATGCACTAATGAACTAATAAAATTAAACAAGAAAAAATTTAGACATATAAACAATTGCAAAAAGAGAAGGCAGAATATCAGTACTTGCAGATTTGATACCCACAGTACCTGAAAAACTTAAGAAAATGACTGAAAAAGCTACTAAAAAAAATTAGAATTCATTAGTATAGCAAGGTGCAGAATTAATATGGAGAAAGCATTTACTTTAATATATACAACTACCAGTTGGAATTGTTGCATTAGCAAGGTAACGGGGTGGGGGGGGGCAGTGTCTACCTACTACTTTAGAATAAGATTCAAAAACTTTAAGAATGGCCTACAAAGCTCTGTCTAGCTTCATCTCACATCACCACCATGACCCCATAACCTCTAAGCCCAAGGCATACTGGTGTCTAAGAAATCACTGATGGAATCACTTGGGTATGATTTTTTTAAAAAAAACATATCCCCTAACCTCACTCCAGACCTAGTAAATCAGAATCTCTGGAGCAGGGGACCAAAAATCTATTTTGCTTTGCTCTGCTTTTAAAAGAACCAGGGTGTATGAAGAACCTTCCACAAAGAAGCCTTCTCAGATTCCTGACTAGGTACATCTATTATACATTTCCACAGCACATTGTACTCAGCACTCATAACGTAATAATTTACTCAGTAACTATCTTCACAGCAGGATGGTATTCTTCAGAGCAGAGACTACATCCATGTTTCTTACTGTTTCCCCCTCCAGAATCATTCTCCACCTTGTATCTATACCTCTCTGTAAACTGAATCACCTTTATAAATTATATCTTTATTAAACTCTCTCATTTAACCCGAGTGTGCTATTTCATACCAGAGCTCTGATTAATCCAATGTCTATTTGAAGACATGCTAAGCTGAAGATAAGACCTTCTTATCAGTGTAGCAACTTCTACAAGGCAATACTAGACATAATGCCTCCTACAAGTCATCCATAAATGTTTGTTGGATATGAATGACCCATAATGAAGAGTTTAGAAATTGAGTGAATTAGATCCATTAGAGCAGCGGTCCCCAACCTTTCTGGCACCAGGGACTGGTGCTATGAGAATCTAATACCTGAGGTAGAGCTGAGGCGGTGATGCTAGTGCTTGAGAGTGACTGCAAATAAAGATGAAGCTTCCCTTGCCTGCCTCTCACCACCTGCTGTGTGGCCCAGTTCCTAACTAGTCCATGGCCCGGAGGATCCCTGCATTAGAGGCACTTAAAAAAAAAGTTTGGAGCAAAAAAATACCTGGGTTCAAGTTTACTCTGTGTGGCAAAAGTTAACCTGTCTTATTAGTTTCGTCTTCTATAAAATGAAACTATCACCACTTACTTCACTGAGTTGCCATGAAAATAAAATAACATCTACCAGAATGCCTGGAACACAGATACATTACAAATTCCAAATTTCTCCCTTCCCCAAATTCTATTCTTTCAAAGACACTGGCCAGAATTATATAAAATGGCTCAAAATCATTTGCTAATTAACACTTTTCTTTAAAATGACTCGTTACGCAGCAAGATAAAATAAATTTTTAAAGAGATTAGAAAAATAAGAAATAGAAATAAAATGATACCAAGAATGAATCTGCAAACAAAATGCAGACAAAAAAATCCTAAACATCTGATAGTGAACCAGAAATCTGACTGTAAGTTCTCTAGCAGCAAGTTCAAAATGAGAAATACAAATAGTCATAGCAAACAGTTTCTATACAATAAAAAAACTTCAGAAAAATTTCTCCCATGAGCCACCAAAAGATTACACTATAATGCAGTGGATGATATTCTAAACAAAGTACTTACAGTAAACTGACCTATTGTTAGAACCTTCAAAAAATAACCTCTCTGCACATATACTAATGGTTGGCTTCTCAACAAAAGCAATTCAATAAAGTAGTATAACATTCATGGTAAAGAATGAAGGCTCTGAATACAGAAAGACCTGAATTTATATCCTAGTTCTACCACTTTCCATGAAGTAGTTTTGAACAAGACTCTTAACCTCTCTGAGCCCTCAAAAGTAAGATACACTGCCTCAAAAATACAGTAAGTATTCAATAATCATTAGATTACTCCTAGTGGTATTACTAAAAGCAATTCAATGGGAGTGGGAAGAGAATATGATGCACTCCAAGTACAAAAAGTTTCTAATGTCCTGGCTTAAAACATAAGTAAAGATTTTAGAGCATGTAAAGCAATGGTACTCTAACCTTGGTATTATCAAAATCATCTGGGGGCATTTTTCAAAAATACAAATTCCTGAGCCTCATTCCCAGAGAATCTGATTCAGGAGGTTAGAGTAGGACTTGGGAGTTTGTCTTGTACTGCCTTTCAATTTCTGAGATGATTCTAATGATCATTTAAATTTGAAAATTGCTAATTAACAGCAATGTTTCTCAGCCAGGGGTAAGAACTACAATCATCAAAGGAGTCTTATGAAACTTCAAATGGACAAACATCTGACAGCCCCAGGACTTAATAAATCATAATCTCCAGGCGAAACTGGCCAAATGACCAAAAGTTGGCTGAAATAAGAGAGGAGGAGTTGTTATTGTTGTTCAATTTAAAGGCATAAAAATCTACAAAATAAATCAGCAACATCTGGACTACAGAAGCTGAATGTGGGAATGATCAGCATTTTACTTAACCAAGAAATAACTGGGATAGATAAAAAAGAACTAGGTTCTTGATCTAGATAATACAGTCAAAATATTAAGAGAAAATAAGAATGTGACTTCGATTAACAACTAACCTTCTATCTACACTATAAATAAGTAATTAAGTACCACTGTGGCATTTGTAATATTGCACCACTAAAAAAGAATATTATAAGAGCAATTAGGGGGATTGTTTTATAAACTATATATATGTCTAACCAAGGTACTGTATACTTGAAACTAATAATAAAATTTTTTGAAAAAAGAACTGAAAAAGACTAGTGATTACTTAGAAATGAAGAACCAAAATATCTTAGTTATGAACACTAACTGAATTATGTAAGAAAATTCAGAATTCAAAAGGTCATTATGAATTATGCAGAAGACTTTCATTATTTTAAAATATCTCCTAAACCCTAACTTTCTTGGTCTTTCATAGCTGAAACTACTGAGCTCTAATAACATAAGAAAGCTTTCTACCTAGCCAATGAAGAGCGCTGCCATCATAATCAGAGATAAGAGAAGCAAGCCACTGGAGGGCCAGTTGGTTGGAAAGCTTCTCAACAAAAGTAAAAGATAGCATAGCTAATATTAATATTTACACTTGAATTTTAAGTTTCTCAAATTAAATGCCAAAACCAAACTTCTCTTAATTTAAAAGAGTGGCTGACAAGTTCAAGGAGAAATATCAAATATAAATATAGCATCTTCTTAGCATCACAATTAAATTTCCCCTTTTCTCAATACAGTACAACTGCCATCAATATTTGTTTTTATTTATATTTTACTAATACGTACTCCCAAGACAAAGTAAGATGCCTATTTACATTTAAAAGTTAACTGAAGTGAAGACATTTCTCCAAAGATATACAAATACACAAAAAGCACAAAACAAGATGCTCAAGATGCTCAAGATCATTTGTCATAGGTAAATGTAAATCAAAATCACAATGAAATACCACTTTACACCCACTATAATGACTATAACCAAAAAGTCATATGATACCAAGTTAGGTAAAGATGTGAAGAAATCAGAACCCTCATATATTTCTGGTGGGAATATAAAATGCAAAACAGTTTGGGAGTTCCTCAAACGGTTAAATATAGTTACCATATGACCTAGCAATTCAATTCTTAAGTATATGCTCAAGAGAAATAAAAACTTATGTCCACACAAAAACTTATCCATAAATGTTCACAGCAGCATTATACACAACAGCCAAAAGCAACCTACATATCCACTGATTGATGAATGGGTTAATAAACTGCAGTATATGCATACAATGAAATTGTATTCAGTAATAAAAAAGAATTACTGATATGCTATAACATGGACAAACCTTGAAAACATTATGCTTATTGAAAAATGCCTATCATAAATTACCACATACGACATGATTCCATTTATAGGAAATGTCCAGAATAAGCAAATTTTAGAGAAAAATTAGTCGTTTTCTAAAGCTAGGGCTGGGGGAGAGGGACAAATAGAGAGTTACTCCTAATAGGTACTAGTTTTCTTTTTAGGGCAATAAAAATTCACAGAAAAAGATCAATGGTCAGAAGGGTTACGGAAGAGGGAAGGATGAATAGATAGAGTAGAGAAGATTTTTATGGCAATGATAAGCTACTCTGCAAGATATAATGGTGGCTACATGTCATATATTTGTCTAAACCTATAGAACGTTCAACATTAAGAGTGAACCCTAATGTAAACTATGGACCTTGAGTGGTTATGATGTGTCAATGTAGGTTCATCAATTGAAATAAAGAAACCACTCTGGTGGAGAATGTCGATAATGGAAGGCAGGACTATACATATGTGGGTGCAAGAAGTATACGGGAAATCTCTACCTTCTGCCCAGTTTGGCAAAAAAAAAAAAAAATCAGTGGCTGGGTGGTGAACAGTTACAGCACAGAGGTTTTTTTTGTTTTTTTGGGGGGAAAGGTTGTTTTTGCGTTTTTTTTGGCGAGGAATAATTTTTTTATTGCTGTAAAATCATAACACAAAATTTACCATCTTAACTATTTTAAGTGCACAATTCAGTGACATTAAGCACAACCATACTGTTGTGCAACCATCACCATCATCCATCACCAGAATTCTTTTCATCTTCAAAAGTGAAATTCTATACCCATTAAACAGTAACTCATTTCCCCTTCCTCAGCAATTAACATTTTACTTTCTGTGTCTACAAATTTGACTACTCTTAAGTAGCTCCTATAAGTGTAATCATAGAGTATTTGTCTTTTTGTGACTGGTTTAATTTCATTTAACATAATGTCCTCACAGTTTATCTATGTTTTGTAGCATATGCCAGTATTTCCCTCCTTGATTTTCAAGGCTTAATAATATTCCTTTGTATCTATACACAATTTTGCTTATGTATTTATCTACTGATGAATACTTGGGTTCCTTCTAGCTTCTGACTACTATGAATGTTATGAGCACTGATGTATAAATATTTACTCAAGACCCTGCCTGCTTTCAATTCTTCTGGGTATATACTCAGAAATGGAATTGCTGAATTATAAGGTAATTCTATAGTTAATTTTTTGAGGAGCCACCATACTGTTTTTCATTGCACGATTTTACATTACCACCAACAGTGCCCAAAGGCTCTAATTTCTTCATATCCTCATTAACATTTATTTTCCGTTGTTTTGATAGTAACATTCTAATGGGTGTGACATAGGCCACTGAGGATTTTTAAGAGATGAAGCTATTCTACATGAACTTGAAATAGTGGATACATGACATTATACACTTGTCAAAACCCACAGAACTTCACAGCACTAAGAATAAATCTTTACACAGTTTTTAAAAAATCACTGAGAAAATCAGAAGAGTCCCAGGAAAGAATGCAAACTGTGATAAGAAAATATAACTGTATTACAAATATATGAAAACAACCTCATTTAAGAGGATGGGGGAGAATGGTGCTGACCTAAGTAAATTTGAAAATGAAGAATATGTAAGACTAAAGGGAAAAGGAACTGTACATAAGTACTGTACCCTAGTTGATGATGTTCCCCAGAGGGTTGTAGGTTAACAACTCTGATATTTCATATTTATATACTGAAAAGAACAATTAAGCAAAGGATGGCAGGTGAAAGGAGTTGTTAAAATGGGAATTTACAGATAGGCAAGTGGAAGAGACTAGAAGGATACATGTAGTTATGGATTTGAGTTGGAGACACCAGTAAGAACTCACATTTAATATAGATGGTTACACACAGAAATGCTTATAGATGTGTGTATATACTCAGATTAGTATATACACATATATTAGTTTTATCAGCTGAGAAAGACTAAAACAAATGAAATCCCAGTCGCAACAAGCACATCTAGCACCCATGTTTTGTTTTCTAATATCATTCCCCAATAAAATAAACCAGGGCTCTTGGGGAAAATTCCTGATTCTAGGACTAGGGCAGGAAATACGCAAGGTGAGTCTAAATCATCTTGTCCCAGAAGGTAAGAAAGTATGTAAAAAGTCATTTTTGATGGAGATGTGTTACAGAAGCACAGCAGCCAACTGAAAGAGCGTCCCATGGCCAATGCTAGAAGAATCCGAGCAAGATAAGTGAAATAGTATTGGATTATAACCTAAACTATAAACATCCTTGAATCCATACTGATATAAATATTGAATATATAAATGGGATAGGGAGACAAATAGCCCATGCAGAAGAGTTCCAAATAAATGATGTAGATACTCCATCCTAAAAAAAAAAAACATAACCTAAGTGTGAGTTGCACGTAGTGACTTCTTTCCAGGGAGACAGTGTGGAAAGAGAGGAAGAAATAACTTTACAGTGGAATAACCTGACAAACCACTATTTCAGCCAGATAACCAAGATTAATAACAGTGATAAATCGTATTGATAATATGCATCCTGAAATGTGACGAAAATGACGCATGTTCTTTCTCCCAAAAATCCATAATATCAGTCTGATCACAAAAATAGACAAATTCCATTATAGAGGCATCATATATCTGACCAGTAGTCCTCTAAACTCTCAAGGTCTTCAAACACAAGGAAAGTCTGAGAAAATGGCACAGACAATAAGTGCCTAAGGAAACATGACAACTAAATGTAATGTAGAACAAAAAGACATTAAAGACTAAAGCAACTTGAATAAACTATGGACTTTAGTTAGTAATAATGTATCAATATTGGTTCATTAATTTTAACAAATGTACCATCTAATGTAGCAATTTAAAGAGAAAATAGAGCAAATGCCAGTAACCCTAAGTTGATGGCCTCTTACTCTCTGGAGACAATTTTATATCTTAGAATTACATTTAGGTGACTAAGAGACTTGGGTAATTACAGGATATCTTTATTGTTTCCAACATTCAGGAAAACTTTCTACTCACAAAATAAACTTCTGGCCATATTTCAGGACCCTTTCCTCAGTCTCTGCAGTGCCTTCACTCAGTCTGGGGTCAGGTCAACTGTGCCACAATCTATCAATTCTAGACACTTGCTCAAAACACCCATCTGTTCTGGCAGGTGATATTACAATGGCACAGAGTGGTAAGCAAGAAGCAACCCATAGATTCCAGCTAAGACACATAAGCCTTTCACCACCAGGCCTCTTAAAATGGTGATGGTCTGTGTTAGATCCCTAAAGACCTCATCTCTAAAATATCTGTTCTGTCATATTTATATTATTGCTTTTTCTTACTTCCCGTGCTATTATTCTCACACACACACACAACACACACTGTACAAGACCAACATTAACTCACTGGGGACAGAGACCATAAATGGTATGTTTTAGGGTACCTATACCTATCCCCTTTCTTCCTTTCTAACGGAACCCTAATTTTGTTCAAGTGGCAACATGCCCAACTTTGGACAGTGAGACCTAAAGGGAAGTCTGTTGTGGGGACATCTGAGAAAGCTTTGCCTTCCTGATAAACCAGCAGATAGAGTTGATGTTGTTCTTCTTGTTTTTTTTTGTTTTCTTCTGTTTAGTTTTTATTATTTATGCCTATAGCACCTGGTCTTCCTAAGTGGTCTCTCATCCAAGTACTAACCAGGCCCGACCCCGCTTAGCTTCTGAGATCAGACATTGGGCTTGTTCAGGGTGGTATGGCCGTAGACCACGGACCGTGATTCCATTGGACACAAACCCAGGATCTTCTGCATGTAAAGCAGACGTGCTAACCACTACACTATGGAACCACGTCCCTTTCGTGTTTTTTTTGTTTGTTTGTTATTGTGTTTTTGCCTTAAATGCAGACATAATGATTCGAGTTGCAACCACCACCTTGTAACCCTGAGGGAAAGTCTAAAACAGCACAGATGCTGACCCTGATAGTGTTGAGTCCATGAACCCAAGCCAGTGAACACCTACCTCCAAATTTCTTATTAGATAAAACAAATAAACTATGTTTAAGTACCTGTTAAAAAAAAAATCAAGTGTGGCTCCCAATACCATTAACAGCCACGATAAATATAACTTCAAAAGAGAGACTATAATACACCTCAGAAAGAACAGAAAGAAATGTACACCTCCTGGGCTTTCACAGTAGGTTTGGAAATGAGGTAGAGGATCTGAACAATCCCAGGTTAAACTATCAAGCAAAATTCCTTAAGGGGATCAAAAACTTCAAACACCCAAACCCTAAACTTAGGGCATATGAGAGCTCAGAAGGCCCTAATCTTCATAGACATCTTCTCAGAGTCCAGGGATCACAAAATAAAGGAAGGTCTCTCGCATGACAGACAGGAACCGAAACTCACAAAAAGAAAAGAAGCAATTTGGAGGCAACAAACATTACGCAAGGATAAGAAAACTATAAACACTACAAAACACACACCTATCTCTGATATACATAAAAATTTTAAAAAACATATTGCTCCAAGATGTAAGCAGAAAAATGCTCTTTTAAAAGTACATTCATGGGAGTGGGGTTGGAGGGCTGGGTGAAAAAGGTTAAGAAATAAAAAATAAGAGCATGTTCAGAAAACAAACAGCTTAGAAATTAAAAAGTTACAAATGAAGTAAAAATTAGAAACTAGAAAGGAAAATGGGCATACAAGCTTTTTCCCTGAGATGTTTGCTAATCCTGAAAATGGGATCTTTGTTTTAATAACACAGTAAGTGTTATGGAGACAGAAATCAAAATCCAACAAGCACACAATGGAATTTCAAGTCTTGAACATGGTTTACCATAATCCCAGACTAGGAGTGACCCCAGTTACAGAGCAAAAGAAAATAGAAATCCTATATATTCAATGGAATACTGCAAACTAACCATAGAGGATGATTCTCACAGACATCATGTTAAATGAAGTCAGTCAGAGAAAAAAGAGGACATATAGCGTGGTATTAATTGATGTGAAGTTACAAAAAAAAACTACATAATGTTAATATAGAAGAGTGATTACTTTGGGGAAGGGGTTGTTTACTGAGGACAACATAAGAAATCCTGTATCTTGATCATGGTGGAACTTACATGAATGTATTCATTAAAAAAAAAAAAAAACTCTTAAAGTTGTATATGTAAGATTTGACCATTTTAATATATGAATGTTGTATCTTAATGCAACTTTTTTTAAATGAAGGTAAAATAGAAAATTTTCAGATTAAAAAGTTAATAAATACGACTTATAATCAGCCTTGGCAAACAGTCTTAAATTCAGAAGGTTGATTCAAAAATAGTGATTTCTGTTTTTATTTAAAAGCTTTTTACCATAGTGGTTTCAATTATCTTGATTTTTATAATTTATATTGAAAAAATCTCAACTAACCACCATTAATATTTGTCAAAAATCTCTCAGAACCTCCTTAACACTTATACTCTCTGAAATCAATCTTTTTTATTTTCCCAATTCATTAAATCTCAGACAATTTACATTATTCTTACATATGGCCATCCATTAAAACTCAAAACATATAACAACAAAACATTCACTATTCTCATTTTAGAATTCAAAGGGCCATATCACTAATCATTTGTACTAAAATAATCAAGGAAATAAGAATTCAAGACCTGAATAAATTGAAATAAATTTCTTATGAACAGGCACAACTAGTTCTACTTCCAGATAACAGAAAGGATCCCTAAATTAAAACAAAGTTATGAGAAATATACACCAGAGGGGAAAAAATTTTAGTGTTCAAAACATAATTTGATCGTGATAGCAATCCACTGATTCCCTCATTCAACCAATATTTCAGTGCTTATTATATTCCTATTCCTGTTCTATGAATTAGGGATACAGCAGGAACAGATGGCTTTCACTCTCTAGAAACAAAATAATGATGTGTCAAAAATAGGAAAATGACTCTATACATTTCTGCTTTATCAAACTATAAATATATAATAGTACTATTTCACAAATTTCATGAGGTATTATTAAAGTCTTATGATTAGTTCTCTATCACAAACTTAAGAAAAAAAATGCTAACTCTCAATTATTAATGACTAATTTGGATTCAATAGGGACATTTTACAAAAACCTTTATTCTTATCATTCTAGATTTCCTTCTCTTGGGCTCCATACAAATGGGAAATGCCGAATCCCACATTACAAAAAGCAGTCAGTTATTTTACAAAGTGGTTTCAATGTACTAATAAATGAAAATTCTGTATAAGTAATCACAGAATTAACATTACTTATTGTAGGAAAAAAAAGAGAAATGCTGAAAAGCACACATGGCAATATTAAAATTAACCATAACCACAACATATTATTAAGCACAATTTGGCATTTTAAAGCATCTATCATTAATTAAGAATATCTCAAAATAGTCTAACCTATTTTTGTTATGAGAAACTTAATCCATAAATCAGCTCATGAAGCTAGTAATTAAAGCAAAACTGGGGAGATAAAAACTTACTGCATTTTTCCAATGAACACCTCTCTCACGCTCAGAAAAAGCACTAGAACTAAACCCATATAAAAATTAAAATATTGTCATAGATAATAAGGGAGGGAAAAACAGTATCAACAAATTACAAGAATAACATGTTTTAAAAAAATACAGCTGATTTCAAAACCAAGAACATGTTATTAAAGGAAACAACATCCTTCAAATATTCTTGCGGAGGTGATAAAATCAATACAACTTTCATCTTCTAAAACTCAGAGGGGTTCCTCCTAGCACCACCAAAAGATTCAGAAGAAAAAGATAATCCCTTCCACTGACACAAACTAAGATTTCCATCTGTGGATTTTAAATGCTCTAAAAATTTAGTTATATGCTAACGCATAACTATACTTACACTTTTACACACACACACACACACACACATTCTCTCTCTCTCACACACACACACACTCTCTCTCTCTCTCTCTCTCACACACACACACACACACACACACGCGCGCGTGCACACACACACGATTGATGAATTGGAATCAAGCATTCTTTCAGCCAGATGTACCTCTTAGCCTGTCCTACCGTTCATCACTATTTACAGGCATCCTACACTCAAATTGAAGCCAAATCTAACCACTATCCCCAGGTCAGTCCAGCAAACATTTACTAAAGATCATGGTCGTGTCAGGCTCCACACCAGGCAGTGTACTGATCTGAGGATGTAGCAATGAATCGGACCATGAATAAGCAATGGAATAAGACATGATCTCCGTACTCTAGGAAATTCTCAGGAACCCCATATGCAAATCCCTCCTTATTCCAATTATCCTTTTGGTACGTCTGATATAATGGACATAGCCTTAACTAATATATGGAACAGCGTTTGGTTCCTGTAAAACAAAGCCTTTACATAATCTTTTCCTCCTGCAGGTATGACTATGTTCCCCCAAAGTGAATTTTTTCTTTTTTGCTATCAAGCTGAAAATGTTTAAAGACTCTAGATTATTAAATAAGATGCCACTTGTAGGTATACATAGAAGGTGCTCCATAATTATAAGCCATTACTATTCCCTTGTCCTATTTTCTGCCTGCAAACATGTGTTGATTCATAGGAAAAAGTAGGTAAAATAGGTTTTTCAGTTTCCAGTCAAACCTACATAGGTTGGGAGAAGGAGAAAGAGTGAGTGTTTTAAGACAAAGACAGGGAAGAAAATGGAAGCGAGTGATTTAAGGAAGTGGCCATGCAGAGGAGATACTGGTTAGAGGCAGCTTTCCAGCTCCCACCTTATTATAGTCATGACAAAAAGATGGAATGAACAAGTGTCTTGATTAACTCTCCCCCTCCTAAACAAATAACAATATAACAATTTCTACCAACAAAAGGGAACGTAAGCTATAAATATTATACCATGACTATTTTCCAAAGATTTGAATGTACAAGGAATAACTAACTATAATATAAAGTAGTAGTCCCACAAGAAAGATAGTATCTAGCATGTGTAGTCTGGAGAGAGGAGGTTGATAGGAACTAGTCAACAAAAGGCATTCTAGACAATGATATCAATGTAGCATAGAATTTAGAGTTAAGACGGTAATATTACCTCAAAATGACTCTAGGTTTCCTTACAAAGGGTTGTTATAAGCTTTCATAAATCTCACCACACATTGCACAGTGCTTGGCTTCCCTATAACAGCCACAATAATTATTTTATTTTTAAAAGTAAATTCCTACAGCAGTTTTATGGCCTTTGAAAAAGCAATATAGTTCACATTGATAAAGGAGTTTTCTTTGTCAACCTCCTCTAGAGAATGCCTTCTAAAAAATTTGAAATAATACTGAAGTCAATAGTACAGACATAGTCTAACCATTACAGACTACAATGGGACCAAATTCCTTTGTTCTAGACAAATACATTAATGTGGCCTGATATTTCACCAACTATTTTAGCAGTCCAGTCACCAAGTTATCAGTCAAAATAAGTTCAAAAGAACCACAGTCTGTAAAAAATTTTTAACTCAAGTACTAAAATTTAACTTTACCATTTGGTTTCAGCTTGTTTAGACCTTCCTGAACTGTTATCCAGACCACCTAACCTACTATCACCTACAAAGGCCCTCAGAACCATAAAAATGTTCTCCAGAATGCACTTATTAATCAGTAACCAACATTCTGTGTAATGCAATGAACTATTTATATTAATCAGGCAAAACATGCATGATCACCTACAGGTATTGTTTTAGTCAGTGAAAACAAAGAAAAAATTAACCCAGTCACTATACTCAAGGACTCAAAAATCTAGTACATTTAAAACAGAAGTTAAAATAGCTACATAAAGTGCTATGAAGACAAAGATAAGGAAGAAATAAAGGGTTAAGACTAGGGGTGTTACATAAAGAATCCACTGAATCTATCATCCAATATACATTTTTTCAATTTCTTCCAAAAAGATAAAAGCTTTGTCAAATGCAGTTAGCTAATAATATGATAAAAATAACAAATATTACATTCTTAAAACTAAAGGCCAAAAATCACACAAACCAGGAAACTATGGCACAAAATAGGTTTATAATCCCCTATAAATTATGTCAGATATTTGAACCTACCTTCTAACTTCCAGACTAGTCTCATTTTCCGTGGAGCCAATTTTTGAATAAATCATGTTATGAATGCAACCTGCTCAGCCATATTTTTTCCATATCTATACACACACTCACAACCCATACACAATTTTTTTTTCTGCTAAACTTTAATTGGCTCCTCAAAAACCTAAAAAGCTATCTCCTAATAAATAAAACTTATTAACTAAACACAGGACTTCTACAAGGTCCAATTTCCTCACTTGAAAAAGAGCTAATAACAAAATCTGTGCTTTGTGAAATCAATTCATACTTGAACTATTTTTGATTCAGCCACTCTTCCTGTGATAATAAAGAAATCGACACAACGAACAATGCCTAAGATACTACCTTAGAATTACACTGCACCTTGAAGAAACGAAGACACTGTCCACTCTTTGATAGTACCCAAAATAAAGAATCTAGTCTCTGGCACTACCTTACATAAATTCTCATTTGGAACACTATGGAACACTAGAAATCCCTTAAAACAGCTCAAATATATTACCAGTTACCTCCTATCCCATCACGTGAAACTACACATCAGACACAACCCAACTGGTCTATCACTATTAGTTCTCTCCCTCAGAATTAGTATTAGAGTGGTTCTCTAATTTATTACTTTGTTCTCAAATTTAACATGAGACTTAAGAAGCATTAAGACAGCAACACAACTCCAATGAATATTATGAGAAATAAACTTGAGTGCATAACTGCATACTATCATTTTTTGTAACAACATGGTCTCAATAATTAAAACTTTGGGACAGTAATGTAATCCTAAACATGAAAAAAATATGAGAACTGGTTTCTAAATTCAAAATTTTAAGATAATCTTCCCAACCTCAAATTCCTCAATGGCTATAGAGCAGTATAGGTGTTTGTTACAATCCACTGGAAGCACAATATCCTTTTTCAAAACTGAGAACAGTAAAAACAGGAAGTCTAATGAAATTTTTGTAAGGTCTTTTCTGATCCTAATAGTCTTCTACACCAACTTATACTTACCTAAGGTTTAAACATCCAGTTGATATTAGTTATGTCTACATTATTTAGTTCCTAACAAATGTTTCACTCAAGCTCTCAAACCACTAAAAAAATTTAAAACATGAAGATTAAATTTTAAAAGAAAAATAATTTAAAATCTTTTTCAAAATTTTCTAAAAGACACAAAACAATTTTTAGTTAGAACGGAAATTCTCATCTTTTATACAGTTTACCTTTTCAAACTGCTGAGAAACTATTCAAATGCTGAAAGTAAATAACCAAATTACAGGATACAGTGGGGGGACTGGTCATCGTTTCTGTAGTATATTCTTAAATTAAAAGTTTTTTTAACTTTGAAAATCGCATTTTAGTCTTCACTAAAATAGTATACCATTTCTCTTTAAAACTGTTTTTCTATAGTGTGAACAAAGTGTTTTTGAATCTAAGTTAAAAGTAAATCTAAATAATATTCCTCTACTGTTTTCTTGTGTACTCTTAAAAAGTATTGCTTACATTTTTTGCTTCCACTGAAACGTGGGTCATTTAAGTATGTAAAAATAAAAACGGAAAATAAGACTATACTCATCTCCTTTAACTGATGACACGCTACAAGCAACTATAGAATTACAAAACCAAATAATATAATCAAACTATAGAATGTACAAAACCAAAGGCAAAAGACAATCAATGCCTGAGAATCTAACCTAAAGGTTAAATTTTACATAATTCATTTACTACATAATCCTACCCAATATAACAACAATTAATGTTATCTAAGAAACGAAATGGAAAGGCTCCTGAGGTATTTTTTCTTGGGTGGTGTGTTTACAGACTAAGGAAACACTTGTCCGGAATGTAACAGGAGATTCCTGGGCTGGCTAAACAGATGTTCAATCAGATGAACTCTAAAGTCTCTTCAATTCTAAAATTCCCAATCTGTGAGTAAAATGTGGAAAAAAAATAAAAATAAGAAAACATTTTGTCCTTCAATTAACCGATCTCCCTCCATTCCCGTCCAAAAAGTTCTTTCTCCCCTTTCTCTGCAGTGATTTCACGAGATCCTCGTTAACAAAAGGTACGTAAAATATGCACAGGTGGGATAATAAGGGGAGTGGCTGAGGCCAGGCTGCTCTCGGGACAGCGCCCCCACGCCCCTGTCTCTCCGCGGCACCTGAGAAATCTCTGCTCTCCACACCTCCACCCTTCCGTGGCGGCGTCGCGAGCAAGCACCTTGGCCAGACACTGGGCATTGTCTGGAGCCTCCAGCGCCCAAGAAAGGCAAGGAAGAAAGAAAGAAAAGATGGAAAACGAGTGAGAATAAAGAACGAAAGGGGAAGTAAAGCAATTGGAAAGCCGTATGCTTCTTTTGGGAAAACTGGTTTCCCCCATCCATCACTCAATTTAACTCATCCCAAAAGGCAGCCCCCACGGCCCAAGGTAGCAGCCGGTATGGCCAAGCGGGAGCTCCCGAAGCTACGCGGGTCGGAACCACGGAGACAGGGAGAAAATGGGCGTGTGGGCTGGGCCCGACTGGCCGGAGGCCGGGCTCGAACAAAGCCGCCGGCTCCCCCTACCTGGAGCGAGAACCGCGGGCGGCGCCTCGCGGATCCCAGCGCAGCCCCGACCCGGCGACGCCCTCGCCCCGGGGACCCTCGCCCGGGCGGGGTACCACGGCGGCCCCCCCACGCCCGCGAACAGCGCCCCTTCGGGACAATGGGGCTCCCTCCCCCGCCTCCAGGCAGGGAGATACAAAGGCAGAGAAGCGCGGCCCGGCACGGAGCCAGGCGTCGGGAAAGTAAAGGCGGAGGAGGGAGAGGGCACGGGAGAGGATGGCGGCGGGCGCGGGAGCCTGCGGGCCGTGCCCCCGGCGTCCGGGCGCTGCCCTCAGCCCCGCAGCGGCGGCAGAGGCGGGAATGCAGACCAGCAGCCTTTCAACCCGCGGCCGAGAGGGTCTCCACACAAAGAGGAGCAGGACCCCCAACCTCCGCCCGGGGCCAGGACGGCCCGACGCGCTCCCGCAGCCGACGGTCAGCGGCGCCGGCCCAGCCCGCGTCCCTCAGGGGCCGGGGTCCGCGCGGGGCGCCCCTCTCCCGGACTCACCCACAGCTCCGTGCCCCAGCTCATGGCGGAACTCGAAGCGACTCAGGCCGTCTAGCTGCCCCGCTGTCCGTCCGTCGGCTCTGCCGTCAGTCTACCCGACCTCCCACTGGCTAGCCGGCGGGCTCGCGGCTGTGCTCCTCTGCCTCCGAAGGTGCCGCCACCTCAGGACTCCCCAGTGAGCGAGAAAGAGTCGACTGGACAAGCCGCCGCCGCCGCCGCCGCGTCCCCGCCTCCCGGAGCCAGCAGGGAGGGGGCCGGGGCGAGGGGAGGCGGGACCGGGGGAGGGGACGGGAGGGAGGGGAGGGGGCGCGGCGCGGTGCACCCTGGGATCGGGGCGGACTCGCGGTTTCCCAGCCCCTGCGACCAGGATACGCTCGCAGGAAAGTCTCCCATCCCGCCGGGCACACCTCCAGGTCTCTTCCCGCCAGCCCCTCGAGTATCGGACAGTCCCACCGCCGCCCACGCTCGGATCTCTGTTTCCAAGATAGGAAGGGAGAAGGAAGAGACGCCCACCGCCTTTCTCTGCCTTTAGCCCACTTAGATAAGGCAATTCCAGTCACCCTCCCTTTCTCCTCGCCTCCTCCACTTGGGAGAAACCCTTACAAGGAAACCTCATTCAAATCCTTGCTTTTAGATTGTGGAGAGTTGTGTTTTATTTGTAAGAATAAAGTCTTGAGGTTAAGGTGATCTTGGCAATCACTGAAATGTGTAGAGGTTAAATGTCAAATGTGAATGCAACTTGCCCCTGATTCTATTTTTAATAAAACATTTTAATTTATAAGTTTTGTCAAGAAATTATATAGAGTCAGATCTTTCAGCATTCGTTTGGGGATGTTGCCACGACACGAGTTGGAGGACATGGACAAATGTGTCTCATCACCTGCAGGAAATGAGAACGGAGCTTGCCCTTTATCTGGAATGGGCGCTTTGTGTATGGAGGTGCACAGGGAGCGAGATTCCTCCTCGATAGTGCAAAGAACTCATTCGGAACTGCAAATATCTCTCATTCAGCATGTCGGAATCTTGGAGGCAGGTCCACCATTTCCTTTTTCCTCTGTGGAGTTACTGCCCAGCCTTCCTGAGCAATCATTAACTGCAGACAGCAAGTTTGGCTGCAGCTATTAGATATAAAGTACACTTAACGACTCCCTGACATATATGCTTTAGCATTAACTGCTTGTCTTCTAAATACACACACACACACACACACACACACACACACACACACACACACACATTCAATCTAATCACTAGGAGAGTACTCAGTGTGTCATGACAGACAGCTGAGTGTCTTAAAAATTCTCCCTAAAAAAGGAACTCTCTCTCACACACACTGCTGGTGGGAATGTAAACTGGTAGAGCCACTGTGGAAAACAGTATGGAGGTTCCTCTCAAAAAATTAAGAATTGAGCTACCATATGACCCAGCAAACTTTCTTATAGGTAGCTACCTGAAACTTTAAAAACATTTATTCAGAAAGTTATATGTATTCCTCACTGCAGTATTAGTCACTGTAGCCAAGTGTCCTTTGATGGATGATTAAAGAAGATGTGGCACATATATACAATGGAATACTACTCAGCCATTAGAAGGATGAAATACTGCCATTTGAGACAACATGGATGGATCCTGAGGATATCGTGCTAAGGGAAATAAGACAGAAAAGAACAAGAATATGATTTCACTCAGATGTTGGATATAAAACAGAAAGCAAGAAACAAAACGAACTTATTTACACAGACAACAGTAGGAAGGTTACCAGAGGCAAAGGGGGGTGAGGGTAGGATGAAGAGGGTAAAGGAGTCAAATATATGGTGACAGAAGGAGACTAGACTTTGGGTGGTGAACACACAATGCAATATACAGATGATGTATTATAGAATTGTACAGTTGAAACTTAATATAATGTTATTAACCAGTCACCCCAATAAATTTTATTTTCAAAAATAAAAAATTAAAATAAATAATAAAAAGAAGTTCTCCTTACCAATGCATTTGAAACTCCTCCCCTATAGGGCCTGCTCAGGTGCCCCAATATCTTCTGCTTCAATCCTTGTCCCTGCATAGCTGTGCTCCCTCTTGAGATTGAGGCAAATAGCCTGAGGCCTCCTGACAGTCCAGCCATAACTCTTGCTAACAATCTTTGCTTCCCTTCTCTGAGTCCAGCTTGAGCATACAAACACCCTTTTCCAAATGGCCAAATTATAAATGCTTAAGTACGCTGTGGAGTGAAAAGGCTGTGAAGCAGTGATTGAACACTTTCTCTTTTCAATATTTTTATACGCTGTTTCTATTTCAACTAAAATTTCTTTAAGGTGAATTATATCACCTAACACTGCTTTCCACCTCTCGTCTCCCTTCCTCTCACTGCCTAGACATCATAAATATATTTAGCAATTTAATTACGAGTAATATTTACTAGTAATGGAAAATAAATTTATTAAATGAATGTCTCATTATTTAGAACCATTCCAATATTAATGTTAAACAAAAACTTTGGAGACCGCAAGTTTTCCTGAAAGAGGGTTTAATGAGCCATATGGCTAGCCAGAGAAAGGACCAGGCCCTGCAGCATGCAGTCTAAACCACCGGCAGCTGCGCTAGATGGAGAAGACAAACATGTCCGAAGTTCTGAGATTGACAGGGTCTTTTCATACAATAAGTTTGGAAAAGAATAATGTTAAGTTGTTTTGAAATAATGTACAGTGGCTAGAGATAAAAGGAGAAGGGAAACAGTAAAGTCAGGAAAGTTCTGGGATAGATGACTAGCCCAAAAGGAAGAAGCATTTGTTGCTTCTGGACTGGTTGTGGGCAACAGTCTGAAAAATTCACGTCAAGCACCATGGCTTGACAGATGGTGGTCCACTATGCTTTCTAAAGAAGTGCTGAAATAATTGCCTGAAAGTTGATTCAAAGTTTCAACATACATTCAGGAATATGGGCAGTTTTTTGTTAGTTTTGGCCTGCAGGCTGCTAACTCATTAACTTTGCTAACTCTTCCTCCCACCCTCTGGCCTGCTGTAGTTTAATTTAGGACATCTCAGATATTTTTTTTCTTGTCACTAAGATTTATTTTATCTAAGTATTGTCATAAAATTTAAGCCATATGAAGCATAATTTGGATCAAAATTACATACTTTCCCTTAAAAAAGTAAAATAATCTACGATTAATATTAAAGATTATCTCCTAGATAAACATTTTTCTTCTTCCATAGTTTCCGAACAGAACTCCACACATGGAACAATTAATTTCTCTTCAAAAAGTTAGGTTTGGGGGCATCAAATTCAGATAAAATTTATGTTATCCTATATAATTATAACATTTAAATATAATTCATATGACCAATTTAAATTGATAATCTCTTTGACATAATTATTTGTAACTTACAAAATTCTTTTGTGATTTTAAAATTCACTATTTACTTCAACAAAGTCTTTAAGCAAAATGATTAAAAAGTGAAAACTATTATGACAAAAGAATAAATTGTTTTGTGTTATACTTTGTCACGAAAACAATAAAGATTAATTAGATTTCAAAGTATTCTGTCTTATAAAAATTCTCTAAAATAATATATGGGCATTTTGGTTAACAAACATCCAGAAATGTTTTACACACACATTTATAGTCACATGCACAAATATATATGATCAGCATGGCAGTTTATAAAGCTGTTGATTTTTTACATAATCAGAATCTGTTGGGTATTAAATTATATTTATATATATAAGATGTATTCTTTATGGACCTTGACAAGGCATTTTGTGAGCAATTTAAACACATCATTTTTATTCCTAAAAAAGGTAAAACATAAGTTAGCATCTTGAAAGCAAAATTTCTTTAGTACAACATTAATCTATTATTAATTTATTCCAGATGCCACCCCCAATCATATTTTGCATCATTAAGTAATACAAAATTCTGTCAACCAATTATCTTACACCTTTTTTATTACTTGACCTATTTTGGCAATTTATTACCACATAGTTTCTACTTCATATTACATATTTTATAGGGTAATCAACGCTAAGAAGGAATTGAGGAAATAATGTTATTCTAGCTTTCTCCACATATTTTGACAATGGAGGCACTCTACTGAGTAAACTTGAGAGAGCGCAAAGCATACAGGCTTGTTAGTAATTTTTTAAATTATTAAACTATATTTTTATTAATTATGGAAAATAAACTTTTACTGAATGCATTTTCTCTTTAAGCATATGTTTGAACTCTGCTCTATGATAAGTCATTGCAGTGTTATCTTTTATCATATATTAATTCAAACATAAGTCCGTTTTATAAATTTTTTTTATAAACATTTAGCTAATACCCTTTCCAGTTTCAATTTTTCCCTGCATGAATTCCCTTTAAGTCATATTGTGAAACATAGCTGTTTGCTGCTGCATTCTGGAATGTAGAATAATTTAGTAGTCCAATTCATCAACCTCCAACCATAAAGCAATCTCTTAAAATTAAATTTTTGCAAATATTTATTCCATAAGTAAAGTTAATAATGTCTTAAGCACTTTTTAAAGAGATGTTTTCAAAGAAAAAATAAAGCTTTATATCAACTTAATATTTGGAGTATAGAAAGATTTTCTTAGCATATATGTTATCAATATCTCATCCATAGTTACCGATCATGTAGAATTTCCACTACTGAAAGGAAACAATCTCTAAACAATAGCAATTTCTTTCTTATCATTCATTTATCTTTAGACTATTACAATTAAAACTTAACAGCAGTGTCCACAAATAGAATTATTATCTACATAGGTAGGCCAGAACAATCAAGCTAAAACAAATTTAAGAATATCAAAACAATGCACTTGTCACCTTCATTTTAATGCTTTGAATGGAGCAGCACACCTAAAATAGGATGATAGTAGAATCTTAATCCATGCCAGCCAAATGAAGAATGACACCGGCTAGTTAATAGTCATCACTACTTTCTGCACTGCCAGTTTTCCTACTGAGAATTGGAAGAAATCCAAGATTTCAGGAGCATAGTTGAAGGTGACTCACTGAAGAAAAAGAAAGAGAAGAGAAAAAAAGGAAGGAAGGAAGGAAGGAAGGAAGGAAGGAAGGAAGGAAGGAAGGAAGGAAGGAAGGAAGGGAAGAGGGAAACAACCTACCATTTTGTTTGAGGGGATTCTTCTCTCTGTTACTAAATCCAGCTAAAGCATTTTTAAATAATTGTTCTAATGAAACTTGGCAAAAAGTAAAAGAAAATTCTGTATGAATATAATAGATCTGCTTAAAGAGGTAACTCATTTTCACTTTTCTATGAGGATAAGTTCCTTCCCACTGGTTATTATAGAACCGTGCAACTTTAAAAGCATTTAAGTATTTATTTAGGTTAAATTCTCTTTAGAGCCAGGAAATCTGGTTAAACAAAAGTTAGAGATTTCTACAGGTGTTTATTACACCTTCCCAAACCCATTCAAATTTCCACTAATTAAATTCTTTAAGTATTCCTTTTGTGTGTTTGATTGTTTTGTGGGGTTTTGGCCTCTGCTGACAAATTTCAGGATATGCACATCAATTAACAGAAAGAACACTTAGTTCTTCCTTTTCTTTCTATGAAATTCTATCAGATTTCATATGCACTTATAGAAATAAAACCAGCTTCCACAGGCTCACAAGCACCAATTGTTACATTTTCAAGAATTTTGCAAACAAGTTGCTAAAAATGTTAGGTTTATATCAGTCATGGTGACAGTATTTTTTACCATGAAACCTGATAAATGCTACAGATCAGGGTTGTTTTTTCCCTTGGACAACTAATTGTTAAACACCAGCACTGTCTAACTCCTATGCAGATTAACAATGAAGGAAATGAAAATAAACCTTTAGCTGCTAAGTAAGAAAAATTCCAAAATGGAATGATAAAAATTAATTTTATTGCATTCATTCAGATGTATTTGGGATATTCAAGGTCTAATAGGATCATAATTTTTTCTTCATTTCCTATGTAACAGAATTACCCATTATGGTAATCCTTATTTCTACTGTCAACATTAGATTTCAATGTTTGTAAGTCTTTGTCACTGGATATTTATTATAACACCTTACTGATTTACTTAAAAAGTCATGTATCACAATTTTGCATCCTCCATGTACAGACTTTACACTACTTAAGAGTCAATGGGTAACACTATTTTTCTTAATAATACAGATGATTTAAATAATCAAAATGAAAACTTCCCTCTAGGCTGGTTCTCTTATCCTTATTCAAACTTAGTTACCTAAGATTTTAATGCTCATTTTAAAGACCGAATACCTCGGACTTTAGATATTTTAAGTTTTTTGAAAGTAAGATCATTTACTACATATAAATTCAAGCTATTTTTTATTTCAATGACCACTTCATGGTAACATTAGATGAAATAGCCCATTAGATAAAGTAAATTAAAGCCACTTATTTTGAAATAAGCCAACAGATATCTAGTTTCTGGTTAAACTCTAATTATTTGGCTTTAGCCTGAAGAGACTGGTCCTGTAATTATAATCTAGATCATCTCAAATTAGGACATTCTAAAGAGAATTAGTTTAAATAGCTTCCAATGGATAAAAATTTTCTGTGTGGTTGCCAAAGTTAGTAAATAAAAATAGAAGACTCCCAATTACATTTGAATTTCAGATATTGAAAATATTACATGGGACATACTTATATCAAAAATTTTTTGTTGTCTATCTAAAATTCAAATTCAAAAGGGCATCCTGCATTTTATCTGGCAACACTAAGTACTCAGTGTAATCTTAAACACCTGAGGTCAAGGACTCTTAACCACATGAATTTAGACCATGGGTTTGAGGGAGTTGGTAAACACCTGATTGAATGTAAAATATTTTTAATTAGTCTGTAGCTTTTTCTGGGGAACAAAAACATAGCTTTTATCAGTGGTTCTTAATGAAGAGTTTACTTTAAAATCTCTCAGAGAGCTTGTAAAAAATTTGTGCCTGACAAGGTTGAGGACGGTGGGTAGGTGATGCTATCACTTTCGTCTAATAGAGGGAGGAACTTTTTACTATGTATTTATATGCACGGAATGCTTCTGGAAAGATAAACAAGGAACTGTAAGTAGTGGTTACCTCTGGAGAAGGGAACTAGAAGACTGGGGTAAGAAGAAGTCTTACTTTTCACGATTACTCTTTTGTACCATTTAATTTTATCACATTGTCCACATCTTATCTATTTAAAAATACAAAAACAACAGTACCTATGCCTCTCTCTAGGCCTCTTAAGGCAGAATTTCTAAATTTTTAGTGGTTGGGCCATAATATTTGTGCACATTTCTGAGTTGTTGTTGTTTTCTTTTAACTCCACAGCATATTTTGATTATAAATTGAAATCACTCACTCACTGTTCTGTGGCATTTGCCAAAAAAACAACAAAAACAAATACACACACTCCATACTCACTCACGCACATACCGTTCTCTGTATTTCCCAGGGAAGACCCAGAAAATGAATGACTCACTTTAGCACAACTGGAAAAGTTCTGCATAGAACTGACAGGGGGTGAGTCATAACAGTCCACTTTCAGAGGTGGTGAAACAAGAAACTGCTCAATGTTTAAGCTGAAGGCTCAGGAGAGCAAACTCCTAATTATTGTTTTTAGTCACTAGATTACACTACGGACTAATTGAGTACATAGTGGCCTATTCCCTCTATTAACTAACCTGCCTTTTCTGCACTTCTTGTAGGTGGGGCCAGGCTTAGTAAGGGCCTGCCATTCCTAGCAACTCTTCTTGTGTCCTGACATCATAGAAATTTGCCCAGCCTGGTTCAAAGAGACAACCCCACCTGTTAACAATTTACCTCATCCTACCCACTACCCAGCATATATCATTCAGTGTTCAAGGAATGACTGCAATTCTTCAGGATTAAACCTGCAAAGAGGAAACATGCTTCCAGCTGAGTGTGCTAGAGCACTACCTGCATCATTCTCCTGAAGTCAACCTGAAAAAAGTGTCTCTTCTTTATCTATACTTCTGTTCATTTCAGCAAAATTGGCAGGAAAGAATTTCTTCATAGACAATATATAGCTGAAAACAAAATAAAATTTTATTCCCTTTTCTTAGTGTTCTATTTCTGGTTCTTTTTGTCCAAAGAAAAAGAATACCACAAATTACATGACTGCACCCCAACTTATGCAATACATTTGATTTCATTCACAAAAATCTCTGAATGTTATTATGAACCTGTGCCCTAAAAGTAGTGTCTGGTATTCTTTTATTGATAGTAAGCCTAAGGGTTTTCTTAGAGATCTGTCCTCAGCCTCCAAATTGGATAATTTCTGCAGTTATCATGGGTAATTCACTTATTCTTTGGAAGACAGTAGTCTAAAATTTCCCTTGATAATGCTAAATATTTTCTTGGTAAAAGGATACAGGATAGTCACCCTAAAATCCTTAAGTTGATATGTTTAGAAAAAATAATACAGAACTGAGAATTTTGTATTTTCTCTAGAATATCGATATTCAAGAGCCTTCACAACATGGCCTCTAAACTCTCTACATACCTCCTACGACTCCCTGCCATTGTTCCTATGCTCTAGCTGTACACAACTGCACTTAGTTCCATGAATGCTTGAGTTCTCCATCATGTCTCTGTGCATGTGTTCTTTTCCATCCGGTTAACTCTTACCCATTCTCAAAGACTCACTTCACATGTGGTGAGTCTGAGACATCTTCCATGAATCTTCCTTTCCTTCTTTCCTTTCCTGACTTTGAACTTGGTGCTCTTTTGTATGTTCTTAGTATTATTCTTGGTACCCACTCCTGAACAGATAACAATTCAAATAGTCTTTTAACTTGTGTGTCTCCTTTGAGGACAGGACTATTCCTGGCACAGAATAGGTACTCAATTAATATTTAATAAGTGAATTTCAGAAGTTCTCCAAATAATAAATTAAAATTCACACTCTACATAGCATTAAAGTGTTTAACTATAAATGTAGGTAAGTCATATTTCTGGGACTGATTTTCAGATTCTTTTACCTCAAAAACCTAATTTCCCATTCTTATTTATTTGCTTTCAAACTACCAATAAACAAGATTTAAATATGATTTGAAAAATCTTAAAATGAAAATTATTTATGAAATAATGTTCTTAACTGTACTCTTTTTTGTACAGGAAAAGTAATGACAAGAGCTAATTATTTTAGCTGTGTAAAATGCATAGAAATTTTTGTAGATTTTTTAAAATAAATAAACCTCCCAAACTTAATTTTTTGAAATTGTACATAAAAATGGCATCAATTAAAAAAAATGACTTCAGTTACCACTTTTTAAATTGTTCAGAAATCCAGGTTAAAAGAAACTCTTTAAAAATTAACAAAAGAAATCAGGAAGACCAAAGCAAGCATGACTTCTGTATTTTTGGCAAAAGATCTTCAGAGATGAGTCAAGTGCTTATTAAATAGTGAATAATCTCCCAAAAGGAAGCATACTTAAGGCTGATTTTTTTAAAGTATGGAGAAAGTCAATTCAACTCTGACTCCAAAACTTCTTTTCTGCTATTGCTTTCCTAAAGAATTATACTTGCAAACATATAATTAATCAAAATAATACATTTAAATGTATTTAAGTACAAGAGATAATTTGGCAAGGCTTACATAGAAAGATAGCCAGATAAGGCCATATGTGAAAATATATAATCATAAACTTCAAAAAATAGTAAACAAGTTAATCTACATTTAAGCATAGGAGTTATAAAGTACAGAAATAATTTTAGAATACAACACTTCTTGTTTAAAACCACATAATTAGATGTTTAAAATCACAAATCTTGTTTTTTAAATATCTGAGGACAAAGATGCATGTTTTTTGTGGGTTTTTTTTTTTCACCTTTTACCAAGCAAACTATAAAGAGATGGGAATGAGAACACTTGATTTTATATTATTGTTTGTTTTCTAAAGGTTGAATGCGTTCGCATTTCCCCAGCTTGATGGTAACATCTTCAAAGGTTTAGATTAGGTCGGTCACAAGACAGATTAATACAAGCTTTGAAGTTGATTAATTGATTTTAAAGTGTCAGCAGGGTCATGTCTAAATTCATTTATCTGCTTTGCTTCAAGCAAATTGTTTGTTTATCCTTACCGTAAATTCTCCCAAGAAAGGAGAGTTTGAAACTCCCCAGAACATGCAATACATTTTGGGTAATGATGAAATTATCCCCTATTATAATCAAATGTGTTCAAGTTTTATCAAAACTATGCAACTGTCTACATATTAAAGGATTTTAATAGGAGTTTTTAATGGCATTTTTTCCTCAGAAAAGTTCTACCAAATGATGAACTTTGCTAAATATGGATATGCCCTAATTTACATAAACCTTATACGGCTATTAAATATCTGAACATAAAGCACCCATGTTGGTACTGCAGAGTAATAAAGCTGCAGCCTCTTTAACAAATAGTGCTGCATCAACTAGGTACCCACATGGAAAAAAATAAATCAACCCTTACCTCAATATGATACACAAAATTCAATTCCAGGTAGATTTTAGATCTAACTGTGAAAGTTAATATTGTGAAGCTTCTAGAACAAACCATATGAGATTATCTTCATTACTTGCTGGAGGCAGAAATTTTTTAAACAAGATACAATAAGCACTAACCATAAAGGAAAAATGATAAATTAGAGGACATTAAAGTTTATCGAAAAATACTTTTACAAGAATGTAAAGACAAGGTCAGAATGGGAGAATATATAGCAATACATACACCCAACAAAGGACTCATATCTAGTATACATAAAGAACTCCTACAAAACAATAGGAAAGATAACATGATAGAAAGTTGGCAAAATACAAGAACCAGCACTTCACATAACATTTATATAGTCTACAAATATATTGAAAAGTATTTAACCTTATTAGATATCAGAGAAATGCACATTAAAGCCTTCAATGAAATACTGCTACATGTCTTTCATAATGGCTAAAATTTAAAAGACTGACAATACCAAGTGTTCGTGAACAATGTGGAACAATGGTAATTCTCACATGTTGCTAGTGGAAGTGTCTGTTGCTACAACTTTGAAGAACTATCTGGCAATATCACACACTATATGACCCAAGAATTCTACTCCTAGATATACACTCAAAAGCAATACATTCATATGTACACCAAAAGGCATCTAGAGGGATATTTGTAGCAATGATTACTTGTAATAGCTAAATACTGAAAACAACTCAAATTTCCTTCAGCAGTAGAATGAATAAATAAAGGTACATTCATATAATAAGTTACCATAAAGAAAAAGAATAAAATATATCTACAGGCAAAAGAACAAAAAATATTCAGCAAAAGAAGTCAGACACAAAAATACATAATTACATTTATAAAATTTCTCAGAACAGGAAAACCTAAATTATAATGTTAGAAGTGAGGATAATGTTTATTTCTTGGGAGAAAGGAGCAGGTAATGACTGGGATGGAGCACAAGAGGGGTCTTCTGAGATACTGGTAACATTCTTTCATTTTATCTGAATGAGGCTGATACAGATGTTTTCACTTTTTAATGATACTTCAAACTGGTGGTAGATTTGTCCATTTTGTATATATGTTATAGCTAAATTTTTAGAAAGTTAATTTTAAAAAATATCTCTCCGGGGTACTTATCTATCTTGTAAAATAACTCTGGTTTCCAAAAGGAATGTTGGATCATTTACAATGTCTTTCGATATGCACAGAACTTTTCAGAAACATATCTACTGATTAACAAGTTGCATCTATGCAAACCATTATTAAACGTAAGGGAAGGGAGTTTAATCATTGCATTAGTTTTGACTGCCATCTAATGGCAAGAATGCTACATTTACAGAAGCAAACAATCTGCTTCTTCACAGAGCAAAAGAACATTGACTTTGGCTACAATTTGCAGGACTGCTTTTCTGTAGAATTTATCATCTGCAAATATTAGGTAAACATTTGAATGTGATGTAAATATTAAGTGTAATGTTAGGACATGACGTAAATATTATGATATTCATTTAGGGTTATTAAATCTGAAACAGAATTTTCCATTTCTTTGTGAAAGAAGTTCATGACCCAATTAGAATTTTTATCCTTTCTCTTGACCAGACTTTACAGTCCTTACAGATTATAGCCCCCTTAGTACAGCAAATATCAGACAATAATACAATTCTTGTTACCATGAAAATCTAAAATGAGAAATAGACTTAGTATGTGTAATTCAATGCATTAAATACAGTATAAGCAGTGCTTAGTACAAAGCATTATTAGATTAATGTCCTGCTTAAAAGAGTCTGTAGATTTTTAGTGGGATTTTTAAGAGTAGGGTCTATGTGGCATGGTACTATAGTCTAACCTAGAAGGAACATGTACTGTGATGAAATCTACAACTAAAAGAGAAAGGTAGAGAAATCCAAGATGAGAATTATAGGTGAGAATAAGCACTTTTGAGCCTCAGGTATTGACTAGATATTTTTGAAAGCAAAGAAGAATTTTCCCGGGTAGAACCTCTGAAGGAATTTTTTAAAAAACTAGCAACATTTTTGGTGGGTTTCAACAATTTCTATGGAAAATAAAAAAAAGAGAGAGAGAGAGAATTGGAGAAGAGGAAGCTTTGGTTTTATTTCTTCTAATACTCTACTTCTTATTACAACCAGTTTGATTATCAAGCAGTCAGGGTGAATATGGTTTGATCCTCCAGCAAAATGCCCCAACCCTTTACATTTAATCCAAACAGACCCAATCGTTTTGTTTGTTTGTATTAACAGCTTTATTGAGGTATAATTGACATAATAAACTGTATGTATGTAAATCAGTATATATATACTCATTAAACCATCACAACAATCAAGATAATGAATATATGTCACCCCAAAAGGTGGTCATGTGACCCTTTGCAATTCAAACCTTCCTCTCCCTATTCTGCTCTGTCCCTAGGCAGTCACTGATTTGCTTCTGTTCATTCTAGATAAATCTATGCTCTAGAATTTTATATAAATGGAATCATGATGTATGTACTCTTTATTGTCTGGCTGTTTTTACTCAGTGCAATTATTTGAAATCATCTTTGTTGTTGCTGTAATAAATAGTTATTTCCTTTTTATTCTTGAGTAGTGTTCCATTGCGTGGATATAGCACAATTTGTTTATCTATTCACTTGTTGATGGACATTTAGGTTAGTTTTGTTTTACAAATAATAAACTACTTGTACATATTACAAATAAAGCTACCATGAACATACGTGTAAAAGTATTTGTGTGAATCTATGCTTTCATTTGGGGGAATGATTATTTAAAAGTGTTTGGCAGACTGAATAATGATCCACCAAAGATGTCCAGAACCTGTAAATATGTTACCTCATATGACAAAATGTACTTTGTAGATGTGGAAGATTATCCTAATTATCCAAGTGGGCCTAATGTATCACAAGCATTCTTATAAGATGGAGGCAATAAAGTTAGACAGAAAATGAAGTGATGATGGAGCAGAGAGACAGAGAGCCTGGAAAATGCTATGCTGCTGGCTTTGAAGATGGAGGATGGGACCACATGAGCCAAGGAATGTCACAGCCTCAAGAAGCTAGGGGCAAAGAAATTCTCACCTGGAGCCTCCAAAAGAAACCAGCCCTGCCAACACCCAGTGAGATTTATTTTTGGACTTTTGACCTCCAAAACTGCAAGATAATAAATTTATATTGTTTTAAGTCATAGGTCTATGATAATTTGTTACAGCAGCAATAGAAATTATGTAATAGAATGTAATGAGTAGGTAACACAGTAAGTTTATGTTCAGCTTTTTAAGATTCTTCACACTGTTTTCAAAAAAGAATGCACCATTTTATGTTTCCACTAGCAATGGATGAGAGTTCCAGTTGCTTCACATCCTCACCATACTTAGTATTATCAGTCTTTTTATTTTTAACATTCTATTGACTATATGGTAGTATCTCATCAGGGTTTGAATTTGCATTTCTCTAATAAATAATGATGTTCAGCATCAGGTCATGTATTTATTGCCATTCATATATATATTCTATGGTGAAGTAACCATTTAAATCTTTTGCCCATTTAGAAAACTGAATTGTCTTCTTATTTTAGAGCTGTATAAATTCTTTATATATTTTAGATACCAGTCCTTCCTGGATATATGTTTTGCAAATATTTTGTGCAGTTCATAGCACCATCTTATATATTTGTTGAAGTTATCTCTGTGTCCCAGTATGTGGTTGATTCTTAAGAATGTTCCATGTGCACTAGAGAAGAATGTATAAGCAGCTGTTTTGGCATGGAAGGCTCTCTATATGGCAATTATGTCCAGTTGGTCTAATGTGTCATTTAAGGACGTTATTTCCTTATTGATTTTCTGTTTGGATGATCTGTCCATATCCGACAGTGGGGTATTTAGGTCCCCTACTACGATAGTGTTTTGGTCTGTTTCTCCCTTGAGTTCTGTTAGTAATTGCTTTATATATTTTAGGGCTCCCTGATTGGGAACATAGATATTAATAAGTGTTATGTCTTCTTGGTGCATGATTCCCTTTATCATTATGAAATATACTTCAGTATCTTTTTTTACCTTTTTTATTTTGAAGTCTATTCCGTCTAATATAAGTACCACTACTCCCACTTTTCTCTGAATGCCATTTGCTTGAAATGTCATTTTCCACCCTTTCACTTTGAGCCTATATTTGTCTTTGGAGCTGAGATGTGTCTCCTGGCAACAGCATATGATTGGATTTTGTTGTTTTGATCCATTCTGTAACTCTGTGCCTTTTTATTGGTGAGTTCAGTCCATTTACATTTAGGGTGATTATTGAAACATGAGGTCTTCTTATAGCCATTTTATCTTCTGCTTTCTGGTAGCTCAGTGTTTCCATTGCTTCCTTGTCCATGTGTTTCTATTTTCTTTGTTTTGTTTGGCTTTTGTGTGTTTTGCCTCTGTTTCTTCTTGTTTTATGTTATATATTTCAGTTCTGAATCTTTGGTGTGTGGTTACCATTAGGAATATGCAAAGAATAGTTATATTTTTCTTCTGCACATGCCTTAACTCCATTCCCCTTTGTGAATTTGGATCTTTGAATGCCTCCTTTTTCATTGTTATCTCAATTTGTCCCTATGTATGCTGAACATTCATTACTATCTTGCTATACAATTCTCTTCTTATTGTTTAAGCTTATAATGCCCTGTTCTTAGTAAGGGTTGCACTCCTCTGCTTCTATTTGCCTGATAGTCACTTTACTCCTAATTATGCATTTTGTTGTTGTTGTCATTTTGTTTTAGGTGAGCTGACCCCTTTCAGTATTTCCTGTAGTGCAGGCCTCATAGTGAAGAATCCCTTCAATTTTTGTATGTCTGAAAAGGTCTTGAATTCTCCTTCATATCTAAAAGAGAGCTTAGCTGGATACATTATTCTAGGCTGGGAAATCATTCCTTTCACTTAATAGTTTAAAATTTGCTTCCATTCCTTTCTGGCTTGTAAGGTCTGTGCTAAAAGTCCGATGATACTCTAATGGGTTTTCCTTTATAAGTTACTGTTTTCTTCTCCCTGGCTGCCCTAAGAATTCTATTTTTGTCATTGATTTTTTATAATTTTAATACAATGTGTCTTAGTGAAGGGCTTTTGGGGTTGAGATAATTGGGTATTCTGTTGACTTCTTGAATTCCAAGCTTCAGCTCATTCCTTAGATATGGGAATTCTCTTCAACTATTTGTTTGAAAATGCTTTCTAGTCCCTGCTCCTTTTCCTTGCCTTCGATAATGCCCATATTTCTTATGTTTCCTCTCCTGATAGTATCAGTTCGTTCTTATATTTCTCTTTCATTATTTTTCATTCTTCGGTTTCTCTCTTCTTCCTTCTCACTTATTTCTAGATTTCTGTCTTCGATATCACTGATCCTTTCCTCCATTTGGTCGATTCTATGTCCCAAGCTTGCTATTTCATTTTTCAACTCTTGCAATGTGTTTTTCCATCTCCAGAAGATCTTTTCTGTTCTTCTTGAACAGAAGTTCAAGTTGTTTTTTCAATTCCTGAAATTTTTGTTGATATGACTCGTTTCGAAACTCATTGAGTTTTTTCAGAAGTACCATATTGAATTCTCTGTCATTTAAGCTTATCTCTGGAGATTTTTCTCTTTCTTTCTGAGAGGCCTTGTCACCTTGGTTGTTCATGGTGTTTAATGGACTGTTTCTCTGCCTGGGCATTAATGGAAGTGCATTCTGCTTTTTTTTCCCAGATTTATTATATAAAGATCTCTCTTTAGCCTGTTGCAAAGAAGGCACTTTTCTTTTAGTTTCCAATAGGTGAATCCCTGCTTTATATAAAGCCTTAATAATGCCTTTTTTTCTTATAGATGTTTAATTACGCTCAGTACCCTCATTCTCAGTCCCTGTCAGTGTTAGTTTTGGTAGCGTTTGCTCAGATTCTGCTGGGTTCTGCGGTGTTCAGTCTTGGAAGATATGGGGGAAAGGGCTCTTTGGGTTGGGAGTTGGGAGCTGTGGCTCAGCCTTGATGTTATACCCATGGCTGGTAAAAACCAACCGTTGTTTCTCTGCTGTCCTTGCTTCTCTGCGCTCCCCACTTCTCTTCTTTCTGCCCTGATGGCTGGGCCCTGCTGCAGACCACATGGAGCTCACAGCTACCCCAGGCAGGGCTGTTAAGGGAAATCACTGCACCTTCTCCCCACCCCCTCCTCCCATAGGGAGCTCCGGCAGGAGAGGTAGCTTCTTTGTTTCTCCCAGTCCACCAACTGACACCTGGGGTTCTGACCTGTGGTATCTCTTATGCACAGATCCCACACTCAGACATGCTGGTGTGCAGTTTGGGTGTTTTTATTTTTAGATGTTTAGCTTATTGTTGTTTCAAGGGGAGAGATCTGGGGATGTCTCTCACTCCACTATGCACTCCAAACCAAATGTTCATTTATTTTATCTTTGTTTAATATGTCTCATAGGTTAGTGATGCACTGACTATCTATCCTTAGTATTTCTTGAGTTTTATCCATCTGATTTGTTTTTCTTGTATGATTACAGAGGCCAAGAAGTCCCACAATCTGCCATCGGCAAGCTGGAGACCCAGGAAAGCCAATAGTAACACCATCTTTTGAAGAGCAAAAGTTTTTAATTTTTATGAAGTCCAATTTGTTATTTGTGGTAAGCAGCTTCTGAAATGGCGTTCAATGATTTCCACCTTCTGGCCTTTGCATCTTTGCATAAATCCCTCCCCTTGAGTGTGAACCAGATCTAGTGATTTGATATCTAATGAAACATTTGTGGCAAAAGTGATGTAATGTCACTTCTAAGATTACACTACAAAAGTCTGTGACTTCCTTCTTGCTTATAGCCTCTCTCTGACTCTTCTTTCATACTTCCTCTAATGAAGCAGGCTGCTCCATTGTGTACTGCCCTATTGTAAGGCCCACACAGCAAAACCAAGGGTGGCTTCTGGTCCATAGTCAGCAAGGAACTAAGGCCCTCTCAACAACACTTGAGAAACTGAATCCTGCCAACAGTCACATGAGTGAGCTTGAAAGTAGATCCCAGCAGAGACTTCAGATGAGACCACAGCATCAGTAACAACTTGATTGTAGCCTTGTGAGACACTCTAAAGCAGAGGGTCCAGCTAAATCATGTCCAGATTCCTGACACACAAAGGTTATAATGGCTATAGTGTTAAGCCACAAAGATTTGAGGTAATTTCTTACAAAACAGTAGATAATAAATATAATGGATTTTTTACTTTCATACTTTTCGTGTCTTATTTAAGGAATCTTTGCCAAACCCAAGGTCATAAAGATTTTCTTCTCTTTTCTTCTAGAAATTGTAAAGTGTTAGCCCTTACATTTAAGTCTATGATCCATTTTGAGGTAATTTTTATATACAGTGTGAGGTAAGGTTATATGGGAAATGTATAGTGTGAGGTTTATTTTGTCACCTGCAGCTCTATCCAATTGTTTCAGTATCATTTGTTGAAGATTGTCCTTTCTCTATTGATTTGCACTATTTCTCTATTTATGAGTAATTAATTGACCATATATGTATAGTTCTAATTCCAAATTCTCTGTTTGATTATCTATCTTTATACCAATACCATACCACTTTGATTACTGTAGCTTCATAAGTCTTGAAATCAAATAGTGTAAGTCTTCCAACTTTATTCTTCAAAATTGTTTTGACTGTTTTAGATTCTTTTCATTTTCATATACATTTTATAATCGGCTTTTCAATTTCTACAAAAAAAAAACTCCTTTTTTTTTTTATTGAGAGTGTATTGAATCTATGGGGGAGAATTGCCATCTTAATAATATTGAATCTTATGAACTATGAATATGCTATATCTTTGATTATTTAGATCTTCCTTAATTTCTCTCAGCAATGTATCGTTCTTATCAGTGTATAGGTTTTAACATCTTTTATCAAATTTATTCCTAAGTATTTCATATTTTCAGTTCTAGTAAAACAGATATAGATTTCTAAATTTTGATTCTTTTTTGTGGGTAGTATTTTTATACTTTCTCTATATTAACCTTGTATCCTTTGATAAGGATAACTCACTTCCTACTTATAGTAGCCTTTATTACAGCTTCTTAGGATTTTCTACATAGATAATTATGCTGTCTACAAATCAAGAGTTTTCTGTCTTGTATAATCTATGTTTTTTGTTTCCTTTTATAGCCTTAATATAATATTGAATGAAAGAGATGAACATGGACATTTTTTGCCTTGTTTGGAATCTAGGTGAGAACCATTTAATCTTTTATAATCAGCTACGAGTTTAGATGTACATTTTTATATATGTTCTTTGTCAGATTGAGGAAATGCCCTTCCATTTATACTTTGCTGAAAGTTTTCATTGGGAATGAATATAAGAATTCTCAAATGTTTTCCCTGCATGTATTGAGATTAATTTGTATGGGTGTGTATGAGTGTGAATTTGGTAAATTGATTGATTTTCAAATGTTACACCAGTCTTTTGCATTCCAGGGATAAACTACTTTAGTCACAATCTATTATTGTTTGTATACATTATTGGATTTATCTTTCTAAAATTTTAAGAAGTTTTGCCTTTATGTTCATGAGGAATATTGGCATGTAGTTTTATTTTTTTTAATTTATTTTTTATTTATTTTTATTGAGGTATTATTGGTTTATAACATTTTCTGAGTCAAGTATGCAACATTATAATTTGACATCTGTATACACTACATTATGCTCACTACCAAAAGTCTAGTTTCCAGCCATCATCGTACAGTTGACCGCTTTTACCCATTTTGCCTTACCTCCACCCTCTTTAGTTTTATTTTCTTTTATAATTTTTGTCTAGTTTTGGTACCAGGTTCATGTTGTCTCATATAATAAATTAAGAAGCACCTCCTCCTCTTCAATTTTCTGAAAGAATTTTATAAAATTGTTATTATTTCTATTTTACATTTTGGTAGACTTTAACAGTGAAGCAAACTGGGCCTGGAATTTTCTTTACAGGAAAGTTTTTAACTAAATATTTGATTTAATAGATAAAAAAACTTTCATATTATGTTTCTTCTTGAGTAAGCTTTGGTATTTTGTATAATTCACCCAAGTTGTTGAATTTATTGGCATAAAGTTTTTTTTATAATACTTTATCATCTTTTTAATGATGTTTTAAAAGACTCTAGTGATGTATCTCTCTTTGATATTGATTTTTGTCTTTTTTTTTTTTTTTTTTTTTTTTTTTGGTACTTCATCAATCAGGCTAGAGATTTATCAATTTTATTGATCTTCTCAAAGAACCTGCTTTTGGCTTCGCTGATTTCTTTATTCTTTTGTTTGTTTTCTACTTCATCAGTTTCTGCTCTTACCTTTATTATTTTCTTTTTTGGGGGGTCTATTTGGATTTAATTTACTTTTCTTTTTATAGTTTCTTGAGGTAGACCATTAGTCACTGATTTGAAACAATTATCTTTTATATGAGTTTACTACTCTATATTTCCTTCTAAACACTGTTTACGAATCATTCATATATTTTTCTTTTTACTCAATTCAAAATGATTTCTACTGTCCTTTCGATTGCTTCCTTGACATATGGGTTATTTAGAAGTATGTTATTTAATATATACATATTTGGAAATTTTTCAAGTATCTTTCTATTATTGAATTCCATTTTATTTTCTTGTGGTCATATTTTGTGTCATTTGAATTCTTTCAATTTATTGAGACTTGTTTGTTGGTCAGAATGTGACTTATCTTAGTAAGTAACTTGTGAATATTTGAAAAAAACATGTATTCTGTTGCTGTTGGTGAACTGTTTGACAAATGTCAGTTAGATCAAGCTGATTCATAGTTCAAGTCTTCTTGTATCCTTACTACTTTGCTGTCTACCTGTTCTACTAATTACTAAGAAAAAGGTGTTGAAATCTCTAAATATAATTTTAGATTTATATATTTATCCTTTTGGTTCTACTGGTTTTGCTTCATGTGTTTGAAGCTTGGTTATTAGGTACATTAACATTCAGAATTCTCATCCTCTTGATCAATTGATCCTTTTATTATATTAATTATCCTTTTAACACTGGCAATATTTTTTTTGCCAGAAATCTACTTTGTCTGAAATTAATATTGTCACTTTAGCACTCTTTTGATTAGTCTTAGCATGGTATATATTTTTCCCATTCTTTTACATTATTTGTGTTTCTATTTTTTAAATGATTTCTTGTAGGCAGCTTTTTTTTTTTTTTTTTTTTATTAATCCAACTTGACACTCTCTTGCAGGGTTTTAAGCCATTTACATTTAATATAATTAATAATATGGTAGGGTTTAAATCTACCGTCTGATTTTTGTTTTCTATTTATTCTCTTTGTTTTCTGTTCCTTCTTTTTCTTTTTTTGAAACTGTTTTGGATCAATTTAGTATTTTTTATAATTTCATTTTACCTCCAGTCTGTGATCTCTTGGATATAATTCTGTTTTATATTTTAGTGTTTGCTTTAGGATTTGTAATATAGGTTTTTCAAATTTCATTTTTAGGTAAGTTTATTATGATATAATTCACATACCAAACATTTCATATCCATTAAAAGTGTACAATTTAATGGGTTTTAGCATAATCACAAAATGTTGCAACCATTACCATAACCAACTTTAGAACATTTTCATAACCCCCCAAAAGAAATCCCATACCCCTTAGCCAGTCCCACTTTCATCCCTCCATTTTTCCCAGCCCTAGGCAACCAGTAATCTAATTTCTATCTCTAGTAATTTGCCTATTCTAGATATTCTGTATAAAGGAAATCATACAATATATGATCAGTTTTGACTGGCTTGTTAAGATTAACATGTTTTCAAGGTTCATCCATGTCATAGCATATATAGTACCTTATGCCTTTTTATTGCCAAATAATATTCCATTATATGCTATACCACATTTTATTTTTCATCATAAGTTGTTTTTATTTTTGGGCTATTATGAGTAATGAATATTCATGTAATAGTTTTTGTGTGGACATATGTTTTCATTTTTCTTGGCTACATATCAAGAAGTAGAATTGCTAGGTCATATGGTATCTCTAAGTTTAACCATTTGAGGAATTTCCAGACCACTTCCAAAGCAGTTGCATCATTTTACATTTCCACCAGCAATGTATGAGTGTTCTAATTTCTCCATAGCCTCACCAATACTCATTATTTCTCTTTTTGGTTATAGCCATCCTAGTAGATATGAAATAGTATCTTATTGTGTTTTTGACTTGCGTATCCTTGATGTGAACTATACATCTTTGACTTATTACAATCTGCCTTCAAGAAATACTACCTCATATATAGGATAAGAACCTTACAACAATATACATCTGTTTTTCCCTCTCTAGTTTTTGTGCTACTGTCATACATTTATATGTTTGTTATATGTTATAATGCTATAAATACAATACGCTATAAATACCACATTATTATTCTTACATTAAATACCTAATTTTTAAACAGATATAATTAACAAACCATAAAATTCACCCATTTAAGGTACAAAATTTAATGGTTTTTAGTATATTCATTAAGTTGTGCAACCATTACCACTATGAATTTAAGAACATTTTTATAACCTAAAAATAACCCATACCCAGAGGCAGTCACTTTCTATTTCCTCTCAATTCACCTGCATTTTAAAATCTTTGTTCTCTATGTAATATGCCTTTTTAAGATTTTCTCTTTAATTTTATTATCATGTGCCTTGGTGTAGTTTTTTTTTTTTTCCTTGTTTCTTGTATGTGGGTTTCATTTAGCCTCTTTGTTCTGTGGGTTTGCAGTTTTTAGCAAAATTTGGAAATTTTTCATCTATTAATTTATCAATTTTTTTGTCCTAGCCCCCTCTTTTTCAAGGATTCCAGTTTAACACACATTAGGCCACTTGAATTTGTCTCAAAGTTTGGTCTTTTTGTGTATGTGTTTTGGAGGGGCTAGTTTCTATTACTGTTTTTATATTCACTAATATTTTCTTCCATTATTATTATTATTTTTTTAACACCTACAGCACCTGGTATTCCTAGGTGGTCTCCCATTCAAATACTAACCAGGCCCAAAACTGCTTAGCTTCAGAGATCACACGAGATCAGGCACGTTCAAGGTGGCTTGGCCGTAGACTATTTTCTTCCACTATTAATCCTATCTGCTATTAATCCTATCCGATGTATTTTTTTTATCTCAGGCATTGCATTTTTCTTCTCTAGAAGTTTAAGTCATTTTACATCTTCAATTTTTTCTTTAACATGCTTATGTTCTTTTATCTTCTTGAACATATATAGTTATAACTTTTAACATGCTTGTCTGCTAACTCAGATGATGATACAGATGATACTAACACAGATGATAACAGATGGGAATCTATGACAACCTAGGGTCTATTTCTATTGATTGATTGTTTTACTTGTTATAAGTCATATTTTTCTGCTTCCTTATATACCTGGTGATTTTTCATTGTATGCTAGACGTGAGTTTATGCCATTTGGCGCTGGATAGTTTTATATTCCTTTTGGTATTCTTGGGTTCAGTAAGTTACTTGGAAATAATTCACTGCTTTTGAAGTTTCCTTCAAGCTTAGTTAGCGGGGACAAGAGTAGCTTCCAATTTAGAGCTAACTTTGCCCTATTACAGAGGCAATATCCTTTTCAGTATCCTACCTCATGTCCCATATATTATGAGACTTTTTCACCTGGCTGGTGAGAAACCCTGTGTGAGCTCTAGAAATTGTTCTCCCTGATCCATTCTGTTGATTCTTTCCCTGGCCTTAATTACTTTCTTCACATAGGCATTCATCAATACTCAGCTAACAACCCGAGAGGAACTCTGAAAATATCTGAAGCTCTATGTAGCACTCTCTTTTTTCCATGAAGTGCTCTCCTCTCTAGTATTCTGCAATGTGAAATCTGGCTGCCTTACTTTCCCTGAATTCTCAACTTTTTCTTCTACTCAGAGAGACCATCGGGATCTATTTTAGTTCCCTCAGCTTGTGCTGTGGCCTGGAAACTCTCTCCAGTCAGTAACTGAAGTCATTGTAGGGCTCATCTCATTTTTTTCCCTTCATACTGCTTGTCGTCTGATGTCTATAGGTCATATGTGGTAGGCAGAATAACAATCTCCACCAAAGTGCCCATATCCTATTCAGAGCCTGTGACTATGTTATTGTATATGGCAAAGAGACTTCGTGTTATGTGATTAAATTAAGGATATTGAGATAGAGAGATTATCCTGGATTATCCAAGTGGGCCCAATGTATTCATAAGGGTTGCAAGAGAATAGGTTAAAGTCAGTATGTAAAAATATTCCCTTTGCTTAGAATTCTTTTGTGGGAGATTCCCCACTACCACAATTTTTTAAATTGTGGTTTCAAAATTATGTTATAAATTTTACCATCTTAACCATTTTTAAGTGTACAGTTCAGTGGTATTAAATACATTAATAATGTTGTCCAATCATTATCACAGTCTATTTCTATAACTCTTTCATTCTGTATAACTGAATCTATATCCATTAAACAATAACTCCCCATCCTGACCTCCCTGCCCCTACACACACCTTATTTTGGGAATCATCATTCTGCTTTCTTTATGATTTTAATTACTCCAAGTACTTCATATAAGTGAAATCATGGAGTAGTTCTCTTTTTGTGACTGGCTTATTTCACTTTGCATAATATCCTTCAGCTTCACTCATGTAATACTATGTGTCAGAATTTCTTTCCTTATTAAAGTTGAATAATGTTCCATTGTATGTATATACCACATTTCACTTTTCTGTTTATCTGTAGATGGGCACTTGGGTTGCACCCACATTTTAGCTATTGTGAATAATGGGTAATGAATAATGCTATTAACAGGGGTATTCAAATAGCTGATCAAGTCCCTGTTTTCAGATCTTTTGAGTATAGACCTGGAAGTGAAATTGATAAATCATCTGGTAATTTATGTTTAATTTTTTGAGAAATTACTATATTGTTTTCCACAGCAGTTGTATCATTTTACGTACCATCAACAGTGCACCAGGGATTCAATTTCTCTACATTTTCTCCAATACTTGTTATTTTCTGCTTTTTTGGTAATAGCCATCCTAATGGGTATGAAGTGGCATCTCATTGTAGTTTTGATTTGCATTTCTCTAATGACTAGTGATGTTGAACATCTTTTCATGTGCTTATTAGCTTTATGTATATCTTCTTTGGAGAAATGTCTGTCTATTCAAGTCCTTTGTCCGTTTTTTTAACAGAGCTGCTTGTTTTTCGCTGTTGAGTTTTAGGAATTTTCTATATATTCTATATATTATTCCCTTATCAGATATGTGATTTGTGAATATTTTCTTCCATTTTGTGGGTTGCCTTTTTATTCTGTTGATAATGTCTTTTGATGTGTATAATTTCTTACTATTGTACGTTCATTGCTGTTGGCTGCATTTGCCAAGATATTACAAAAAGAGATGAGTTGGAAAAAGAATTGACCAGCTTGCAAGCAAAAGTGAAGGGAATAAAGAGTCCACTAATTTGAGGACTTGTAGAGTTGAAATAGTCTACTACTTCTCAACCTCAAAGAGTTAAGGATAAAATTGCAAAATGCTTGGCATGACAAAGGATAACAAAAAACAGTCTGGATGCAATGCATCAAATTAAAAGAATGGCTGTTTTACCAATTTTTTTTTTAAAAAACTCCAAACTTTTGGAATAGGTCCCAGATCCAAGGCCCAATCAACTAAGCCTGTTTGGACACAATAGCTCAGAGAAAAGAGGCAAAGGGAAAGTGACTCTCCCATCAAAGCTTGATAAATCTATATATTCACTATGGGGAGGAAAAAAGAGAGGGAGGGAAGTAGACACAGAGAGAATATGAACAGGGGCTAGAAAACAAAGAATTCTACCAAATGAACATTGTGTCTTGAAAAAAAGTATGGATGTGGCTATTGGCTTATGGAACTGATATAAACGACTCATTTGGTTCCCACCCACTCAGCCCCAATTAAGTTTTTGAGAGAGCTGCACTTCAAAAATAACTACCAGCCTGGACTGAAAGAGATCATGACTATTCATCCTGAGAACTCCAACAATCTATGGGCGGAAAGCAGACTAAGAAAGCTCAGCCCCTAACAAGGGCATATTACCTCAACAACCATTCCAGATGTGGCCAAGGAGGATAGCGGAAAAGGAAAAATTAACCACAAAAGAATCACGAGCAATGGAGAACAATGAATAAGGTAGTCACTTCCAGGGAGCAGAGTCAGCGCTTAATGAAGAAATATTCCCCAGTACCCAGGGTGATAGAGGGTCTTCAAAATAGCTGCCCAACAAAATTTCAGAACTGCCACAGATGAGCGTCTGTCTCTGCTACATTTCTCCTGCCAAAAGAGAATCTTTATTGTGGTTATCCTGTCCATGGGGACAGATAACTTGTCTTTTCAGGTATATGTCTTTAGATCAAAAGAAGACATATCTGTAGCACATGTAGAGATTACTACACATCACTCAGAGATTCTGGGCTTTGAACTGAATGCCCTGACTAGAGCCTTTGGCTTGTTTGCCTTGGGAAGGGGGTGAGTGTATTTTGCATGCAAGAATATTTGGTGACAAAAGGGGCAGAAGGAAATATTGCTCTTCCCCAGTATTTCTGATTTTCTTCCTTCTAGACACATAGTAAAACTATATTTCCTTGCCCCCTTGAAGTCAGAAGTGAGCATGTTATTTGTTCTGGCCAATAAAACTTAATATAAGTGATAAAGGTCACTTCCAGGAGGAAGCCTTTAAGAGGCATTGCATAATTTGCTCTTCTCCCTTTCCTTGCCATGATTCCCAGTGACGTTTTATAGTGAAGGCTCTGTTGATCTGCATCTTTTAGTGAGAACACCTTGGAGTAGAGCCCCTGATGATCCAAGATGAACATATAGCATGAGTGAGAAATATACCCATGGTTTAAGCCACTAGAATTTTGATGACATTAATGTAGCAAAATCTAGCCTATCCTGACTATTACAGAAACAAACAAAAAAAAAGATGAACAGAAAACAGCTTGTATCCAACTAAAAAAAGACAGAAAAGTAAGTATTTAAAATAAGAAAGTCTAAAAACAACAATCTTTAAAATAATTTTTTTCAACATTTGGCTAAGTGCCTAGAAACACAATCAATGCCTGTAGAAAATTAGAAAACCTTCTGTTCATTTTAGAGTTTGCAATGAACGTTTTTAGGAAACTTCAAACCTTAATACTTAAAGCCTTGCAAAACACATTAAAAATAACTATGATTCCCAGTTTACAAAAAGCCAAAGTGGAGTGGGATTGTTGAGAACATATTAAATTCAATGACTCCTTAAAGTGGTAGCCGGGGTGATAGTAGCACCAAGATTCTCACTGAGAGCAGAGACCACATCCTTTATATATTCTCACCTCAAAACCTAACAGTGCTTGACATGTAATAGGCACATAATAAAAATCTGAAGTATTGAATTCAGCTAAACCCAGTTGCTCACTTGAAAATCTAGTCTCCAAAACCAGCTTATGGAACAGATTGTACTTAATCAGGGCTGCCAGTAAGGGTGATGTAGAGATATTGGGGGAGGTGATCCTGATGCCATAGCAAAAGGTGAGCTAGGTTGTTAATCCCCAGATCTTTATTCCAGGAATAATAAATTTTTTAAAATTCTAGTCCCTTATACTCATATTGCTAACTACTCTCCTGTCCTTGTGATTTAGTTTCATGAGACAATGCTTTTTTTTTTTTTTTTGCCTGCAATAGTGATGTCAGGCTTTTGTCTACTATAGTCCTTCCTCAAGAAATTAACATAACAGATATGAATAATTGTAAAACAGTACAAAGTGGTTTTGTGGCGCATATAAAAGAGCCAAGCCTTAAAGTCTAATGAAATAGCTGCATAGATTAGATATTTCTGATCTAGGCAAGCAAACTTTGAGGCTCAGTGACTTGTTGACCCTGGGAGAAATATCTGAATAGTCTATCAACAGATCCATACAAATTAGCGACAGAAGTCTAGAGAGTCGAAATCCAGGAGGGTCAGTAAAGGCAAGGAGAACCAAAAGGTTTAGTCGTTGGGCTCATATTGTTTCCTTTTGTGTGGAAGTGGGCAAGAACTTTAGCAAGTTTGTGTTTGCAGCTAAGAAAAAGAAGGGCTTCACAGATGCTGCGAGGATCAAGTACCCAGGGTGGAGGGCTTCTTAGACACTAGGCTGTTGAGGACATAACAGCCCTGGCCTGCTGGACCATCTGTAAAATGTATTTGGTCCGGTTTACTAATTGATTGGCTCTATCCCAAAAGAGTAATACAAGGTAGCTTCCAGATCCCAGCCAGTTTGTCCTACTGTGAAAATAGCTTAGGCCAAATCTATTGCTGGAAGAATAATGTAAGGTGAAATACTTTAAACTAGAAATTCTATTTTTGACTGATATTCTCTAAAATGAAGTAATGTATATCCAATTACTCTAGGTAGCCTAACATTTTAATTACTTATACGTATATTGAAAATACTTTTATTACAAGAAATTTTCACATACACAGAAGTAGATAGGTTAGTATAATTAACTCCCACATACCCATCACCAATTTAAATATTTATCATTTTACCATATTTAGTTCATTTGTCCCTCTTATTTTTTTCATTGCTAAAGTATTTTAAGACAAATGTCAGACATCATTTTATCCTCACACACTTTGGTATACATTTTTAAAGAAAGGTCATGTTTTTACATGACCACAATGCTATCATCACACTGTAGCAAAGGATATCGGTGATTTCTCCCATAACCCCTTGGCTATTACCATTTCAGTATTATGTTCCAAATTTCTTCCTCATCTTTTAAAATTATTTTTCCAATTTTTAAATGTTTATACATTTTTTGTTTCAAATTACATGTATTTTTGAAACTATCTCAAATCTCTTGATTATGTTTAAAAACAGGAACAAAAAAATTCCCATATGAAGCTAGATCATACGTAAATCTAAGCTTAGACACTGTTATCAAAAAATGTTCTTAAGGAGAGCATAACTTTCATCTCTGCTATCAGCCAAATATTCTGAGGGAGAGTGCTGTGGGGGAAATTGAAGTGGAGTCAGAGATGACTCCAAATCTACCACTTCCTACCTAAAAGACCTGGGACAAGTTACTTAACTTGAGCTTAACCAGTTTCTTCATCTTGTAAGTGAAGATAACATCTACTTTATAGACAATTATGAAGACTACATAAATAATGTACAGCACATAGTTAGCTCTTACAATCAATATTATACATTAGGCACATGGCATTCTTTCCTGGTTGTTATTGATGGTTCTGTCATTTATCAACTTGCTAAAACCTTTGTTGGGTCTATTCGTTGTCAACTGGATCTGAATTAATTACATGTTCATTTTTCATTATGCCAATTATTACTCCCCAGAAGAACCTTTATTGTGTTTTCTCTTTAAAAAGTATCCCTCTAATTCCAATATTTTGGGTTTTAGTAAATTTGATATTTACTGTCACAATGTTCATAACTTTAAGTTTGGGTTCTGGCTGAAGGCACAAGTGCCCTTACACTATTTACTATAAAGCTATTTCTCTTGCTCTATTGTTCTCCTAAATGCTTTACTCCAGGATTTAATTCTATATCTTTTCCCCAATGTCCTTCCTAATGTGGAGACCAGGCCATCCACAACCTTCTAGGTGTTGATACTCTATGGTTTTACTTTATCAAAAAAGCAATGCACATTTTAAAAAAAAAAAAAGTAAAATGCAAATACAAAAATGTAGAAGGGGAAATGTCTTCCTTTGCACTTCTATTTCCTAGAGATGCTAACCATTTTACGCCTTCCTGACCTTTTTATCCTGTGTATATATATGAATTTTAGGTTTTGTTTTTACAAAAAGAGGGTCATGGAATACACTCTGTTCTGCATCTTGCTTTGTGTTTCTCAACAATAAATTACAGACAATTTTGACACTGATTTTCCACTTTTAAAAGATGGCATAGTATAAGACATGGAAACAACCTGTGTCCATTGATGGATAAATGGATAAGAAAATGTGGTATACAGATACAATGGAATATTATTCAGTCATAAAAAAAGAAGGAAAAAACTACTTGGCTTTCGCAAAATCATGGATAAATCTTGAAGGCATTATGCTAAATGAAGTAAGTCGTACAGAGAAAGACAAATACTGTATGAGTTCTCACTTATATGTGGAATCTAAAAAAGCTAAACTCAAAAAACTAGAGCAGAATGGTGGTTGCCAGGGGCTAGGGATGGGGGAAATGGGAGATGCTGGCCAAAGGGTACAAATTTCCAGTTATAAGTTCTGGGATCTAATGTACAGCATGGTAATTAACGATACTGTATTATATACAGTTAAACCTTAAACAACACAGATTTGAACTCCATGTGTCATATGTAAATTATTTCAATAAGTATATAGTCAGCCTTCCTTATTCACAGGTTTCTCAACCACAGATTCAACCAGCCTTGGATAAAAGACAGTATTTTTGATCCTTGGATGTGAATCTATCAATGTGAAGGGCTGACTGTATGCACTGTTCCACACCATTTTATATAAGGGACTTTAGCATACAAGGATCTTGATATCTGCAGGGCTGCAGGGGAACCAATCCTGGAATGAATTCCCACATGGAAGTTTTTGGGGAATCAAATCAAGTCGCATGCATATTTTTAACTGCATGAGGGGTTAGTACCCCTAACCTGCATGTTGTTCAAGGATCATCTGTACTTGAAAGTTGTTAAGAAAGGAGATCTTAATAACACGCGCTCGCTCTCTCTCTCTCTCTCTCTCTCTCTCTCTCTCTCTCTCTCTCTCTCACACACACACACACACACACACACACACACACACACACACACACACACACGGTCATATTACTTTGGCTGTAACCAACAGAGAATTGGCTCACAGTTTATATTATTTCTTGAGGTGTCATAACAAATGAACACATACTGAGTGGCTGAAACAATAGAAATTCATTTCTAACAGTTCTGGAGGTCAAAAGCCCCAAATCAAAGTATCGGCAGGGCCATTTTCCCTCCAGAGGATCCAGGGTGAATTCTTCTTTACTTCTTCCAGCTTCTGGTGGCTCCATGGGTTCCTTGGATTGTCACTGCATGATTCTGATCTCTGCCTCCATCTTCACAATGCCTTCTCCTCTGTGTCCATTTTCTTCTCTTTCCTGTGCATCTCTCCTCTGTGTGACTCCTATGAGGGCACTTGTTATTCGATTTGGGGCCCACCCAGATAATCCATGATAATCTTAACATCTGTAAACTATATCTGCAAAGACACTTTTTCCAAATAAGGTCTCATTCACAGGTTCTGGGGGTTAGGACATAGACATATCTTTTCAGCGCCAACTTCAACCAATGGCTTAAACAATGAAGACATTTTAATTATCTTACATAAAAAGAAGTCTGTATGTAATAGGCAATATAGAATTGGTGTGGCTCAATGATCTCATCAAAGATGCAGACTCTCCATTATTCCCTTTCCACAATTCTCAGCACATTACTTTTTGTTCTCAAGCTTGCTACGTAATGGTTACAGGACAGTTGCCCTAGCTCTAGGCTTCACATCCCTTATAGAACAGTAAACATAGAAGGAAGGAAGGAAACCTCTCCCTGAAGCCTCTGCAACTTCCCTCTATGCCCCATCATGCCCAGCCCAGACGTGTTATTGTCAAAGGGGAGTGGGGATGCTATGACTGCCTTACATCTATCAAGATACATGCCCTGGGGTACGCTGCCACAATGAAACTTCACTTTTGATAATAAAAAAGGAGGAATGGCAGTTGGGTAGGCAACTAAAAACATGTTACAAACCTAAATGTGTTTCCTTAAGATTACTAATTTAAAAAGCTCACCAGCCCTTTTATCTACCAATTTACATAAATTCCTTCAACCATTATTTAAAAGAACTATTATATGTTGGGTATCATGATAGAAGCAGGAGCCTCAAGATCATCAAGATATAGTCCTGTTCTCAAGGCTGAGTTGAATAAGAGATAAATATAGCAATAATTTGAGGACAGCATGACAAATGCTATTAGAGATATTGTGCATGGTGTAGTGGGGAAACAGAATAGTGTAGCATCTTGAAAAGCAGTTAAATGGAGTAAAAGATAGAGAAAAGGGCACACAGAAAGACAATGATGATTGCTGAACATCACCACACCTTTGTGGGACTACAAAGGTTTTAATGTAGCTAGAGTGGAGAATTGTATGGGTAGCAGGAGGGCAGGTCAAGCTAGTGAGGTGAGTGGGAGCAGATAGTAAAGGGCTATGTATGTTGAAATAAGAAAATGACATTCAATCCCAAAATTTATGTGGAGCAATTAAAGGATTTCAATCAAAGAAATGATCAAAATAGATTGTTTTAGAATGATTACTGACAGTAGTTGGATGTTTCTGACTGAGTGACCGGTTAGATGGTAAAATACCTGGCCCGAATGGATCCTACTTTTTCTTTCTTTCTCTCTTTCTCTCTCTCCTTCTAATTTACATGCAATCTGTTGTGCCTTGTATACTTGTATGCCTCTATTTTGGGGATTTATTTTTATTTTTTAAAAAAGATGCCCTTGAATTAGCAAAGAATACATCAAAATATTACCAGCAACTGCCTTTGTGGTGAGATTATATATGACTTTTTAAAAAGATTTTTCATGGATTCTGGGAAACATGTCAGAGTGAGAGACATCCTCAGATCTCTCCCCTTAAAACATCAATAAGTCGAACATGTAAAACTCAACAAAAAACATCCAAACTTCACAACAGCATGTCTGAGTGTGGGATCTGCATATAAGAGCTACCACAGGTCAGAAACCCGGGTGTCGGGTGGTGGGCATTGGGTGGTAGACTGGAAGAAATAAAGAAGCTGCCTCTCCCAGCCGCTGGAGCTCCTTGCAAGAGGAGGAGGAGGGGGAGGGGTAAAGATACGGTGACTTCCCTGAACAACCCTGCCTGGAAGTGCTGGGATTTCTAGCAGCCGGCAGCCGGGCCCAGTCATCAGGGTAGAAAGCAGAAATGAGGGACAGGATTGTAGAGAAACAACTGTTGATTTTTATGGGCCCCAGTTGCAAATCTGAGGCTGAGCTGTAGCCCCCAACTCCCAACCCAGAGGGCCCCTCCCCGCATACCCTCCAAGACTAAACACCGTGGACCAGAGGGAAATTTGAGCAAACGCTACCAAAACTGTTTGCTAACACTGACAGGGACTGAAACTGAGAGTAGTGAGTGTGATTAAATATCTACAAGAAAATGTAAAAAAATATATTTAGGCTTTATATAAATAGGGATCCAAAAGGCTTAGACATCACCTACTGGAAACCAAAAGAAAAGTGCCTTCTTTGTAGTAGGCTAAAGAGAGACCTTTATATAATAAATCTTCTTTCTGGAAAAACAACAGAATACACTTCCATTAATGCCTAGGCGAAGAATAGTCCATTAAACACTATGAACAACCAAGGTGACAAGGTATCTCAGAAAGAAAGAAAAATCTCTAGAAATAAGTTTACAGACATAGAAATATGCGACTTAAATGACAGAGAATTCAAAATGGTACTTCTGAAAAAATTCAATGAGTTCTGAAACGAGTCATACCAACAATTTCAGGAATTGAAAACACAACTAGATGAGCAGAGCAAGGAGACTGAAACCCTCAAGAAGAACAGAAGAGATCTTCTGGAGATGAAAAAACACATTGTAAGAGTTGAAAAATGAAATAGCAAGCTTGGGAAATAGAGTCAACCAAATGGAGGAAAGGATCAGTGATATCAAAGACAGAAATCTAGAAATAAATCAGGAGGAAGAAGAGAGAAACCAAAGAATGAAAAATAATGAAAGAGAAATACAAGAACTAACTGATACTATCAGGAAAGGAAACAAGAATAATGGGCATTATCGAAGGCAAGGAAAAGGTGCAGGGACTAGAAAGCAATTTCAGACAAATAGTTGACGAGAATTTCCCAAATCTAAGGGATGAGCTGGAGCTTGGAATTCAAGAAGTCAACAGAATACCCAATTATCTCAATCCAAAAAGCCCTTTACCAAGACACATTGTATTAAAATTATGAACAATCAACGACAAAGATAGAATTCTTAGGGCAGCCAGAGAGAAGAAAACAGTAACTTATAAAGGAAAACCCATTAGATTATCGTTGGATTTCTTAGCACAGACCTTAGAAGCCAGAAAGGAATGGAATCAAATATTTAAACTATTAAGTGAAAGGAACTATTTCTCAGCCTAGAATAATGTATCCAGCTAAGCTCTCTTTTAGATATGAAGGAGAATTCAAGACCTTTCTGTACATACAAAAATTGAGGGAATTCTCCACTATGAGACAGCACTATAGGAAATACTGAAAGGGGTCAGCTCACCTAAAACAAAATGACAACAACAACAAAATACATAATAAGGAGTAAAGTGACTATCAGGCAAATAGAAGCAGAGGAGTGCAACCCTTACTAAGAACAGGGCATTATAAGCTTAAACAATAAGAAGAGAATTGTATAGCAAGATAGTAATGAACGTTCAGCATACATAGAGACAAATTGAGATAACAATGAAAAGGGAGGGATTCAAAGATCCAAATTCACAAAGGGGAATGGAGTTAAGGCATGTGCAGAAGAAAATTGATGACTGTGTGTGTGTGTGTGTGTGTGTGTGTGTGTGCGCGTATGTGTGTGTGTGTGTGTGTGTGTGTGTGTGTGTGTGTGTGTGTATAATATATATACATATAACTATCCTTTTCATATTTGTAATGGTAACCACACACCAAAGATTCAGAACTGAAATATATAAAACAAGAAGAAACAGAGGCAAAAGGCACAAACCAACCAAAACAAAGAAAAGAGAAACACATGGACAAGGAAGAAATGGAAACACCGAGCTACCAGAAAGCAAAAGATAAAATGGCTATAAGAAGACCTCATGTTTCAATAATTACCCTAAATGTAAGTGGACTGAACTCACCAATAAAAAGGCACAGAGTTACAGAATGGATCAAAAAACAAAACCTAACCATATGCTGCCTCCAGGAGACACATCTCAGCTCCAAAGACAAATATAGACTCAAAGTGAAAGGGTGGAAAATGACATTTCAAGCAAATGGCATTCGGAGAAAAGTGGGAGTAGCGGTGCTTATATTAGACGGAATAGACTTCAAAATTAAAAAGATAAAGAACGACATTGAGGGACACTTCAAATTGATAAAGGGAATCATGGACCAAGAAGACATAACACTTATTAATATCTATGTTCCCAATCAGGGAGCCCTAAAATATATAAAACAATTACTAACAGAACTCAAGGGAGAAACAGACCAAAACACTATCGTAGTAGGGGACGTAAATACCCCACTGTCAGATATGGACAGATCATCCAAACAGAAAATCAATAAGGAAATAACGTCCTTAAATGACACATTAGACCAATTGGACATAATTGCCATATAGAGAGCTTTCCATGCCAAAACAGCTGCTTATACATTCTTCTCTAGTGCACATGTAACATTCTCAAGAATCAACCACATACTATAATAGCCTCAACAAATATAAGAGGGTTGAAATCATACCAACCATATTCTCTGATCATAATGCTTTGAAACTAGAGATCATCTGTAAAAAGAAAGCGGGAAGAACCACAAATAAATGGAGATTACACAAGATACTACTGAAGAATAACTGGGTCAGGAAAGAAATAAAAAGAGAGATCAAGAGATACACAGAAACGAATGATAATGATAGTACAACATATAACACCTTTTGGGACACGGCAAAAGAGGTCTAAGAGGAAAGTTCATATCATTACAGGTCTATCTCCAAAAATAAGAACAAGTCCAAATAAACAACCTAATGCTTCATCTTAAAAAATTAGAAAAGGAAGAACAAATGAGGCCTAAAGTCAACAGAAGGAAAGAAATAATAAATATTAGAGCAGAAATAAATAAAATTGAAAACCAAAAAAAAAACCAATAGAAAAAAATAAATGCAACAAAGAGCTGGTTCTTTGAGTTTAATAAAATTGACAAACCCTTGGCTAGACTCACTAAAGAAAAAAGAGAATGGACACAAATAAAGTCAGGGATGAAAGGGAAAATTACAACTGACATCACAGAATTAGAAAGGATCATACAACAATACGTGTATGAAAAACAATATAATAACAAATTTAATAACTTAGAAGAAAGGGACCAGTACTTAGAAAAATACAATCTTCCCAGACTGAATCAAGATCTGGAAAATCTAAATAGACTGATCAGCAGTATGGAAATTGAAACAATTTTAAAAACCTACCAAAAAGTAAAAGCCCTGGACCAGATGGCTTCACCAGTGAATTCTACCAAACATTCAAACTATTCTCCTCAAACTCTTCCAAAAAATCAAAGAGGAGGCAATACTTCCCAACTCATTTTATGAGACCAATATTTCTCTGATACCAAAACCTGGTAAAGATAACACAAAAAAAGAAAACTACAGACGAATATCTCTCATGAACACAGATGCAGAAATCCTAAATAAGGTACTAGCGAACCAAATACAGCAACATATTAAAAAGATTATACACCATGATCGAGTAGGCTTCATTCCAGGGGCACAGGGATGGTTTAACATATGCAAATCAATTAATGGATATACCACATAAACAAATTAAAAAATAAGAATCATATGATCCTATCAATAGATGCAGAAAAAGCCTTCAACAAGATACAGCATCCATTTATGATCAAAATACTTAACAAAATCGGTATAGAAGGAAAGTACCTTAACATAATAAAGGCCATATATAATGAACCCTCAGCCAACATTATACTTAATGGTGAAAAACTAAAAACCTTCCCTCTAAGATCAGGAACAAGGCAAGGCTGTCCACTATTGCCACTCTTATTCAATATAACATTGAAAGTCTTAGCAAGTGCAATCAGACAAGAGAAAGATATAAAAGGCATCCAAATAGGAAACAAAGAAGTCAAACTGTCACTATTTACGGATGACATGATTTTCTACATAGAAAACCCTAAAGACTCCACAAGAACACTACTAGAAACAATAAGCAAAGAGAGTAAAGTATCTGGATACAAAATCAGTGTTCAAAAATGGAAAAAAAATTCTTTTTGCAATTGCAATAAAAATAATAAAATACCTAGGAATAAATTTAATGAAACATGTGAATGACCTATATAATGAAAACTACAAGACTCTATTAAAAGAAATCAAAGAAGATACAAAGAAATGGAAAGATATTCTGTGTTCTTGGATTGGAAGAACCAACATAGTTAAATTGACCATATTACCTAAAGCATTATACAGATTTAATGCAATCCCCACCAAAATCTCATCAGAATTTTTTAAAGTAGAATAAAAACTCATCAGATTTGTATGGAAACACAAAAGACCCCAAATTGCCAAAGCCATCCTGAGAAAAAAGAACGAGGCTGGAGGCATCACTCTGCCTGACTTCAAATTATACTACAAAGTGACAGTAATCAAAACAGCATGGTATTGGCAGGAAAACAGACACATGGACCAGTGGAACAGAATGGAGAGTCCAGAAGTAAACCCATATTTATACGGGCAAATAATTTTCGACAAAAAAAGCCAAAAACATACAGTGGAGAAAGGAAAACCCCCTTCAATAAATGGTGCTAGGAAAATTGCAAGGCCACCTGTAAAAGAATGAAACTAGACTGTTGTCATCACCACACACCAAAATTAACTCAAAATCGATTAAGGACCTGAATATAAGACCTGAAAAATAAAATGCATGGAAGAAAACATAGGGACTAAACTCAAGGACTTTGGACTAAAGAAGATTTTATGAATTTGACCTCAAAGGCAAGGGAAGTAAAAGCAAAAATAAATGAATGGGACTACATCAAACTAAGAAGCTTCTGCTCAGGAAAAGAAACCATCAACAAGGTAAAGAGACAACCATCAGAATTGGAAAATATATTTGCAAGCAACGCCTCCGATAAGGGCCTAATATCCAAAATATACAAAGAACTCATATGACTCAATAAAAACAACAAAACAAATGATCCAATCAAAAAATGGGCAGAGGACCTGAACAGACACTTCTCCCTAGAGGACATACAAATGGCCAACAAATATATGAAAAGATACTCAGTATCACTAGCTATTAGGGAAATGCAAATAAAAATCACACCTATTAGAATAGTTGTAATCAACAAGACAAGTAATAACAAATGTTGGAGAGGATGCAGAGAAAAAGGAACCCTCAGACACTGCTGGTGGGACTGCGAGTTGGTACAGCCACTATGGAAAAGAGTGTGGAGGTTCCTCAAAAAACTAAGAATTGATCTACTATATGACCCAGCAAATCCCTCTACTGGGTATTTACTCCAAAGACTTGAAAACCCATATCCGAAAAGATATTTGCACACGGATGTTCATAGCAGCATTATTCCACAGTGGCCAGGACATGGAAGCAATCTAAGTGTCCTAAGATAGATGATTGGCTAAAGAAGCTGTGGTACATATATACAATGGAATATTACTCAACCATAAGAAGAGATGAAATACTGCCATTTGCGACAACATGGATGGACCTCAAGATAATCAAGCTAAGTCAAATAAGTCAGAAAGAAAAAGTTAAAAATCACATATCACTTATATGTGGGATATAAACCTAAAAGCAACAAATGAACAGGACAGAGACTCAGGGACATGGACAATGGACTAGCGATTACCAGAGGGTAGAGGGTGGGGGAGGAGGGGATAGGTAGACAGGGTAAAGGAGTCAAATATAGGGGTTTAGGGGTAGGGTGAAATGGGTAAAGGGGATCAAATATATGGTAGCTGAAGGAAACTGGACTTTGGGTGGTAATCATACAACAGAATATATATAGATGTCAAATTATAATGTACACCTGAAAATTATATAATTGCATTAACCAATGTTACCTCAATAAATTAAAAAATTTAAAAAATACTTTTCAGTATTTCCCAAAGTGAGCATTTTACACACATTTAAAGACCAAAACCTTTTAATTCTAATTGCCTGAGATGTTTTTCATTACAGAGCCAGTATTTTCCTTAGACATGGCATCTTCTTAATTTTAAGTAAAATCCAACTTTCTCATTGTCAATTAAATTTTAAAATTTCATCATTCAATTTTTTAGTTATACTTCCAATTTCTTATCAACACACTCACCACAATCTTGCAATTATTTGATTATCAGTCTTTCCTCATGGATTATGAGTACCTCGTAGGAAAAAATCTGGCCTTATTCACCTTGGTAAACCCAGTACCTGATAGATAGATATTTAATAAGTATTTACTGAATTTGGGTGCATAATATGCATCTTTGTATTTCTAGTTCACAGCACAGTGCCAATTCCTAATGAAGGTTAGTGGAGCTGTATTTCAGCTTTTGGCAAATATACTACCAAAATCATACAGTCAGTGGGTACCAAAAAAGAAAATTCCATTTTCATAAACTATAGTATTCTTCTTGGTGTACAATATACTATACATTAATATACATACACATTTGTATGTACACATGCATAATTTTTTCCCCTAATAATCTTAAAGATCCTTCTACATCTGTATGTTTGAAAGACTGCCAAATCAGGTAGTTTTTCTGTTTTTCTTAGTTTTCTTAGTAAGAAAACTAAGGTTGAAAGTTTAAATAAGATCACTTAGTACTCCAAAAGCAGAACCAATTCTAGACGTTGGTTTTAAAAAGCTCTTATTTATTGTATTAAATATTTAGAAGCATGAGACAGAAACTCTTCTGTCCTAAAATTCTCATCTAGGCAGAACTTTGGCAGCAGCTATAATTGCTGTATTTCTTTTGTAAGCTATGTTTATAATGCCATGTTACGGATATTGTGAAGCATTCAGCATCATTCATTCCCCACCCTCTTACCATATTGCAGAAGATGGGAAACCTAGAAATTTCCTCATGTCTCCTTTCTAGCAAGCTTCCTTTTTAGGGTTCTGTCAACTGTGGGCATATGCAAGAGATTGGAAGTGAAAGGAAAATAGTAACTATCTTCTAGCTCAGTCAGTGATGGCACCAGCAGATTTTTGCACCCTTTTTTAACATTAGGTTCCTGTGGCACCTGGGTAGCTAAATATGGCTTCCTTGTAGTGGTGCATCAGGTGCATGGCATGGGGGCAGAGATCACAATTTCTTTAAGTAATGGGCAGTAAGGGTCCTTGCATGAGTCGAACTCTGCAAACACAGATTCCAGGGGGAAAAAGCAGCTTCCTATAGTTAGTTCCTCATCTCTGGGCAACAGTACCTCATTTTGTCCCTCTAGCCTTTCCAACAATTTTATCTGAGTTATTGTATTAATCCCTCCTTAAAATACCTCGAGTAACTTCCATTTTTCTGATTAATTATATGGTATAACATTTTATCTAGCATTCCTACAACCATAGAATATGCTACACTCAGAAAACGATTTTTCCAGATAAGTTTAAAACTTTCAGGATTAAAATATCAGTTTTCCTGAAAATTTTTACTAAATGATTCATATGTGGTCCCTTCTTCTTAAACAGGGTACCTGAAATGCAATTCCCCCTGATCCTTTTCCATTATTATCACCACTGAATATTCTCTATCTCTCTTGTTTTAGGTCCCACATTGAAGTTCTAGAAACAGATGGTATGAAACACCAGGCTAAATTTGTACTGACCACAAGGAGATACTTATAAGTTCAATTGCAAAAACCTCTACTATAAATTACTAGAGATACAGACATGATGATGACCTGATTAATTTCCCCTAGACAGTCACAGAAAAATATATAAGCAAATAAATAATAATAAGGAATGGTAGATAGAAAAACAGAAATACATACCAAAGGCACAGACTGTATAGAGGGAGAGGTTACTGACTATGCATTGGGGGTATTAGAGAAGGCTCTAGATATGGGCTGAAGTATAAAGTGGATCTTGCAGTATGAATAAAAATTTGTCAGAAAAAGAAAAAAGGCATTCTAGAGCAGAGAAGAAGCATGTGCAAAGACAAGCATGGTAGCTAGTCTCCAAAGACGGGGGTGGGGAAAGGTTTTATGATAATTACAGTCCTTTCAGTATTGAAATACTATTTCCTTGGAAGTTTTTCTTAAATGATTTATACATGGACCTTTCTTCTTAAACATACATATGAAATATAATTTTTTCTCCTTTTCCATTATTTTTATCAAATACTTACTGAGTTGTCTATTTTGTTACAGCTCTAGGAGCAGAAGCTATGGAACATCAAGCGAAGTCAGGGCTGACCACAAGCAGATGTTTGTAAGTTCAACTGAAAAACCTTTTACTATGTTAGCTGCTAGTGATACTGAGATAATGATGATATGGTTTCTGTCTTCTAGGAGCTCCCACTGTAATAGAAATAGATTGTAAACAAATAATTATATGGTATTATGGACTCAAAAATAGCACTATGTAACATCATGGAAAACTTTACATAGGAGCTAAAATTTAAGCTGGCTCATTCTGTAAAGTTAGAAGTTTGCCAGGTAAAGAAGGGAAAAGGTTATTCCAAAGTGAGGAAGAATCACATGCAAAGGTAACAAAGTGTAGAAAAAGTTGAATCCTGCTGTGAAAGATATGTTATGTAATCCTTAGGGGCTTGGGCTTTATATTATAATCACTGAGTTGCAGAGGAATCTCATATTCATATTTGTATTTTAGAAAAATAACACTGGTAGCAATGTGAAGCATGGATAGGAACAAAAAATTCCACAATTCTGCAACATTTGAATAACATAAAACCTACTGCTAGGTCAAATTTTTTAAAAAAAATAAGCTTAGTATTCTGGCCAAAAGTCATATAAAAAGCCTATACAATAAATTAACTTTACGAAATAGCTTCTGTAATAATAGTTCATATTCTGTATAACACTGAGTGAAACATTTGGACAACAGTGGGCAGAAATATGAAGCTAAAAATATTACCGGACATTACTTCTGCTTCCTTAGAGTGAGCTCTACAATTATCTTGCAATAGTACACAATTTTGCTATCCTCAGGCAGGCTTATAATTTTTTAAATGACCTTCAAATAAAGTTATAAAGATTAATCCCAGTATTTTCTGACTACTTTTAAGGGAAAAGCAGAATGATGTAGTGGAAAAAACATAGTCCTTAGAACTATTTAGATTAGGGTTCAAATTCCGATGCCTCCAATTGCTAGAAGTTATTGTATTATTTAATTTTTAACTTTTTTCCTCATTTATACAATGTTTATAATACAGACCAAATATTGTAGGAGCCACTATTATATGTATATTTCAACTACATATCTAAACCTGACACTATTAAGCTTATAAGACATGCCCTATTCTGTGTAATACATACAATAAATGCTTCTGAAATAATTACCTTGGTTGTCTCTCCTTATCTTGACCATACTACTACACCCTACTACAGATCCTGTAAGTCTTATCAATGACATAAATATGAAGTTAATGGTAACTTTTATAGGCATAATAAAGGAAACAAACTTATTAGAAGATATTTGCATTAACTGAACAATTTGGAGCCTGCCATATTTGCCTCTAGTAGTCAGAGGATCTTTGGCTGCCTTAACAGCAGTTTCATCTTCCATCTCTAGATATATCCTTCCTAATACTCTCTCTCCTTCCATCTCCAAACCCCAATAAAAATCTCTCAATCTCACTAAAAAATTTTTTCAGGCAAATCTAGCTCCACTATCAACTCCATGTCAGGGACAAACAAGTGATATTCATATAAAGTATACAAAAGCAAGAAACATACTAGATAATATGAAATGGAAAGGGAACAGCCATGGACTGTATTATTTTCCAACTCACTACATCATACATATGAAATTTCATAAATAAAATAAAATATTGCATCTTGTATGTCTATTATCTTCAATGATATACCTGTGTTACCAGTCTGCTACCCTGGACTATCAATACCTACCTCACAGAAGCGATGGGAAAATAACATATGTAAAGATCTAGTACAATAGTGTTGGTCTGCTTTGTTCATGTTACATTTACATATTATATATTGTTTTTATATGTGCATTCATATTATACTGCTTTCCTTGTTTCAGTTCTCAATATATAGACCTGTACACTCAAAAGGACATGCTTGTTAGTGGCCAAACAGGTATTTGTACACCCCTGTTCATAGCAGCATTATTCACAATAGCCATAAAGTGGAAGCAACTCATTAGACAAATGAACAAACAAAATGTGCACATATACAATAGAATATTATTCAGCCTTAAAAAGGAATGAAGTTCTGATAGATGCTACAACATGGATGAACCTTGAAAGCATTATGCTAAGTGAAATAAATCAGATGTAAAGGGACACATACTTTATGATTCCACTTATATGAGTACCTAGACTAGTCGAATTCACAGAAGTAGAAAGTAGAATATTGGTTACCAGGAGCAGTAGGGAGAGAAGAATGGGGAGTTGTTTAATGGGTACAGTGTTTCAGTTTGGGATGATAAAAAAGTTCTGGAGAAAGTAGTGATGGCTGGCACAACAATATCAATGTCCCTAATACCACTAAACAGAACACTTAAAAAATGTTTGAAATGGTAAATTCTATATATTTAACCACAATAGAAACAATTTTTTTTAAACAGCATACTTGTTAAAAGATGTACATAGTAATGACATAGTATACCTGATCTATTTTTAAATGGATGTGGCTAAGATCTCTGGGTGAAAAGCAGTGAGCAAGTAGTTTTTTAAGAACTGGACTGGGATCTCAGTGGGTGAAGGGATCAGCAGATGTAAAGGTCAACAGACACCTTTAGGATCCGACTTTCTGGAAAATACATTTTAATCCTAGGCCTGTTCTCTCCAAATTACCCTGTTTCTTTGTCTTTTTCCACTGACACCACATTTTGACTCCAACAGAGATTCGGTTTTAGTCTTTCCCCTAGTACCCTATCCTAAAAGTGAAAACCTAGATGTTCTAACATAGCGGTTCTCAACAGAAGGTGATTTTGCCCCTCAGGGGACATTTAACAATGTCTGGAGACATTTTTGGGTTGTCACAAGGTGGAGGGTGCTACTGACATCTAGGAGCTATAAGCCAGGATGCTGCTAAACTTCACACGATGCACAGGGTAGCCTCTCAACAAAGAATTAACTGGTCCACACGCTAATAACGCTGAGGTTGAGAAATCCTGTTCTAGGTTCTACTAAGTTGCTTGATTTCTGGTAGAAATTGATAATAAATTAAAAGTTACCTTCTTTGCTTCCCTGCTCTTTATAGGAAAAGGCAAAACTAAGCATGTGTGTTAAGGGTAAGTCTTTTGAGGAAATAGGATAAGGATCAGTGGTGATGCTTTGATGACAAGTGGGTGTAGGTGAGAGGAGGCTATTTATATTGCCATTCTCTTCACCCTGGCCAATACTACCCACAATATTCTATGCCAAGCTGTTAGGGACGCAGGAGAAGGAAACCAGCAAATAATCCAAGCGAAGCCAGTGGAAGGCAGTGCCTATGCTATCTGGATTGGATAATTCTTCATGGAGACCACTGAATATGAGGTAATACCTATGTACCTAAATAATAAAAAAAAATTTTAATTCAATTAGAAATTTAAATCATGGATTTTCTACAACTAAGCATCCTATTTATAAACTCAACATACTATTTATGATTACCTAAGACTTGCATTTCTTCAGAGGAGTAATAACCTGATAAGTGCATACTGCTACTGTGTCAGTAACAAGAATACTTTTGCTTTTATTTTCCTCTTGTATATTAAATAACAACAGACCTGCTGTATCAAGTATAAATTATTTGGTATAATTTAGGTATTTTGAGAAATTCATTAACATTCTCAGGTCACTAGACCATTAGGGTAATTCATTATTACGGTACACATTAAAATGGTGACTCCTTATAAACATTTCAGAAAACTGAGAAATATATACTAAAACTGAATACATGCACAGCCCATCACCCAGCAATTTCACTCCCAGGTATATATTAAACAAAATGTGTATATATATATATATACTCACCAAAAGGCATTGTTTTGTTTTTTATACCTACAGCACCTGGTCTTCCTAGGTGGTCTCCCATCCAAGTACTAACCAGGTCCGACCCTGCTTAGCTTCCAAGATCAGATGGGATCGGGCTTGTTCAGAGTGGCATGGCCGCAGACCACGGACCATGGCTCCACTGGGGCGCGAACCCAGGACCTTCTGCGTATAAAGCAGTCGTGCTAACCATTACACTGTGGAACCATGTCTAAAAAAAGGTGTTTAAGAATGTTCTCCACAGTATTATTCATAATAGCTCAGGATTAGAACTTCCTCAAATGATCATTAATGACAGAATGGACATTCTGGATATAATAAAATGTATAAGTTAATGGAATACTATTTAGTAGAAAGAATGAATAAACTACAAATACATGTAACAGCAGAAATGAATCTCACTGTGGAAGTTTGAATAATGGCCTCCAAAGATACCCAGAATCTAAACCCTGGAACTTGTGAGCGTTACTTCATGAGGCAAAAGAGACTCTAATGTGATCGTTTTTGAAATGAGCAGATTATCCTGGATTATCCAACTGGAACCTAAATGTAGAAGCAGAAGATCTGACTATAGCAAAAGAGAAAATGTGATGACGAAAGCAGAGGCTTTGAACATGGAGGAAGGAGCCAAAAGCCAAAAAATACAGGCAGCCACTGGAAGTTGAAAAAGGCAAGAAAACAGATTTTCCACTTAAAACCTTCAGATTCTGATCTTATACCTTGACTATACCCTAATGAAACTGATTTTGGACTTTTGATCTCCAGAACCACAAGAAAAGAAATCTGTTGTATTTAAAATCACTAAGTTTATGGCAGTTCATTACAGTGGCATCAGAACACCAGTATACTCACAGATGAGTAAAAAAAATTATATTATATATGATTGTATTTACATAAAGTAAAAGATAGATAAAACTAACCTATGGTTTTAGAAGTCTCAGCAGTAGTTACTTCTGGGGAGGAAGAAGACAGTCTTAAATTAGGTGTAAGGGGAGGAATTCTGGGGTGTTCATAATGCTCTGTCTTGTTCTGAGGGCTGGTGAGATAAGCATGCTTAATTTGTGAAAACCTTTATTTGTGTATTCTTATGTGTAGTATATGCAGTTTAAAAATTGGTGCCTTTTAAACACTTACCAATCTGACAGCCTTCTGAAAGAGACATATATTCAAAGAGATGGGGAAAATACTAACCAACAACTATTTCTCAAGAACACTACAGATGTTTCTCTCTCCAAAAGTTTTAAAAAATATCAACAACAGACGTTATAGTGACTTTTAAATGCTATAATACCAGCTAAAAGTAAAACATTGCTTAATTAGCTTGGTTATAGCTGGACTTTAGGACTGTAAATTACAATAAATACAAGTAAAACTGCATTTTCTAAAATAATAGTAAACGAAGGAGAAAGTCATGTACTACATACCAAACGATCAAAGTGTCTTCTGGGTCTAAGATTCTTGAAACTAGTAAAAATGTTAAAAACAGAAATCTCCTGTCATTGGTCTACATAGATCATTACACATAAAAACAATTTATAAAACACATCAGAATTTTATTGCTTGAAGAATACAGCATATGAAATCACAAGAATGTCAAAATGCCAAGTCACTAGGCTTCAAACATATAATACATTATCAGATGCAGTAAAATATTAATTAACCTGAACTCTGCATCAGAAAAAAAAAGGTGTGAAAAATATCTAAGTTGTTTACTTAAGAAACAGATATACTTAAAATAGCAAGTATAAGGATGTTACAGTACAAATTAGAAAAGCCAACACTTATTAACTTATTGTTTCTTAGACTAGACTACCTTTGGTACTTAAACTTTTAAAAAAGCAATCCGGATCTTCTATCTTGTCCAAAGCACTTTATAGATACAATATCAACTTCAACCTAAAACATTTAGCAAGATTAAACTTTTTGTGGCATGGGGGAAGTGTATTTAATAAATGTATGACAATATTTCACTTTTTCTAAAACTGGAAAATATGATCATTAAGAAATCTAATACTTATAAACTTTACTTATTTAGCTCTCCAATTAAATTGGAATCCTGGCAGCCACAATCTATCCTTGAGTTTGGTGAATATAGAAATTTAAATATTTGGCAACTGACATAGGAATTTAGATTACTTCATACTATCTTAAGTGGCTTTTCCATTCTGTTTCCAAAATATAAACAAGATGCCATTTCTTCAACACTGTGGATTCCTATAAAAATCACTACCATACTTTATTAGAACCAAATTAAAGCTTCTCCCTTTTAATGAGCAGGTTGAAACTATTTTTTATGTTTCATATAAGGTTGATCAGTTATGACATGCTTTTTTAAACAAAACAAATCAGTTTTTAAAGCTATCATTCAATTATGATGGAGACAATGATGCCATTTCAAAAGGAAGCATTGGACTCTCTAGGCCATCTAGTCAAGAAAATGTAAAAGTAATGCTAAAAACAAATAATAAGTAAACTATAACTATAAGTTAAATTACAAAAAAAATCCCTCTTTTACAGCAAGCATGCTCATTAACTTTCATTTCTTTCCCCTAGCAAAGGTTTGAATATTCATGAACCTCAGTTAAACCAATGGAACCTAAGCAATTGTTTCAGAAGTTCCAATAAACATGGATGGACTAAGTAATACTATTAATAATTATTGGAGTGAAATAGTAAGAATCATGACAGTCCTCAAAATTGGGCAGTCTTTGAAATGTAATAGTGTAGCTCAAGATGAATTATGCCATAATAAAAGTTTTTACCTCTACATAAAACAAAAACAAAATCAAAAACCCACAAAATTTATACAACTTCTATTAAACATATTCCTTCCTAGTTTTTGAATGTCTTATTTTGAAATTTTTTTAAACAAGTATATTTATCTGAGCATATATATATATATTTATTGCCTGTATATATACTCATTTTAAAAGACAAAAAAATCAGATACTAGAGAACTGAACTCTTCGTTTTTTTACCAACCTGATCTAATGTCTACTGCATCACACAGCATCCCCCAATAATTTAAAATTACCAGTTTTTAGTTTAGTTAAAAGGGCAGAGGAAATGCAAATGCAGATGTAGAGTTTCTGTATAAATTTCACTGTATTTTTATAAACTTGAGTTTTCTGTAATACTGTTTATTGATCAAATAAAGGACTCACTGCTATCTAAAACCTCATAAACACCATTAAAAATTCAAAATTGATATTATGCTGAACCTTAAATTTTCAATAGTTCAAAGACAGTTTTTACATGAATAGCACACAACAGATGAAACTTAACAGCAAACATCCCTAGAATACCAATGGCAAGTCCACCAAGATGCATACAAAATTACAGATAAGTATTTCTTTCACTGCTTTCTTCTGCAGGGAAAAACATTTATAGAGGAAATAGAACCTCAACTGGTGAATTTCAGATATCGTCATCATCTTCTTCATCCTGAGAAGATCCTGCCTGGTTAGATGCACTGGCTGATGCAGCAGCAAGCTGTGCTTGTTGGGCAGCTTGTTGCATTTGAAGCCATTCCTGCTGGGCCAATTCTGCTTGTTGCTGTCTAGCCTAAACATCAAAAACATAAAAACAAATAATAAATTTTTAAAAACCCAAGACATACACACTTTGGTTAAATGTAAATTGAGCCAACTGCAGATTTAGTCATTATCAAACTTGGATATTTTCCAGCCACTATACAACTGCTGCACATCTGGAGAACAGGAACTCTGTAAGGTTGGGTATCTCTAGATAGTCCCCTTGTATGTCATACAATTTATGAACTTTGGTTCTATTGAAGAAGCTGAAAAAGTTGACAGAAAAATCACATTCTCTCTTTGGTTTTTTTATGTTTCTCTTTTCATTTAATTTCACTTGATTATTCTTCCCTCTCAATTTACAATTTTGATGTAAACATTTTTCAAGCTACGAATTGTTTCTGTAGTTTAAAAGCTGTCTAGTACAGTACTCTTAACTCTTAGAGAAAAGTATTATACATGAATGCAATAGCTATCTTGTTATTTCTTTTCTATTACAGCTAGTGATATATGTATCTCTCTTATTCCGTCCCTTTCTCTTCCCTCCATAAATACACACGTGTATACACATACACACACACACCCTTCCCATGTACACATTAGTGTAAAGACACTAAGGACTAAATTTATGTGGGATAGTTAAAATCTATTCATTTGATGTATCCTCTATAAAACCCACAGGATTTTAGAAACCAGGGTCCACATAAATACACTACATGCATTGCTGCAACAGCTAAGACCTCTTCAAAATTGACATGCACCGTTGCAACAGCTAAGGCTCCTTCCCAATTTAATTTCATCCATTAGCAGAAAACCACGTGAAGAAGGGGAAAATCTGTCCTTGAAAAGACCACATAACTTTCCATTAACCTCTACCAAAACAATGCTGTTTCTCCCTTTCCACCTTTTCTCAGAATTGTTCTTTAAGTCTGGCTCACACTCTTATCTATGTACATTCAATTCCTAGTCATCTTTTTTTTTTTTTTTTTTTTTTTTTTGGGCGAGGCAACCCTTGGTTGACCTCACGGATTACAAGGACCTTGTCAGCTTATAAAACCAGCCTTACAGCACCTTGTTTTCCTAGGTGGTCTCCCATCCAAGTACTAGCCAGGCCCAACCCTGCTTAGCTTCTGAGATCAGACGGGATTGGGCTTGTTCAGGGTGGCATGGCCGTAGACCCTAGTCATCATTTAAAACACAAATCAGTTTTTCTTGACCCTTCGAGGTCATACTTTGTACCCTATTTCATATGCCATAAATTCTCTATGCATTTTCATATCTATCTACTTTGTTCTCTAATTATCTGAGTACATATCTTTTTTATCCACTAGACTTGAGAATAGAGACTATTTTCATACCATTAGTAGATTCCCAACACATAGGCCCCAAGTATTTTCTGAATGAATGTTTTGTGGGAAAACAGTGATGTTCAGCATAACCTCTAACATTAAGATTTTACCATGTATATTCCTAACTTTTCTTCATAACCTATCATGAATTTATCATTCAAACATTTCTTGAGAAGAATTCTCATCAGATCATTGTTACACTTTTAAAAAATCATTTAATTGTTACCATTTCAGCTCAAATTTCTTAGCCTATAGAGTTCAAGGTACTCCAAATTACTGCCTGCACCAATCTATTCTTTAATTTTTTTGGTAACATCTACTTTGTGCTCCAAAAAGAAAAACCTGGAACATAAAGTGTTTCCCAAATATACACCATCCCTTCCATTTTCACTACCTTTTCTCATGCTGATATTCATTCTATTTGAAATTTCCTGATTTTCACTTACTGAAATTCCACTCTTCTTTCAAGTCAAACTGAAATACTATTTTTCCACCAAGTTTCTTCCTGATTCCTGCAAGTAGCATTTGGGGTCTAATCAGCAGATAGAAGTCAAGTTAGTTAGAGGAACAGAAAGAACGTAATATAAAGGATTGTTAACCTAGTATAAAGTTGGTTACTAGCTAATTGAAAAGGCAAGAAAAAACACTAAGGTATCATGCAGGTGGCAACTACAGTAAGCAGCCACCAACCCTAAAACTAGGGGGGCAAGGGGAAAGGCTGAAATTTTTTGAATTTAGAAGTATAGAGGGGCAACCCACGGAACTGAAACTCAGATCTCTGAAGAAAGGGCATAGATTGACTGGTACTAAAATCTCTGAGCTTGGAGGAGAGCTTCAAAGTTTGAGAATCACATCTCTGAGGAAGGAGATAAATGTTCAGGATGTTTCTGTCAGTGTTAGAGAAAATGCAAACTGAATTCAATTACTGCTACAGAAAATAAATGATGCAGCAAGGATGAAAAAGCACTGCTAGGCTGCTCAAAGGAACTCAAAATTAACAGGAAGTAAAAGGTAGGAGCCCAAGTGCCACCTTCCTCCTCCAGCCTGGCAATTTCCCTCTAGGGCCCCCTACTGGCAATAGAGTCTAACAGTAGTCAGCTAGACCAGCAGAAATGTGGTTTGCAAAAGAATAGGCCCTGTCACAAAGCAGAGCATAGAAAGGTGGGTTTCTATGCTGAGATAATTGGTCAGTAATTGGCATACTCCTATACTAGCCAAACTGAATGTGATGTGTCTGTACTTGGGGATCTCTTTATATCTTCCTCATGAAAGTAGTCAGCCTCATCGTTACATCTGTTGTTGTACCTACATTATACCGCCCCCTACAAACCTTTTGTTTAGGAAATTACAAACCAGGTATTCTCTCTAATAACTACTTTCACCCATTTTTATAAAGAAATATGAAAAACAGTTATTCTAACACACAGGCATATTTACAATTATGGTAGGCATACCCAGAGTTCAAAATAGACTAAGACTGCTTCATGAAAAACATTTTAAGAATTCATAAGAAGATTGTAGGGCAAAACAAATATGTGCATTTATCAATTTAAGAATTCCTACTCTGTGGCCTAATCAACTACAAACAGGTATAATTTCATGGCACAGAAAAAAATTCAAATAATTTAAAATCTACACAGATTTTATCACAAAAATGCTTGATCTCACAGTATTCAATGATCTGCAAAGACATGTACTGGTTATATTTAAAATTTAACTGACTTACAGGTACCATTAACCCTATATTAGCTCCCATATTTTTCTCTTTGAATATAAAAGCATTCCTAAGCCTTTAAAAGCATTGTTGATTGATAAATTTTATTTGTGTTCATTTCCACAAATTAAAATTTTCAGTGGTATTTATTCTAATTTCCTTTTGCCCTTTTGTCTCTTACCCTACTATTTTCTTCCTAAAGTGGGAGTGTGAAAGAGAGGTAAGTAGACATATACTTTCATTTCTTCTTTTGGAAATTTTCATTAAGTTTTAAGATTCTCACTCCCACATACTGAAATGACTCATTTATAGTTTATAGTTAACTTTACTCTTGATTTTTAATGTCTCCTCTTTCCCAAATATTGGCTGCTAGCAGTGAAAGCTTCAAATGAGGCTGCTATTGTGTTAGTATTTAAAATAAAGTCTAAAAGATGAAGTGACATGAAAGTGATGAAAAATGTTATAGTTACTTAGTTCCTTTCATATTTAGGACTTAAGTACTTTGTGTTCTAGGGAAGAAGTACTAGGCAGCTGCTATAATTTTACCTCTCTGCTGATTTTCCTCACTAGAGCAAAAAATCCTCACCCACAGGTTAGGGCAAGAAAAAAAGGGCGATAAGGGAAAGGAAATAAAAAGCAGATGACAAGAAGAGAGAGGTGAGACAGATTTTGCATATAGTCAATTATTTCTTTCATTCATCTTTTTACCCTGGAAAGGATAAAGCATATTCCACGTGAAAGTTCCAAAATAAATTTAAGTAGACAAAATGGTGGCTAGAGCATTAATTAGCATGGTATTGTAGAAAGAGCACAGGTTTTAGAATCAGAAGACATGAGTTTGAATTGCGACTCCAGTACTTCCTAATTGTAAGAACTTACCGGTTTTATCTGTTTAACTCAATCCTTCCCAGTAAACTAAGCTCCGTAATGACAGAAATCATGTCTCTTTTGGATACTGTTGTAAGCCTAGCACCTAACACTATGTCTGGTAAATAGTGAAGACTTCAGTGAATATCTGTAGAACAAAGGAATGATCTCATGCAAGTTTCTGTATCTTAATGTGTTTCTGTATCAGTCTGTTTCTTAATGTGTAAATAGGTATAATAAAATTTATATTATTCATAAAAACTCTGCAAAGTATGTAAATTATCTTAGAACAGCATCTTTTTCCTTTCATCAAATATTTAATTTGGTATCTTCTAGGTGATACGTAATAGTGGAGAATCAATAAATGATAGCATTAACATTTTTTCTTTTAATCATCTCTTCTTTGTTACTGTATATTTACATGAACTTTTAACACTATTTACATGTATTCACACCTGCCTCAAAGGCCTGTCCTCTTTAGTATTTATCTCATAGTTGTTGTGAGGATTAAATGAAATAATACAGGTAAATTACTTAGCAACACGATGAACACACAGCACCGTGAGAACTCAATAAATGTTAGTAAGCCTTTATTTTATTAGTTTGAATGCTATCTGGTGTCCAGTGCCTGATAACACTTAAAATTCAAATGCTTTTGTTGTAAACAGAACTGGTTGTTATGACTACAAAGAGATCAGCTATAGTGCTAATCTGGAAGAGATTTCCTAAAATGATACTTTCCAGTTCTAATGTTAACTATAGTAATTGATAGGAAATCTCACTTCTATTCATCCCAAAATTGCCTTATAATTTCAAATGAGAGGCCAGATCTTGGCTGAGAGGTCAGATCTCAGTAGGGAAAAAACAGCCTCAACTTCTCCCCCCCCCCCCCTTTTTTTTTTTTTTTTAAGTAGAGGGCTATTAGTACTCAGGTACTAATCCTCCAGACTGGGTACTAGAACTGTAACAAGTAAGAAAGAAGAAAAGTTTTCTCTCTTTCCCTGCTCCACTGGCCCATCAAAATATTTTAAGATTTTAGTGTTTTAAAGGTGTATTAAAGATTTAATTAAACTAGATCTAATTTAACTAAATCAGATGTTAGTCAGATTTTCCTTATATGCTACTTATAAAATTTGATACAACCAGCCCATCATTTTAAATCTCAAGACTGTTCAGTAGGTGTTTCATGCTTTTAAATAGTTATGCTGTCTGAAAAAGTATCAAAGTAAAATGTCAGTAGTTATTTGGAGTAGTTCTCCTTAAAAAACAGGTTCTTGCAAATATCTACTTTTATGTGAAGTGAATAATTGGCAACAGCGTCGAACTGGCCATCTCTAAACATCAGACTCTGTGGTCAGAAGAAAAATCCTCTGGCGTATGTTGATTTAGGAAATGATTTCAGGTACTAGTCTGATTTCTATTAGCAAACAGGGTAAGATTCAGATGAAAATAATTTCAAATGTACTACTTACTTTTGCAAATAATTCCTGTTGCTGTCTCAATAACTCTTCTTCAGGAATGCCAAGGTTTTCCAAACGAGAATTGGCCTTTCTTCTTTTTAATGCTACAGTCTTGCATTCTTGTAAGACTTCTTTTACTTCACTGATATAAGAGCCAAAGCCCAAACTTTCTAGTGCTAGGGAAATGAAAATATGAAAACGTGAAGGTGATAAAACACAGCTTTCCCCACATATGGAACTTTAAGTTGTGTGTGTGTGTGTGTGTGTGTGTGTGTGTGTGTGTGTGTGTGTGTTGGAGATGGGGAATGTTTCCAATAATTTTACCTATTTTTAGTTGCACAGCAATTCTCTGGATGGCTAAGGCTAAATACTTTATCAACTTTTTAAATATTAAATTATAAATTAGTTAAAACTTAAGAAATATTTCAAGGCACAGGCATTCACTTTTCCCTCCTTTATGACTAATTTTTAAAAAACCAAAGCACTTCCTGTGAGGGGAAAAAAAAAGTTCAATGTAAGAACATGTGGTTTTAGTAAGAAAACATGTTTCCTATACCACTCATAGTAAATCAAACATTATTAAGTCAATCACTTTCTCAAAGACTACGAAAAAAGTAAATATTTGGAATATATTTGCTAATAACACATTTTATGCCATTTGGCTTTAAAAAAATAGGCTGGTAACACATGCTCTAAGTTTCAGTAACACAAGTGAAAGAATAGATAAGTTCTTTTGTCCAATATGCCAACAGGTACTATTTTTAGCAAATACAGTCAAACTGCCAAATTTCAAAAATACCGGTGGAAATAACTTATGAAATTCAGCATTTATATTCAACCAACAAGTTTCTTTGAAAATAAAACTTAATGGGAAGCACTATTAAAACATTGCAAGTGATGTAGCAAAAAACTGGGATAAAGGAAAACTATTAGAAGAAACATTAACAAAAAATTCTCTCCCTTATCACATTTTTAAAGAATATTTTACAAGAAAATAATGCACCCTCTAAATGCTTTCTGTAATCCAGAAAGACAAGGGATAAAATTTCCTTTTGGCCCATAGTATTTAAAATTATATTTTAAAGTTTTCTATGTGTTGACATTTTGAATGATTTCAACTTTATTTCAAATGTTAAACTAGTTTCATCAATCTTCTTTAGAAATAATCTGATGCCAAAAAGCAGAGTACTAATACCTGAATTGCAATTAAGTTAACTTACTCACACCTCTTGCCACCCCAAAAAACTTCAGTAAGTCATTATTCTGAGTTCTGTATATCAAATTAACCAGCACAGACTTCTGGTTAATATGGTGAACTAGGTACATACTGTGCTTGCTTCCTCCCATAACAACATCAAAATTACAACTAAATTACAGAACAACCACCCTTGAGAACCTCCTGAAGACTAGCTGAACAGAACTGCTATAACTAAGGATATACAGAAGAAGCCACAGCTAGACTGGTAGGAGGGGGCAGAGCCCTGAAACAGGGCTGGTCCCACACCCAAGTGTGGCAGATAAGAATGGGGAGGAATATCTCGGCTGTAGAGGTCCCCAGGTCCCAGTCCTGGTTTCCCAGCCTGGAGCACTAGTGCCAGGAAGAGGAGTCCTCATATCATTTGGCTGTGAAAGTCAGTGGGGATTCCATCCAGGTGAGACAGAGAACTGCTGTAGACCCAGACATACTCTAAAAGAGTCCGAGCACAGACTCACTCCCTCACAAACATTCATCACTCTAAGCTCCAGAGAAGGGATAGCAGCTTGATAATCACCAGGGACACATGGGGAAAAACTGAATCGTAGGGCTTCTGGGTGAAAGCTGGAGGAGCAGCTCTTTCTGGGCAGCTCTTGCTGGCAGGTGCCATTGTTCCTTTGTTAACCCCTATGCCCACCCAGCTGGCAGGCACAGGCAATTGCAAAATCTGAGTCTCCATCAACTTGACTAACAGCACTCTTGCACCACCTTGGTAATTCTCAGAGACCCCATCACACCCGATTCATGTGTTCAGCCAAACTTCTTTCAGAGGCTAATCCACACAAGTGGCTGGCCTGGACCTGTACTGCAAATTTTCCTAAAATCTCTCAGTGCACAAACCCCAAACAAGCAGCAGATGGCCTCAGAGTGCCCTGCACTTCTTGATGAGTGGCCTCAAGCCCAACAATAGTGGCAGTTGGCCTCAGTTCATGGCATAACCACTACCAGGCTCCTCCAAGCCCATCATAGGCAGCTACTGACCTTGGCCTGCATGGAAGCCTCAGCCAAGAAGCCCCAGAACCAACATGTCTGGTGGCTGGCTTTAGAGCACCACCCAATTAGCACCACAAATGACATACTCAAAGGGTGAACTCTGCAGGTACCAAAGCCCCACTAGAGCAAATTCAGCCCTGGCACAACCGCTTGTCTGCTGTAGGCACAGTCAATCATCATAGCCAGTCAGCTTGAGAGTCAATCCTACCCAAAGATGTGCCAACAGCAATCAAGGCTCAACAACAGGATAGCACACACAACCCAAACAAGGGACATCACTAGAGCACCTGGCTCAAGTGAACAGGGAGATTGTGCCACAGAGCCCCACAAGACACCTAAGGCCCCAAAGGCCAGTCTACCAAGACGGGGAGACATAGCAGATCAACCTAATACACAGAAACAAACACAGGTAGACAACCAAAATGGGGAGAAAAACATGTTCCCAATGAAAGAACAAGACGAAATTCCAGAAAAAGAACTAAACAAAATGGAGGCAAGAAAGCTGCCATATACAGAGTTCAAAACACGGGTCATAAGGATGATCGATGAACTTAGAGGAAGAATAGATAAGCTCAGTGAGAACTTCTACAAAGAAACAGGAAACACAAAAAAGGAGATAAGAAAACTTAAAAAAGAACCAGTCAGAAATGAAAAATACAATAACTAAAATGAAGAATACATTAGATGAAATCAACAGCAGCTTCGATCAAGTAGAGGATCAAATCAACAATTTGGAAGACAGGTAGTGAAAAACACCCAACTAGAACAGCAAAAAGAAAAAAGAATTTAAAAAAATGAGTATAACAAATATCATATGATTTCACTATATGTGAAATCTAAAGAACAATATAAACAAAGAAAACAGACTCATAGATACAGAGAACAAACTGATACGTGCCAGATGATAGGCGGAGTTGGGGGCTGGGTGAAACAGGTGAAGGGATTAAGAAGCACAAACTGAGAGTTACAAAATAGTCATGGGAATGTTAAGTACAGCACAAGGAATATAATCAATAACATTGTAATAACTATGTTTGGTACTATGTAGGTACTAGACTTAGGGGGAATCACTGTAAATTATAAAAATGTCTAACCACTATGTTGTATACCTGAAACTAATATAAAATAACATTTAATGTCAACTGTAATTTTATAAACTTGATTACAAAGGCATATGATCACATTATGCATTATTTAAAATCATATGTAGTACTTAAAAATAAAGAATTTGTAAAATTAAAAAAGAATTGTAATGCAAGGTTTTATCTTAAAAATATTCTTACAAAATTTGTTCCTACTTAAAAACAGAGACAGACACATCCATAACTACCCTTAAGTAGTTCACTTACAAAAACCCAGCAATAAAAATGTCCCTTATTTCATGAAAAAAAATGAGGATGGTTTCAGGGACCTTTGAGACAACATCAAGTGTAATAACATTTGCTTCATAGGGGGGTACCAAAAGGGGAAGAGAGAGCAAGGGATTGAAAACCTATTTGAAGAAATAATGACTGATAACTTCCCTAACCTAGTGAAGGAAATAGACAAGTCCAGGAAATGCAGAGTCCCAAACAAGATGAACTCAAAGAGGTCCACACACAGAATCTTAAAAGCAACAAGAGAAAAGCAATTAGTTACCTACAAGGGAGTTCCCATTAGACTGTCAGCAGATTTCTCAACAGAAACTTTGCAGGCCAGAAGGGGTTGGCATGAAATATTCAAACTGATGAAAGGCAAGGAACTACAGGCTATAATTTAGAATAGAAGGAGAAATATAGAGTGTCCCGACAAGAAAAAGCTGAGGTAGATCATCACCACCATACCAGTATTATAAGAAATGTTAAAGGGGCTTCTTTAAGAAGAAAAAGGAAAAAAAATCCAAAATATAAATGAGAAAATATTGCAAAAAAAAAAAAATCTTACTGAAAAAAGTAAACAAATAATAAAAGCAGTGGATCAATCAACACTAAAGCTAGTACAAAGGTTAAAAGGCAAAGGTAGTAAGATCATGTGTAATCACAATAGTGAGTTAAGGGATACACACACACATACACACGAAGAAAGAAATAATGACAGAAACATGAGGGGGTGAATAAAAATGGTAGTGATTTTAGAATGAGTTCAAACTTAACTGACCATCAACTTAAAACAGACTGCTATAAACATAGCTTGGTATATATGAAGCACATGGCAACTACAAACCAAAAATCACAAGAGATATAAAGAAAACAATAAAATGGTAATAACTACATACTTTATAATTACTTTAAATATAAATGAACTAAATGCTCCAATCAAAAGATGAATGCATGAAGATGTTAAGATGTTGTCCATTTATACGACAGAATATTACTTGGCCTAAAAAAATAATAAAATCTAACTACTTGCGACATGGATGGACCTGGAGGGTATTATGCTAAGTGAAATAAGTCGGAAGTGAAACACAAATACCATACAATTTCACTCATATGTGGATTCTAAAGACCAAATTAATGAACAAACAGACCAGAAAACTCAGAGATAGAGAGAAAATACTGGTGGTTGCCACTGGGATTGAGGGACTGGGCCAAAAAGGTGAAGGAATTAAGTACAAACTGGCAGCGACAAAACAGTCGTGGGGATGTAAAGTACAGCTTAGAGAATATAGTCAATAATATTGTAATAATTATATACGATGTTGGGTGGATGCAAGACTTAGTGCGGGAATCACTTCGTACTGTCTAACCACTATGCTGTACACATGAAACTAATAATGAATGTCAACTGTAACTGAAAAAATTTTTTTAAGTTTTTAAAAAGCAAATGAGCAGAAAGGCTAGTTTAAGGAATGAGGATGTGACTGATGGAAGAAGTATCAATCTCAAAAGCTTATAGGCAGGGTCTGAAAGGACAACTACATTAAAGGTAGATATAATGAAGGTAATGATAGCACCACCTAATCGATGCTTCTCTGTGCCAGGTACTGAGCTAGACACTTTTTGTACATCACTCACATAGTATTACCACAGCACCTAACTTAAGAGACCCTATTATCACCCTTGTTGACAGACAAGGAGATTGACAGGTGTTTATTACCTTGACCAAATATCAAAGTGAGTGGTGAAGCATGGACTCAAACCCAGGTCAGTCTAGCTCCAGAGACCACCTCTAAGTAGTCATGGAGAGCATGTGAGTTAATGATCATAAAAGCAGGCCAGTTTGCAAAGGCAGCAGCAGGGAGAAAACCATCAAGAGGAGAGAAAGCCACCATGCTGAATACCATACTTTATGAGGAAGGACCCAAGCACATTCTCCATTAACCACCTCCTCTAACCTCCTTCACCCCAGATCCTGATTCCACACATCCACTATGCCATGGAAATCAACAGCTGGGGCTGTTCAACTCAGATAGAGGAATACTTAGTCAGGCAGTGAGCACAGGTGGAGGGGGCCATATGGATTTGGTCCATTAGGGCACGGCTCAGCTGACATACTACTCACTCTGTTCTCCTGATGATCTGGCTGACTGGGGCTTGCTGGGAATCCCAAGTAAGCTCTATGTCCAAGATGCTTTGCAGCTCTGGAGATAACTGCCCAATATGTGGAAGGAATCATCTACCTCTTCTTCCACAGAGATGACATCTTGAGAGGGGACCCTGAGTTGTATAGGTCTGGTGTTGGGAGATCACTGAGGTGGGGTTGTGCCAGGCCAAGGACCGAGGTTTCCCCATCTCCTTTCAGTCTTGGGCTCAACTTTGTTATTTCCTTACCATGTGCATTGTCATAGGCACTGCTCAACACGCAAGAGTCAACCAGAGCCAGCTGGACTAGCTGTTCTGGGTTCCTGAGGCCTCATGTATAATGAAGATGCCCTCTCCTACCACCAAGGTCATCTAAAAGGATGATCTTTAACTTGAAAATACATTCCTTAGAAAAATCAACTATCTACTCATATAACCTTCAGTCTCTGTAAAGTTTATCTTTTCCATTTCTTATATAATCATTTAGGAATGGATTTGTTAATATGGGTGTAATATAGATGTTCAATTCTTTTCTTCCATTGGAATAATCCTATAGCAGCAGAGTTGATTGAAGAGGCCATCCTCTCCCACTGATCTATAAGGCTGACATAAATCAAGGTGCCATATCTGGATGGGAGGTTTTTTTTTAGCATTCTATTCTATTCCATTCATACATTTGTCTTACGCTATATACACTGATGTAATTACTTTATAATTAACATAGCCTTTCATAATTTTTATAATTATAACTTTAATATTAACATAGTATTTAAAAAGACAAATTAATCCAATTTATCCCTTAGAGGCATCCTGGACTTTTGGCCTTACATAAATGTTAGAATCAGCTTATCATTCTTCAAATAAAACCTGTTGTGATTTTTACTGGAAAAAAAAATTAACCACCACACAATTCTTGGCTTCAAGGAGCCTGGGGTATAATGGAAAACTAAGTGAAAGTTAGGTAGCCTGAATTTTTTACTTGAATTGCCTGGTTATTTTTTAAGTATCAATGCTAGAAGCCAACATTTTAATCTTTTTTTTCTTTCTTTTTCAAAGGCACAAGCATAGTAGTGTATTTTCAATAATATTGGCTGGAGACAATACCAAAAGAAACCAAGTGAATGGTTTATGATTTCCGCCACATTCTAAAGAAAGTCTTATTTCCTTTGCCCTACACGAATGTCCTCCAGGATCTAGTCCTACCTACCTTTCCAGCTTTATATTTCTGCCATTATTAAGTCCCTGCATACTTCTACTAAATCTGACTGCTCAATGTTTCCCAGTAGGCACCAGTTTCCCACATTTATGCAGACAGTAATGCATTCAAGGCCAAGATCAAACTTCATCTTCAAATTAAGCTTGCCTGATCCTCCTAGACAGAAGTAATTTCTCCCTTTTGAAATAAGATAGACGTAGAATTTGAAACTTGTCACTGTATTTGTATAACTTTGGATGCACTGCCTAAAATCTCTAAGCTTCAGTTTTCCATCTCTAAAATGAGAATAGCATTTATTTCACACTATCTTCCTACAACCAGAAGCAGTACGGCAGTTAAGTACACAGGCCCTAAGGCTGCCAGGGACTGACCCCCAGTTCTGCCTCATATTAGCTATGTACCCTTCTGCCTCTAAAACAAGAATAGTAGTACCTACATCTCATCAAATCAGGCTGCAGTGAAGAATAAATGAATTAATAGAAATAAAGAGTAAGAACAGAGGCTAGCCCACAGAAGGAGCAAAATAAAATATTCGTTATTATATTTGTATTAGTTTTAGGGCTGTAGGAATCAACAAGTAATTAATTTAAAATATTTAACACATTGTATACTATATAAGAGTCACTTAACTGACTTGGCCTATGTATTATTCTTTATTCATTCTCTTACTTTTAAGAGTACCCTAATAAGTATACAGGACCAAAATAAATGTACAGTTATGCATTATCACATCTAAATTCAAGCTGAACAAGTATATGTATAATATGAAATATTAAACTTATAAAATTAACAAATCAACACAATGGAGAGACAACTCTTTAAAATGTCATGAATTACTAGACAAGACACTAAAAAAAATCCATTGCAAATTATCTTTAACCATGGAGGGTTTGGGTTAAAAATTAACAAAAACAATTCACCGTTAAAAACATCTAGGGTTGAGAACACTGCTTTCAAAAAAATTTGCAAGTAAATCCAAGGTTAATATTTAATATTACTCAATGAGCCGCTATATACAAATATTGTACTCTCAATAAAATGATTTAACTGGAGAGGCCATAAATTTCATTTCGAAAAATCATGGACTCTAATCCAAATTTTAAACATATTTTGGCTAACATATTAATAACTGGGCATAATATCTCCTAAACAAGGAGATATTTTACATCATTTGTTACCATGTAGTAGTGATCGTTCCCATTTTATAGAAAGGAGAATCTTATAGGATAAGGGAAATGGCTCCTAAGCAGGGCCACTATTTATGGTTTGCAGTGCATAATAGTACCATGTCTCAGGAAGGCCATTCATAACTTGTATTAAAATCTGTACTTTTTCTGGCAAGTGGTAGTAAAAGTTTTTAAGGAAGGAGTGCCTTTTTCCAATTTGTACAAAGGGACATTATAAACTGGTAATGGCCCTGGCTCTAAGAATCTCAACATAAAAGCCAGAAAAAAAATAATTAAAAAAAAATTGTGAGTAAAACACACACATCACTTGCTTCTCAAAGGTCTGTCTGCTACCTTCTGCCATTTATCTTAAAACTATATACACAGAAAAGTACATGGTATGTTAAGGAAAAAAATAATTAAGCACTTTTCAATTTGAGAGACAGATGCTAACAAGATATCCACTTAAAAAAAAAAGTAAACATTTCTGCCAGCACTAAAATTTTAATACAGGTGCTTATTTTATTTTACAAAAGTGATGCAATCCTGAAAAGTTTCATTATAACAAGAATTTGAACTACTTTATACTTCAAATACATAATGAATGCTTTTCACTAAAAATATATATATACATAATAGCATTCTTTAATTTATTTTCTTTTGTTTGTACGTTGGAGGAAGGGAAGGCATAATGTAGCTCATTTAAAATACATTAAAAGGATGTAGGCCAAAAGGACGTGTTGGCTCATTAGCCTGGTGAGTTTTCTAAAGACTCTAAAAACCATGTCCTCTATGGCAAGGGTTCCCAAGGCGTCCCCTGGCCACTGATACTGGTCCATGGCCTGTTAAAAATGGAGCTGCAAAGCAGGAAGCAAGGGTGTGAAGCAGCTTCAACCTATATTTTCAGCCAATCTCCACGCTAGCATCACCACCTCAGCTCCACCTCAGTTCATCAGGCATTAGATTCTCATAGCACAAATCCTACTGCAAAATGTGCTTGCGAGGGATCTAGGTTGCACACTCCTTATGAAAATCTAATGCCTGATGATCTGAGGTGGAGCTGAGGTGGTGATGCCAGCACTGGGGAGTGGCTGCAAATACAGATCAACATTAGCAGAGAGGTATGACTGCACAGAGACCATAACAAGTCAATTGTTTGCAGACTCATATCAAAACCCTATCAAGTGAGGGGTAAAAGACAATTAAGCAGCATCTGGTAGCTGGCTTTATAGTGGCAAGTGAGTTCAATTGTACAGCTGCATCTGGTGGCATCTGATTCTGCATTATGTTGAGTTGTACAATTATTTCATTATATATTACAATGTAATAATAATAAAGTGCACAATAAATGTAATGCGCTTGAATCATCCAGAAACCATACCTTCTCCCCCGCCCCCCGTCCCCCCTCCCTGGTCTGTGGAAAATTTTTCTTCCACGAAACCTGTCTCTGGGCCCAAAAAGGTTGGGGACTGCTGCTCTATGGTATCACTACTCTTGGGAATCTGGGACAATGAGAGACTGATGGCACGGTAGGAATCAAATATCATTCATCTTTACATCCTTAGCAGTAGCTAGCACAAGTAAATAGCAGTATTCAAATGTAATTGTTGGGTGGGAGAAGAAAAAAGATTTATGAATTTTAAGGAAAATAATAAAATCCTAACTTAAAAAGCATCAATTATGTGATAAATTGTGCAATGCAAATTACAAGTGTGTCTTTCAGAAAAATATCAATATGGATGATTATTTAGGCAATACAATATCATTCTCAGCCTTATTACAACTTCTCTGAAATCACTCAGATCCTCTGATTTCAAAACTACTTCACATCCACTTTCTAAAACAGATTGTGGTTTAGGCTTTAGAACAAAGCTACTCAAAGTGTGGTACACAAACTCATGCCAGAATTGCTTATAATGGTCTGTGATTGAGTTAAGTATGGAAATTCAAAGTAAGCATTTAAGATCCTTCACTGCAAAACTGTACGTGAGGTGATAAATGTGTTAACTAACCTTATTGTGGTAATTATTTCACAAAATATACATACATCAAATCATTACATTGTACAACTTAAAACTTACACAATGTTATATGTCAATTATATCTCAATAAAGCCAGGAGGAAAAAAATAACTTTTACAGCAATTTGACAAAGTAATTTTATGTCTGACAAAGTAAAGTGGCAAATGTACAAGTCCTGAAATGTCCTGAAGCAAAATCTAGTTCATTAAACTTATTACTTAAAATTCCAAACTTCAACAAGTGAAAAAAGTACCACTTTAAAATGTACATTATTCCTACATTCCTAAACAATGTTGACACAAAGTATAAAAAATGTCGTATCTACCATGATTTACTTAGCTTACAGTTAGTCTGTAAAAACACACTTTAAATACCTAACATATACACATCAAAAATTTATTTCAAAAAATTTTAGTCACTCAAGACAAAAAAAAAATCTTTAAAATAATTAAGTTAATATGAGACCAATATGGGATTATAAATGTATAAAATCTACTCCCCTCATGGGGAGAATCTGGAGCAAAAATGGTTAGGTCCTTATCCATTTAATACCAATGTTACGAGAAAAAAAAGATAAATTTATAAGACTATAATGGTTTAATGCATGATTTTTTAAAATGAATAAATCATACTTAGTACACACAAAGGAAAATGCTCTCATTGGAACTTAGACGTTTAAGTGAATTTAGCATATTCCAAAATTGAGGCATTTAGCACACTACTTGCTACAGCTGCACTTTTATTCCATCATGTCAATCAGAAATCTAAATATATCCTAGAAAAGGGTAAGCTCTACCCAAGAAGACAGATTGTAATGTGTTTTTAGATTTTTGGAATGATCCCTACTTCTGTGATGTAAACAAGTGTTTAGGCAGATATTTCAGAAATCTTTTGCAATTTTCATTAGAAACACAATATTGATAGAAGATTCTTTTTCTTTTTTATAAGTTGTAAAAGGAAATTATAATTATCTGTATTGGATAATTTCGTGAAAGACTTATGACAACAATCACACATACAATGTAAAAATAAAAATGCAAGAGGAAAAATAGACAACTTGCCTTTCATTTTACTTGCCAGGGTATTGAGCATACCAAATAAGTAGGAAAAAATAGTACCTTTAAAATTAAATATGCTTTCTCCTAGGGATTTATTTTTCTCTCCTTACATACTAAAATGGAAATGGGAGACTACATTTTATATCCACCTTCCACATGTGAGGACCAATGATGAATCATTTAATCTTTCTGTCAATACTGACAGTGAAATACTGGCAGCAAATATGAGCAGATGCATTCTCTACTTCAGAATAACAAGAAAGTTACCTTTTTAAAAAAAGTTAAATTATAAAAATCAAATGGTAAACAACCACTTGCCTACCAAAACAATTAAAATTAACCATGACTTTTGACTTCAGAAGTAATCAAGAAATTGATAGAATTTTAATTGGATTATTATAAGAGGCAAGTTTTCACCTCAAATTGAATGCAACTTTTTCATAAAAGTGTATGTGTTTCTCAAAACATTATGACTACTAAATAGTCCTAATACAAGACATCAGAATACGATCTCCCAAATCCCTATTCCTTTTTCAAGATAAGAGAGAAGAAACTGTTGAAACTTTCAGAAGTGCTATTCAATAAAACCTTAAGTGTATACATATAAATGGGAATGGGAGAAGGAAAGAACAGAGAAATGTCCCATGAAAAACATCTTACAATTTCTTAAGGCAAGCTTTAAAAATTTATATCCATAAAACAAAGGAAACTAAGTAGAAGAAAAAGAAAAAGAAAAAGAAGAAAGAGACAAGAGAAGGACGGAAGGAAAGAAAGAAAAGAAAAAGGAACATTTCATCTTTTTCTTACAGAATAGAACTGGAATGCTTTAGTAACTTGATAAACGGTAGGGCCACTTTGAAAGCAGAAAATATGCTTTCTTTATTCAACACCAGTAAGCTTTACAATGTTGAACAAACTCATGTTAACAATTTTTTTACTCAAGTGTTCAGAAAATTCATCTTTTTCGCTACACTGGTGACAAAACCAGGTGCGGAAGGGATGCTGTTTCCAGGCATGCTTGAAGTTTGAATTCTAATTTTCCAAGGGAGCACTTCTAGGTGCCTTTCTCAGTTACGATCCACGTTTCACTTTAGGCACGCAATTTCTCAGCTGTCATGTATAGGTTCCACTTTAGGCAGGTAAAATTCTTGTTGCTTTGGCTTACCTGGCTGTAAAATGAGACTACTACTACTTTACCTTTGGGGACTGTTAGCTGACCTAAATGTTTGCAATCCTTGTATTCGCTGGATGAAAAGTACCAGAGAATACCACATAGGAATTTTCTTAAGGCACCCTCTGCCTCTATGCCCGCGTGACTTTTTCATTTACCAGTAAATGATCAGGAGAAAGAAATGAAGGTTTTGACATGGACGGATCACGCGACTAGTAAGCTGTCCCCGGACCCTCATTTAAACAAAATCCCACACATAACGCTTACCTTGTATGACATGCTCTGGCGAGATGGTCTTCTTTTCAGATTTGTTGCAAATCTCATTGGCTTCGGAAGATATAAGGTGAATGAATTCAGTGCAGCAGTTCACCACCAGCTCCCGGGCATCGTTGGCCACCCGGACATTGGGGAGAGTCTCTTTGATCATCTTATTGATAGCAGCTCTGGGTATAGTGAGATCATCATCATTGCCAGATGAAGAAGCCATCGTATCTTCCTCTCTCGCGCCCCGACTTTTAAAAACTCCCCAGTACTGGTCCACTACTCCACGAAGAGATTTCAAAGGGCAGCCCTGAGAGAGATCCCGGGGGCGCTACGAGAAGGTGCAGAAAATGAAGAGGGGGCTGGCACAAGGCGGCAAGGAACACCCGTGTGATTTAGGGCGAGGTTGGAAAGCTGAGGGGCTGAGATTCTTGAGGACAGCACTGCACAGGTCGGACAGGGAAAGCAAGGTGGTCAGGAAATTTGAGCACCGGGGAACACCTTCGTGTCTCCTCAGAGGGGCGGGCGTTGTCTCCTAACCGGTCCCCAAAGGCGCCGGAGCAGAGGCAAGGTCCAGGGACACTGGCCTCGGTGAGGAACTGGGCGGACACCCAGCGGACTTGGCTCTAGAGAGACGGAGTCTCCGCTGCCGCTGCCGCTGCCGCCACCGCCACCGCCGCCAGCAGCCGTTGCTGCCGCCTCAGCCAAACCATCCTTCAGACACCCACGCCGCCGCCTCGCAACATGTCTGCCGCGGTCGCTGCTGGAACCCGGGCGGCCGCCTGGGAACGAATGCAGACAGAGGGCACAACGGAAGCGGCACTGGCGGCCGCCGTAACCGTTTAGCCCGAACGCAGATCGTGGAAGCCGAAGCCGCGGCAACGGTGGTCCCTCCAGAGGCCAAGGAAGAAGGTTTGCGGGAAGCCTCTCCCGACACCCTTTGCGTTACCGGAAGCCTCGCTCCCCCACGTTCCCCTCCTTTCCCTACCAAGTTCCGGGTGTTGCTGCCGCCCTTCCCCCACCCACACTGGCGGGAACCGCCCGTCCTGGCAACTCCCAGCGTCTGCCGGCCGCGGTCCCGGCACGCGCCTCGGCATCCCGCCTTTCTGTGGGGACCGTAGCCGGGCGATCGCGTGCCTCATGGAACCGGAGAACCCTGAGCACGCGCTTGCTCTGGGCCTGCGGCGCCAGACTCGGGGATGGGCTGGATGGGTGGGCCGGCGAGGGTGGAACGCCTCTACCGCCTCTCAACCAGCTGACGTCTCGAAGCCCTCTCCCAGCCATGTTTGGGGACAAAGGAGCGCTGGATTTTGTTAAAAGAACTCCTATCTTCGCTGTTCCTTATAGAGCCGGAACTGGGATTGAAAGGAAGATCAACGAGGCCTGGACTCGGAAATGGGATATGGGGAAAGCAGAACCCGGTGTGCCTGTCTGCATGGTGTGGAAGAAGAGCTTTTGATGATATCTAACGGACGTTTTATTCGGATTAAAGCTCTCTATGGCCTTCCACCCAGTTTCTGATTTTATGGGAGAGAAAACATGCAAAAAAGTGACTTGCCCTCCCAGTCATTACTAATGACTAAACTGGAAACTAGAAATAAGATCCAACGTAATGGAAATGAGTGGCGTACAATGAGCCACGTTAAGAGGTTTCAACTTAGCTGGTTTTCGTGGTGTATTGCACGTAGGCTTCTGGAGTGGGGAGGGAAAATATATTAAAGTATCTTAAACAACTCTGATTTTTGCTTCTCTCCAAGGTGATGTAATGTCAACATGTGTCAAGTTCTTCACAAAAATTATATTATTAAAAAAAATCTTTGTCATACTATCATTTCGAAGAGCCTATGTTATAATTAGTTGGGCGTAGCAATTTCTATAAAGTAAACAGGTACCATTTAAATTCTGTCACTTTAGTTATATATTATTCTGGATACATTGGACAACAACTGGCTTGTTTGAATTGTTTTTTTTAGAACGTTTTGTTTAAGACAGACGGTAGAAGTGGCACCTCAAGGAGACCTTGGTTAATTACTGTTTTTTTCATTTAACATTTTCTCCAATACACGTGTGGGTTCTTTCATTTCCAAAGTGCAGATGCTTGTTTTCAATGCTACTAAGTTTAGTCAAACCAAAATTTCTTTGACAAAACAAGATTTTAAAATTTTCTTCAAAATAGGAATGTGAAACTTGACTCAGTTGTTGGTTCTTGGTGAAGTGTTTTTGTAAGTCAGCTTACTATTAAAGTGTTATGCTATCCAAATTCATCTTGGCCCTACCAAGTTTATCTGTCTGAAAAAGCTAACTAGTGAAAATATCCCCAGAGTTACCACATTTTCACTGACACAAATCTTGTCATTCCTGAAAACATGTAATAACTTTGCTTTTTAAATATAATATTTATGCTATAGACTAGTAGGCTTACGATACATACATAGATCTGAAGAGCACACATGTTATCATTCCAATAATAGTTTGTTACTACAGGGTACTGTGGTAGCATAAGCATGAAATGTGTAGTAAAGATACTTATGGTTCCAATCCCAGTTTCTTGTAACTTTAGATGAGTCACTCTCCAAGCTTCATTTTCTTCAACTAGAAGAGGAATTATAACTCAGGATTCAAAGTCAAATGCGACTGTGTAAAAGCACTTTTAACATTATGAAATATTATATAGATATTAGTGTTTATTATAATCTTTATCAGGTCTGAGCAGTCTTCAATTATTAATAAACCATACATAATGTGGCTGAGAGAAAATTTAATTAAATATAGTAGTGTGATATATCATGATATAAGCCAATCTGGATCCCATAGTTAAGTAGTTACAGTATAATATATCTCTATTATATATAGGCTTTTGAAAACAAGGATAACATCTTAATGAGCATTAAGACTTAGAGACAGTACATATATATGAAACATAATTTTTCTCATGGTATCCCAAAATTAACGACATGAAAAGAAACAGCTGTTTCTTACGGTGAATTAGGCTAACTCTACAACAGTTATCTTAAAATGTGTTGATTCATAGATGCCCAGGATTTCAGCTAAAATTACAATAATCTCTACAACTTGTACTTTGAAGCTTAACATTTAAAAAAGCAAATAACACTGTCCTTTATGCTCATTTGTCATTGCTAACGCACCAATTGCTAGTTATGGTAATACAAATTTAAAATATAACTAACAACTATTATATAATTCTTTTGTGATTAGCACTGTACTAAATACTTTTACCTAAGTATTTTTACCTGTATTATCACATTTAATCCTCAGAGCAATCTTATTTGATAGATACTGTTTTAATCTCCATTTCACAGATAATGAAAGTGAAGCTGGAAGAAGCTAAATTACTTCCCTGAAGTGAGTATAGCAGTCAGGAAAAGCGGATTCTGTTGCACAAACAAATAACCCTCAAATCTCAAAATATTTATTTCTTGTTCATTTTATGGGTTCATCCTGGGTCAGCAAGAGGACTTACCATATAGTAATCACTCATAAATCTGCTGGAACTGTTGGGAAGAAGTAATGGAGACTTGAAAGATAGGCTTTTGACAGGCGGAGAGAAAGGAAGAAAGTATTGTGTTCAAAGTAACTATAACAAGAAGTTGTGTAGGCAGAAATTGTTCAAGGATAGCAAGGAGACCACCTTAATTTAAGTAAAGCATTTTTGTTTACAGTAGTGAGAGAGAAGAGAGCCAAAAATGAAACAGCAGAAGTCATGAAGTAAGAAGCATTGGGAAACAATTTCCAGGATTTAGCTCCTAATTGTATCTGCTGTGAGGTAGGAGAAGTAAGTACTACTACAAGGTGTAGTGAGGGTCTGGTTTGTTCATCCCTGCATCGCCAGGGCCAGCACAGTTCCAGGCATGTTAGGCACATAGTAAATATTTGTTAACTCTGGAAGTGGATGAGGACCTTTAAAAATGATAGAGTAAAAAAGAAATCCAAAGACAAAAAGCCAAAAGGAAAAAATGTGTAAGAGAATACTTGATAGGAACCAAGAAAGCATAGTGTAGAGGAAACCGTGAGGGGAGAGTTGCAAGATGGTGAGATGCCACAAAGAGGCATTGTTGGAAGTAGTGTCCCTAAAGTAAAAGGCCAACAGGAGAGAGCAGAAGTCAACATGCAAACAGTTAAGAGAGGAATGAGGGGAAGAATTGGAGCCAAGGAACTTAGAGTACACTTAAAAAGTTTAGTGGTGAAAGTAAAGGGAGCGATGGGACAAGAGCTTGAAGAAGCAGGGTCAAGGAAGAACTGCAAAGGCTAGAGGACACATGTAGTTCAAGGAAAAAGAAACGAGGGTAGGGTAGATTGAAGAAAACAAGCAAAATAAGGTCTTAAGGAAATGGAGGTGAATGAGATTGAAAAAGCATAAACGGAGTGACCAGGATTAGGTACACAGATCTGAGGATGCTTCACAGAGAGAAGAAGTTGAAGACAAGATTATAGGCAAGTGATTATAGATGGTGGTTGTAAAAGAGGATGAGCAGCAATAGACTAAGGAAATCTTTAGAGAATGACAACAGGCAAGGGCAAAAGAGTGATCAGAGAAATAGCAAGAGAGTTATTGGTGATTTTATTTTATTTTTTATTTTTTCTTAAAGATATTTAAAAATTTTTGTAATTAATCTGGTTTTTAAAATGTCTTATACTAATCTTAAAACATTAGCAAGTAGTGACAAATTTTATTTTTTACTGATTTATAAATATATCCATTCTTCAAATTCACATTGGGACTTATTAAAGCAGTTGTTAGATTTTAAATCTTTTGTTTAGCTAGCAAAGCTTTCAAGTTCATGATTCATAGGTGAAACCTAACTTGTAGATATTGTAACAGTTATTTATTGTCACACAAATCCTGCCTAACAAGCCACCTCAAAAGTCAATGTATTAAAACAATAACCCTTTATTATTTCCTAGGAGCCTATCTGTTGTTAGTTCGGTAGCTCTTCTGGAACTAGCTGAGTCTACTCATTTTCTGAGTCAGCTGTGGGTTGGGGAAGTGGCGCTACTGATTTTGGCTGAACCCTCACATTGGAGACCAGCTCTCTGCCATCAGATCTATAAAGGCCTTGGCTCTTTTCCATCATCTCACATTCTTCCAGTAGGTCAGCCTGAACGTGCTCTCACGATGAAGGAGAAACTGTTTACTCATTTACCCATTTACTTAATGGGTCTCCTATGTGCTAAGTGCTGTAACAAGGAATTAGAAAATTAAAATTAAATGGGAAGTTCCCCTTCTGTTGTGGAGCTTACCATCTAATAGGAAAGAAAGGCACGTACGTCAGGAACTACAGTGCAGAATGGCAAGCACCACAATTGTGGCATGACAGGCCCTGTGGATGCAGTGGAGGACCCTCCAAATTAACACAGTATGTATGTAAGTATGGAGTGACAATCTTAAGTGTCACAGAGGAGATAATCCTTGAGAAGTTTTCAGGAAGAAGGGAAAAGGAATTTCATACAGGGGAACAATAAAAGCTCAGTGAGACAGAACATGGCATTTTTGGTGAACTGCGATGTTTTGGTGGAAGGCAGAGGGAAAGAAACAAGAAGTAGCATGAGAGAAAGCTATTCATGGATATATAGCAGTTAAGGTTCTTCTGATTGCAAATAACAGTTCTAGCTAGATAAGTTGACTTTACCAGAAGGATATGGGGGTATCTTACAGAATTTGGGGAATTATAGTATAACCAGGAAAATTCAGTAGTAGGAATCCATAAACTGTCCTTTTGGTGGGCTGTAAGCAACTCCCATCTATTTGCATCTCAGTTCAAAATTTAGGTTTGCTAGGAAAGCAAGTCTGTTTGGCTGTATGGGTCAGATTTCTCCTCCCACGTCACTCAGCCATGACTAGATTGCAAGTTATGTGTATGGATGTTTGCTGCTGTTCCGTCCCTGTGCTGGAGAGGGAGGTGTTACTGTGAGCTGAGTGGCTGGACTAAGAGGTATCTGTTGTATTTTATTACTTTGTTACCTTACCCACACGTACAATGGCAAATATGCAATCAGCCTATTTGATCCAGCCATTCTACTACAAAAGCTCCTGCACTTGTCCTCTTTCTGAGCCCAAAGGTACACCTAACGGGTGGAAGGAATATCTTGGGGTTATTCTCATAGTCCTGATCTCTGGGTGTAAAATACTCATTCTTCTTCCAGTTATGGCATAGTCATCTAGGTGTGGTTCCTTATGGTCTTGCAATTGAAGAACTAAATGGTAAGTATAATTACTAACAGTATACTCTCTAAATAATTGTTGGGGCCCAGGGTGGCAATGGTTGCTGTAGAAAAAAAGGAAAGATAAAAAAATAGTTATACTTTTTATTTTAAAAGGAAAAAATGCAGGGTAATTTTTCAGTCTTCAGTCATTCCCACAATGTATATGCAGACTACTCATTCCTGCTACTGTTAATGAGGTTATAACTGGTAAATATGACTACCCATTCCAAGTTTCTTTTTTGCAGCTAATAGCACAGCTGACCGCAGACTTTGCCTACTAGGGTGATTCAAGCCTTCATTTCTAGAGGTCTAAGCTCTTGGTGATCATCAGCATCAATTGTGTCAAACTAGGCAAATGCAATGCAACAGACTGGAGAACACCTCTGAGGTGGAATGACTGAGAACCAATCAATATTTGTTCTGTAAGTGGTCTTTGTTTTATAGATTATTAAGTTGAAGCACAAAGAGTTTAGATTAATTCTTAAATGACAGAGCCAGGATTTAAACCCATGCTGCCTAGCTCCAGAACAACCCTTCTACATAGTTTTATGTTTACTGGCTCTGTACTCTTAGTGTGGAGATTGAGTGTGGGCACTGGGCCTTCTATACCCAAGATTGTCATGTTTTGGCTCTTCACCTTTAACTAGCCTTGTGACCAAAAACAAGTTACTTGATTTTTCCAAGTTTTGGTCTTTTCATTTATACCATGGAGCTACCCTTTGTGTATGGCACAATGCCTATAATTTGATAAGTAGATTTATAAAATGTTGACTATTATTATTAATTCAATATAAACGTATTGAGCATACCATGGTAGGCACTGTATATAACAGTGGTACGCAAGATAGATATAATTCCTGTGCTCATGGATCTTTCAATGAATTGAGCCATAAAATGAAAATAGTAATGTGTGGTCCACACATCTGCCTCCCTTGCCCTGGATTATGAATACCAAGACTGACATATGGGAATATAACAATGATGGTGAAAAGGACAGAACAGGAAAGAAAACAAGCCTAGAACAATCAAAAGTAAAGGGAGCAAGACAAAGAATAGGAGTGAAATTAGGAAAACTCCCAAGAGAGATTATTGCCTGGTTTTCTTAAGCCTAACATGTAAGTCTGGATTTTATAAGAAAAGCGGAAAGAATTGATCAAGAGATTCTTGTTGTAGAACAAGAAGTTAGTAGGTGAAATGAGAAATCATCTGTGAGACACCTGTGGAGATGGAGTGGTAGATATTCTCAAATACACTGTGGAAAGCATGATTAAAGAGAAGAGAGTGAGAAACATTAAGAGAAAATAATTCTCAAGTGTTGATTTGGGAAACAGCCACACTTTGTAATATGAGCCAAGAGATAAAATCAAATTTGCCCTCGGGGGGAAAATAGCCTTTTTTCAGGCTGAATTCCCCTACCACCTGGCTTGTTTTCTTCATTGTAAATGAGCACTAGGAAAAGAACAGGCCTTAGAGATTCTGCCCAAACGATTTTGGTAATCACTATGTAGCTATTTTTTTCATTCATGTTCATACACAGGATTTAATCTTGTTCTTTGATAGGAAGGATTATTTTTAACATTTATCAATGTACAAAAATATCTCTAAAAGTGTCTTACAATGTATGTAAGGGAAGAATGTATGTAAGGTTAGAGTTTATACACACACACACACACACACATACACACACACATACACATATATAATCTCCTTAGTGACAATATAAAATTCTGCAAATTTACCCTTATGAGTATGGTTATGTAATTTGACCTAAATGATTGTCATGGTTAAGGCCTACATTTGTCATAATAAGCTATTATATGGATTAACTGACCATTTTCAGGAGTGCCTAATGGTAAGTAGCTTAATCGTGGCTAAATTACAGGCAAAGTGGTTGAGAAAAGTCAATGTTCCCAAGTAAATTCCAGGTTATAGTGTTCATCATGAAACCTGTCATCTTTACTAAAACTAAATGTAAGCTTAATGTTTAGATCAGAAATACCTATTTTTGTGACTTTTTTTGTTGTTGTTTAAGTTAAGGGGACATCTAAAGCACAAAGATAAATCTCTCTTTCACACAGATGCTTTTCTATGTGTTTGCAGCTTCAATTTAAAGGATAGCAAAGTTGATTTCAATTTCTGTGGTGTAATTATGGTGATTGTATTGGAAAAACATGAACCGATACGTTAAATTTTAAGATCTACAATTCATTAAAAAAAGCTATTCTTTCTTATAAATGAAATTTGTTGAGCATTTCAAATTTATAAATAATAATTAGCTTCTGAATAATGATTAATAGATACATTTATGCATACATAATACATTAACAATACTTTATTGGCTTAATGAGCAAAATATTATCCAAAGAATGTCATTACAGCCCAGATACATAGCAATAAACTGTTTAGAGCAGAATATCTAACAATATAAATCTATTAGCAATAGCATTGTTATAAAATATTTACAACACTCTTTGATCTTAAAAAAGTCAGGGTTTCATTCGCTATGTTTCTGGCATTTGAACGGAGATCTCTTTATCTTCTACACAATTGCTGATTAAGAAGGAAAATGATTATACTTGTCAGGCAGGTTTACATTTTCAAATTAAAATTCAATGTAATTCAGACGCAAGTAGATAGACAATAAAAGTGGCATTTCTGATCAGCAGGGAAAGTATAAATCATACAATAATTGAAGGAACCACTGGCAAATTGTTTGGAGGAAAAAAAACAACACCATGTGTCAAAATAAACTTTTGGTAGATTAAAGAGTTTAAAATGAAGTCATGAAATTACTAAAAGAAAACATAGAGAAATCCTAATGTAATCTTGAGAGTGGGAATTATATTGCATGAAATGTGAATCAAAGATTAATTTTTAAAATACATAAAAAACTAAAAAGTGTTTCAGAAATCACCAAAAATTAAATGGCAAACACCAAATAGGAAGGAGAAAAAAATCATCAAAAAAATTAAAGGACAAATGCCAAACTGGAAGGGAAAAAAAGGGATGAAGGGGTAAAAAGTCTTACAAATCAATAAGAAAAAGATAAACAGTCAAATAGAAAAATGAAAAGAGGAATTCTTTGGGCAAGTCAAAAAGGAAGGAATTAAAAAAGGTCAATAAATTTTTAAAATTTTTCATCAGTAATAAAAACTGCAAATTAAAACAGTATTAAAATACTACCATAGCCTATCTACTTGGTGAGGATTATTTTAAAAGATAATATTTGGTGTTAGTGAGGATACTACATCTGCTCTTTGACAAAATTTCTGAAAAATACATATTTTTAACTAGCCATTCCACTTCAAAATAATGCTAAGGAAATAATTAATGATGTGTGCCACAAGATATTTATTGTAATTTTCTTCCTTGCTCTTTTTCTCACCCCACTCCCTTCTCTTTTTCTTTCTATCTTTATCTTTTTGGCTTATGCTTGATATTGGTGAAAGACTGAAAAAATTAAAATGTCCAGCAAAAAGTGGACTGGTTAAATTGAATATCGTAAATTCGTTCAACAAAACATCCATGGTATTCAACCAATAAAAACGACATCGTAGTAAATCTATTTGAAAAGATGTTCACAATATGTTGTTATAAAAAAAATTATAATACAGAGCAATATGTATTGGGGGAGGATCCTCTCTCTCTTACACTCTCTCTATTAATACCATATCCACATATACATTTACTGAAAAGATATTGGAAAAACAATAAACCACAGGGAAGGGAGATTACTGGATGTTAAATGTTCTTCTTTTTGCCTGTCATGATTTTCTACCTTTACTACAATGAACTGGAATTACTTTTTTCATAAGCAAAGTAGTTTAAAGTTAAAGAGATAATGTTATTTTGATTGCCTTTTCAAAATATATAAGAATGATCAGTTAGCCAGTTGGTTATATATATTTTAATTCTGTTGTCTTGATAATTGCGACACAAAATTGAGAAAAAAAAATTTTCAAATCCTAAAATGCTATAATTGTCATTTTTCATTTCAGAAGATATTATTTATAATCACTATTTTTATTGTTGCTGTGGCAATGTTTTATACATATAATGGCAGAGGTTAGGAATTTGGCTCTGAAAACATATCAAAATATCAAATCTGAAGTAAATAATGATTTCCTTCTTTAATTATAACAGAGATGTGGGAAGAAGTAGAAAGCATGAAGGCTCTGTGTTACCATCAGGACAATTAAGTTCTCCATGGTGCAAACCAACCCTACTCCAGCTTCAGAGTCAATGACTCATTAGCTCACAAGGAAGTCAGCAAATACTGAAGTGCATACCTACTATCTCCAGAAAATGATTTTCATAACCCAGAGAACTTCTGTTAAATATTATTCATGGAAATTAAAGAAAATCAATCAAAATTAGTGTTTTAAAAATTCTAATTGGGAGGTACTTAAGATGCATGAGGAGACAAATGCTTATTCTAGGTCATTCCAGAATGGTTACGTATAGATTAAGAATTGATATGAATACTAATTAAAATTATCAAAGTAAAATCACAGAACACTTCTATTAGTCCTTCAATTACTTTTTTAAAGTAGCATTTCTTAAAATAACCTCCAAAGTAGTCTTGTAATTTAATTTTAAGGATCTATGTTAAACTCTGGGGGCAATCAAGGGAGCCAACAGTTTAGTTGGGGAGCCAAGAAAGCCATTCATCAATTCATTCATTTGTTTAGTACAATTTATTGAGAACCTACTATTTGCCAAACAACGTGCTTGGCATTGAGCATGAAAGAATACCTAAAATATGCCTTCTAACCCCAAAAGCTCATATTTAGAAGGAGAGAGATAGATTTGTAAATAAATCTGTTATTAAGCCAGTCTCAGTGATTGCCATATCCACTGCTCCTAACAGAACTCTGGCCAAGGCCCTTGATGAAAGAGCAGCATTAGGTGGTCATGTTCTGCACAGAGTGATCAACTCACTTCTCTTTTTCACCTGCTTTCCCTGCCATGTCTAGGAAAAAGTCTTGGCCCAAAAAGTTCCTTCCAGAGAGGGATGGGATAGCAATCAAATTGCCTCTAAGAGTTCCAACCTAAGATACAGAGGGTGAGTTAGTAGTTGGTAGTAGGAGCTGAAGTTGAAGCTGAAAGGATTCATAGAGAGAGACCATTATAAGCCTTCAACAAACCAAAGTTATGAAAAATTAGAAGATTTGACGTATATATGCAGGAGAAGATGTGGAGGGAGTTTGTGGTAGCAGCAGATGAGGGAGGAGAAATGGAGAGACTTGTGGTTACCTCCATGGTGAAGGATCAGTGAACTGCAGCTGAAGAAGAGCCAATATTATGCCCCAGTTCTTAGGGCTGTCTAGATTCTTGAGTGTTTATTTAATATGACAACTCTTATCATATGGCATTAAGGAAGAAAAAAATAGGATTCAAAATTTCATAGAAAAATATTGCACAGAGACTTCTGGTTTGGTCATGACAGTATAATGGATTTACCTTCCCACAATAAATAACCACAAAACTGGATACAACAAGTGAAGCAACTGTTTTCAGACATTGACAGTAGATAGCACATAACTATGGTACTTGAGAGAAGGGGAAGAAAGAAGGTGTTAATCCCAGGGCAATTTAACATTTAGTTAATGAGCAATGAAAATATTAAACATCTATTCAGGAATAGTTTGCATGAATTCTCTTAATATTCCCTTTATTTCTAGTATCATCTACATATAATCTAGAAGCTCTCATACGTAGTATAACACTAACATATTATTATGATAGCACATGAGTGTAATGTATTATAAGCTCCCACAAGCTACAATAGGAGAGAAGTAGTTAATATTGGGCCAACTGCAATAATATGGGAGTTACTTTAATAAAAATTAGACTATGGTCTTCATAATGAATTTTACAACTAATTGTAACTTCTAACTTTCTAGAAGTCTGATCTATAGTCCTACAAAATATTTACAGATGACCAACTGTAAGTAAGTTCATATGTGAAAATAAATAAATAACTTCACAGTATGTTTAAATCTGCTTAGGTCAATTATAGACCTGAAATTATATATCTGAAATAACGTACAGACATGCTGCACGTTAACACTTAAGGAACCATTGTAAAGAGGAAGGGGAGAGTGATTGGCACTAAAACTTGTTGTACTTTTATAATGAAGGAATTTTTTTCTTAATGTAGATGTAAATATTTTTATTTAGAATAAAATACTGGAACATGTAAGTGGATGATAGATCATTTTGGCTATTATGGATAAGACAACAGACATACCCTACTAATTACATAAAACAAATCAGTACTCCCAAAGTGTCTTATTATTACTAATAAAAAATGTGTTAACTCCACTGTTCTGTTAGACACCAGCTGACAAAACATGGAAACAATCTAAATGTCCATTAATAAGTGAATGGACAAAAAAATTGTGGTATATACAATGAAATATTATTCAGACATTAAAAAAACAAAACAAGGAAAACCTACCATTTGCAACATGGATGGATTTTGAAGGCATTATACTAAGTGAAATAAGTCAGAAGAAGACAAACATTTTATAATCTCACACATGGAAACAAAAACAAAAACAAAAACCCCACCAAACTCATAGAAAAAGAGCTCAGATTTGTGGTTACCAGAGGCAGGGTGTAGGAAAGAGGGAATTGGAGAAAGGTGGTAGAAGATAAAGATGCACTGGGGATGTAATATACAACATGATGACAGAGTTAAATTAACACTGCTGTGTGGTATGTAGGAAAGTTGTTCAGAGAGTAGATCCTAAGAGTTCCCATCACAAGGAGAATTTTTTTTCTTTTCTTTTTATTTTGTCTATATGAGATGATGGATGTTAACTAAACCTGTTGTAGCGATCATTTCACACTATATGTAAATCAAATCATCATGCTGCACAACTTAAACGTATACAGTGATGTATGTCAATTATTTCTCAATAAAATTGTGTGTGTCGGGGGTGAGGTGAAATACAGGCTGAGATTCCGTAGCAAAGAGACACTTATATAACAGGTTGGAGTGCTGCAGTCTACTGATGGGGTGAATTTCTTTTCCATAAAGTTGTTAGGGTCCCAAGGTCCTTTAGTCTTTTTGCTCTGCCATCCCATAGGGTATTGTTTTCATTTACATGTACAAATTGGGTTTGAGTTCCAGCCTGTGAGAAAGGAGAAGAGGCACTGGAGGGCAAGCAGTTTCCTTTTATGTAAATGATGTACAAGTTGTGAATTTCATGATTCAATGTTAAGAATTCAGTTTTATGTCCACACTTGGTAGCAAAAGAAGCTGGGAAATGTAGACAGCTTGGGCAGCTATGTACCCAGTTAAAACTCAATTATTACAGAAGAAAGAATGGTTTGGGGGACAACTAGTTGTCCATATACTGACATATAGATATACACTGGGGGGGGGGATGGAGGTTTAGTTTTGGAAGGAATTTTGGCAATATGCATCAAGAACCAGGATGACATACCTGTGCTTTGGCTTAAGAAGAATTTATCCTAAGAAAATGAAATATGTACATGAAGATTTAGTTGTAAGGATGCTCATTGCAGGATAGCATCATTAACAGAAAAACTGAAAAAACATCTAAATATCTCACTGCTTATTGCAGAGGAGCACCTTATACATGTCCCTGGGTATGAAGTCACAATATCGCCACAGCTACTGGGCCAAGAGCCATAATGTTTATGGATCACCATTCCATGCTTTATCTGTAGCCATCAGATTATTATGTGCCTAGAATTTTTATAAATATGATTTCATTTAATCAACTCTGCAAGGCAGGTATAATATATAAACAAATGGAGGTTCAGATAGCTTAAGGAATTTGTTTAAGCAAATATTTCATATTAAGCAAATAAATGATGCGGTTAGATTCAAATTCAGTTCTATCCAGTTCTTCCCACTCTGCTTCATGCATTTTTCTCATTTGACTTGCCCAGCAGGACTGCTGAGTGGAGTACATTGCTAAGGAAAATGCAGCGTGCATACTACAGGATGACTGTGGTGGAATAACTGTCTCATAAGACAGGTTTGTGGAGACACAATACCTAGCCTTCAGGATTCATCAGGATGTTTGTTTACAAATAGGAGATACCATCTTAAACTATTTTAAGTAGAAAAGGGAAATTATAAGAAAGTAGGGGTGTCTCACTGAGCCATGGGCAGGGATGTAAGCAACCAGGCATCAGAAGGACTAGAATTGGAACAGGAAGGTCAGCGGAACTCAGAGACATCACTATTTCTCACTTCATTGTTTTCCTCAGCATCTGGCTTTCTCAGTTATTAAATCCATATGGCGGTTAGCAGATGGCAGTCACAGTTCCCAAATTTACTTTTATAGATCCAGCCACATGGAAAGACTCATTCTCTCTCATCCTCCATCTCCACTCCAAATTCCCTGGGAAGGGAATCTGCTCAGTTTGAGTTGGTGGCCTGTCTCCAGTCCAACCACTATGGCCAGAGGCCAGGTATGTTGTACACAATTCTGCCGCAGGTGAGAGGCCAGCTAAAGGGTTCATTGTGAGCCATCAAGATGTTCCAGGATGTGCCCAACGCACAAAGGTAGTGCTATATAGATCTTGTGGCTCCTGGCAGGAAAGATCCTCCTCCTTTGGCGAAGGCAAATGAGCTGAGGGGCTGCCAGGGATGTGATTGTCTACAGTTACACAGACATACTTTTTTGATCTATCGCTTGATCTTGGTTGAACATCAGACTAAGAGAATTGAGAGAGGTATCGGTGTACTTTTTTTTTTTTGTCTGTGACTAAATTCTTTAGGAAAATAAGTAGTTATCTTTTTCTACAAGTGACAATGATCAAGTGTGTTCAAGAGAATTGATTTACCACCTTAACATTTTGCCCAACTCATTTGGTGGTAACCAGTTTAAATGCTTATAAATGGGCTGATTGAAATACTCTATTCACTAGAAAATATAGAAATATACTCTAGTATTTTTAGTATCACTTATGGAGAAGTAGTAAGGGTTTGTTTGTTTGTTGTTTTCCCCAGAAACATCTGGGGAAATTATAATGCACATTAGTCAGAAATAGCACTGGAAGAAGGAGGACAGAAGAGACTCAGGAAGGGAAAAGTCTGGGATAGTATTTCTAGCACATGAAAAAATAAGTCCTTTTTTATAAAATCCAAAAACTACTTTATTTGGAGAACATACATAAATAATCCATTTTGAGAATTATACCACCAATAAGTAGGTTGTGTAGCCTAAATGGGTATGGACATAAGGGGTAAAATCTTGAGTGGCTATGACCCAGAAAGATACTTAGGAGTATTACACAAGAAGGTATGTGGCAGCCATTTTCTGTCAAATAAAGACAAAGGATTTTCAACTCAGACTCCAATCTGAAGGTTATTCTTTTTCCATAAAAAAAAAAAAAGAAGCATGTAAAAAACCTTCCCCTCCTCATGCTATGGGAAGAACATTTTGGAGAGAGAGAGAGAATGGCCAGACCCCAAGAACTGGTGAAGGCATTTTGCAGAGAGAATTGAATCCTACTTAGTAATACCATTGACACGGACTTGGTGCATAAAGTAAAATTTAGGTTTCAATGTCTCTTCTTTCAGGAAGCCTTTTTTCATTTCCTTAGACTAGTTAAAGACTCCTTCTCTGAACTGCCTTAGTGCTTCTGATAGTATGAGAAACTTATACTGGTACATTATAATTTATCTGAAATTCAAATTTTATCTGACACCTCTACCTATATTGCATCTTTCTTTTTTTCAAGCACATACCACAACCCAGTGTGACTGTTTATTTAAGTAGGCTCCATAAGGGCAGGGACTATTTTTATCTGGTTATTTTGCATCTCCGGGGCCAGGCATGGTGCTGATCATATGACAGGTATTTCATAAAGATATGTTGAATAAAAGAAAAAAGTATTGCAAATGAATACAAAGCTGACAGTGAGCTTTTTTCTTTCTTTCCCTTTTTCCTCCGGGTTGGTAGAGTCAGCTGAGACTTTATTTTGGAAAACACACTTGACTTGACTTTTAGTTGGGAGCATGGGTAAGAGGTGTAGTAGCCCCACCCAAGGTTGGGCTGAGGACTAAGGGTCAGCCTCAGGCGGGTCTCCTGTGCCCGACACTCCCCTGCGCAGCTCCTTTCCTACAGGCTCGGAGGCAAGAAGGGACCACGGGTAGCTGTTTACTTGGGAACGATGTCAGATGACTCAGATACCAGCTTCCCATCATGAGTCTCAATCCTCTTTACAACCATGGTTTTGGTGGAGCTGGTGCTGGTGGAGCTGAATGCTCCCCCACCAGAGCCAAAATTGGACTGTAGGTGAGGCCAGAGCTTGTGAGGTTCCCATAGGCTGGGCTCAGCCCACCTGGAGGCCACTGGAGGTCTTGGTATGGATCCTCATGTTTTGCATCCCAGACTCCGTCCAGCTCTCCTCACCCTCTGGCAGTTTGCAGTAGGTGACAATTTCCACATCCAGGGCCAGCTTGGCATTCATCAGCTCCTGGTATTCGTGCAGCTGCCAGGCCATGTCCTGCTTGGCATTTCTCAGAGCAGCCTCTAGCTCAGCCATCTTGGCCTGAGCATCTTTAAGGGCCAGCTCCCACACTGCTTGGCACCAGCGATGGTGGCCTCCAGGAAAGCCCTCTGGCCTTTGAGGGCCTTGATCTCAGCCTGGAGTCAGCTGATGTTCTAGTTCATCTCAGAAATCTGTCTTCATGTGACACAGGTCATCCCCATGCTTCCCTGCCAATGTCTGCAGCTCCTCATACTTGATCTGGTACATGGTCTCAGTCTCAGCCCGGCTGTAGTGAGCAACCTCCTCATACTGGGCCTTGACCTCGGCGATGATGCCGTCTAGATCCAGGAAGCGGTTGTTGTCCATGGACAGGACCACAGAAGTGTCGAAGATCTGGGCCTGCAGCTCACAGATCTTCTCTTCATACATCTGCTTGCAGAAGTTGATCTCATCCATTAGCCCTTCCAGGAGGGACTCCAGCTCTACCCTGTTCATGTAAACTTCATCCACATCCTTCTTGATGAGGACAAATTCATCTTTCATCTCTGTTCACTTGTTGATCTCACCCTTGTACTTATTCTTCGAGTCCTCCACCAGCCCCTGCATGTTGCCAAATTCCGCCTCCAGCCTCTGTGTCAGCTGCTCCGGAAGGCTGTTGATGTAGCTCTCAAACATGTTGTTCATGTTGCTGCGAGCCATCTTCTGCTGCTGCAGAAAGTTCTACTTGGTCTCCAGAATCTTGTTCTGCTGCTCCAGGCTCTGTACATTATCGATGAAGGAAGTGAACTTCTTGTTGAGGGTCTTGATCTGCTCCTTCTCCTAGGTTCCTATGGCCTGTATGTTGGGGTCCACATCCAGCTTCAGGGGGCTCAGCAAGCTTTGGTTCACTTGGACAGCTGTGATCCTCCCCATACCCTAAGCCTTGCTGTAACCCCTGGCCAGATTCATGTTGAGGTCTAGGCCAGCCCAGTAGCCATCCACTGGGAAAAGGCCAAGGAACAATTAGGTACCAGGAGCACTCTAGCACAAGAGCTGAAGGCCCAGAGACCACAGGTGGACACCTTGTTTTCTGGGTCACCCTCATCGACATGGTGGATGCTGGAGTGGAGGTGAGGAGCCAAAACTGACAGAGACTGGAGAAGGAGCTAAAAAGCTACTGAGACTGAGCATTTTTATAGATATTTATAAAGACTCAGATTCAATAAGTTATACATCTTAAGGTGAAACATCTTGAGATAAAAACAGAGTAGATTACATAGAAGCAGATTAATTGAATCTAGATTTAATTAATGCAAGAAAAGAAGACATCATATTAGACTAGAGATAAGTCCCTAGTTTTCCTCACTTCTCATTGAGGAGAAATATAGATCCCCCCACGGAATATTAATTATGGTGTCAGTATATTCTGGAACTTTGCTGAAATTAACTGTCCAGTGAGTTCTCACTCCATAATGGGGACTCAGCTTTTTTAGGCTATTTCCAGTCATTGTTGTTCTAAAAAGCCCTCCCGGTACTGTGATATGTGAACAAAGGTGGCTGAGTCAGACACACCTAAACGACTCTTGTGGACAGGATTCCGTAGCCCCCAGTCAAAGACCAGGGGAACAGCCAACATTAAACCTCTTTATTTCAGTGTGGTATGCTACACATTTCACTTGCAAGAGGAGAGTGCCAGGCTCTTTCTCAGCTTTTTGGGGGGACATTGGAGCCAAATGAATTGCTTCTGATTTCTAAAAGATTTTTAAGTATATTTACACATCATGTAATTCCAGACACTCAGACTTTGTTTATGCTCTTTACTCTCCCTAAGTAGAACTTTCATCTGTGGTTAAATTCAACTCTCTGACTACTGCATGCCTGCATCCCATAGCTGGATGTGTACCATGCTCACTGGAGCCACTTTAAATAAATGTTTCTTGTGCTGCACACTGTCATACTCCATTTCTTTAATCCACTCACTCTCGCACTGCTTCGTGCCTTCTTCTCTCCTCTGACCTCGACACCTCCTCCCCACTCTCATTCTCAGTGGATGATCCTACTTCCTATTTCACTGTAAAAGGAGAAGTCATGAGAAGAAAACTGGCACAAAAAAGAGAACCCAAAATGTACTTTTGGGGCCTAATTCTTAAACCTCTTCACCAATTTTCCTTCCTCCCCAACTCTTACCAGACTCCTGGGCATTTGGCCCTAATCTATTAGGACAAAGTTATTCTGATATAGGCATGGATAAGAAAAGTAATGGAGAACTGATCATGAAAATAGTGATGTATTTGGAGTTTATTTCAAATAGCTGGTGTGGTCCCCATGCTTCTAAAAGATTTTTCTAAGAGTGTTTCTAGGCAAAAAGGTAGATAGTGTTTTCATTTGGAAGTATGGCAGAATTATTACTCTCATTCACTTTGATCCTGAACAGCCTCAGAGCTCTGCTAAAGAAGTCCCAGAAGGTAAACCCAAATGCCATCTTAGGACTAACAGATAGCCAGCCTCCTGTCTACTATAAGACACTCAATGTTCATTTAGGCAGTGGCTTTCAGACTTTTTGATGTTGTTGTTTATTTTCCACAATAATATACTATAATATACTTTACATCAAGACAAAGTATACATACATAAAGTCACATACATGATTGAACGAAAGTTTCACTAGACAGTACTTATCTTATGTGCAATGCATTCTAATCTATTTTTCAAATGCTGATTGTGACATAATAAATATATTTATTTATTCGCTAATGAGCCAAAGCCCATGGTTTGGAAACATAGATGTTAATAGACAAAATCTTTAGGATTCTATGAACAAAAAGATGAACATTAATCTAGAATTCACTCAACTATAAACCCTACCTCCACTCCACCCCTCCTCGCCAAAGGAGTGGCCACACGATTAACTGCTTAGCTAAGAATAAATGACTCATATGACTATTTGTCTTTGTGGTAAAAAGCAAAGCTGATGTCAGAACAAGTAAGGTAAAATCAGTTAGGGAAAGGGAATAGCTCTTCCCTATTTTTCTTTTTTGTTCTCCATCAGCACAAATACCACTTTTCAAGTAACCTCTACATTAGAAAGGGCCAAAAATAAAGCCATGGATTGGGGTAAGGGACGAGATACATTAGATGACTCCTAAATTACTTTATAATCCTAAAACTTATTCCTTCAAGTATTTACTAATTGCTTAGTGTACATGCCAGGCACTATACCAGGAGATAGGGCTCCAACAGTGAACAAGACAAACAATGCTGAAACTGTTAAGAAGCTAACATTCAAGCTGAGGAGACAGATAACAAATAAATAAACAGAAGTTATAAAGGAAATAACAAAGTTTGATGATAGAGAATAATAGGAGTGGCCCTCCATTCTTATCTATTATTATAAAGTATAGTACTACTACTATTACTGTAGAAGTAGTAGTGATATAATAATTATCATTATTACAATAGGGTGGTTAGGAAAGGCCCATCTGGGGAGTGACATTTAATCTGTAACCTGAAGAATGAGATGGAAGCAGCTATGGACTGAGCCACGAGAACAGCTTTTCAAGCAGTGGAACAGCAAGTACAAAGGTCCTAATTCAGGAAATAGCTTGTTGGCTCCTAGCAACTGACAGAGGGCTGGGATAACTCTAGCAGAGTCAGCAGGCAAGAGTGCATGAGATGAGTTCGTAGAGGTAGGCAGATCAGAGCCTTGGAGGCCAGAGTATGAAGTTTGGATTCCATTTTATGTCAATGGGCAGCCATCAAAAACACTTAAACAAGGAAGTGACATGATATTATTTTTAAAGAATACTGGATTATTGTGTGGAGAATGTGTCAGAGGTGGGGAAGAGTAAAAGTAGGGAAATTATTTTAGGTGTCCAGGCAAGAGATGATAGGTGCTTGGATTATGATGGTGTCAAACTCTAAAATCCTGTTTTGCTTGCAATTAATAGAAAATAAGAAAGTAGTTCAGAATATTGACTTGAAAGTGTTGCCCATTTTGCCTCCAAAGCACATATTTTCCCATCTTTGCTAAATAATTTAAATCCAAGGGCCCCAAACGTGTGTGTGTGTGTGTGTGTGTGTGTGCAAGTGTACGTGCATGTGAGCACACATGCCTGATGGTGGTGGTGGTGTTGGTAGTGGTGGTGGCTGTTCTTCATATTCTAGAGCTTTGTAATTATGAATACATAGGAATTGATTGGAGGGTGGAAAGACTGGAGTAAATTGAGACTTAGTGGAAGGAAGAGTCTAATGCCACATTGCTGTGCAGAATAAGGCAGGGGCACATATTATAACTCCTTGGGAATTCCAGAAAAAGTATTGGAGATGTTGTATAAACCCACCATGGTCAAACAGGGGGAAAGAAAGATGTATAATCTACAAGTTTGCTTTGGAAAGTCTAAGATATGAGAGTAAGAGGATATTATTTTCATGAGGGTCTCAAAGCCTCTTGGAAAAAAATGATATAAGAATTTGGGACTGATGGTTAATCCCCTAGAATGCCATGGTTACATTTCCTAAACGACATAAGAAGAAAGAGACTTATCTAACAATTTTGAGGAAAAGAGATGGTCTGCCTGGGAAATTCATGTAAAGGTAGCAGAAAACTGAGAGAGGTAGCTGTCTACCTGTGAGGAATGCATTATGAAACTGAAAAATGCTTCTCTGGCCTCATCTATGAAGAAACTTGTTTTAAATCCTTAATGAAAATAAAAGTGAAGCTGGGGGCGTGGAGGGTAAAGGATGCCTCTTGGAGGCTTAAATTGTGTTAGCCTGAGGGCTGGTTTACAGCTAAAGAGCTGTATTAATCACTAGGAGGAAGGGGTAGGAATCCTTACCTTCTCCCCTATCCATTTTGAGCAGAGCCCCCACAGGAGTAGGAAAGACTGCTACAGAGTCCTGGCTGGAGTCCTGGCTGGCGTCCTGACAGGAGGCTGATCAGGAGCAGGAAAAAAACAAAAAACAAAAAATCCAAAAAACTCCCAGGGCCTGTGAAACCATTTGGGGCCGTGAGAATAAGAAAAACTTAGGAAGTTCTTGCATGTCCTTATAAGGAAATCAGAATGGGAACTTAGAGCCAAATATTTGTGGATGATCTTGTCATCCACATACTCAAAATCACCCAAGCGTGGCCTGGGAAAATGAAGGTTACATTTTGTGGGCTGAAGTAAGAATTGCTGCATCCTAAAGCGAGTTTTATAAGAATTAAACCAATATTTAGAAATAGTTTACATCCAGATCTGCTTGGAGGTGAAGAAACAGATCAGGGAAAGCTTCCTCCCAGCCCCCTACTGCTGCTCAACAAGAGAGAACAATCACAGTCACACATTCAGAGTGATATTGTATTCTTTCTTCCTACACGTGTGGTTGACCATATGTGGAAAACTCTAAAAAGAAGCTCCCAAATTCCAAGTCAGGAACAGGCTACAAGAAGTTTGAGTAATGTTTAATATTCTGGTCTTAAAAGCCCTTGTTTGGGTTAGATATGAGGGCCCTACAGAGTTTACCTGGCTGCTGACCAGTTACTGTTGCATATGGATGTCCATTCTGGTTCTTTAGCCACACTTGTAAATAGCACATAGGTTTTTTGAAAAACGCAAGTCAAAAGCCCTCACGAAGTTATCGATATGCTATATCACATGGAAACACATTCGGCTTTCTGAAATGTCTCAGAAATAAATTACACATGTTGCTTTCCATTTCTGGAATAGACAAGAACTGGTTCAGCATGTCCAGCAGGTTGATCTGGCTTCCCAAAGCTGTGTGCTATGTATATATGTCATTTCTCTAAGGAAAAATAATTAACAGTGCTTTCATCTATCAGAAGCAGTTCTTTATTTAATTACTCTTTTCATCATATTCATAAATTCATATCCAGTTCATATCAACATTCTGGAGGAGAGCTATGTGTGAACCAGTAAAAATGAACAAATGAAAAGGTATTATAAAAGTCATCTCAAGAAAACATCATTAAAAAGTTGAATAAGAAAATAAAATTTGTAGCAAATATACACCCTGAATAGAACATTCTGTTCAAATGTAGAAAAGGACAAACATAAAAAAAATTATGCCTATTTAATTCTTGCAAAGGACATAGACTTAGTTGATGGAAAAGAGAGTTACAAGTATGGATATCAAAACATGAATTTAATTCTTGCAAAAGACCTAGACTTTATTGATGGGAACAGAGAAGTGTGGCTATGGAACCATGAAAAGACTCACTTAAGGTTATAATGAAAGGCCATGATGAAAGAAAACATTGATATTTGTGCTTTCCTGAGTTTGAGCCTGTATTGTCGGGGCCAGATATAGCAGATCCTTTAAAAACAGGGAGGAAAACAAAAATGGAAACAAAAGCAAAATAAAAACAATAGATTAAGGGAAATTAATTCTAGGCCAGAATTGTAAAAAAATGTGGAATTGCTGTTTTTGAAAGCTAATGCTGTCTAAAAAGGTGAAAAAAATCAAATTATTTCTTCCATAAAATTACTTTTTAAGAAATGTTAGTTAGAATCAAAACAAAATTTTCATCTACTGATTAAAAAAATATACAAAAACACAACCTTTGCAGAGAGAAGTGTCTAGAAGGGTGTATGACCCCTAATGCAAGATACCCTTCTAAAACCTCTGCCCTGTTTTTATTAGCCAAACACCTTTAAGTCTCATCTCACAGAGGAAAGAGTTTTCCTTCCTCTCCTCAACTTATTTGCAGAGTAAAGAAATAGCCAATTTAAGCAAACATTTATTGTATGTCTATTTTGTGGCCTACATTGTTCTAAGTACTGGGAAATCAGCTGTGAATAAGACAGACAGTAAGAGTGCCCTCAAGGAGTTTATGTTCTAGTGAGGGAAGACAGGCAATAAACATATTTTAAAAAGTGAATAAGAACTTTAGGTGCTAATAAATGTTATGAAAAAACTACCATAGGCCACTGAGATGAGGTGATTGGGCAAGATGTGGTATTACTTTAGCTGCAGTGGTCAGGGAAGGCCTCTAGGTGAAAGTGACGATTGAGTCATTTTTTTTTTTTTTTTACCACCAAAATGATAAAAAGGAAGAACCAGATGAAGATAGGAGGAGCTCTCTAAGCAGAATGAGCAATAAGTGGGATGAGCTGAGACAGGAACAAACTTAGTGTGTTCATGGGATTGAAAGAAAATCAAAATAGTTGGAGCTCAGTGAACAAGGGGAAGAAGAGTGGAGGGAGGGGAGAGCAAAAAAGCAGATGGAGCAGGATTTGGCCGGTTTCATAGACACTAACAAAAGTTTGTAGGTTGTTCCAATTGCATTAGGAAGTTTTTTAATGGTTTTAAGCAGGGAATTTATATTATTTGATTTATACTTTATAGAGATTACTCTGGATGCTGTGGATGGAGGATGAGCAATGAGGGGTCAAGAGAGCAGCAAGGAGACCAGTGAGAGGTGAGGGGTAATGATGGCATTGACTTAGATGAGTAGAGATGGAGAGAAGTGGTTGGGTTTGGGATATATTTAAGAAGTTGGAGCCATTAGGAATCTGAATTTGAAGTAGACACTTATTGATGGACTGAATATGCTTTGTGAGGAAATGAGAAGAACCAAGTAAGGCTCCTAGGTATGTGTCCTGCACAACTTAGTAGGTATTGGTTTTGTTTACTAGAATCACAAAGGCTGGAGGAAGCAGACTTAGGGTAGAATAGAAATCAATAGCTTTGTTTTGACAGTGTTAAATTTGAGACGCTTACTAGATATCCTAGTGGATATGTTGAGTGGGGAGTTGGATATACAAATCTGGTGCTCAAGTGAGAGTTTAGGTCTATAGATACAAAATTGAAAGTCATCAGTATATGAATGTCTTTGAAGCAACAGGAGGACTAGATGAGATGACCTAGGGAGACAGTACATATAGAGAGAGCTAAGGGCAGAGTTCTGGATATTCCTAACATTTAAAAGTTCAATGGAGGTAGCATCTCTTCATAACCAAGGCAACTCTTTTTTATGTTCTCTGATTTTATCCATCCACATCTTTCGTAGCAGTTTAAAAATATTTGTAAATTCTTTGACTCTCCTCTCACTAAGAGTTGAAGTCCTTATTTCCTTCCTTATTATCTGGGCTGAGTCAGTAAGACCAGTGACTTGTTTAACCAACAGAATTCACCATAAGTGACATTCTGGGACCTAAAAAGACTAGGTCATTAGAAGTCTTGCTGCTTCCGTCCAGAACATTTGGAATATTCTTTTTGGAAGCCTGAGCCATCATGTAAGAAGGTCAATCACACTGAGACTTCCCTGGGACAGGCCACCTGTAAATGCTCTGGTTGACTTTCTAAGCTGAGCCCTACCTTCCAATCACTCCTTCCAAGGCATCAGACATGAATGAAGCAATCTTGAACCTTCCAGACTAACCAATCCACCAGTAGAACTGGCAAGTAACTTCACATGACATCAGGTGGGAGAGAAGAATTGCTCAGCTGAGTCCTGCTCGAATCTTTGACCCCCAAATCATGAGATATAATAATATAATTGTTAAGTTTGGGATAATTTGTTATGCAGCTATAGAAAACTGTAACACCATCCCTTATTTTATAATCAATTCTCATCCCTTCTGGGTTATCCTACTTTTCCATACACACATTATTTTGTTAACAACTTTTTTCTTCCTTAGTGGTTCTTTCTCTTCCACCTGTAAGTATGCTTAGTCTTTTTCATCTTGATAAAAACCTTCTTCAACCTTCAGCTCCCATTAATTCATCCATCTACTGCAAAATCTGGCTTTTGCCTTCACCACACCCCCTGAAATTGATCTTACTGAGTTCACAAATGTTAACTCCTAATTAACAAAGCCATCACATATTTTTCTGTCCTTAAGTTGAACTTTATCCAGTTTTAAAAGCTCTCATCATGATTTGTTTTTTCAAGGATGAAGAGAGCTGATGTGCTAGCCTGAGAAATAAGGTGAGAACCAGAACTAGTCTGCACAGTCAGGGACTTCAGGTCTTCAAAGGCATGAGTTTCTTCAGCTGAATTATAAGAAACACTTCAAGACCAGGAGAAATCCTGAAGACAAGGTGGATTCAGAATGAATGAACCAGGTAGAACAGAGTTGGGTAGGTGAAAAGAAAATACCAACCATGAAAAATCATTTGATCTAGAATTCTGGTCCAGCATTTGAGCATCCAGTAGGATCAAACTCTAAATAGTAGAGCAGTAGGTTCGGGGGTGGAGTTTGAGGGGAAGAGTAGACTTAGAGCGGCATGGAAAATAGGTAGGAGAGAGCCCTTAAGCAGATTCTCAAACTTTATTGTGCCTGTGAATCAACTGGGTAAGTCTCATTAAAGGTCCTGATTCCCCTGCCTTGTCCAAGGGATTCTTAGGTTGTATCAAATATTTCCCTTTCAAATAAACACTCCAGGTTATTCTGATACAGGTGGTCTTCAGGCCAGACTGTGAGAAACAATATCTAAAGTAAGATCTTGGCTAGGGTGTTTCAGAAGAAATTTGGCTATTTCTTCTTTATCTAATTAGTTAACTCATTAATTTGCTCATGATTGCATAATCTATGATGTGCTCAGCTGGGACACTGGGACAGTTGAGCTGGGTTTCACTCTTTTCATGTCATTTCAGGACTTTTCTCTCTACATGGTCTCTCTATATGGCTTCTTTCCATGTGGTCTTTGCAACAGGGTAGCTAGACTTCATATATGATGGTTTAAGAATCCCAACAGCACAAAATGGAGGCTGCTAGCTCTCCTTAAAGTAGAGGTCTGGAATTGGTAGTGCTACTTTTGCTATGTGCTATTGGTTGAAGCAAATCACAGGCTTAGTCTAGATTTAAGGGAAAGGGACTATACAAGTGTGTGAACACTGAGAGATGTAGTTTACTAGGAGCCATAATGTAACAGATTGACAGGAAAAATAAGGAAGAAAAAATAGGATAAAGCTGGAGATGTGTTATATTAACATATATATTAACATATATAACAGGAAATTGTTATATTAGGATATGATATGCATATCACAAGAAATGCTCACTTTTTAAAGGTGAACTACAAATCAGACTCTGAGCATTTCCCAGTATCCAAGAAGATCGATTAAGATTAAATGAGTCAATAAAGAATTCTAAGCAGCCCTGATACACAATAAAGTATCATTATTAATATAATGAAACACAGTAATAATGATTATCATTTTTTGCAGTAGTCCAAGTGATAATGGAGACAGGAATAATACAGATTGGAATAAGACACCAAAAAAAAAAAAAAAAGGAGAAAGATTTTGCTTCTAATTAGATGTGAAAAGAGAGAATTATCATTAGTTTTATTAGGCATAGAATGGCATTTGAATTATGTAGAAAGCTGTCCTTATTTTTTTAGAGCTATATACTAAATATTAGGGATTAGCCATCATGACCTCTATAATTTACCTGAAATGCTTTAGCAAAAAAAAAAATATATATACATATACATATATATATGTATATGTATATATAGAATATATATGGCAAAAAACTAATAATTGTTAAGTTCAAATGACTGATCACTGTTAGTTTATTATATAGTCTTGTCTGCTTTTCTCATATTTGAAAAGCCTACCAGTAAAAAGTAAAATGACTACACTCAATATTTGTTAATTGCCTTCTATATTCTAGGTTTTGCTTTATGGAATGTGAATGTCAGCAAATAGAACAGACCAAAATCACACTATAGCAAAGAAAGACAGACAATAAATAATAAAGAAAATAAATAAGAACAGCATACTGTATGCATGAGGTGCTAAGTGTTATAGAAAAATAGAGCAGGATTAGAAAGATTGGGAGTGCAAAGATGGGGAGCAAGTACAATTTTAAACACAGTGGTCAAGGTCAGCATCATTGAGGAGACAGCTGAACAGACTTGACGGATATGAGGAAATTTTTCACATGTATATCTGGAAAGAGCATTTGAAGCAGAGGAAACAGGAAGTACAAAAGGCATGGGCGTATCTGGTGTGTTCACATTCTATAAACAGCAAGGGGGCCAGTGTGAGTGAAGCAGAGTGAGTCAGTAGGGGAGCAGTAAGATAATCAGGAAAAGTACTATGAGACCAGATCACACAGGTGCTGGTGACCACTGCAAGGAATTTGGTTCTTATGAGAATGAAATGGGGAGTCGCTGAGTTTTTGATCAGAGGAATAACATAATATGAATTTTGTTTTCAAAGGATTGCTATGGCATCTGGGTTGAGAAGGGACAACACGGAGAAAAGGGATGGAAGCAAGGAGACAAGAGGCAACTGCAGTAATCCAAGTGACTGATGATGGTCTTTGAATCAGCATTGTAGAACTAAATGTGAAAAATAAAACTATAAATGTTCTAAGAGAAAACATAGGGAAAAAAATTACACTGTATTGGCATAGGCAAAGCTTTCTTAGAACATAAAAGAATGAACCCAAAATTTAAAAAACATGATAAATTTTACTTCATCAAAATTTAAAATGTCAGCTTATCAAAATATGTCATTAGGAAAGTAAAAAGGCAAACTACAAACTGGGAGGAAATATTCATAGTATATATCTGACAAAGGATTCATGTCAGAGTCCTACAAGTCAACAATAAGTTAAACAAAACTATAAATATAGGCAAAAAATGTAAACGATTATTTCATAAACAATATATTCAAATGGCCCTTTCTGTACCGATAGTACTTTTGCAAACATGGAGAACATTCCTAAAACCCATGGGACTTTCTGTAAGAAGTGTGGCAAGCATCAACCTCACAAAGCAACAGAGTACCAGCAGGGCAAGGATTCTCTGTATGCACAGGGAAGGCAATGTTATGGCAGGAAGCAGAGTGGTTATGGTGGGCAGACTAAGCTGATTTTCTGCAAAAAGGCTCAAACTACAAAAAAGATTGTCCTGAGGCTTCAATACCTTGAGCCCAACTGCAAATCTATGAAGAGATGCAAGCATTCTGAATTGGGAGGAGGAAAGAGAAAGGGCCAAGTGATCCAGTTCTAAGCTTCATATTTTGATTTATAATGAAGATGATAAAATCTTGATATGTTCACTTCCAAAAAATATTCAAATGGCCAATAAACTTCTGCAAATATGCTTACTCAATGTTATTTGTCATCAGAATAATTGAAATAAAAACTGCAATGAGATACCACTGCAGACTCACCAGAATATTTAAAAGACTAATATTTAAAAAACTAGACTCCATAATTCCCTTCTAAAGTTGTATAGCCCTTTAGTTCAGTAGCTCAAAGGAAGTTTTAGGGGGACTGAGGAGACAAGATGGTAAAGCAGAAGGGAGGCCTGGTCTGCTCTATTATGTATTGTATTGGCAAGAATATGGAGAAACTGAAATTACCATGCAATGTTTATGGGCATGTAAAGTGGTTTAACTGCTTTGGAAAACCGTTTGGCAATTGTTTTTTTGTTTTTGTTTTTTTTGTAAATTTAAACATATATCTACATTACAACTCAGTAATTCCACTCACAGATATATACCTAAGAGAAATGTATATATATGCAAAAATAGTATATACTTTATTATCCCCTTTATATGAAGTTCAAGAATAGAATTTATATGAAATTCAAGAAAACAAAGCTTTAATGATAGGAAGTAGAAAATTGGTTGTCTTTGGATTGGGGTGCTAAGGTGACATATCTTTTTTTTTTTTAATTCAACAAATATTAATCAGTGCCTATTATGTGCTAGATATTGTTTCAGGTACTTGGGACATATCAGAGAACAAAACAAAGGGCCCTGCCCTTGTGGAACTTACAGTCTAGCGTTCATGACCATTGTGCTTGCACACTGTCTGTTACCCTGGTCAAGTCCCAGCAGCTTTCTATGCCTCTGTCCTTAGCTGACCCATGGGGGAAGAAGCAGGCCTAGCCCAAACATGGATAATGTGTCTGGTGCATATAGATGCCAAATAAGACACTGTCCCATCCACCACCCAGATAGTAGATTGGGCTGGAAGTCGACTTTTAATAATAAAGTACAAGGGGGGAGGGCTGTGAGGTGATATATCTTGACCTGAGTATTGGCTACACTGGTGTAGACACTTGTCAAAAATCATGTCTGCGCATTTTTCTGTTTATAAGTTATACCTTAATAAAGTACTGTTAAGCATAAAAGGAATGATTCCATAATTCCCCTTAAAGTTATTCATCACTTTAGTCAAGTGGTTTGCACGTACTTGTTTGACCTGGCCTAGTGGCCTTAGGGCAATTAAGGGGACAGAAGGGAGGCCACCCCTTCCCCATTTAGGGAAGAAAAACAAGAGGGTGTGACCTCTCTGAAGCCAGGTGAAGAAAACATTTCAAGGAGAAGAGAGTGAGCAGCTGTGTGAAATGTTGCCCGCAGGGCAGGTAGAACTGAGGATTGACTATTGGATTTGACAATGAAGGTCATTTACAGGTGACCGTGACAAAAACAGTGTCAGAGGGGTAGTGGACGTGAAACTTTATTAGTGTAGGTTTACAAGAGAATGAAAGAAGAGGAATTAGAAATGGTGAACACAGACAACCCTTTCTGAGTTTCTGACTGTTCAATGCTGTGTTCCCAGTGCCTAGCATAATACCTGGCATACATTTAAGAGATGTTCAAACCTATTTATGTTGAATGGTTTGATTATAGGAATAACCCTGAATCCACTTTAATTTAGTTAGAACATCACTCTCAAACATATGTAGTTTAGTTATGGGTAGTAGTCATAACACATCTCATAGGTAAGCATCTTTACCATACACTAAAACATTTGTGTAGTCACTATTTTCCATTGCTGGTCACACCATTATCTTAGCTACCAGTGTTGAACCCAAAACATTTCTGTCTTGTTAGAATCTTGCTAAAAAGATTAAGGACTGAGTGAGATAATTAATAGATTAAGGAAGAGAATTCTGTAGATAAGATTACATGGGCCAATCTAGTGATCTCCTACAGAAAAAAAAAAATTGCTTGATATTTGTTTTAGCTGCTCTTAAGAACATTTTTGGTTTTTTGATAGGCAGGAAAAATGTTCCTTGCCACAAGACAGACAGAAAGTAACTCTTCCTTTCACCTTTGACCCAGAGTTCCCAGAATGGCTGAGGACTAAGTGAGCCATGATTTCAGCAAGAGGCAAAGTCCCATTAGTGAGTACTGAGATAGAGAACAAAATCAATAGAACTTAAATGACCGTCCTGGTCAAAATGAAAAGAGTTAACCCTACCAGCAGAGGGACTATGTTTACTTCATCTACCAATATATCCTTAGTAACTAGCTCAATGCCTGGCACATAGTAGACACCTAAAAGGAACAGCTGAGATAAAATGCATAAGAGCTTGGTCAGATGGTAATAATAAGGCGGAGACATCTTTTTTAGAAAGATTTAAGACATAATCAATGGGAAGATGGGGTGAGCCTTGGTTTATGAGTTTATGGGCAGAGGTCAGGTCCCAAGTGAGGTAATCTGTATTGGGGCCTCAGAGCGCCAGTGTTAGCTCCCAGTGGGCCTTGCTACTCCATCTCTAGTCCTTTTATTTAGAAATGCTCAGACCTGCCCCTGTGGGACTAGATGGGACCAGAACAGTTTGCATAAGCCCCCCCAATCACTCATGCTCTTGAAAGACTGTTAACTCGAGTATAGGATGATTCCTTTTAACCTCAGAAGTTTCTTTATTGGAATTGTTCTATTACTGGACTGATGAACAAATTTATGATACATCATCACGGTATTCCCAAAAAACATTGGTAAAAAGGTTACTCAGATGCCAAATTTAGGAGGCAGATTTTTAAATGCCCATTCTATCTATAGTTCCTGCTTATTGGCACTAGATTACATGATCCTTTTACCTTCACCTCACCTCTGCCATCATTGACTGGACCCAAGTTAACAGCTGCTCTAAGCTGGGCCCATCAGATTCCTTCTCCCAAGAATATAAAATTGGTGGTAGGGAAATTTCTGAGGATAAGGTGAAAATGGAATGTTCTATCTTTCAGGATAGGACATGTTCTAAGCACTTTATAGAAGCTGGTCAATAATTTTCTGAGATGAAATTCTTTTATCTAGTATACTTATAAATCTAGGATACTTATAGACTCCAGTTCCTTAGATGATTGGCTCAACTGTAAAATCTAGTAAATGCCATTATTTGTGGTTTAGCTGAGCTACAGAAGAAAGAATGAAAAAATGATCTTCCCTTAAGAATAAAACTTAGTACATTCCAAATAGGAGGATCCTTTAGGATAGCCATTCTCAAACTTTTGACTGTCATTGATAATAAGAAATACATTTTACTTTTCAACAAGTTTCACAAAACTATATTAATCCATTTTTTAGAGAATTTTTATGAGTTTATTTGAGCCAAAGCTAATGACAATTGCCAGGAAGCAAGATCACAAATGCTCCTTATATTAATCCTTAATATGTATGATACATCCTAATATTTTTAATTTTATTTTGTTTTAAAAATGCTGGTCATAACACACCAAATTGATTTCACAACTCACTATAGAGTTGTGTCCTGGAGTTTGAATAACACCAAGTATATGTCTCAGTCTATTTGGGCTGCTATAACAAAACACCATAAACTGTGCAGCTTATAAACAATATAAATTTATTTCTCATGGTTCTGGTGGCTGGGAAGTCCAAGGTCAAGGCATTGGAATATTCTGTGTCTGGTGAGGGCCTGCCTTTTATAGACAATCATCTTTTCACTGTCACCTTACATGGCAGAAGGGGCAAGGGGTGTTTCTTATAAGGATCTGACTCCCATTCATTCCCATTCTATGCCCTCATGACCTCATCATCTCCTCAACCCCCCACCTCCTAATACCATCATTTTGGGGGGTAGGATTTCAACATATGAACTTGAGGGAGGGGACCTAAATATTCAGTCCATTATAATATATTGGATAGGATAATAGTTCAGCAGATCTGTCCCCAACAAACTCAAGCTACAAAAAGAGAAGCATCCAAAAGATTAAACAAAATGAAAGAAATTAACCTAGTTTTATTGACAAAATGTTGCAACTCCAAAGAGAAGTAACAAAGCAATAAGAGCCCAGAAAAAAACATCTACAACAGGGGAAACTTACAAATCCCCAAACCACAGACAGCTAAGATTAGGTGTATCATGTCTATTTGGAAAGAGATAAAGGTCATAATGAAGTCCCTCAAAGACTATAATAACAAGCTATGGCATTCTAGTAAGTGCTGAATGAACTAAAAATTGTAGTGAAAACTACCCAGTATTTAAGAAAACTGAGAGAATCCATGATGCTGGTAAAGCTTAAAGCATAGTGGAGGTAAAACAAGACATTAAATAACCCTCCCACCACCTATGAGGCAGAAGACCAAAGGCCCTACTGGATGTTTCCTGACTTAGGAGTGTTGTTTTGGTTTCTGAGAGCCACAGTCCTATGACAATGAGTAAGGGCTTGGAAGGAACTGGCCCTCCCACATACTAGCCATGTGACTTTCATAAACATCTCTAAACGTCTGTTTCCTCATGTGAATAGTAACAGTCACTGCATTATTACTACATTGTGGGTCTCACAATTAAATGAGATAATGTATTAAAAGGTTTAGCAAAGTTCCTGGCACATAGTAAACATTCAGAAAACTAGTTATTATTTCTGAATCAGTCATAAAATAGACAGTAAGGTCTGGTGTCCAAGTGCAAATGTGGTGGGAAGAAAAGGGAGAGCCAAGATAGGAAACCAAGAGGATTCAGGACTCAAGGAGTCAGTGCCTAAGGTATGGCAGCTTCTATGAGAATCAAAGTTTTAGGGAGCATTCCTAGAAGAATAGGGGTTGCTGCTGTGGAAAGACAAAATAAGCCTTGCAGGACATTTGGTCCTGTCCAAAGCATTCACTGAGACATGTGGTCTACCCTGAAAGGTCTTTGAAATTTGGTCCTGTCCTAAATATCCATGGAAACATTGGGTCCACACCAAATGGTCCTTGTTGTTTAGTCCTATCAAAAATGTCCATGCTTAAAAGAACAACCCTAAAAAAGAAAAATTTCCCTGGGTTCAAATAGCCTATGTCATTTATTTCTGGGTTTACAGGATGAATATGGAAAACAATACTATGTTTTCTTGGTCCAATAATTGTATTGTGGCTATATTTCCAATAACAGCCCTTCTTGACTTGGTAGCCTAGCTGGTAATGGAAAGTGGGGTCAGGTAGGTTGGTCGAGATTTAAATCGTGCAGGAGAGTGGGATTTATATAGTAGAGGCTCAATAAATGTTTATTTAGTAAACCCAAAATGTCTTCCAGAAAACCATATTTATGAATATCATGCCTTAAAATGCAATTAGCAAAGAAAGATACAAAGGGATAAACAAATTATAGTATAGTCATACAATGGAATACTACGTAACAATAAAAAAGAACAAGCTACTGACGCATGTACTAACATGAATGAATCTCAAAAGCATTATCAAAAAATCAAAAGGATATATCTATATAATTCCATTCTAGGAAAGACAAAACTATAGAGACTAAACAAATTAGTGGTAGATAAGGGATGGGGCAAAGTGATTGATTACAAAGAGGCATGAGGAAACTTTGGGCTGATGGAAATGTTCCATTCTTCATTGTGGTTCTGGTTACAGGATAGTATACTTTTTTTCAAAATTCACAGAACTGTGTAGGGGCAAATTTTACTGTATATAAATTACGCATCAATAAATCTGACTGAAAAATAAAGGAAGACCTAAAGATCATGATATATGACACTATTTGGGAATTTACTTAAAATACATTTATTAATTTTGAGGTGACTATCAGTATTTCACCGGTCATGAAAGCAATTTTCCTGCTATTAACAGTCTAAAACATCCTTTAACTATAACATCTCAAAGATACAGATAACCCTAACTATTCATTTTTGTTTTTGTGAAGAACATGTTTATAAGCCTGAAAAAGAGAAATGAGATATGGGTGTTGGTTTGGAAGAATCACAAAGAACTGAAAGGTGGAAAAAGGTGAAATGTGAGATTTCCTGTATGAAAAGTATTTAGTTTAACTATCTTTAACTATATAAAATCTTAATAAAAAATGTAATCTTACATTTTCAGGGTATATAAGAAGTATTTAGCAATTAGATAGCTGCTTGTCTTCACGGACTATTTCTTCTGTCACAATTCATATCACTGAGGGTTGTAATATGCTGGCTTTCATGTCTTCTCATTCATTCACTCACTCAATTTCTCATTCATTTAATAACTGTTTAATGAACATCTCTATATGCCAGACACTGGTGATGCAGGGGTGAGTAAAACAAATGAGACCCTGCTCTTTGCCTTACATTTTAGTGATTAGAGAGACCAAAAAATGTGGACAAATAAATACTTTCAGGTGATGGTAAGTCTTATGAAAAAATTAAACAGGGTAATAGAGTATAGAATGACTTTGGGGTGGGCAGAATACTTTGAATAGAGTGCTGAGGTAATCTGAGGAGACAACATTTGTAGTGACAACTCTGGGAAGTGAATGATGAATGACAAGGAGTCAGTCACAAAAAGTGGTCTATGGAAAAAGTATTCCAGGCAGGCATAGGGAACAAAAAGAGCAAAGGCCTGAGACAGAAATGCATTTGGCATTAAATGTTGTCAGAATGGAGTGAACAAGATGAGAGGGTTAGCAGATGAATCCAGAAAGCTATGCAGGTTTATTCTAATGGCGATGGGAAATTATCAGAGGGTTTTAAGTAGGGCAGTGATGTGCTTTTCTTCTAAAAAGTCTCTCTGGCTTCTTGAGTGGTAGGCAAGAAGAAAAACTTAGAGAACAGTCAGATGGCCAGTGCAGTCATTCAGGCAAGAGATGAGGATGGCTTGGATCAAGGTTGTAGCAGTCATGGTGATAAGATGAGGTTTGATTCAGGTTCCGCTCTGTAGATAGGGCTAACAAGACTTGCTTGTGGATTGGATGTGGGTAATGAGAAAAAATCCTGGGTGCATGGAGATGCTTTACCCAAGATTGAGAAGACTAGGGTAGGAAAAAATTCTGGAGGGGAGCCAATAATTCCATATTGGTCTTGTTATTTTTGAGATGCACTGAGATACAAATTGAGATGTAAGAAGGCAATTTAGTATTCAAGTATGGAGACATCAGAGTTGAACATGTAACTTTGTAATTCATTAGGATGTAGATTGGATTTAAAGTAATGAAACTGGATATAACTACCTATAGAGTAAGCTCAAGTGAAGAAGGAAAGATGTCTTATATAGAGATCTGGGGTTCTTTAACATTTAGAGGTGGAATAAGGAAGAAGTGATTCATAAGAATCTCCAATGATATAGGAGGAAAATTGAGAGCATAATGAAGCCAACAATCGAATGTTATTTAAATAGGAGAAAATGGTCATCTCTGCCAAATCCTGAAGAGAGGTCAAATTAGAGAGGGCTGAGAATTGTCATTGTATTTAGCAAGATAAAGTCATTGGTGGCAGATTTGATGAAGGTCATTTCAGCAAAGGACACGTGATTAGAGTGAGCTGGACAGAGAAAGAGAAGAGAGAAAGTGGAGAGAGCAAGTACAGGCAATTGTTGATTAGGATGTCAACCAAGATAAAGGGCAGAAGCTGGCAAAGATATGGACTCTAGGAAGAGTTTACTTAAGGACAATACTAAGGTATGACGCAGAAAAGGGCAGATAATGGAAGGAGTGAAATCCTCAACTAGCAGGCTTGGGATCCCAAGCCCTAGAGAGGAGAAGGTATGGTTCTTCATTATGAAAGGAGAGAGTACATGTACTCAGGCAGGTTAGCTGATTTGATGGTGAGAAAATGAAGTAATTATTGCCTGATTGCTTCTGTTCCATCAGTGAAGCATAAAGTGAGATCCCCAGTTGAAAGTAAGGGAAGATGAAGTGTTGGGGGTTTATAGAGAGAAGAGATATGAAATAACTTGGAGAGCCAGAGGCAATGTCATATTCATATTTGTATCCTAGCATAGAGCCTGATACATCAAAAGTACTGAAAAAATGTTTGAAGAGTGACTGAAGGGAAAAATCAGAAAAGGAAGAAGTATGATATGCATTAAAAACATCCTAATAACACGTGATATGTTTGTAGAGTACTTTGGTTTATAAATGGTATACAGTCTACTTGAATTTTTTTAATAAATTCTAGAATACTAGAGGAAGGAAGCCTCCATGCAAAAGGTAATTTAGGACGAGATTACTACTTTACACTTTATAAGGCCACCTTTCTCACTATGTTAATTGTTTCAAGGGTGAAGGGATTCTGTCTTTTCATCCTTATAGTCTCAGGACATACATGAAATAGTGCCTGGCACAAAGTAAGTGCACAATAATGCATTTTAAAAATAAATAAATGACTATGAACACAAAGAGCTTCTAATCCCAAAAGGATTTAAATACTTCAGGAATGAAAAGCTACAGTGGATTATAAAGATAAATTGATGCTTTAGGGACATTTTGAGGACGTCACAAAACTTTTGTAAAATTATTTCAAGTATGAAAGATGATATACATGGATTTTTGGTCTCACCAATGTGGGAACTCATATTTGCTTGAGTTTATAGACTCTTTTGATCTTTTTTTATAATAGTAATAAATTTTGTCTTGTTCAGCTAACACTGTGCATTGTGAACTACATTGCTAAGTGCTTCAGAATCACCTGTCTTGCTTACTCTCCTCCTCTAGGAAGACTAGGAGAGATTTGTTTTCTGTCCAGTTGATAAGTACCACATTCCCCTGTGTGTGGAAGGTCAGCCCTAAAGGAAGGTAATGGTAAACTGACAGATTTTGGCTCCAACTGACTCCTACGCTAGATTTTTCTTACTCCTAGAGTTCTGCATAGCATGGTCTCCCCACTTCTCGTAACATTGCTTTAGGAGCAAAATACTTTAAAAAAGTAATATAAAGTGGAAAAATATGTTTGGGAATATATGAGGGAAAGAGAGAAAGTGAAGGTAGAAAAACAGAAACAGAGAAAGGAAATCTAACCATTTTAAGGTCAGTTAATATAACTGCAGTCATTCAGTTGAGCAATAAAAGAATATGATAAACTTCACAGCTGCAAAAACAAACAAACAAACAAACAAACAAACAAAAACCATGACAGAGGGGCAGGCAAAGAAAAGCTAAGACAGACTGTAACTTTGAACTTTGTCATTTTGCCGTGTAATGATCACACAAACTATTTTTACAATGAGGAGAAACATAAGTGTGGCCATAGCTATCTCTGGTTTCACATTTACATAGTACTACAAATCATAGAGGGAGACTATAAACATATTTACTAAGTAAGACTTTTCCAAAGAACACTCGGCTTTTCTGATTAGAAATAGTTCCAGAGAAGGAACCATTCTTTACTCAGTCATTGTGTAAGTGACTGGAGCCCTCTAGTGGCTATTTAAATATCCTGTATGTGGATTTTAAAACGCATTTCTGAGAAGGAAAAGATCTTTAGTGAGGCGGGGGGTGGGGGTGGGGAACTAAACTTTTTAGGAAAACAACAACAAAAACCCATCTCATTTTAATGTCTTGACATAGAGGTTTTTTTCAGTGTGCTCTGGCAGAAAAGCTACATTTTAAAATTGGGGAAAATAAAATATTTGCCTGTAACATAATCAAATTATTAAAAATAAGCTAACTCTTTGACAAAATAAAGTAGCAGTGAAAGAAACAATAACAACTAGTCCTTTGAGGGCAAGTTTCTCCTGTTTATTTCTCAATATCTTCATCTAACTCTAGAGAATTTGCACATGGAAATTTAACCCTGCAAATCTCTCAATATGATGCTAATTAACTTCTATTTACATATTAATGAATGTACTCAATTATTTAACCAGAAGTCCTTTCCTTATGGTTTCTATGTAAAGACTATCCTTTTATTTATGCTAAGGTAGCTCTTAGCAGAGCTTGACATTTTTTGTGAATTCGCTGCTTCCTCTAGTGTCAGTCATGATTGAAAAAAAATCTTCACTTTGATTATTTACTGTTTTTAGTAGTAAAACTACTAAGAGTAGGTATGTTTGATACAGCTATAACAATCCAAATTGATCCTGAGGTAACCACATCGTATGTTGTCTGATAGTCTAAGGCTTTGGGCATTATATGATAGGCAAAAGCAAGCTGTGGTATTGACAAGATTATTTCAAAGACAGATTACACTAATGGTACTGCAGAGGACAGACTAGGACAGTAAGAGTAAGAAAGAGTAAGAAAGACCAGTTATGAGGCTGTTTGGATAGTCCAAGTGAAAGATGATGCAAGCCAACACTAGTAATGCAGAGGATGAAGATGAGATAGACTGAAGATATATCTGAAAGAGAACATTCATTATTAGTGACTGAATATGAGAAGAATGAGAGGAAGGAATTGAGAATAATTCTGAGATTTCCAGCTTGGGAAAACAGAAGAATGGTGACACAATTAACTAAAAACAGGAATTCAGAGAACCACAGTGTTTTGGTATTTTGTTTATCCAAGTAGATAATAAGTAATAATGTAGATGAAAAAGGGGCCACATGCTTAATCTGCATGGTGAGTCTTACAAATTCAGAGACCAAAGTAACCACACGAGGTGGTCTGAATGTAAAAATTCCTAAATAAAAGCAGATTGTGTCCTAGGCCTGCAGCTTCCTTGACAAGGTCAAGCTTTACCTTTGAAATTGTCTATTGTCTTTGTGCATCTAAGATAACATATCTTTGAAACGTCAGAGTAATTTTCTTTTCCAGATCCCTCAAAAGCACAACTGCAAGTACCAGAGCATAAGACCACATTGTTATCTTGTCCACACACCACCTCTACTACCTACTATAAATGTTAACTATCCTGTATCCACTAATGTAAAAGAAGTATGTGTCTCTCTGCTTTACTTTTTATCCAATCTCGGAGATGTCTCCACTTTGCTTTCTCATGCATCCCAAATCTACCACCAGCGAATGTCATGTAACCGCGCCTTACATTTCCTCCTTTGATCCTAATGTATAACATAAGTTGCAAAACTGCCATTCTCCACAGCATTTTCTCAATAGTCTGGGAATTTGCTCCTTGGCAATTGTCGCCAGTTTGACTCAAACTTTTATAAGACTTTTTCTTAGGCTGGACGTTCTTTCGTCAACAATAATAATACTATGTGTTTTCTATATTCTAGTAGAGGTGTCCAGAATGCAGTTAAAAATACAAGTCTGAAATTCAAGGTTCAGGTTGGCATTGAACCCATTTCTTGTTTGCTCCAAGAATATTCACCAGTAGTGCTTTTGGCTACAATGTTTACCCCAAGATAATTCACAGATGACAGTCCCAACCTTACCCTCAAAGTTTGCCACGAAATATCTCCCTTTTATTATTATTTTCACATCACTTTAGTATATCAATAGTCTTTGGAAACAAATGACATCATCCTGTTTATAGCATTCTGTTTTTAGTAGTGGTATTTCCATTTACAAAATATAGTAATTTTTGACTGCTGAAAATGTCAAATCTTAGAAAAAGTAGCATTCCTACATGACGTTAACATTGTTCTCGAACAGCTTGTTAGCTGAAGATTTACTTGATGAATCTGATTTATGTATACATTCCTGTTACATTAGAATTAGAGACAAGTTCTATTTAGAAATTAAAAAGTTTTTATATTTTGTTTTCACATTGAAAACCAGTCAGATTTGTTTCAGCCTCAAAGAGCACATTTATATAAAATTAAATTAACGCTGGCAGTGAGCTGCATTTTCTTTTTCTAAATGGGAAATGGGTTAAGAAACAGATTTGGAAGTCAATGTCTATAAATGAAGCTGTGAGAATAGATGAGGCCATCAGATAAGCACACCAGTGAGAAAAAAAGAAGCCCAAGAAAATCACAACATCTAAGGCAGTGAGAGACCCTAAGATAAAAATTATCAGAGTTATAAGGATCTTAGACAGTAGTATTTGAGAAGATCAGAGTGGAGAGACCATCAAACCATGGTAGTGGACAGTGCCAAACAGGGTAGAGAAGTAGACTGTGCATTAAAAACCAGTCAATGTGCACAAAAAAGTTAGGGGAGTGGGGACAAAATAGCAGATTGGGTAAATGCTGTGCTTGCTTCTTCCCATGACCATATTAAAATTACAACTAAATTATAGAATAATCAACTGGGAGAACCACCTGAAGAAGTGCTGAATACAATTCCTATAACTAAGGATATAAAAAAAGAGGCTATGTTGAGACTAGTAAGAGGGGTGGAAATATGAAATGAGCTGGCCCCACATCCACATGTACCTTTGGGAGGGATACTGCAGCAGCAGAGATCACCCTTGAGGAGCAAGGGGCCCTAGTCGCACACTGGGCTACACAGCTCACGGTTCCAGTGCTGGGATGGAGTCTCCACAACATCTAGGATTCTGTCCATCGGGGTGAGATGAAAGGCTGCTGGAAACCTAGACATGCTCTTAAAGGGCCCTCACTCAAACTCTTGCCACAGGCACTCAACCTGGTCTCTGGCAGTGGGACTGTGACTCGGGAGGCACCACAGACTTTCAGGGAAAGACTGAATTGTGTGGCTTCAGGACGAGAGCTGGAAGGATACCTACCATTGCCCCTGTGTTAAGCCCTTCCCTACCAAGGCCAAATCTGAAAGTGCATTGGCCTAGTGAAATCTGGTCACTGTACCCTGGTGACTCCCTGGGAGCCTGCTCCACTCAATTCAAACATTACCTGAGGATCTTTTAGTACTGAGCCTTATAGGCAGGCTGTGTCAGGCCCTACCTTGGGCCTTTTGTTGAGCTGCCCCAGGCCCAGTACTGGTGGTTCACAGTATGGCTTCTCTCACATGCCTCCGGGTACAGCATAGGCATGGATAGCTCTGTAGCTCCTGCCAGGTAGTTTCTGGCTGATCACAGGCAGCAGCTAATCTTGACCTGCATGAGAGTCCTTCGCAAGAGGCCTCAGAACCAACCCAGCCTCAGAACCAACCAACCAACCAACCAACCAACCAACTAACTCAGCCAATCCACAACAGAGCACTACCTGATTAGCCCTACAATTGGCAGATGCAAAGGGTGGTCTCAACAGGCACAGGAGTTGGCTGAGAAGAATCCTGTTTTGTGGGGGTCAGCCCCTACACAGCAGCTCATATGCTGTGGGTGTGACTAATCCTCACTGCCAGTCAGCCTGAGCATCAATCACACCCACTGATCGATCTGTCAACAGCAAAGCTCAACTATAAAAGGAGGGCACACACAACCAACACAAGGGATACTCCTGGAGTACCTGTCACAGGTGATCTGGGAGATTGTACCACTGGGCTCCAAAGGACACCTACTACATAAGGCCACCCAGACAGTATTAGGAGACATAGAAGATTTACCTAATATATAGAAACAAACACAGAGCAGCAGCCAAAATTAGGAGACAAAAAAACATGTCCCAAATGAAAGGACAGGGGAAAACTCCAGAAAAAGAACTAAACAATGAAGACAAACAATCAATCAGATACAGACTTCAAAAAACTTGTTTAAGGGTGCTCAAGGAACTTAGTGAAAACTTCAACAAAGAGAAAGCAAGCATAAAAAAAAAAGCCCAGAAATCTTTTCAAAAAGTCGAAAATGAAGAACAGAACTGAAATCAAGAATACACTAGAAGGAATCAACAGCAGATTAGATGAAGCAAAGGATCGAATCAGTGAGTTGGAAGGCAAGATAGCAGAAAACACAATTGGAACAGCAAAAAGAAAAAAGAATAATAAAAAAAAAAAGAGAATAGTTTAAGGGACCTCTGGGACAACATCAAGTATAACAACATTTGCATTATAGGGGTACCAGAAAAAGAGAGAGAGCAAGGGATTGAGAATGTATTTGAAGAAATAATAACTGAAAATTTCCCTAATCTGGTGAAAGAAATAGACATACAACCCCAGGAAGTTCAGAGAGTACCAAACAAGATGAACCCAAAGAGGCCCACATCAAGACACATCATAATTAAAATAGCAAAGGTTAAAGACAAAGAGAATCTTGAAAGCAGCAAGAGAAAAGCAGTTAGTTACCTACAGGGAGCTCTCATAAGACTGTCAGTGGATTTCTCAACAGAAACGTTACAGTCCAGAAGGGATTGGCATGAAATATTCAAAGTAATGAAAAGCAAGAAGCTACAACTAAGACTACTCTACCCAGCAAGGCAATCATTTAAAATCAGAGGAGAGATAAAGAATTTCCCAGACAAGAAAAAGCTGAAGGAGTTCATTGCCACCGAAATATTACAAGAAATGATAAAGGGACTTCTTTAAGAAGAAGGGGGTCAGTAGGAAAGAACATAAATATGAATTAATAAAATGACAATAACTATTACCTATCGATAATCACTTTAAATGTAAACAAATTCTCCAATCAAAATACCTAGGGTAGCTGAATGGATAAGAAAACAAAACCTATACATATGCTATCTACAAGAGACTTACTTCGGGTCAAATGACACATACACAGACTGAAAGGGATGAAAAAAGATATTTCATGCAAATGGAAATAAAAAAAAGCTGGGGTGGCATTACTTATATCAGACAAAATAGACTTTAAAACAAAGGCTGTACTAAGATATTAAGAAAGGCATTACATAATGATAAAGGGGTCAACACAACATGAAGACATAATCTTAGTAAAGATATATGCACCCAACACATGTGCATTAAATATAAAGAAGCAGTTATTGACTGACATAAGGGGAGAGATGGACAGTAATATGCTCATAGTAGGAGATAACATCCCATTGAAACCAATGGACAAATCTTCTAGACAGAAAATCAACAAGGAAGCAGAGTGTTTAAATGACACACTAGACCAAATGGATTTAATTGATATTTTCAAAATGTTTCACCCAAAACAGAATATGCATTATTCTCAAGTACACATGGAACATTTTCTAGGATAAACCACATGTTAGGCCACAAAACAAGTATCAACAAATTTAAAAAGACTGAGATCAAATCAAATGTTTTCCCTGACCGCAATGGAAAGAATTACAAAAAAAAAAAAAAAAAAAAAAAAAAAAAAAGGAAGAATACACAAATGAAGGATTAATAATAAGATCAAGGAAGAAAGTAAAAGATAACTTGAGACAAATGAAAATGAAAACATAATGACCCAAAATCTATGAGACACAGCAAAAGCAGTCCTAAGAAGAAAATTTATAGCAATAAAGGCATAATTCAAGAAACAAGAAAAATCTCAGATTAAGTCTATCTGTACACCTAAAGGAACTAGAAAAAGAAAACAAAGCCTAAATTTAGTAGAAGGAAGGAAATAATAAAGATAAGAGCAGAAATAAACAAAACAGAGTCTAAAAAAGCAGTAAAAAAGATCAATGAAACCAAGAGCTGGTTCTTTGAGAAGACAAACAAAATTTATAAACCTTTAAGCAGACTCATCAAGAAAAAAATAGAGAGGACCCAAATGAATAAAATCAGAAGTGAAAGAGGAAAAGTGACAACTGACATCACAGAAATACAAAGAGTTTTAGGAAAATACTATGAACAATTATATGCTAATTGGACAATCTAGAGAAAATGGAAAATTTCCTGGGAACATAATCTTTAAAGACTGAATTAAGAAGAAACAGAAAATCTGAACAGATTGATTACTACTAACAAAAATATATCAGAAATAAAAAATAAAATTTAAACAAATAAATGTCCTGGACTGGATGGCTTCACAAGTGAATTTTACCAAACATTCAGAGAAGAATTAATACCTAACCTTCTAAAAAAATTCAAGAACATGGAAGGCTCTTCATTTTACGAGGCCACTATTAACAATTCCAAAACCAGACAAAGACATTACAAAAAAAGAAAATTATAGCCTTATATCACTGATGAACATAGATGCAAAAATCCTCAACAGATTATTAGCAAAACAAATTCAGCAAACATTAAAAAGATCATACACAATGATCAAGTGGGATTTATTCCTGGGATGCAAGGTTTATTCAATATCTGCAAATCAATTAACATGATATACCACATACACAAAATGAAGGATAAAAATTACATGATCATATCAACAGACGCATAAAATGTGTTTGACAAAATCTGGTATTCATTTATGATAAAAACTCTTAGCAATGTGAGAATAGAGAGAACATATCTCAACATTAAGGCCATATATGAGAAGTCCACAGCTAACATACTCAATGATGAAAAGCTAAATGAGTTTTCTTTAAGATCAGGAACAACACAGTATTGGAAGTCCTAGCCACAATAATCAGACAAGAAAAAGAAATAAAAGGCATCCAATTGGAAAGGAAGAATTAAAACTGTCATTTTTTGTAGATGACATGATACCATATATAACCCTAAAGATCCCACCAAAAAACTGTTAGAACTAATAAATGAATTCAGTAAAGTAGCAGGATACAAAATTAACATTCAGAAATCAATTTCATTTTTATATACAAATAACAAACTATTAGAAAGAGGAATCAAGAAAATGATCCCATTTACAATTGCATCAAAAAATAAAAAATAAAATACTTGGAAATAAACTTAACTAAGGAGGTAAAAGATCTGAACTCAGACAATTGTAAGACACTGAAGAAAGAAACAGAAGAAGATACAAATAAATGGAAACATATACTGTGCTCATGGATAGGAAGAATTAAGACAATTAAAATGGCCATACTACCCAAAGCAATCTGTAGATTCAATGCAATCCCTATCAAAATAATCAATGGCATTTTTCACAGAACTAGAACAAATAATCCTAAAATTTATATAGAACCATAAAAGATGCTAAACAGCTATAGCAATCTTGAGAAAGAAGGATAAAGTTGGAGGTATCATACTACCTGATATCAAACTATACTACAAGGCTATAGTTATCAAAACAGTATATCGTACTAGCATAAAAAGATACATAGATCAGTAGAACAGAACAGAGAGCTCAGAAATAAACTCATGCCAATATGGTCATTTAATCTATGACAAAGGAGGTAAGAATATACAATGAGTTAAATACAGTTTATTTAATAAATGGTGCTTAGAAAATTGGACAGATACACACAAAACAAGAAGAGCAGACCATCTTCTTATATCATATATATACAAGAATAAACTCGCAATGAATTAAAGACTTAAATGTGAGACCTGAAACCATAAAACTCCTAAAAGAAAACAAAGACAGTAAACTCTCTGACATTGCTCTTAGTAATATTTTTTCCTGATATATCTCCTTGAGCAGAGGAAACAAAAGAATAAATGGGACTATATCACACTAAAAAGTTTTTACATAGCAAAGGAAATCATCAACAAAACAAAAAGACAGCCTACTGAATGGGAGAAGCTATTCACCAATGATACATCTGATAAGGGTTTAATATCTAAAATTTATAAAGAACTCATATAATGTAATACCAAAAAAAAAAAAAAACCTCCAAAAAAACAAAAAACAAAACCCAAATAATCCAATTAAAAAGTATGTAGAGGACCTGAATAGATACTTCTCCAAAGAGGAATTACAGATAGCCAACATGTATTGTGACATATGAAGATGAAATATGCTCAATGTCACTAATCATCAGAAAAATGTAAATTAAAACAATGAGATATCACTTCACACCTGTCAGAATGGCAATCATCAATAAAAAAAAATACGTTGGCGAAGATGTGGAGAAAAGGAAATCCTCGTGCACTGTAGGTGAGACTGCAAATTATTGTAATCACTATGGAAAACAGTTTGGAGTTTCCTCAAAAAACTAGAACTACCAATCACCCAGCACTTCCATGCTGGGTATTTATCTGAAGCAATCCAAAACATTAATTTGAAAATATGTATGCACCCCTATGTTCACTGTAGCGCTATTTACAACAGCCAAGATATGGAAGCAACCTAAGTGCCCATCAACAGACAACTGAATAAAGGAGTTGTAGTATATATATACCATGAAATATTAGCCATAAAAAAAAAAAAATGAAATCCTACCATTTGTGACAACATGGATGAACCTACAGGGTATCATGTGCAGTGAAATAAGTCAGACCAAGAAAGTCAAATACCATATGATTTTATTTACATGTGGAATCTAAAGAACAAAATAAGTGAACAAACAATACAGACACAGACTCATAGATACATGATGTTTGCCATATAAGAGGAGGGTTGGGGGGCTGGGTGAAAAAGTGAAGGAATTAAGAAGTACAAATTGGTAGTTACAAAATAGTCACAGGCATGTAAAGTATAGCATAGAGAATACAGTCAATAATATTGTAATAATTATGTATAGTTCACTGTGTACTAGGTTAATCGAGGATATCGCTTCATAAATTATACAAATATCTAACCGCTATGCTGTATACTTGAAATTAATATAAAATAATATTGAATGTCAACTGTAAATGAAAAATAAAAAATTAAAATAAAAAAACAGCCAATGTGCAATGAATTCAAAGGTTAACATAACTACCATTCAAAAACAGGCAAATAAGCAGTCAGAGTAATACATTATAGCCAATACGATTTCTATAAGCTTGTCAAAATTCTTTTGTTGTACTAGAATTTAGATATATCAGATACTGTTTGCATGGGCTCATTTCTCTCTCTCTCTCTCTCTCTCTCTCTCTCTCTCTCTCTCTCTTCTAGTAATAGAATTGGATCTATATTCTCATTAAACAGCTTTTATTTCAACATGAGGAAATGGCTTATTGAGCTCTTTATTCAAGGGAAAATGACTTGAACTAAAAGCTTTCTGTTTCCTAACTACTTTAGACAGAATGTCTGTTGTAAAATGCTGAAGCTATTAACTTCTCAAATGAATCACAATACATGGGGCTATCCAAACTTAATGACAGTAATGAAATTATGGCCAGACTGAAAATATTATTGAGAAATACACTTAAATCACTAAAAATTTAGTTGATTTGGTTATTAGGTTAAAAAGATTCTACCATTGTAGCACATTTCTATTAGTCCATTTAAAGAAGAGATAATTAGCATGTTGAATAAGAGGCTACTTTTCATCTCCCTTCCCCCCAAATTTACTAAAGTCATAAAACAGAAAATTATTTTACTTATTAAAAAGCTATTTTTAAAACTGTTAAATTATGGGTTAACTGTCAATATTGGCAAGTGAATAAATGTACATAATTTGGATGTTTTTTAAAATGAATGTAAACAGAGTAATTTTGAAGAATTGGCCAAACTCAGGTGATACAATTGAAGCCGTATTTTTAAACAAATTCTGCACACAGCAACATTCTATACAACCACTTCTTTTATACTGGTGGCACAAATAGTTAAAATGACCATATTACTTAAAGCATTATGCAGATCTAATGCAATCCCCATCAAATTCTCATTGGCATTTTTTAAAGAAATAGAACAAAAAATCATGAGATTTGTATGGAAGCACAAAAGATCCCAAATTGCCAAAGCCATCCTGAGAAAAAAGAACGAGGCTGGGGGCATCACTGCCTGACTTCGAATTATATTACAAAGCGACAGTAATCAAAACGGCCTGGTATTGGCAGAAAAACAGACACATGGACCAGTGGAACAGAATCAAGAGTCCAGAAGTAAACCCATATTTATATGGGAAATAATTTTGGATAAAAAGACAAAAATGTACAGTAGAGAAAGGAGTCTCTTCAATAAACGGTGCTGGGAAAACTGGAAAGCCATCTGCAAAAGAATGAAACTAGACTGTTGTCTATCACCACACACCAAAATTAACTCAAAATGGATTAAGGACTTGAACATAAGACCTGAAAAATAAAATACATAGAAGAAAACATAGGGACTAAACTCAAGGACCTTGGACTTAAAGAAGATTTTATGAATTTGACCTCAAAGGCAAGAGAAGTAAAGGAAAAAATAAATGAATGGGACTACATCAAACAAAAGCTTCTGCTCAGCAAAAGAAACCATAAACGAGGTAAAGAGACAACCATCTGAATGGGAAAATATATTTGCAAGCCATGCCCCCGACAAGGGCCTAATATCCAAAATATACAAAGAACTCATACGACTCAACAACAAAAAAACAAATGATCCAATCAAAAAATGGGCAGAGGACCTGAACAGACACTTCTCCCTAGAAGACATACAAATAGCTAACAAATATATGAAAGGATGCTCAACATTGCTAGTTATTAGGGAAATGCAAATCAAAACCAGAATTTGATACCATCTCACACTTATTAGAATAGCTATAATCAACAACGCAAGAATAACAAATGTTGGAGAGGATGTGGAGAAATAGGAACCTTTATACACTGCTGGTGGGACTGCAAATTGGTATAGTCACTATGGAAAACAGTATGGAGGTTCCTCAAAAAACTAAGAATTGATCTACCATATGACCCAGCAAATCCCTCTACTGGGTATTTACTCCAAAGACTTGAAAACGTGTATCCAAAAAGATATTTGCACACGGATGTTCATAGCAGCATTATTCACAGTGGCGAGGACATGGAAGCAGCTGAAATGCCCTATGATAGATGACTGGATAAAGAAGCTGTGGTACATTTATACAATGGAATATTACCCAGCTATAAGAAGAAATGAAATATTGCCATTTGCAACAACATGGCAATGAGATAATCATGCTAAGTGAAAAAGCCACACAGAAAAAGTTGAAAATCACACGATATCACTTATAAACCTAAGTGAGATATAAACCTAAAAGCAACAAAGAACAGGACAAACATCAGAGACTCATGGGCATGGACACTAGACAAGTGGTTACCAGAGGGTAGGGGAGACGGGGATAGGGGGAGGTAGACAGGAAAAAATAAATAAAAAAAGAAAGGGAGATCATCTAGGTAGACTTAACCTAATTACATGAACCCTTAAAAGCAGAGAACATTCTTCAGATACTGCAGAAGAAACAAAAAGGTACAAGTCACTTTGAAGCATCAGGAAGATTTGACTCTCTTGCTGGCTTGAAGATGGAAGGACACACAGGTCAAGGAAACAGAGATTCAGTCCTATAATCACAAAGAACTGAATTCTGACAACAACCTTAATTAGCCTGGAAGTAATCTCTTCAAAGCCTCCAGAAAGGATTATACCCCCACCAGCACCTGGACTTGGCCTCACAACACCCTGAGCAGAGAATCTTGCCATTCCATGTCATATTCAAACATTGGGGTCCCAGTAAAACTGCACACAATCAAATTCACATTGGTACCCCTTATTTTATAGTCAAACAATTTCTTTGAGAAAAGACCCTAGAATTTAAATCTACAAGCTTGGTGCAAACCTGAACATATCTCCACTTCACCCAGTTCTGCAAGAACTCCCTTCCTTTCATTGTTTTGTCAAGTTGGATGCCATATCATTTAGACAGAGGCTATGGCTTTAAAATTTCTCATTTCAATTTGTAATGTTGTTTCCTCCAGGAAATCCTTGATCTCTCTTCCTTCTCTGAGTTCTCTGTTTATTTCATGTTCATGTGTCCTTAAGCCTCCTTACATTCTGTTTACCTTATATTCCTTTAATTTGAATACCCTTGAGGGACCTGACTTCTTTTTATATGTTGGGATACATACCGTAATGCAAAACTATATGAAGTTTCACATCTAGCTTACAAAATAATAAAATGAACAGTCTACCCACCATCTAAGTTATCCTACATCCCAGAAGCCCTCTGTATGCTACTCCCTAAATGAATTCGCCCACTACTCTCAGAGATAACCACTATCTGATTTTTATGTTGAGCATTCTCTTCTTTATTATCGTGTTTACCTAAACAACATATTCTTTAGTTTTCCTTGTTTTGAACACAAAGTTTGAGAATTTCTATCAAAAAATGCTACTGGGATTTAATTGCGATTGTCATCCTTTCTAATCCGGCAGGCTTTTATTTTTCCCCCTTATTGCACTGGCTAAAACCACCATTAAATGGCAAAAAGAAATGGCAAAAGTAGATATCCTTACCTTGTTTCTAATCTCAAGAGAATATCATTCGGTCTTTCATCATTAAGCATGGTATCAACTATAAGTTTTTCATAGATGTCATTTATCAGATTAAGGAAGTTAATCTTCTATTCCTAGATATTGCTGGGAGATTTTTTTTTAATTGTGGTGGGATATACATAAACATTTTACGATTCAGCCATCTTTAAGTATACGGTTCAGTTGCATTAAGTATATTCACAGTGTTGTACAACCTTCATCACTATTCATCTCCAGAACTTTTTCATCATCCCAAACTGAAATTCTATACCTATTAAACAGTAAATCTCCATTCTCCCCTTCATCCAGCCCATGGTAACCATCATTCTACTTTGTCTTTATGAATTTGCCTAGTCTAGGTAACTGATATAAGTGGAATCATAGAATATTTATCCTTTTGCATCTGGCTTATTTCACTTAGCATTAATGATTTCTAAGTTTATCCAAGAACGTAGCATGAATCAAAATTTCCTTCCTAAGACTGAATAATTTTCCATTGTAAGTAAATAACCATATTTTAGTTACTGATTCCTCCATCAATAGATACTTTGCTTCCATTTTTTGGCTATTGTGAATAATGCTGCTATGAACATTGGTGTTCAAATATCTGTTTAAGTCCCTGCTTTCAATTCTTTTGGATATATACTCAGAAGTAGAACTGCTGGGTAATATGGGAATTTTGAGTTTTAATATTCTGAGAACCTGCCATACTGTTTCCATAGCAGCTAAACCATTTTACATTCTCATCAGTAATGCACCAGGGTTCCAATTTCTTCTCACCACTATCTTGTTTCCTGTTTGTTTATTTCAAGTAATAGCCATCCTCATGGATGTAAATTGGTATCTCATTGTGGTTTTGATTTGCATTCCTCTGATTAGTAAGCATCTTTTCATGTGCATATTGGCCATCTGTATATCTTCTTTGGAGAAACAGCTATTCAAGTTCTTTGCTCATTTTTTAATTGGGTTGTTTTGTTGTTTGTTGTTGTTTAATTTTAATAGTTCTCTATATATTCTGGATATTAATAACTTATCAGATATATAATTTGCAAATATTTTCTACTAGAGTCTTTTTTTCTAACCAGGAGTATATGTTGGATTTTTATCAAATGCTTTTTCTGCATCTATTAATGATCATGTTTTTTTTTACCTTGTTAATATGAATTATAGAGTTTTTAAAGTTTTATTGAGACAGTTCATATCCCATAAAATTCACTCATTTAAAGTATACAATTCAATGGTTTATAGCATTCACAGAATGATAATAACCATTACCATCATCAATTTTAAATCATTTTCATCACTCCAAAAAGAAACCCTGTACCTAACAGCAGTTATGCCCCATTTCCATTTGTATTAGTCAGTGAAGGTTTACCATGAAAACAAAAATACCATAGGCTTAAACAACAGAAATTTATTTTCTCACAGTTCTGGAGGCTGGACATTCAAGATCAAGGTGCTGGCATAGTTAGTTTCTGGTGAGACTTCTTTACTTGGCTTATAGATGACTGCCTTTGTGCTCTGTCTTCACATGGTCTTTTTCTATTTTTATGTACTCCTGGTATATCTTCCTCATTTTATAAGGACACCAGTCCTATTGAATTAGGGCCTCATTTTTGTGATCTAATTTACCCTTAATTACTTCCTTTAAAGGCCCTATATCCAGATATAGTTTTATTGAGGGTAAGGACATCAACCTATGAATTTTGGGAGAATACAATTCAGTCTATAACATTCTGCCCTCCCGCTTTTTGCATGTCCTTTTTGCATGCAAAATACATTCACACCATCTCAATGGCCTTAAAAGTCTTAACTCATTCCAGCATCAACTCTACCTCCAAAGTCTCATCTAAATAACACTTAAGTCAGGTAAATGTGAATCTCAAGGTATGATACACCCTGAGACATAATTCCTCTCCAGCTGTGAACCTGTGAAACCAGATAATTTATATGCTTCCAAAATACAATTGTGGGATAGGCATAGGATAGAAATTCTCACTCCAAACAAGAAGAAATGGGAATAGAAAAAAGAGGTCACAGGTCTCAAGAAAGTCCAAAACCAAGCAAGGCAAATTCGTTTAGATCTTAACGCTCAAGAATAATGCTCTTTGACACAGATATTCCCACAAACTCAGTTCAGAGGAAGCAGGCTAAAATACCCAGCATCTAGTTTCTCTCTAGAGGAATTTAGTTACATACTTTCCCAGCTGCTGTCCAAGGGTCTGACTTCTAATCAGATTGCATCTGAAAATGGACTGGGTTCCTTTCAGGATCCTGGAAGAGTTTTTGGGCACATCCCCAGGTTTCTCCTCAGAGCTTGCTCCAAGAGTTAAACTGAGCCTCCACTCTCTCCCTGAAAGGAGCTTGTCACCAACTTTTATGGTTACCACCCAAAGGACTAACTTCCAAATACCTACTAGCTCTGAAAGTCGACAGGGCTCGGCATTCGCAAATTCCCTGAGACTATATTAAACAAATAGGCAGTCATACAAAAGTGCAAATACTTCTCAGCTAATCCCATAGGCTCAGCACACAGGGCAAAAACATGAGGCTCCCAGTTTCTCCCTGGAAGGGGTTTGACTGCATACTTTTCCAGCTTCTCCTTAAGTGTTGTACTTCTAATAAACTTGCACTTGGGAGCTGATGAGGCACATACTTAGTAGTCACCTGGGAGCCTAAATGGGTGTGTGGGGACTTCCTGTGCCTCTTTCCCCAGTTCAGCCCAGCGATAAAATCAAGTCTATAGCATCTCCCTGAAAGGAGTTTGGACAAACACCTAGCAGCCTACATTCTATGGATTCCCCGAGGAAATGGCTCTTAAATCAACTAGCTCTGAGAGATGATGGGCTCAGTATTCACAAATTCTCTGGGACCACAGAAAACAGACAGGTGGTTCTATATTGGTGCACAAGCACTCCTAATGACTATTCCCTTTAGCTCAGCCACAGATTAGGCAGCTTGATAAAACCAACTCACGGTTTCTGCCTGATAAGGACTACACAGCATATCTAACATCCTGACTTTTCCAGTGGCTGCCTAGTCAGGCATTTGACTAGACTATATTGGGGAGTTGAAGGAACAGGCAATAAGAACAAACTACCTGAAAAAGAAATTAAGACAATCTATTTAGAATAGCATCAAAAAGAATAAAATACTTAAGAATAAATTTAACCAAGGAGCTGAAAGATCTGTACACTTCAGTGTACACATCTGTATACTTCAAAACACTGATGAAAGAAACTGAAGAAGACACAAATAAATGAAAAGATATTACAGGTTCATGAATTAGAAAAATTAATATTGTGAAAATACCCATACTCTTCAAAGTGACCTACTGATTCAATGCAATATCTATCAAACTTCCAATAGCATTGTTCATAGAAGTAGAAAAAGAATCCCAAAATTCATATGGAACTCCAAGACCCCAAATAGCCAAAGCAATCTTGAGCAAGAAGAGCAAAACTAGAGGCATCACACTTCCTGATTTCAAATACTACAAAGCTATAGTAAAGAAAACAGTATGGGATTGGCATAAAAACTGACACATAGATCAATGAAACAGAATAGTGAGCCCATAAACAAACCTGCATGTACAGTCAGTTAATTTTTAACAAAGGCATTAAGAATACACAATATGGAAAAGACAGTCTCTAATAAAAAGTGTTGAGGAAACTGGATAGCCATATGCAAAAGAATGAAATTGGACCCCTGTCTTACACCATACATAAATATCAACTCAAAATGGACTAAAGACTTAAACATAAGACCTAAAACCATAAAATTTCCAGGAGAAAACATAGAGGAAAGCTCTTTGACACTGGTCTTAGCAATGATTCTTTTTGGATTTTTACCAAAAACAAAGGCAACAAACATACCACAGTCCCAATTTATCTGTGAAGTATATGTTCCAAAATCCTACTTCATGACTTTTCTTTGGCATATCTGAATTGCCAGCATTACTACTCTTGTGCTTTGGGGCCATTACTAAGTAAATATGGGTTACCTAAACACAAGCACTGCAATACTGCAGCCGTCGATCCCATAACCAAAACAGTTGCTAAGTGACTAATGGGTGGGTAGCATATATAGTGTGGATCTGATGGATAAAGGAATGATTAATGTCCTTGGCGTCAGATTTCACCGTGTTACTCAGAATATCATGCAATTTAAAACTTATGAATTGTTTATCTCTGGTATTTTCCATTTAGTATTTTCAGACTTCAGTTGACTGAGAGTAACTAAAACCACAGAAAGTGAAACCAGGGATAAGGGGGGGGGGACTAATGTATCAGTTTTCTTCATTGTTTTCTGGCGTTTTGTCATTCTTTTGTTACTTTGTTCCTCTCTTGTTGTCTTCCTTTGTTATTTATTTACTAGTATGTTTAATTTCTTACTCTTCATTTTTTGTGCATCTACTACATTTTTTCTTTGTGGTCACTAGTAACATAAAACATAACAGTCTATTTTCAGGTGATAACAATTTACTTTTAATCACATATAAAAATATTACACTTTCACTTCTCCCACATTTTATGCTATTGATGTCACGCATTACATATTTTTATATAGTTTATCCATTAACAAATTACTATAGCTATAGTTATTTTAATACTATTATCTTTAAACTTTTATACTATAGTTAAGTGATTTATGCACCATGATAACAGTATTAGAGTATTTTGAATTTGACTATATATTTACTTTTCCAGTGAGTTTTATGTTTTCATGTTCATGTTACTAATTAGCATACTTTTGCTCCAACTTGAAGTTCCTTTAGCATTTCTTGTAAGGCAGGTCTAGCGGCGATTAACTTTTCCAGCTTTTGTTTGGGAAAATCTTTATGTCTCCTTCATTTCTGAAGAACAGTTTTGTTGGCTATAATATTGACTGGCAGATTTTCTCTTTCAGCAGTTTTAATATAGTATTATTTTCCCTGTTGACCTGCTAAGTATTTGCTGAGAAATTTGTAGATAGCCTCGTGGGACAGGGGGTTCTCCATTTGTGATGAGTTCGTTTTCTCATGCTGCTTTCAAGATTCTGTCTTTGACTCTTAACAATTTGATAATAATGTGTCTCAGGGTAATCATCTTTGGGTTGCTCTTGTTTGTGGTCCTTTGAACTGCAAGAACCTTTGCACTGCAATAACTTCAAGTACTAGCTTTTCCAAGATTTGGGCAATTTTCAGCTATTAGTTTTTAAATAAGCTTTCTGCTCCTTTCCGTGTCTCTTCTCTTTCTGGGATTCTGATGACATATATATTCATTTGCTTGAGGTTATCCCATAATTCATGTAGGCTTTCTTTACTCTTTTCCATTCTCTTTTCTTTTTGTTCCTCAACTGGTTAACTTCAAATGACCTGTCTTTAGTTAGCTAATTCTGCAAAATCAAACCTGCAGTCGAAGCTCTCCACTGAATTTTTCAGTTCAGTCATTGTATTTTTTAGTTCTAGGAGTTCTGTTCAGCTCTTTTTAATGGTTTTTATTTCTTTGTTAAATTTCTCATTTCATTTATATGTTCTTTTCCTGATTTCATTTAGTCATCTATTTGTATTCTCTTGCCCATAATTGAGCTTCTTTGAGATGATTATTTTGAATTCTTTGTCAGGCAATTTTCAGAGCTCCGTTTCATTGAGGTCGGTTACCCTGGCTTTATTAGTTTTCTTTGGTTGTGTAATGTTTGCCTAATTCTTCATGATTTGTATATCCTTGCATTGGTGTCCATGCATCTGAAGTAACAAATACTTCCAGACAGAGACTGGTTTTAGCAGGTAAGACCCATTGATTCTCTGGGCTGATGGGATTATCTCAAAAATCTGTTGAGATGGGTTAAAGCTGGGACATGTAGCTTTTGGTAGAGTCTGTGGTTGATAGGTTTGTTATTAGAATCTTGGGCAGGTGTGAATCTATATGGTCCCTGGATGGATGAAACTGCCTCTAGGGCCTTATTCAGTAGGGCTGGTGCTGGGCTAAAGGTACACTTCAGGGTCTACAGTTATGTCTGCAGACAGTAAGTATAACCAAGTACACAGATGGCTGTGGTTTATGCCAGGTCCCTCGGAGGACTCCTTCCACATCACTGGGTGGGTCTCTGGGCATGCAGGACTGGCCCTCCATCATGGCTGAAAGGGGCTTGAACTAAGTCCCAGAGATGCTTCAGCATCCACAGCTAGGACCAAGCTCTCAAATCCTGGCTCCAGAAGCACAGATGGCTAAGTCTTCCACCAGCTCCCTGGGATGGCAACACTGCTCATGGGCTATGATTAGGAGGGGTTGGAGCTTTTATAGAGCCATTTCAGGAACTCCAGGGGCACATACAGGAATGTCTTCCTCCAGGCTCCTGGGCTGGTAGGAGTGCTTGAAGACTGTGGCTGGGAGGGGCTAAAGCTGACTTACAGCCATTTTAGGATCTGTAATTGAAATTGAGGTTGGGCTTGCCTCCAGGGGCTCCTAGACTGTGGCTGAGAGGGGCTGGAGCCAAGCCATGAGCCACTTCAGGGTCCACAGTTGGGATCAAGGTCTGTGGGCCTATTACTCAAAGCGGAGGCAGATATAACTTCTCCTAGGTACCTTGTCATATGGTGCTGGTTGATGTACTAGGGCCAAATTGGGCTGTAGCTGAGTCCACAGGGGAAAGGAGCTGTTTGTGGGTCTATAGCTGGGACCATGGTGACAAGTTAGCCAGCTGGATGCAGGCCTCCCCTTTTAAAATGGCTCTTTTAGCTCTTGGACTCCACTGGAGTTTCACAATCTCCTCCCTGGATCCCGAAGCACCCACAAAGTTGTTTTTTTTTTTTTTTAGATGACTTCCAAATCATTGTTGGGGGAGGGGCAGATATGAGTGAGTAGCCTAGGGGTTTGTGCTACAGCTCTATTATTAGAACTTGTGAGAGAGTCCTCTTACTGTTTTTATCTACCATGGATCCTCTAATACCAAGGGACCTAACAAATTGTATGATCTGAGCAGCAGGGCAATTTATACTACAGCCTGAACCTGTATCAGAGAAATCCCCACTTATACCTGACAGCCTTCTAAATTCTCCAATAAGTGGTTTGGAGTAGTATATACTGTTTCCAAAATCTAAATAGGTCCATCAAGTGTTGTGCCTCTTTCTTAGTTTTATGGAGTACAAGGTATAATAATTTGTCCTTTACTTAGAAGGGTTGTTCCATCATTCTCTAGACCACTGGACCCTTGAAAATACCAATTATGTGGCAAGTGTCTGAATCATTAAAGGGACTTATCTTCCATTCTCTGGCAAGTATATCTCTTACTAGGACATCAAGAGTATTTTTTCATTTCTTGCTTGCCAAGTCTGATTAGTATGTACTCAATATACTACATATACAATAGCATGGGTAGTTATAATAGCTTTATGGTATGTCAAGATGACCAAGGTCTCTATAGATTATTCTGAAAAAATGCAGGAGAGTTAATGACGATCTGAGAAAAGACAGTTTCTATGTACTACTGTGCCTTCTACTTAAAAACAAACCAACCTGGTCTTAAAAAATTTTTTTAAATAAAAGCAACCTGGTGTTTACTGCCAGTCAAGATGGCAGAGTAGGTAAATACTGTGTTCACTTCCTCCTATGACCACATCAAAACTACAACTAAATTACAGACCAACCACCCTTGAGAACCACCTGAAGACTAGCTGAACAGAACTCCTATAATTAAGATATGAAGAAGATGCTACCTTGAGACTGGTAGGAGGGGCAGAGATACAAAATGAGCTGGTCACACACCCATGTGTGGTGGTTAAGAACTGGGAGGGACAGCTCAGCTGCAGAGGTCCCACTGGGAATCTAGGGGTCCCAGCCTCAAACTGGGCTCACCAGCCCGTGCAAAAAAAGAAGAGTACTCACAACAGCTGGCTCTCAAATCAGCAGGGACTCATTACAGGTTAGATAAAGGGCTGCTGTAGACCCAGGCGTCCTCTTAAAGGTCCCAAGCAGACCTACTTGCTCACAAACACCATAAGCTCCAGAGAAGGAATAGCAGCTTGAAAAGTACCAAGGACATATGGGGAGAAAGTGAATTGTCTGGCTTCAGGGAGAGGGCTGGAGGCACAGCTCTTTCTGGGCAGCTCTTGACAGCAGGTGCCATTGTTCTTTTGTTCAACCCTACCACCACCTAGTTGACAGGCGCAGGCCAGCACCAAATCTGAGTCTTCATGCACTTGGCCAACAGCACTCTTGTGCCACTTTGGTAATTTTGAGGCCTCATTCTACCCGATATACATGTCCGGCCAAACTACTTTCAGAGGCTAATCCATACAAGTGGCTAGCCTGGTCCTGGGCTACAAACTTTCCTAAAATCTCTCTAAGGTCCACAAACCCTAAAGAAACAGCAGCTGGCCTTGAAGTGTCCTGTACCTCTTGTTAAGTGACCTAAAGCCCAACACTAGTGGCAGCTGGTCTCAGTTCATGGCATAACCACTCCCAGGCCCTTCCAAGCCCAACACAGGCAGCTACCAACTGCAGATCACTTTGTAGCTCCTGCCAAGTGGCCCTGGGCTGGGCACAGGAAGCAACTGAGCTTACATCAAAGCCCCAGCCAGAAGCCTTAGAACCAACATGCCTGGTGGCTGGCTTCAGACCACAACAGAGCACCACCCAATTAGCCTCATGAATGACACACTCAAAGGATGGACTTGGCAGGCACCAGAGCCCTGCTAAAGCAAATCTTGTTCTGTGGGGTCAGCCTCAGCACAACCACTTGTCTGCTATAGTCATGGCCAGTCTTCTTAGCCAGCTTGAGGGGCAATCCCACCCACTGATGTGCCAACAGAAATCAAGGCTCAACTACAACAGGACAGCATATACGACCCACACAAGGGACACCCCCAGAGCACCTGGCTTAGGTAAACAGGGAGACTGTGCCACAGAACCCCACAGGACACCTACTACACTCTGCCAAGACTGGGAGACATAGCAGATCTACCTAATACATAGAAACAAACACAGGGAAGCAGCCAAAATGAGGAAACAAAGAAACATGTTCCCAGTGAAAAAGCAGGACAAAACTCCAGAAACAAGAAAATTAAAGTAAATGGAGGCAACCAATCTACCACATATAGAGTTCAAAACACTAGTTATAAGGATGCTCGATGAACTTAGGAGGACAGATGATCTCAGTGAGAACTCCAACAGAGATCGGAAATATAAAACAGGAGATAAAAAACATAAAAAGGAATCAGTCAGATATGAAGAATATAATAACTGAAAAGAAGAGTACATTAAATGGAATCGACAGCAGATTAGATGAAGGAGAGGAGAGAAACAGGAATTTGGAACACAAGATAGCAAAAAACACCCAACTGAAACAGCAAAAAAAAAAAAAATTAAAAAATGATAATAAATACCATATGATTTCACTAATATGGGGATCATATTAGTGAACGAACAAAATAAACAAAGAAAACAGCAACTGACTCATAAATACAGAAAACGAACTGATGGTTGCTAGATGGAAGCGGGCTGGGGACAGGGTAAAAAAAGTAAAGGGATTAAGAAGTACAAATCAGTAGTTACAAAATAATCATGGGGATGTAAAGTACAGCATAAGAAACAGAATCAATAATGCAATAACTGCATGATAATAGGTGGGTACTAGAGTTATTGGGAGGATCACTTTGTAAATTATATAAATGTCTAACCACTATGCTGTACATCTGAAACTAATATAAAATAACATTTAATGTCAACTGTAATTGAAAAATAAAAACAAAACAATTGGAAAAGCATATACATATGATCAGATTTATGTGTTATTTAAAATCATATATGTACTTAAAAATAAGCATTTTGTAAAAAAAAATCATATGCAAGGTTTTGTTTTAAAAATATTCTTATAAAACTTGTTTCTATTTAAAAATGGAGAGACATTTAGTTCATTCACAAAACCCCTGCAATAATAATTCCCCAGCTGTTATACTTGTAAAGAAAGCTACATGACCATGAGAAAAATTATTTAACCCTTCTGTGTCTGTTCCTTGTAAAAATACAGCAATAAATTAACAGTATTTGCCTGATGAGAGACAAATCACGATGGCGCTGAAGGCTCGTCTGTCCCCAACACCCTTCTCTCTCAAACTTTAACTAGCAAAAATCAACAACTTTGAATTACCTCAACAGAGGAACAAAAAGTTTTTCCCTTTCTAACAAGGTCTTTTACCCTACAAGGACGTTTCCACTGGTACATAGTTGCATAGATATTCCCTGCCTCACCCCAACCTAATAAATATTAGAATATTATGAAGGCAGGGTTCCTTACTGCAACTTTGATCATGATGCATGCAGACTATAACTGACCTAAGCTGTAGGATAAGAATTTGGGTGATTATGTATACTCTACTACTACCCTCATTGTTAAGCTTTTTCTCAACAAACTATTTTATATCTACATCATGTGGAACTATAATGCTGTGTTGCATGACTTCCTTGCAAGATATTTCCTCACAGAGTTGTTCTGAAGATTAAATAAACTGATATTTGTAAAGTGTTTACATCACTGCCTTGCATATGGTAAGCATTAATGTAAAGGTTAGCTCTTTGTTTTTAAGAGGAGAATCTGGAAAGACTTGCAGTGTTCTGGAGTTAAATAAAGAGATATTTAGATGATATCTGGTAAACGAGGTCAAATGTTATAGTAAATTAAAATTAAAAAATGAAAATAGGACACTAGGTGTGGCAACAGAGTAGCAGGAGTAGAAGCCAGATTGTATTAGGTTAAGGACAGAGTGGGAAGTAAAGAGTAAATAGGTAGTATAGACGATTTTTCTAAAAATTTCCTGGTAAAAGAAAATACAAAGTACATTTTGTTCAGGGTTTTGTTTTGTTTTGTTTTCAAGTGACAGAAACCCAATTTGAACTAGTTTAAAAGAAGAGTTTACTGTAAGAATACTGTAGTATCTCAGAATACAAGGTCAATAATGTGGCTGGGTCTCACAAACATGTGGAACCAGGCATCATTAGTATTCTTTTTCTTGTTTCTCTCTGTAGGTTTGGTTCATTTTTTCTTCTACTTTTTCCAGACTAGATGAATTGCTTCTCTGGCCCACATGGGATGGAAACGTAGCCATCAAGAGATCTGGAGCCTCATATTTTATAGTCGAGCACACAAAGAAACGACGGAATTTGATTTTTTTTCTGGTTCAAGTTTCAAAATTCTTAAAAAGAAAAAGACTCTGGCCCTACTTAAGTGTCTAATCCTGGGTGAATCAACTGTACCAGGGATTATAGAAGTTAATAGATTAGAGTATAACATGGCTATTCCTATTGCAACTATATGAATCCAGTGGAAGGTGGAAAAGATCAAACAAAATAATAAGTGTGCACTGTAAGGAGACAATGCGTTTTCTTGAGGTTTTTGGTGGTGATGTTTTTTAGGTCAGGGAAGGGATTTGAACATGTTTATATGAATAGAATCAGTTTAAGGAATGAGATTAAAGGTATAAGAATTGGGATACTTAATAAAATAAAGTCCTAGCCTAGTCGAAGGGAAAGAATAGAATTTAGTTTACAAGTAGAAGGATTAGTAGAAGGATTAGCCTTAGAGGGAAATAAGCCTTTCTGAGATAGGAGGGAAGAAAATATGAATGTAGACTGTTACAGTAAAGTTTAGAAAGATAAAAGAAATTGAGGGAGCTTGGATGTAAAGATGTCCTATGAAGTGTGTGGCTAAGTTATCTCTTGAGAGTATGGAAGATGTAGTAAAAGGGGTGCTTGAAAAGAATAATAAATAATAATATACCTGTAATGTGGAAGAGAAAAGAGCCTAAAAGGAAGAGGTTAAAGTTTGTCAAAAATTGTTAAGAGTCCAACTCAGCCTGGAAAATGTATATTATAAAGGTGTCAGATGTACATTATGACTCTACTTAGTAAAGCTCACTAGTCTATGAAGAAGAACTTATACAGCACATGGTAGAGAGGCCAGGGAAAGGGAAATAAGGGTGCTGACTAAGGAGACCTAACACTTAGGATTAAGTGTTTAGTAAGTAGCAGTAAAAAGATAAACTTTATTCCATGCCTGACAAATAATTCGAAATTCTGCATTAGTGTTGTTCAAATGGTACTATTAATATACTAATGGCTTTAATGACTAACTATTAGAAAAGATTAACTCTGTATTATTTTCTATTTATTTTACTTACAAATTAAATATATGGTCTAAAGACATCAAATCTAAACTCTTGAGCGATTTGTAAATTCAAATATTTAAATATGTCATCTTTACTTTGCTGCATTATTTTTATTCTACCATAAATCTAACCATGTGTAAAAGGAGTCACTAATCCAAAGTCCATCTTGATGCTTACAACAAATCAATTTCTTTGGAAGACATACTTGTGTCACTACATTAAATAATTCTACCTGTAAAACAGGAATAATAGTATCTACTTCACAAAATCATTAGGTGGATTATATGCGTTAACAAATATAGAGTACCTAGAATAGTGTCTGATAATTGGTAAACACTCAACAAAAGCCAGCCATTATTAGCATGATTATTAACTTGTGGCAGAATGACTTCTAAATTCATATTACTTATTTTTAAAATAAAGTATTACTAGAAAATTAAGCAATACTATGGTAGTATGAATGAAAATATAAATTATTCAATGTACTTATGCATTTTAACAATAATTTTTACATAAAAAAAGATAAGGAAAGCAGTTTAAACCAAAAATAAAAAAATGAAAAATTTTCACAAAAAGTATAAGTAAGCTTCAGAAGTTTCTTTAAAAATATTAAAATACAAATTTATTCAAAAGCAATAAAATAACAGCTTCTATGAAGTATGAGCTACAGATAATAAAAAAACACAACACAGTACCAAAAATCTCATTTTTCATCACATCAACATCTTCTTTTAATTATAAATTTTCTCCCTGGAAAAATGCAAAATAATAGATTAATATTTGAAATAGTCTTGTATTGATTTAGCATTAAAAGTCCACTATTAACAATCAGGAGCATAATTTAAAGCAAGTGGGAATTACTTAATTGAAAAATATGAATCAGAAAATAATGAACCACATGGATGTAAAAAACAAGTAATTCTGGCTGGAGGGGTGAGGAGGTAGTGTGAGGTTAAAAAAACGAGACAGAATAAAAATAGTTAGAGGTTGGTATCACATTATAGTTTGAATGAAGTAGTAAAGAAGACAGAGGACTACATAAAAAAAGTCAAGGAAAGAGAAAGAAAAAAGAAAAATAGAGGAGAGGAAAAAGAAAAGAGAAAAAGTGCACAAAGTAGCAGCACAACATAAAGTAGAAAAATAAGGGAGAAGGCCTAGGAGATTCTAAAAATACAGGTCAAATACTCATGTTATAACTTGGTCTCTACTTGGGCCAGGAATCTGAAAATGTTATCATGTCTCTAGGTATTACCTGTACTCCTGCTTCACCTTGTTTTTTCCATATTTAATTGTTTTTCTTATAGCTGATTTTCTCAATTCTTATTTTGATCTTACTGCTAAGCATATAGACCATATTTTGTAAACTACTTTTCCTTTTTGGAAATAAGATGGATATAAATAATAGTTCTTATAACTTCCTAATAAACTGTGAATTGGCTAATCAATCAGTATTTACACTTCCACTGCTCTAATCTAAAACACAAGTTCTTTACTTGAAGCTTGTAAATTCCTTGAAATTGTGATCAAAATTGTGTGTGTGTATAATTTTTTTGTGAGTTCTTAAGCTTTTGTCAGACTATGGAAGCAGAATACTGCTGTGTCAGAGGCTTTATTATGAATGGAATCACCAACATTGATAACCATTAAGAAAATTAGTATTTGGGCTGCAACACAAGAAAGGAAGCTAGCACTTATTAAGCACTTCTCACATACCAATTTCTACCTTCTGCTGTACTAGTGGATTTTAAGACCGCACTCTCTGAAGCAGAGGTCTATGAAAGCCAAATGATATCCTCAGCAGAGCTCAGCAATACCTCCTGGCCCTTCCACTGCTTATAATAATGAGTTTAAGGGTCCTTTGCATAAAACAGCTGATGAGTTAAATGCTATTCAACTCAGTTAGCTAGTTTTACTCTCTACAGAAGTGAAACTCACACCATAAGCCAGAAATAAATGTAATATATGATGACACCTTAAACTAAGCTTTTAAACTTTAGTTACTCACCATACCAAAGAAAAAAGATTTTTTAACAGTGCAAATTAAAATAAAACATGGCAGATAAAGACAATTACTAAAAAATTCTACTATAGTTAAGTCTGGCAGTGAAAGAGTTAAGGGCATAATAGAGCAAAAAACTTTGCGGTGCTCCACTTCCCTTGATGCCCTAAGCTTGTGCTTATTTTCCTTAAAAGTTAATCCAGGGCTGCTCTGGAGTCTTTGCATAAGCAGCCATAAAACAGTGAGCAAGTAACTGGGTAAAGGTTAGATACGACCACCCTCAATCAAATAATTTATCTTTGCATCTAACTGACATATTTGGGTTTCTTTATAACATTCCATTTAAACAATAGTTTTCTTGGCTTAAAAGAATTTAAAAATTCTTCTTGTAAATCGGAGACCAATGTAATGCCATACTTTAGTAGTAGGTAAAATAAGCTGAGGACCAGAACAAGCCTGTAGATCATGGTTCTACATTCCAGTTTAAAGTATCTCATGTAGAATTTTATCAAATGGTACATATTTATTAATGCAATGTACATGTAAATGACATGAACAGTAAAACCATAGCAAGTCAAAGTTTCTTTCAATAATAGCAGTCCTTGCTCTGAATTTTCTCACCTTCCATTAAAAAAACAAAAAACAAAAAACAAAAAACAGTAAAATTAGAAAAGAAAAAAATGGAGGCCGCCCTACAGAAGAAGCACTGAGAAAATGTCTTCGGTAACCTTTCCCTTAAGATTAAGATATAGTATGCAAGTAATGATGATCAGAGAATTGAAGAAAACCCACAGATGAGCATTTATCAAGCATCAGTCCCAGCATGGGTTCCAAAGGAGCATTAAACTGAATTCCAAGCAATTCAAAGAGCCAGTCTCCACTATCCAAGGCAAAATTAAGTCAACATAGGTAAAGCAATTGAGGTTCATGAACTATGAGAGTCCATGTGAGCTTAAAGATATAAGTATTGATTGTAGTTAATGCAAATTTAAAAATCAGTAGCGTATTGCTAGCAATAAACCATGTGTGTATAGAATTTAACTTTAGATAGATTTTAAGAGCTGGTTATAATATTTTGCATATTTCAATTTGGCACTGAGGTTCCATGATAATAGAATAGGAAAAATGACTTGAAGTATTCAAATGTATCTATCTATTCCAATGACCTATATGAGAAATCATCCTATAAGTTGTGTAGTAAATTTTAAGTCCTACTCTCTAAATCTCTAATTGACTAAGCAGTTGAAAGATCAAAATATTTAAATAGACAGTACTAAAGAAAATGTAAATGCAATGATATAAATAGTATATCAACAGTGGTTAAGAACAGAGACTCAGTTTCCCCATCCATGTTAATGGAGAATAATAGTACCCACTATACAAAAGAACTTTTTGGTACTATTAGGATAATAACAGTACTTATCACAAAGTTGTTAATAAAGATCAAATGAGTTAATTTATGTAAAGCATTTACAATAGTGCTTGGCACATAGTAAATGCTATGTATTAACTATGATAACACTCTGTAACTGTATTTATCAAATTTATATTATATAAGTTCTATTTTACCAAAAATAGACTCTTGAACATCTATGACTCTAAAGGCTATCAGAATAGAGCAGAAGTCTTAAAGGGAGTAATGTTCTCCTCTAGCGAACATCCTGGAAATTTGTGAGAGTACTTTTTGGTTGTCACTACAATAGAGAGAAAGGAACATCCTGTTGCTAACATATAAAAGACAAGGATAAAAAGAAATCGGCTGTCTCGTATTTTGTAGGGTTGTTGCACACAACAAAACTATTTGCCTCGTAATCTTATGAGACTTCCCTAGTCCATTTATATTTTCCTACTCTCCAAAATAACTACTTCATCATATACCTTCCCTGTACTTCAAGTTAAACCTCTAATACCTCACCCTGCCTTAGCTGATGATCTTTCTTATTTCACTAATAAAGGCAATTAATAAAGAAATTCCTCCCCTACCACCAAATCTTCCTATTCCTTGTGTTTCTGTACACATATAGTCTGCCTTCTTTGCCATGGCAGTCGATGAACTGTCCCTTCTTTTATCTAAGGCCAATCTGCTTCTCTACTGGATCCTAGTTCCTTCAGCCTACCTTAAAAATTTTACTCCTTCCACTTTCTGTCTTCAATTACCAGTTTCTCTGTCTAATGGATCATTCCCAATACTATATAATATGCTATTTTATCTCTTATTCTAAAAAACAAAACAAAAACCTAAAACCTTTGACACTACATTTCCATAATTTATACTCTGTATCAAAAGAGTTGTGTATTCTTGGTATTTCCATTTCTTCTCCCATTCTCTGCTGATCATACTCTAATTAGGCTTTTATGTCCACTATTACTCTGAAGCCATTCTTAGAAAGGCATCAACAGCTTCCATATTACCATATATGATATCAATGATCAGTCCTCACTTTAGCAATATTTGACACCAATGATCTCACCTTCCTTCTTGAAGCACATTTTTCACTTGGTTTATGGGATATTATACTCTAATTTTTCTCCTATCTCACTTTACTTCTCAGCTTTATTGGATCCTCATCTTCTTGAATGCTAAAAGTAATTTAGGTTTGTTAAATTAGGCTTGGTTTTTGGACTCGTTTTTCTACCTCCACCAATTCCTTTGATTTAACCCGGCATTATGGCTTTAACTACCATCGATTATGCTGATGATATCTAAATTTATAACATCAGTCTCATAAACCTAATTACTTATTTGCCATCTCCACTTGGATATCTAAATAGAAATCTCAAATTTAATATATCTAAAATCGAACTCTTGATTCTCTCCATGCCTCCAAATCTGCTCATCTCCTAGTATTTCCCATCTTAGTAACACTCAATTACTCTGGCTCAAATCTTTAGAGTCTTCCTTGACTTCTATTTCACTTGAAACATACATCAAATCCTGTTGGCTCTACCTTCAAAATATATCCAGAAATAGAATCATTCTCAACATTTCTACATCTATCCTCCTGCCTATCCAAAACTATCTCTTGCCTGGATTATTTCAAGTAGCTTTCTAGATGATCTCTGTTCTTGTCCTTTTATCATACATTCTTCATAAAGCAGCTACAGCAGGGGACCCCAACCCCTGGGCTATGTACTGGTACTGGTCTGTGGCCTGTTAGGAACCGGGCCACACAGCAGGAGGTGAGCGGCAGCCAAGCGAGCAAAGCTTCATCTGTATTTGTAGCCACTCTCCAGTGCTAGCATCACTGCCTCAGTTCCATCTCAGATCATCAGGCATTAGATTTTCATAGGAGCACCAGTCTCTCGTACCAAAAAGTTGGGGACCACTGAGCTAGAGTGATCCTTTAAAAACATAAATCAGATCATGTCACTTCCCTAATTAAGCAGGACCCTTCAATGGCTTCCCATCACATTTCAAATAAAATCTAAAATTCTTATAGGAACTATAATACCACTAGGGCCCAACCCCTCACCAGCATTATCTTTTATCTCAAGACCTACTACTCCCCCTCCTAGCCGTATTTTGAACATGCCAGGTGTGCTACCATCTCAGGACTTTGTACCTATTATTTCCTTTCCTCCAATGCTCTTTTTCCAGATATTGAGATAGTTTACTTCCTTACTTCCTACAGGACACTGATCAGATGTTACCTTCTCGTGAGGCCTTTCCTGGCCACCCTATCTAAAATAGTACCCATCACATTGCATCCTCTTACCAGCTTTTCTTCATTACCTTATATTCACCTGGCATTAGAACATATGTCTATTTATTTGTTTTTTGATGGTCTCCTCCCTAAAATGTAAGCTCTGTTTGGACAGGTTCTTGGTCAGTTTGTTTTTTTCTTATAATCCCAGTGCCTGGTATATAAGAGATGCTCAATAAATACTGAATGAATCAAATGGCTGAATAAATGATATACAGTAAACACAACTGTATTTTTAAAGGCTAGATGAAAACTAATTTTATCCGGCTTTACAGAAGATTACCTTGTTTATTTGCCATCTGCCTTACTATACACTTGAAATTTCATAAGGTACAAATTTTGTTTTAACAACAATATTATTACATTTACATAGTTTTCTACTTGTAAATAGTAAATTAAGCTCTTTTTAATGTAAGGAAGGATATGGAGAAACAAAAGAAGCTCCAACAGTTTTTGCCTTGGATCCATTGTAAAAACATTTTTTAAATTGTTTAGGCCACCAAACCTATTTTGATGTATTTGAAAATGAGGCAAATGGGACACTTGAAAAAAAGTAAACATTATCTGAAAGAGAGTCTTTATTTCCATATGCAAACTATACATTAACTGCTTATAAACAATGTTGAGTGTCTGTAGGTAAGTGTAGTAGGGATAAAGTTGCCTATTTAGTATGATATGCTCAAAAAATAATGGGAGTAGATAAATCATGTAAATGAGATATTCTGAGCCACCGTGGAAGTCTATGAACAAAACAAAGGTTACCTTAATTTTTACCAGAATGGTTTCCAGGAAGTCTAGGAAAATAACTAATTTTGGCACTCCAAAAACATTTTCCAATATTTGAAGTTAAAAATAGTTTCCTAACATGAGGTGAAATTAGCTCTTTAATCAGATATAGAGATTATATTTAATCAATCAATCATATAGGCTATTTTAACAAAAGTCACTTTTTAAAACTAAATTTTCAAATCTACTTGTCTGGAATAAAAGCATTCCAAACTTACAATGAATTTTTTGTACTTTCAATATTTGTGTACATCGTATAATGGCATGCTTCATTTAAATGTATAGATTTTTCTACAATAAAATTATATTCAATGGAGACAAATTATTATAACTTCTAATGTATGAAATACATACCTGAGTTAAACCAGCACCTGTTTGCATAGAAGACTTTTTTAATTGTCTCACTTCTTTGTTTATGTATCTTAGCATTCCACTAAGAGTACTGAAGTCATTATTCTCAGAACTGTCATCTTCTAGGTCATATGTGAGAGGTTTAAATGAATCCGACTGAGTATAAGTCAGATCCTTCTGGCTTTCTTCTAATGCTGAAGGTTGTTCTAATTGCATTTTTTTTAAGTCCTGTAGTAATTCTTCGGAAAGATCTTCATCACTATGAGTTTTGAAACTAAGGTCACTGGCACTAATAGAACGACGTAGTTTTCTATACTTGAAAACAGCTGTGTGAGCAAGTTTAGCATATTTTGGATCATGAATGTCAGGCATAATTTCTGTTGGAGAGGTAAATGGGGCTGATAGAAACTTGATGTCTTCTGCCCTTTCGTGTCCAGAAATTTTGGCTTGTAATCTGGTTAATTCTGATTCCTGTAGAAAAATTTGTACATAGTAAGTGCTCAATACATTTTTGTTAAATGAATTACTCAGAAAAATCACAGACTTTTAGAAGTCATCTAAGTCAACCTTCAGCCCAGTGCAGGAATTCCTTTGGTATCAACTCATCAGTTTTCCAAGCCATTTAAACCCTTCATTTTGAACAATTACACATGTTTACTTGAAATATGTTTAAACTATACAAAGGAATTTAATGAAAAGTAGATTTTCCTTATAGAATTTCTCTTTAGTGTTAATGACAATAGCAATTTACAATAAAGACCAAAATCTTACATGTAAAACTTTCTCTGCAAAATGTAAAGATACACTCTTTTGTTCATCTAACATACATATATATATATATATATATATATATATATGTACCAAAAAAACAAAAAACAAAAAAATACTCCCTTCAGATTTTCTCATAGGAAATTAATGTGTATTAATTATCCTGCCTTATATGTCCTCATTACAAGAAAACATTATTATGCTAGAATTTTTCAAAGAAAAACCTTTAAGAAAGTGATTAATAATATTTAATTAATCAATCCTTATTAAATAACTTCATTTCTATTATTTTCCCATATCCTTCATTTAGCTCTTCTGACCCACTTTCGGGATCCTAAGAATGAGAGTGCATACACTGAAAAACGAGACAGCCTAAAAAAGTGAAAAGACATTTTAATTTTAAAAGTTAAATAGTATGTGTAGTCATCTCCTGTTCAAATATATTTTCTTATAGGTAAGAAGAAACATTTCTGTAAGATAAACATTTCTAAATCATAAGATAAACACTTCTAAATCAGTCACTTTTAATTTGATAGTTTCTATTTTTTTCTAAAAATACTGTGCTTATAACTGTTATTTATAACCACAGCATGCATTACAAAATGAAAGTTTAACATGCATATTTTAGTTCTTTGATGTTTTTATACTACTTTATCTAGAGAAACTTTATAAGTGGCTAGAGTATCAATTTTTTTGTAGTAAATCTTGTATTCACATTCTTTTAATTACAATTAATAAAGTGGCTATAGAGTTGATACATATAAGGTTGTATAGAAAGTTTTTTAAAAGAACTCTTGTGTTATCTAGCTATAATTGAGAAATGTATTACCTCAGATAAGTAGGATTCCATTTAACTTACAGTTTAATACCTAAGTTTTATAATAAAAGTAGTATACTGAATACAGTGAACATATTCACCTTTTTCTTAAGACTCAAAGGTCACTGTTGTAATCATTGTAGTGTGCCATAATACAGTTATGCCTTTAGGGGTCTCAAAAAATGATCTCAGCTATGCCCTGGCTCCAGCTACCCACAAATACTGGGGACTAGTTAGGGTACTAAAGAAAGTGAGCTAGAAAGATCAAGTGCCTCAAAACTGTTCTCTTCTCCTTCACTTCTATTTCTGTTCTTTGTGATTTAATGCTGCTGCTCATGAAATTATTTTTCATTATTTATGGCTACTTCTAATTGTTACAGTTATGCCAGCTTCTGTTCTATTATTTTTTCTCACTTCTTTTTCTTTTATCCTCCTAAACTCCTTTAGAGCCAGTTGACACTGACTTTGAGAACTACTATCAGAAAACAAAAGAATCCTGTTTTCTGACTGGTATATTGGCTAATCATGGTACATGTTCTAAGATCACTATATGTATAGTTCATTTTAAAATTCTTGCTATATACCCAATATCTGGTAATTTCCAAAGTAGTCCAAATTAAAAACTTTTGAATAATAGATAAGTGCAATCTAATTGTATTTATCTCATTGTTAGTATCTAACAACTGAGCAGATATAACTACTGTGACAAGGGATACACAATGCAGACTCTTAAATATTTAAGAGTCAAGTTTCCACAAGAAGTTTTATAATTAAATCTCCAGAACACTAGGTATATTAATGTTTCAATAAAAGCAGAAAAAGCATTCAACTGAAACATAATTTTTCCTCTCCTACTGTGAACATCAAGTAGATTATATAAGAAATTTAAGAGTTCAGCTTAGTAACTAGAAATATTTCTAAGCTATTATTTGGTAGAAATTTTTGGCTTTTAATTAACTTTCATTTTGCTATAAAATCATTTACTGCTTTACAACTATCAGTGAGATTGTTCTTTTTTAAAGTTCTTGGCTGACAACGTTAATTATACATATTGCCACTTTTGAACTAATATTAAAATTTTTATCTCTATGCATCAATACTGATATTAATTCCAAATTCCAGAGTAAATCTCCATGATCAATAGGGGTGGGTGAGTAAGTACTAATGGGCTTTTTGAAAAATGACATACATACTCAAATCCAGCAAAAAAAATTTTTTAAAACAATCTTGCAATTTCTAATTTATGATATTTAAAGAAACCTCAGTGATTTTGAAAAATGCTCCTACTTTTTAAATACATCAAGTATAAAATCCTCTAAAGTAAACATCCAGGACGGTGACATAGGAGGCTCCTCCCATGTCTCCTCCCATGATATACCAAACCTACAGCCACACACAGGGAGAGCTATAAACTCCATGCCCAGCATAAAGCCATACAATGAGAGGTAACATCTGACTCCCTGCTTCTCTGTGAGGAGTAAAGGATACCACATCTAGTGCTCCTATTTTTAAGACTCCCTCCTTAGGAATGGGCCCCCAAAATACCTATTTTTGAAAGCCAACAAGGCATGCATATATGAGATCCACAAGACTACAGCAAACAAAGAATAGTTCTTAACAGGCTTGAGAAGTACCAGGGCTCTACCCACAGGACTCAGCAAAAAAAAAAAAAAAGCAGGCAAAAAAGCATATCTTCAAAGAGGTCTATTTTCGTATATTAAAGCCTATTTAACACAGCATGCATCTAGAGGCAGACTGTAATCCTCCCCAGAGATCAGGGAAGCTAAGAGACAGACCCTCTGCCTTCCTCCTGAAGTCTGCTCCAAATTGCTAGTATGTCTACCACCCAAGCTTCTGAAGCTGCTGCTCAGGGACAGGTTCTTGGATTGCTTGGCTCTAACAGCCAACTTATTCATTCATGAGGCCCTAAGGATTGCAGTAAACAAAGAAGTAGTTTTTAGTGAGCACAGGAGCAATCCCTTGCAACTATATGCCCAGGTCCAGTGCTGAGGGAGCAGACAAAAAAAGACCATGTCCAGTTTCTCCTTGGAAAGACCCCGACTACATATATTCCCAGCTGCTGCCTGAGGGTCCAGTTCCAATCAGTATGAATCTAGATGCTAACTAAGATCTTCCCCTTTGAGATGCTGACAGGTCTTGGCATACCTCCAACTACTGGGAGCCACTAACAACAAAGAAGGCTGTTTGACAATCACAAAGGGTTGAAAGACAACAAGAGCTCAGGCCAGGCTGATTGATAAAGCACATCTCCTACATGAGACCACTGGAAAAGGTGGTTGTTTTATCTAATGCACAGAAACTAAATAGAGAGTCAAGAAAAATGAAGAAACAGAGGAATATGTTCCAAACAAAAGAATAAGCTAAAATTCCAGAAATAGACCCTAGAAATATCTAAAAGAGAAACACCTAAAGACATAGGTGATTTACTTGACAAAGAGTTCAAATAACCTTCAGAAAGATGCTTACCAAGGTCAGGAGAGTAATGCATGAACACAGTGATAATTTCAACAAAGAGACAGAAAATATAAGATAACACTGAACAGAAATCAAAGTGAAGAATACAGTAATTAAATTGAAAAATTCAATAGAAAAGTTCAACAGCAGACTAAATCAAGTGGAAGGCAGGATCAATGGCCTCTAAGGGAAGGCAGTGGAATTCATCTAATCAGGGAAGCAAACTTAAAAAAGAAAAAAAAAGAGTGAAGATAGCTTAAGGAATTAATGGGACACCATCAAGCATTTAGGGGTCCTAGGAGAAGAGAGAGAGAGGCACAAAGCTCATTCAAAGAAATAATAGCTGAAAACTTCACTAGTTTGAGGAAAGAAACAGATATCTAGATCCAGGAAGTCTGGAAAGTTCCAAATATAATAAATCCAAAAGACCCACACTGAGACAAATTATAATTAAATTTAAAAAAGTTAAAGACAAGGAGAGAATCTAAAAGCAGCAAGGGAAAAACAACTTCTTACATACAAGGGAGCCCCACCCCCAAGCAATCAGAGAAACATTACAGGCCAGAAAGGAAAGGTAAGATATAGTGAAAGTGCTGAGAGAAAAAACTGCCAAGAAAGAATACTATTCTCAGCAAAGTTGCCCTTCAAGATAGGAGAAAAAGTTTTCCAAACAAGCAAAAGCTGAAGGAACTCATCTCCACTAGCCTGACCTTACAAGAAATGTTAAAGGGATTTCTTAAAGCTAAAATGAAAGGATACTAATTGGTAACAGAAAAACATATGAAAGTTTAAATCTCACTGATAAAGAAAATATATATTTTAAAATTCAAAACACTCGAGGTGGCTCCATAGTGTAGTAGTTAGCACGTCTACTTTGCATGCAGAAGATCCTGGGTTTGAACCCCAGGTGGAGCCATGGACCATACCCCAGGTGCGCCAGGCCCTGGGTACGCCAGGCCCCCTGTGTGCGCTGCGGGTGCCAGGCCCCAGGTGTGCCTGGCCCTGAGTGTGCCTGGGTGCACGCCGCAAGCGTGTGGGAAGAGACGCCCTGCCTTCAGAGATCCAGTTCTTAAGGGGAAATGGCAACATCCATGGGTCAGGGGTAGAAGTGGGGGGCAAAATTAAAGAGGGGGAAAAATCAGAACACTCTAATGATGTAATAATAGGAAGTAAATCACTTATAATTCTAGAATGAAGGTTACATAAAAAGTGTTGTTTTTATAACAGTCTATTTTAAGCCGATAAGAACTTCTTGATGTCATAATTTACTTCTTTCTACCTTTGTATCCATTAACAAATTATTGTAGTTATGATTATTTTTATTACTTTTGTCTTTTAACCTTCATTCTAGAATTATAAGTGATTTACCCCTTACTATTACAGAAAACAATTAACAAAATTAAAAAGTAGGACCATATACATCAATAATTACTTTAAATTTAGATAGACTAAATTCTCCAATCAAATGAGAAAGGGAGAATAGATTAAAAAAATAAGACTCATCTATATACTGATTTCATTCTTAAGAACATACACAAACTAAAAGTGAAGAGATGTAAAAAATATATCCATTTAAATGGAAACCAAAAGAAACTGGAGTAACTACATTTATATCAGAAAAAACAAGAGACAAAGTCATTATATATAATCCATCCAACAAGAAGATACAATATTTGTAAATATTTATGTACCTAAAAAATATAGGAGCACCTAAATATTTAAGGTAAATATTAACAAATCTGAAGGGAGAAAAAGATAGCAATATAATAATGGCAGGGGACTTCAACACCACACTTTCATTGATGGATAGATAATGCAGACAGAAAATCAATAAGGAAACAATGGATGTGAACAACACATTAGATCAATAGATCAAATGAACTTAACAGACATTTACAGAACATTCCATCCAACACAGTAGTATACACATTCTTCTCAAGTGCACATGCAACATTCCCCAGGATAGATCATATGTTAGGTCACAAAAAAGTCAATATATTTAAGAAGACTAAAATCATATCAACCATTTCTCAATCACAATGGTATAAAATTAGAAATCAATTACAAGAAGAAAACTAAAAAAATTAGAATTATGTGAATATTAAACAACATGCTACAGAACAACAAATGGGTCAAAGAAGAATTCAAAAGAAAAATAAAAAATTATCTTAAGACAAATGAAAATTTAAAACACCAAAACTTATGGGATGCAGAAAAAGCAGATCCGAAAGGAAAATTTATAGTGATAAATGCCTACATTAAAAAATAAGAAATATCTCAAACAATCCAACTTTATGCCTTAAGGAACTAGAAAAAGAACAAACTAAGCCCAAAATTAGTAGAAGGAAAGAAATAAAGGTCACAGTGGAAATAAATTAGACTCAGAAGACAAAAGAACAAACGGAGATCTAGGTTTTTAAAAAGATAAAACAGACAAACCCTTAGCTAGACTTACCAAGAAAAAAAGAGAGAAGATTCAAATAAAATCAGAAATGAAAGAGATGTTACAACTGATACCACAGAAATACAAAGGCTCATAAGAACAACTGTGTGCCAAGAAATTGGACAACTATAAAAGAATGGATAAAATTCTAGAAACATACAACCTACCAAGACTAAATCATAAAGACATAAAAAATCTAAACAAATTAATTACGGGAAAGGATATTCAATCAGTAATCAGACACCTCACAACAAACAAAAGTACAGGACCAGAGGACTTCAGTAGTTGGTGAATTCTACCAAACATTTAAAGAAGAATTAGTAGCAATCCTTATCACACTTTTCCAAAAAGCAGAGGAGGAGGGAACATTTTCAAAAGATTTTCCGAGGCCAGCATTACTCTGATACCAAAACCACACAAGGACAATGAATTTATTTATTCATTCTAACAGTTTTTTTTTGATGAATTCTTTAGGGTTTAGACAAGAAAAGAAAATTACAGGTCAATATCCCTGATAAACATAGATGCAAAAATCTTAAAAAATAATTAGCAATTCTATTTCAACAATACATTAAAAGAATCATATAATGTGATCAAGTAGGATTAATTCCAAGGATACAAAATTGGTTCAACATCTCCAAAACAGTCAATGTGATACACCACATTAACAAAATGAAGGATAAAAATCATATGATCATCTCAATAGATACGGAAAAAGAATCCAACAAAATTCAATACCCATTATTGATAAAAACTCTCAACAAGGAGGCATAGAGAGAAAGTACTTCAACATGATAAAGTCCATATATGGCAAGCCGACAGTTAACATACTAAACAGTGAATAGCTGAAAGTTTTCCAAGATCAAGAACAAGATAAGCATGTCCACTCTCTCCACTATCATTCAACACAGAACTGGAAGTCCTAGACAAAACAATTGGGCAAGAAAAAGAAATATAAGCATCCAAATTGAAAAGGAAGAATTAAAACTGTCTCTATTTGTAGATGAGAGGATATTATGTACAGAATCCACCAAAAAATTGTTAGAACTAATAAATGAATTAAGTAAAGTTGCAGGAATACAAAATCAATATATAAGTCAGTTGCAGTTCTATACATTAATAATGAACTATCAGATAGAGAAATTAAATAATAATCCCATTTACAATTACTTCAAAAAAAATTCTAGGAATAAATTAAACCAAGGAGGTAAAAGAACTGAACACTGAAAACTCTAAGGCATTGAGGAAAGAAAGTTGAAGACACACATAAATGGAAAGATATTCTGTTCCATGAATAGGAAGAATTAACATTGTGAAAATGTTCACACTACCCACAGCAATCTACAAATTCAATTCAATCTCTATCAAAATTCCAATGGCATTTTCCACAGAAATAGAACAAACAATCCTAAAATTTGTATGGAACCACAAAAACCCCCCAAAGCCAAAGCAATCTCAGAAAGGACGAAGCTGGAGGCATCACACTTTCTGATTTCAAACTATATTGCAAAGCGATAGTATGATTATATAGTATAGTACTGGCATTTAAATGAACACATATGTTAACAGAACAGAACAGTTAGCCCAGGAAGAAACCTATGCATATATAGTCAGTTAATTTGTGACAAAGGAGCGCAGAATATACAATGGGGAAAGGATAGTCTCTTCAGTACATGGTCTTGGTTTTCCCAACTGGACAGACACATGCAAAAGAATGAAACTTCACCACTATCTTACACCGCACACAAAAATCAACTCAAAATGCATTAAAGACTTTGACTATAGGACATGAAACAATAAAATTCCTAGAAGAAAAAATAGGAAGTAAGCTCTTTAACATTGGACTTTGCAATGATTTTTTGGATTTGACATAAAAAGCAAAGGAAACAAAAGCAAAAATAAACAAGTGGGACTATATTAAACTAGAAAGCTTCTGCATAGCAATGAAAACCATAAATAAATCCATAAATAAATGAGAAGGCAAACTATGAATTGGGAGAAAATATTTGTAAATCATATCTAATAAGCAGTTAATAATCAAAACATATAAAGAACTCATACAATTCAATAGCAAAAAAATCTAATTTAAAAATGGGCAGAGAAATGAGTAGACATTTTTACAAAGACCTACAAATGGTCAACAGGTACATGAAAAGGTGATTAATATCACTAATCATCAGGGAAATGCAAGTCAAAACCATAACGAGATATCACCTCACACTTGGTAGAAGAGCTACCATCAAAAAGAAAAGATAAGTGAGGGTAAGGGTATAGAGAGAAGAGAACCCTTGTGCACTGTTGGTGAGGATGTAAACTGGTGCAGCCACTACGGAAAATATCATGGAGTTTCTCAAAAAATTTAAAATAGAATTACAATATAATTCAGCAACATTACTTCTGAGTATACATTAAAAGGGAATGAAAACAGGATATCTAAGAGATATCTGCACTTCCATGTTTCTTGCAACATTATTCACAATAGTCAAGATGAGGAAACAGCTAGATAAGGATACTGCATGGTATCGCTTACATGTGGAATCTTAAAAAAAAAGTCAAATTTATAGAAACTGAATAGAAAAGTGGTTGCCAATGGCAATAGGGGAAAATAAGGAGAAGCTGATAAATGGGTACGACCTTTCAGCTATAAGACAAATAAAATCTGACATCTAATATATAACATGGCGACTATAGTTGTAACATTGTACTGTACAACTGATATTTGCTGAGGGTAAAATTTAAATGTTCTTACTAAAACTTTTTTTTAATTTTAAAAAAGTTTGTGTTTGAACATTTATAAATTCTTTCTCCTGTGGTAATATGATATATATCATATTAGTAATTTCCAAATTAAATGTCTTCTAAATAAGATTTTTTTATTCAAATAGGTCAATATTTGGTCATATATAATCTTCTATAAACTATAAGAATGGAAAAACAAGTGATTAATCTACTTTTTCATGGATATGTGTGGATGAAAAATGAGCTCTGCAATAAATCTAACGGAAAGACCTCACAAGGTGATCTGATCATAAATGCCTAACTGGGCAGGTCATGAAGGGTAGTCATGCCTCTGGGCCTATAAATTCCCAAGTTAAAGGTTATTTTTGCCTTACGCTAGCCTTGTCTATTGTTCTGGTGCATCTAGGTTAACATACCTTTAAAATGCCAGAGGAACCCTCTTTTTCAGAGCCCTGGGAAGCATAATCACCCTCAATAGAGCACATCTTTTTTAACTATCCTATAATCCAATCATAGAAGTTTCCCTGCCTTGCTTTCTCTCAAATTATGAAATTGTCCTTACATTCTCTCCTTAATTCCAAATGTATAAAAGAAATTGCAAACTGTCATTCTGGGAAGCATTTTTTTTCATTCTGTTGAGACTTTGCTTCTAGCTGTATCCTCTGTTTGGCTCAATAAACTCATAAAAATTTTCTACAGGTTTGGTGGTTCTTACATCGACATATACTTTACATACTTTTAAACGTTTACCTACTTTAATAAGTAATGCTTCATTTGTAGCTTCAATTACTTCATTCCTGTCTTGGACTTGTTGATGCAAACTGCTTACAGTGTCCTGAGCTTCTTCTAATTCTAGTTTCGCCTTCTCTAACTGTTCATTTAGTTGCTGAACAGAAGTTTTTTGAGAGTCAGCAGAAATCTTCCACTTTGCATGGTTCTCTTGATGTGAAATCATCTATAAAGCCCCAAAATTGAAAAGAAAAAGAAAACAGGGTAGAGTTGGTTACAACATCCTTCTAATACTTTTCATTTCCACTTAAATTATGTTTTAGTCACAAACATCTGATTTCCCAACAAATAACCTGCTTTGGGGGAGGTAGAACGTATAGTCTGAAATTTACTTAAGAGCAGTTACCCAAACACAATGAACTGTTTTTGGATCCTGATTTGAGCAAATCAACTGTAAAGACATTTTTGTAACAATTAGGGAATCAGAACAATTGGATATAGTTGATGATATTAAGAAATTACTGTCAATTTTTAGGTGTTATAACAGTATTGTAATTATATTGTTTTAAATAGCCTTTATTTTTTAGAGATAGTTATTAAACTGTTTACTGATAAAACAATGATATCTGAGATTTGCTTCAAAATAATATGTGATACGTGGGGATGTGGGGGAACGGAATGAGTAAGGTTAAAGATAGTGACCATACTTCCTAGTTTGCCTACGACAGTCTGGGTTTTATGCCTTGGTGTCCTGGTTAGTTAGTAGCAGCATTCCTTTTCATTCTCAAAAGTATTCCCTTTTATATAAAATAAACTGTCAACATGTTTATAGATAAAATCAAACAAACCAAGAATTGTTAATTACTAAAGTTGAATAATAAACATAAGGATTTATACCATTCTCTACTTTTGAATGTTTAAAATTTTCCACAAAGATTTTAAAAATATCATTTTCATTAAAAAATCAGCTTTGTAGTTATTATTAAGTGATTTTTTCTGATTATTCTGAAACCTGTATTTTAAAAAACATTTTAAAAAATTAACGATCCCTTTTTCTAATTCTGTAACTTTAATGACATATTCTCTCATTTTTATAGACAAGCGATATACACACTTTAAAAATAAATCTTTGTCCAGTATCAAAAAAGAGAAAAACATGACTTTTTTTTTTTTTTAGCATGCGAGTTTTTTTTTAATTACTCCCACTTAAAGGTCCTTATTTTTGGAGAAGAGCAATGGCGTTTTACTATCCACTTTCCATTCCATAAAGGCTTCCTTAAAGGTTTTGGCAAGTTCACTTATCCTTATGACTATGCTTCAGAGTAACTCCAGGTGTGTCAGCAGATTCATCATCAATTCACCACACCAGTACTTTGTATCTTTCTATAATGTTGAAGCCAATAGTACACTGCAACTTGGGTAAAGAGGGAAAAAGTTAAAAGGCGCATTGGTCAGCTTCTTTCAAGTGGTTGGAGTCTTCCATTAGGCATGCAAGCCACTTGCATTGTCAAAGTCCAAACATATGTCCAATCTCATGGGTTATAAAAGCTTACATGATTGAAACAGCAAAATACAAGTCACTTCAGGAATGTAAGACTTTCAAAAATTGAATAATCACTTGAAGATGTTTTCAGAAGCTTCTTCATCTTGCCTTCATAGTATGAGCTATAAAAACAAAAACAAAAACAAAAAAAACTGCCATACCTGGCAAAGTTGAATATCTCACAGCATCTGTCAAAGAAGCCTGTCCAAAGACAAAATTCCAGGAGTCTCTTGGGGAAAAATCAATCATTGTTATTCCTACAACACAGAGGTATCTTTAGGTTTCTTCTTCTTTTTTTTTTTTTTAAGAACTTCAGGATGTATCCTGCATGAATTTGTAGGTTCTATGTGTTATCACTGACTCTAAAGGAACACCTCATTGGACAGACAGAAAACTGGTTCTAGGAGTTTTACTGTCAAGCCATAGAAAAATGTTTCACAGTAGCCCTTGAACCATTTAATATAATCTCTACTGATAATTCTGGTGTTTCCAAGAGATTCGATGTACTGTATATAAAAAGTGTTTCTCTAGAGTCTTTCTTTAAGGATCATTGAAAACTGCTCAAAGTCTTGGGGAGCCTCTATATAACAGATGATCCAAACTGATAGCAAATGCAAGGTAATGGGTCCAAAGAGATTACTGTATGGCTGGAAGACTTTGTTCATCAAACGCTGCTCCCCAGCATCTCATTTCTCATACTGTGATACAATGGCTGAGTTCTTTGAGATGAGAGCTATTTTTAGTGTTTGTTCAGGGTGCTGTACAGTTTGCATAATGCTAGGTCTCTTCTATTCATATTGTGTTCCTATGTAGTGCTTTCATCCTTCTGCTGAATGAATCTAACAGCTGTTCCACCATGAGGCTTACAGCACAGGCATGTCTAGGCCTGACTAGGAAAGTGTTGTACCTCGTAACTTTACCTTTGACAGGTCTCGACACCACCTGCAGTGGCCCCTGTACACATGCCCAAATTACATATTTTGATATCATACATATAAAAAGTTAGCACCAAATACTACATAGCAACACTAGAACCAATATTTATAATTTGTTTTATGTACTATTTGTTTATAAATAATTTCAGGTTGCTTATAAAACTAAAAGTAAAAAATCAAATAATTAAAAATAAAAGTAGAATAGAGACCATACAATAAAAGTATGAGTACTTTCTAGCAAACACTTGAGATGCACTAATTATTATTGATGGTCACTAAGTTGAGCAGCTAATATCAATTAAATAATTATGCTGAATCCAACAGCATTCATATTTGTCTCTAAAGACCAAAGGTTGTACTCTCTTGGCTTGAGCTGGATTCAGCTTAAAAAAAAAATGTGTTTTGTTAGGTAGACACAATATCTTCAAAGAGATCTGAATCTAAATGCATTTAAGCAAGACATGGTAACCACAAGCCCAACCAATCCTTTGCAAAGATATTACTAAACTCTCTTTAAAGGTGTTTAATGTAAATGTATTTGCAAGCCTTGTCATACAGAAAAATGCTTTATTAGAACTTCATACGTAATTTATTTAGATGTTATACATAAATTTTGGATAATATCTTCACGTGTAGTTTTTAAAAAGATAAGAAATGCTATTCTAATTGATAATACTGCCCATTTCTATAAAGGCTCAGACATACTAAAAAGCAAAGTATCAGGTTCTAGTATTGCCTATCTAAATCAATATCAGAACAAACATGGGAAGTTATAAAGCATTACAGATTCACATCACATGAAACTTTATATTGGTTTTTAAAGGTCTCCACTTAGTTTTGGCAAGTGCTATTTTGTAACCAATGATGACAACGATGATGATGATGAGCCAAACTCTGATGTAAGAACTTTAATTATATTAATTCATTTAATCCTCAACACATGAAATAGATACTATTATTACATCCATTTTTGACAGATGTTAAGTTAATTGCCCAAGGTGACAGAAGTGTTAAGTGATGAACTAAGATTCGTAATCAGACTGCCTGGCTCAAGAACTGAAGCTCTATACCCACAGTATATTAGTTCACTGGATATAAAGTAAAAGTGACCTGTTTAGGCTACCAGACATCAAGACCACAATGTGTTATCCAATAATGAACATTTAGGACTTATAGTTTTGTCCAGATAGGTTAACCTGCTTTATCAGGGAGTAATGCTACAAATTCAAATTTCTTTACCTCCAGATGATAAGCTTCTTTGAGAGATTCTACCTCTGCTGACAATTTCTTGATTTCTGCTTGCATTCTTGCTTCTAAATGAGCTTCACGTACTTGAGAAGCCCCCAATTCTTCAGCTAAATGGTTTCCATGAGCTTCCTTAAAAATGACATATTAAGTAAAGTCTATATAATTTATTTGGTTATTATAGCTAAGCCTATCCAATGCATTTATGAAAGTAATGTCTTATATTATAAACTTTCATATACAAAGTTAACTTATTAAATGGTACACTTATCTAGACATTTAAGAGACTGCTAATGGGCAAGTATTGATACACTGTTATCATAAGTTCACTAATCAATGCTTTCTGTGAAATAAACTGTGAAATAATAATCACAGCATGCTGAACTTTGGTAAATAATAGTCTACTCTTAGGTATGCCCATGCAATTTTGTTGGCCAAATGTGCTGTTTACGTATCAAGAGTCAGTTGTGTATTTACCCAAACCTATTTATGCTAGCTGTGCTTGTGACTGTAATTATGAATTTCATTATACATTACAAACGATGATAAAATATGAAATGCGGAAGGAAAGTTTTTATACGAAAACTAGGTTATATGCTTTAAAACCTCTTAATGAGTGTATCACAAACATTTGCTGCCCAATTAGGAGCAGTCAAGATAGTTGTAAAATATTGTGGAAAACCCCATAAAAAATATAAGAGATGCTAACCTCTGACTGATTTATAAATGTCTTTTAAATTTTTCTCCACTTTAAAGAAACCAAAATTGGAAACTATAGATGATGGAATATGATTATGGTTTATGGAAGAAAGATCAGGTAGAATTCTAATCAAATGACCCTGCCCATACATAAGATTTGGTCCTATATTAAAAGATTAACATATAAATGTATATTTAGAGTTTTGGGTTAAAAAATATTTTTAACTGTCATTTTTAGTAATTCCCCACATTCACTCACTTTTTTTGATTAATTGAGCTTATCAGCTAAAATCAATTATACTATATTTAGATACCATTGATAAAGACAGAAATGAAATAAAAGTAGTTTCCCTTCTCCTGAAAGACTCCCAAATGCCTGACATTTTAATAAAGTTCTCTATATAGTCTTTACTAGTCTAACCATCCAGAAATGTTAATAAAAACATTGTTAGGTTAATCAAAATTAAACATAAAAATACTTTAACTCAATTCCTATCCTGAATTAGTAAACGAATAGCAAAAATAATCACAAGAACTTTTCTAGAACATCAATAAATATATTTTCTCAAAGTCTAAGTAATTAACCCAAGTATACCAATTTAAATATTTTTAAGCCAAGTTGTTAACCTTCTACCAAATACTGGGGAAATAAAATTTATATTAGTGCTCTTGCTTTTTATCACTATCCTCTCCAAATGTTCTGAACTGCAGGTTTCATAACAGTTATAAATTTAAATCATTAGTTTTCATTTATAAGAGTGGCTACAAATGCAAAAGCTTTTACTCAAAAAAAGGTTAGCTTTTTTCCTTCAAATGATAGCTTAAATTCACTTAAAAGTCTATAAGTTCTTTATAACTCAATTTATTGAAAACTAATTGGGTTGGCCAAAACTCAGTTCTGAGGAATTTCTAGTTATAGTACAAAGCTATGCTAACTATACATTTTTTTTCTTTTTAAATCACATAACATAAACTACTACTTTAATCATTTTTACGTTTACATTTTGGTGGCATTAAGTACATTCACATTGTTGTGCAACAGTAACTTTTGTAAAAACTGCATTCTACAGTTCAAAAAAGTGAATGGTAAAATAAGACTTTTCAATAAGGTAAAGTTATTAAAAATAGGGATTACCTTCTCTTTAGAGAGTTGTTTTATTTCCTCCAGTTCACTTGAGAGCCTTTCTATTTCTCTTTGTGCTTGGACTTGTTGACAACGAGCTTCCACCAATTCTGTATGAGAGTTCTGCATCTGCTCCCGGGTTAGCCTCAGTTCTTGCTCCAAATCTATGGCCTCCTTATACTGAGTTGCAATGTACTGTTCCTGCTCTCTCATAACCTGAAATGCACAAAGTACTTGTAAATTTCAACATGAAATGATACAGATAACCTATTTCTTATTTTGATTTCTCTTTTAATAAGTGACTTTTTCCCTCTCAACTAAACCTCTATAAAATTTAGCATACAATGAATATCATTCACTGTGAAACTGATATTCAGGAAATGTCTTTTTTTCTTTTTTAATGACAAGTAAATGACAAAACTACTGTCATAAATCTGGGACTCACTGGTATATTTTGCATTACTTTAATATGCAAGCTGTGTAATCCTTTATTATGAATATAACATGATAGAACACATAATAATATAAAAAGAAAAAACAAGTTAATTTTGGATTATCCATGTCAAAAATGGAGAATGTACTGGTACAAATAATCAAAACCCACCATTAATGCACACAGCTGAATTACGGTCATGACCTTATTCTCTATGAAAGTAAAATTTGTCACTGGGACTGCTACTCTCTCTGATATACTTTGGCATTACTCAGTTAGATCTCTAGTAAAGTACTGTTTCTTAGAAAAAAAAAATCAGTGTAAAGTTAGGTTGGTTCTAAATTAGCTTGTTAGGTAGGTTAGGTGGTAGGTAATGAGCCTTGACTTTAGGACTGATAAGAAGAAAAGAAACCAATTCAAATCACTAGGATCCTAAAGTCTGGAATGGGGGGACCAGGGTTCAACTCTGATTTATATCAATAATTTTCTGTTAGGGAACAGAAAATGATAGGGCCAATAATCATTCCCCTTACCCCTCTGGGGCCCAAAGTTGTTCTCAGAAACCCTACTTGATTTATATATATAATTCAACTAATATTTATTCATGCTTAGTATGTGATATGTCTGTTCTAGGTATCGATATGAGTGAACAAAGGAAACAAAGTGGCCACCTTTATGAGTTTATATTCTACTGGAAGAGACTGATAATCAAAGAGTCAAACACAATAAAGAGTGAGATATAAAGTTTTAAAGTTTAGCACAGTATTTAAAAGTAAGAGAAAGTCATATCCATGAAAATTCTTAGAGGCAATTTCAGTTTCAAAAAGGCAAGTGGGTAGAATGGGTTCACCACTCAATACACAAGCAAACTGATGATTTGATGTCATCAAACCTTATCTGGCAACTCATTAGAACAACAGAATAAAATATTTAATATGATCAAAGAAACTCATAGGTACCAAGCTCAAATAATTAGCCTAAAAATACTTATGGTACAGTTTAAAACAAAGATTTCTATCACTCTTTAGATACTACTACTTATTCCTTAGGAGGAAAATAATTTGCTTACACTTTCCATTTCTTTCATCCTTTGTTGTGTTCGTTCCATTTCTTTTTTCAGTTGACTGATCTCCTGTTCATTTTGTAGTGTTAAAAACTCTTTTTCTCGAAGCTGTTCTTTGGCATTTTGCAATTTTTCATTCAGGTTTTCTATCTGAATTTTAAACAGAAACAATATTAATGTAACTAAGAAAAAATAATTATTTAATCATAGTTGCAATCCAACTAAGTTTTAAACTCATATCTAAAACAGCAAAATATAAAAATTTGTTTTCAAGATAACCATAATTTAGACATAAACATCAGAATTCTTGTGCCTAATAAGATGCTTATATGTGTATCTAAAATATGCTAAAAGAGATGAAAGTCTCAGTCATATTTGTATAAGAAAGGAAAATTAGGGTACATTAAAATAACAAATATCACATAGCCTCACAAATAATTTTATAGGTAATATATGCATGAGGTAAAAAATATACTTTAGTGAGAAAGTCTCCTTCCTACTGTGTTCCTTCTTTAGAGGCAACCACAGCTAACAGAAATACTTGCAAATCCTTCCAAAGATATTTTATACATATTCGGACATGTACACATTATGGTTAAGTATGTGGATACATTGATACGAGAAAAACTACATTTCAAATAACATTAAGAGGGTAGTTGCCAGAGGCTAGCAAGTGGGGGAAATGGGGAAATGTTGGTAAAAGTATATAAAGTTTCAGTTATATAGGATGAGTAAGTTCTGGAGATCTAATGTATAAATAAATAGTACTGTGACTATAGTTAGTAATAATTGTACTATGTACTTGAAATGTGCTAAGCGAATAAATTATAAATGTTCTCACCAAAACCAAAACAAACATAAAAACTAAGTGAGGTGAGTACATGTTAATTAGCTTAACTGTGGTAATTATTTTACAATGTGTATGTATGTCAAAACGTCACAATGCACACCTTAAAAATATGCAATTTTTATTTGTCAATTATATCTCAATAAAGCTAGGGGAAATATTAAGAGGAGAAAAGGAATATAAAGTAAAATATACAAGATGATTAAAATTATGTAGTATTTTTATTTTATGTATGTTATAAAAAAGCCATGTTATGTGAACAATAGATGCTTACAGTTAAGTAGTTATTTTTAAAAACAATTTAAAAATATGTAATTTTTCATGATTTACCTGTTTGTTGCATTCTTTAAGTTCCAATTCTGATTTCTCCAGAGTACCCTCTAATTTAATTATTTTCTGTTCCATTTCTCCCCTGTGCTCACGAATAGTCATATCTAAATGTGTAACCTAAATACAAAAGTAACATTACACTGTTGTTCAATTTTATTCTAATGTAGAAAGGTGTGTGCTTGGAATGTGTTTTAGAATTATAGTGGATATAACTGAAACAAACTCATCTCAAATAAATTATTAAAAAGAATGAGAAAAACAACCATTGTTTACTAATACTGGATCTCGAACACCACATATATTACAGAAACTTAAAGAAAAAATAGGATTATGTAAAATGCTTCAGACTTCATTAGATAAAAGCTGCTAAATACAACAAACATATCAAAAATTGTGAAATGCAGCAAAAGTAGTGTTTGGAGGAAAATTTATAGCACTGAATGCATACATTAGAAAAGAAGATCTAAAACTGGTCATCTAAACTTTCACATTGGGAAAGTAGAAAAAGAAGAGCAAATTAAATCCAAAGTAAGTAGAAGGAAAGAAATACCAATAATTAGAGCAGAAATCAATAATATTGAAATGAGAAAATCGATAGAGAAAATCAACAAAACCAAAAATTGGTTCTTTGAAAAGATCAATAAAATCAAGTCTCTAGCCAAGATAAGTAAAAAAAAAAAAAAAAAAAAGGCATCAATTACTAATATCAGAAATTAAAAGGGAGACATTACTACAAATCTCATAGACATTAAAAGAATAATAAAGGAATATTATGAACAACACTCTGCCGATGACTTTAATAAAACTAGTTGAAACAGACCAAATGACAAAATCTAACACACATTCATATAGATTTTCTTAGTAAACTAGGACAGAGGGTAACTTTCCCAACTTGGCAAAAAATATCTACAAAAAAACAACAGTCAACATCATACTTAATGGTGTGAGAAACTTGATGCTTTCCTACTAAGATCAGATACAAGGCAAAATATTTCCTCTTAGCAGTACTTTTCAACTTTTACTGGAAGTCCTAGCTAATGTAATAAGAAAAGGAAATAAAATGTATACACATTTGGAAGGAAGACATAAAACTGTCTTTGTCTGCAGAGGACATGATCATCTAGGTAAAAAATCCAGATTTGACAAAAAAAAAAAAAGTCCTGGAATTAATAAGCAATTATAGCAGGGTTTAGGATATGAAGTTGTTATACAAAAAGTCAAATGTTTTCCTATATACCATAAATGAATAAGAGGAATTTGAAATTAAAAACCCAATATTATTTATGTTGGCACCCTCATAAAAGAAATGCTTCGGTATAAATCTAACAAAATATATAAAAGATCAATATAAACTACAAAACTCCAATGAAAGAAGTAAAAGAATTAAATAAATGGAGAGCCAATGTTCACGAACAGGAAGACTCAAAACTGTCAAGATGTCAGTTCTCCCCAAGTTGATTCATAGATTCAGGGAAATTCCAATCAAAATCCCAACAAGTTATTTTGTGCATATGACGAACTGATTCTAAAGTTTATATGGAGAGGCAAAAGACCAAGAATAGTTAAGACAATATTGAAAGAGAAGAACAAAGTTGGAGGACTGACATTACCCAACTTCAAAACTTACTACTATAAAGCTACACTAATCAAGACAGTGTAGTACTGGTCAAAGAATAAGTGAATAGGTCAATCAAACAGGATAAAGAGCCCAGAAATAAACCCATATAAATGTAGTCAATTGATTTTTGACAAAGGAGTAAAGGTAATACAATGAAGAAAAGATAGTCTTTCAACAAATGGTGCCGGAACAAGTGCCAAAAAAAAAAAAAAAAAAGAGAGAATCTAGACATAGACATTATAGTCTTCACAAATATTAACACAAAATCGATCAAAGACCTAAATGTAATGCAAAACTATAAAACTCCTAGAAGATAAAAGAAAACCCAGATGACCTCTGGTATGGTGATGACTTTTTAGATATAACACCAAAGACACAATCCATGAAAGAAATAACTGATGAGCTGGACTTCATTAAAATTAAAACTTTACTCTGTGAAAGCTAATATCAAAAGAATGAGAAGAAAGGTCACAAACTGGGAGAAAATATTTGCAAAAGACCAATCTGATAAAGGACTGGTATCGAAAATATACAAAGAACTCTTAAAACTCAACAATAAAAAACCAAACAACCTAATTAAAAAAATCGGCCAAAGACCTTAACAGATACCTTACTAAAGAAGATAAACAGGTGACAAATAAGCAAAGGAAACAATGATCCACATGTCATTAGGAAAATACAGATTAAAACAACAAGGAGACAATACCACACACCTATTACAATGGCCAATATGCAAAACACTGATAACACTGAATGCTAGCCAGGATGTGGGAATACAAAATGGTACAGCAACTTTGAACGACAGTTTGGAAGTGTCTTAAAATTAAACACACACTTCCCTTATGGTTCAGCAATCATACTCCATGGTATTTAAACAAAGGAGTTGAAAACTTATGTCTACACAAAAAGCTACACATGAATGTTTATAGCAGTTTTATGCATTAACTGCCAAAACTTGGAAGCAACCAAGATGTCCCTTAATGGTGAATGCATAAATAAGCTATAGTATATTCAGACAACAGAGTATTATTCAATACTAAAAAGAAATGAGACATCAAAGTATGAAAAGACATGGAAGAACTGTAAATGCATATTACTAAGTGAAAGAAACCAATTTGAAAAGATTATATACTATATGATTCAAACTATGTATATGGTATTTTGGAAAAGGCAAAACTACGAACACAATAAAAAGATCAGTGGTTGCCAAAGTTAGGGGAAGAGTGGGAGGGATAAATAAGTGGAACACAGAATTTTTAGTGCAATGAAAATACTCTGGATGATATTATAATGATGGATATCTGTCCGAATATATGTGTCCAAACCCACAGAATGTACAACACTAAGAGTAAACTGTAATGTAAACTCTGGAATTCGTGAGATCATGATGTAATGATGTAGGTTCACAATTGTAACAAATGTACCACCTCTGGTTAGGGAATGCTGATAAAAGCTGTGCATTTGTGGGGGCAAGGCGTATATGAGAAATCTCTGTACCTTCTTCTCAATCTTTCTGTAAACCTAAAACTGCTCTAAAAAATAAAGTCTTCAAAAAAGATGCTGGTAAATAATACCCTCTAAATATTTTTGCTCCTCCAACAAACACTAGCTGAGCAAGTAACTCCTTTAATTCCATTTTCTTCTGATATACAGTAATATGAGAGATTAAAAGCTTCTGATACTAATTTAACCTTCATTCTCAAAAATCTGTTTTGTGTAAAAATAGCAAGATAAAGAAAGTTGATATATTTGTAACTTTTAAAATATGTATGTGCACAAAGAACAAATATGCCATAAAATGTTCATTTTACCAAAAGTGTTATCTAAAACACCATGTAATAATATTTCACCAGAAAACTTCATTAAAATAAAATTGAGAAAACCAACTTGAGCTGCTCTTTGCTTTAGCTCCCAATTTCTCTCCTTAAGTGCCTGATCCATTTCAAGGAGTTCTTGCTTTTTGTCTTCAATTTCCATCTTGCATTCTCTGAAATTTATCAAAAGAAAAGGATCAAAGCAAACAGTAGGAATATTATAGTTTTTAAAAGTTACCTTTCCTGTAGTTAACCGTGAGATAACATATGCAATTATTTTATTTTGAAAGGGCTCAATTTAAAATAATTATAAGAAAAAGGACTATTATCAATACACTTTAATAGTGTTCTAAAAAAGGCAAAAGTTAACTCAAACTCTACTATTACAGACAATTTAAGCTAAATGTTAAAGCACACAGGGTATAAGATTGAATCAGTATAAGAATTTAAAAAATATGTCCATATTTTTTCATCTCTACATCAAAGAAGAGTTTGTTTGAAAGTCTTTTCTATATAACAGCTGTGAGTTTATTATAATTGAATAGGGCGTTTATCTCATGGTTGGTATCCCGGATATCCATCTACAGTTCAGTAAATGACTACTGTATTTCGCATGGGAATTTTACTCAAAATGATGCTTTACATATAGTGAAGTAACAAAGTCTACTATAAAATATTTCTATAAGTATATTTATATAAATTTATAATTTTATAAATATATATTTAATAAATTCTCATCCTCCTAAAACCCTAACTTATGTATAATTTTACATTATAAAAATGATTAGTACTGGAAGAAGAAAATGGCATACATGACAGAGTCTCTGTTCATCCCTCTGGCAATCAAATCAAAGTTGTGAACGGAAACAAGAAACAAGCAGCAAGGAAATCACCTGGGATCTAGATGAACAAGCCATACAACTAGAGAGAAATCCAAGAAATCACCCTGCAATGGCAGAAGGTAGGATGCGGCTAGGATGTGGGGCTGCCCAGTCTCGAGCAGCTGAGTGACACAGAGACAGCAGCAGTGGCAGAAGCCTCTTAAAGGGGCCACTTCCACGAGCGGATTTTCATAGTGACGGACCTGTCGCTCTGAGCACCAGTGCCAATCTGGCTGCACACAATGGGCACCAAGGACTTATAGGGAGACACTGCCAGAGGGGAGACTTGCTCTGTACAGAAGTGCCACGGTATCTATTGTTCCTTGTTGAGTCCTTCCCCCTCCCAATGCATGAACACAGAGCCACCACGACATTATCAAACTGGATAACAGATGTCACTCCACCCAGAGGATTCCCTGAAACCCTGCCTCCTCCAACTTGTGGCTCCGCCCAAGCCACATCCAGGTGTATCCTCAGTGAGACAGGTGCTCCTTGCTGAGCAGTGCTTAGACTCATACTGGAGGCATGAGTTGGTTTCTGGTGTGGCCTTTTGAGGTAACTATAAGCACAGCATCTGTGGATTGCCTGCTGAATCTCAACAGGTGGCCCTGGAGGGGTAGAGTCTTGGGCTAAATTTGGCTTGCAGCTGAATCCCTCTCAGGACTGTGCCAATGGACACCTACTTCACAAATCCACACTAATAAGACCAGGAGACTTAGAAGCTTTGCTTAGTATGTAGAAACAGACATGAAAAGGAAGCCAAAATGGGAAGACAAAGAAGCAGAAACCAAATGAGACAACAGAACAGAGATCCACATATAGTGGAGTCAAGTAACCTAACAGACGCAGGATTTAAAATACTGGTTACAAAGATGCTCGATGAACTTTTAGGAAGTGTAGATAAATTCAGTGAGAACTTCAACAAAGAGATAAAAAACATAAAAATGGAAATGGAAATTATAAAAGGGAACCAGTCTGAAATAAGGAACACATGATCTGAGATGAGAAGTATATTAAATGGAATAAACAAAGTGAATAAAGCAAAGAATCAAATGCCCTATCTAGAGAATGGGAAAGCCAAGGACACTCAATCAGAATGGCAAGAAATCAGAGGCCAAGACTATAAAAATAATTTAAGGAGCATATGCAACACCATTAAGGGTTCAAATATCTGTCTGATTGGCGTAACTGAAGAAAATCAAGATGTTGAACAGCTGTTTGAAGAAATAATGATGGAAAACTTCCCTAACCTGGTGAAGGAAATGGACACAAAACCCCAGGAAGCTCAGAGAATTCCAAAAACCAGGGATCCAAAGAAGCTCACACCAAGATACATCATAGTTAAAATGCCAAAGGTTAAATACAAAGAAAAAATATTAAAATATTAAGACTGGCAGCTGATTTCTCAAAAAACAAACAAACAAACAAACAAACAAACTATGCAGGACAGAAGGACTTGGCAAAAAATATTCAATAGGATGAAGACTCAGGATCTACAACCAAGAATACTTTATCCAGCAAAGCTATCATTCAGAGTTAAAGGACAGACAAAGAGCTTCTCAGACAAAAATAAGCTAAAGGAATTTATCACCACCAAGCCAGTATTACAGGAAATGTTGGAGGGACTTCTTTAAGAAGAAAAAACATGTATTAAAAACAGGAATAAAGAAGAGTAACAACTACATTCCTACCAACAAGCATCTTAAATAGAAAAGAATGAAGTGCTCCAACCAAAAGACAGAGTGGCTGAAAGGATAAGAAAACAAGATCCCTACATATGCTGCCTACAAAACACTCACTTCAGATTAAAAGACACACAGACTAAAAGGAAGGGGATGGAGAAAGATATTGCTTTGATGGACCTAGAAGGTATTTAAATCAGACAGAAAAAGATAAACATTGTATGATTTCACTTATATGCAGAATCTAAGAAATAAAAAGAACAAACTAATCAAAAACAGACTCACAAATATAGTGGACAATTTGGTGATGGACAGAGGGGAGGGATGTTTGGGGGGCTGGGAGAATGGGGTGAAGGGTTAAGGAAGTACAAATTAGTAGCTGATGGATGATCACGGGGATGGGGAGCATGGCATAGGGAATGCAGTAAGCATTAATATGTTGGCTAGGTGCAGGGTCAGGGGAGGGAGGGAGCAAATGAGGGGATCGTTTTACAAACTATATACATGTCTAACCAATGTACTATATACTTGAAACTAATGAAAATAAATCAATTTAAAAAATCTGAATGAACAGTACATTTAAAATCTTAGTATTTCACTATTAAATTATATTTCAATTTTTTAAAAGTAGAATTTCCTAACATTTAAATGTTGCATGTATTCAGAAACTGTTACTCAAATGTTAACTGGAAGATGGTTACAAATGATTTTGTTTTGAGAACACAATAAAACTGAGGTGCGGCAGTTAGAATGAGATGCCTCTGGGGCCATTCTTGGCCCCTGGTGGACCCACACTGTCTCCCAGTTATTCAAGCACTAAGCTAGGTACTACAGTAAAGAGATTTGGCAGATGTTAACTAAGGCCCCAAATTAGTTGATCATAAACTAGGGAGAGTATCCCAGTGGCCTGACCTAATCACATGAGCTCTGTGGACCTAGGTCTAAGGCCAGAGACTCAAAATGTGGGATGCACTCAGTCTGCAGGAGGCTCTCTACACCTGGCTTTGAAGACCGAGGCTGAGGGGCAAGGAATGCCAGCTGCTCCTGAAACTAAGAGAGCCTCCGGCTGACAGAGAGCTAGCAAGGACAGCAGAAGCACCTCAGTCCCACAACCAAAAGAACCAAATGCTGTCACCCCAAGCTCTGGGGTAGGACTGCTGCCCACACATGACATAGTCATACGAACTTTGAGCACATCAGGATCCAAATCGGCCAGGCCTTGTCCCTCCCCTAGGGACACTGTGGGATAAATATTATTGCTTCAAATCTATAAATTTGTAGCAATTTGTTATACAGTAAATAGAAAATTAATAAAAATATTGTACTAAGAAAAAAATGTCTAGTACTAACACAATTTGAAGACTTTACAACTATGAAGGCTATGATCAGAGAATTTTAATTTGGAACTTTTAATTTAATTTAATTTTAATTTAATAAGTTCTGATATGACAAAGGATGAAAATGTTGATCTTAAAAATCTTCATATGATTTCCAGTCTTAAATATGAAACAATATTAAATAAATGTACTGATTTTAAAAAGCAGATTCTGAACTTCTTTAAAGAGCTATTAATTATTTTTCTAAAAGCTAAGAGTTATAAAATATAAGGCTAAATAATAATCTGAAACTATTAAGAAATGAATTCTAAAGAAAACTCTAACTGCTGTCTATGCAAATAACTGAGCTTCCAAAATTCAGCTATTATATAGAATTTAAGATTTCATTTTTACTTATTTCATTCATTTATTCACTTAACCATTTAGCAAATATTTATTGGATGCTTCCTATATGTCAGAGTTCTATATACTGTGAATTTAAAATCAACAAGATAGATGTCCTTCATCACATCGAGCTTACAGTCTTAGGTTCAGGAAAGAGGACAAACTATAAATAATAACAAAAAAAGTCATAATATAAAGTGCTACGTTAGAGTATTAAATAATGATGAAATAGTGACTGGGTGGCTACTTTAGAAAAGATGAACAGGGAAGGGTTCTCTAAGATAACATGAAGGGCAAGAAGCTGGCCACACAACCATTATTTCAGGACCCAAGAAACAGCTATAGCTAAGTTTGATGGTGGCAAAAACTTGGTAAGTTTTAAGTACAATAAAAATGTCAGAAGCAAGAAAAATAGTATGAAATGAGGCCAGAGAAACAGGCATTAACCTTGTTATATAAGGTTTTGTATTCTAGGATAAGGAGCTTGGATTTTTAAAAGTTTTTGATAAAATACATATGACGTAAGATTTACCATTTTAACATATATCATAGGTCATAGTAAATAAATTCACGATGTTGTGTTACCATTGCCACTATCTATTTCTTATACTTTTTCATAACTTCAAATGAAAATTCCACACCTATTTGCAGTTATTTTCCATTCTCCTTCACCCTAGTTCCTGGCAAATACTAATCTGCCTTCTATCTCTATGGATTTGTTAATTCTGGATGTTTCATATAAATAAAATGATGCAACATGTATCTGGGTTTCTTTTATTCAGCATGTTTTCAAGATTTATCCATGCTGTAGCATGTATCAGTACTTTCTTTTCATGGCTGTATAATACTCCTTGTATGAATATTCCACATTGTGGTTATTCATTCAACTATTGACGGACATTTGAGTTGTTTCTACTTAGTGGCTACTATGAATAGACCTGCTGTGAACATCTGTGCACAATTTTTGTTTGAACATCTTTTATCGATTATTTTAGGTACATACCTAGGAGTGGAATTCTTGAGTTATATGGTAATTCTATGTTTAACTTATTGAAGAACTACAAAACTATTTTGCACAGCAGCTATACCAATTTAGTTTCTTACATGCAATGTATGAGGGCTCCAATTTCTCTACCCATTTGCTAACATTTGTTATTTTGGGGTTTTTTTTTTTTTTTGATGGATTCTTTTGGGGGGGTTGTTTATATTATGGCCATTCTAGTGGGTGTGAAGTGATATTTCATTGTGGTTTTGATTTACATTTCCCAAGGAGCTTTGGTTTAATTCGGGATCTTTTGGGAAGCCATTAGAAGGTTTAAGTAGGGGAGCAATATGACCTGATCAATGTTTTAAATCATAAACTTAAATCCATTCTGTGGAAAATGAACTGTGGAGAGAATCAAAAATTTAAGCTGGGAGACCAGTTTGGGAGTCACAGCAATAGTCCAGGTGAAAGATGATAATGGCTTATGCTCAGGTGGTAACAAAAAAGAGGCCGAAAAATCAACTGGTTTCAGAAAATGTTCTAAAAATAAAGTTGGTAAGATTTGCTAATAGAATGAATGAAAAAAGAGAGGGAAAGAGATAAAATAATAACAGATTTCTGGTTTGAGCTATTGTATGATACTGAGAAGAGCAAGAGGAAAAAAATGAGTTCTGTTTTTGCCCAGCTTAAGAAGACTCTTAAAAATATTTAAGTGCAGATAACAAGTAAGTCATTAAATATTTGAGCCTGGGTTCGTGGAGCCAGTAGTTAGGTTATTACTGGAGATATGGGTTTGAAAGTCTGACATGTAGTATTTAAAGCTACAGGAAATTTACTAAAAATGAGCTTGCAGACAGAAAAGAGAAGGGGACCCTACAATTGACATGAGATGCATTTAGGTCATTTTGCTGTTCTCTACCCTGTTCTTTTAGTACACATTTCACATCCTGGTTTATAATTCTGTTTTCCTCTTCAGAATCTATTTCCTATACTTTAAATTTGTTCTGGTTCTCCACTTCCACTCACCACAGATGTATGCTAGAATACTATCTTATGCTATAGCTGCTAATTTAAGAACCTGGATTTTAGAGCTGGACAGACTTGTGTTTAATTCCCTTCTCTGGATCCTCTGACTTTGGGTATTTTACTTAATTTTCTCACACCTCAGTTTTCTCAAGTGTAAAAAGGTAATAATATGTATCTGACAGATTTCTTGTAAAGAAATGAATAAGATCATACATGAAGTCCCTGGCATAGTCCTGGCACAAAATAAATGCTTAATAAAAACAATAATATTGTTATTATTAATATTCTTTTGCTATTAACCACTGCCATATGCTGGTCCAATTATTTTTTACCACTATGGAATATAGGAGTAGGCCAGTGTTAAATGGTCCAAAGACCAAGGATAAAATATTAGCTAATGGCACTTGTTGAGTTAGTTAAGATGGAACATAGCATAGGCTGACAAGGAAGAGCCACAGTGAGCCACAGTGAACCAGTTGAGAAGTTTGGACATCTAGAATTCAACAACAAACTTTACTGTATGAACCAAGGATTCAGAATAATAAAGTGAAATATCTGTAATTGTGATATCATTTCTTAGTATTTAACTCACCTAAGTTCAGCTGTGAGATCCTTTATAGTCGTGTATTTTTCCTCTAATGATAACTGAGCCTTCTGTAGTACGTCTCTCAATTCTTGCAGTTGTCTTAAAGTACTTTTTAATTCTCCATGAGCATTTTGTAGTTCAGTCTCTACTACCTCTTGTTTCTGCAAGGCTTCTGTTAGTTCAGTTTCTGTGTGGTGCTGTAACTTTTCTAACTCCTTCACTGTTGAGAGAAGAAAATAATTTTAGAACTACCTAGAATCTGTTTATTATTAAAAACTTTGTAAATAATTAAAATTAAGAATATTCAATTTTATTCATCTACCAGAGGCAAAATACTGACCACTCATTATTTCTTCAAACTCCACCATCCCAAATTCTTACTTTAGTCCACTTCTTTAAATACAAATATGCAGGCAGCAAAACTCAGCTAACCTGTTGCTTACCAGTATTTGTTTTCTTATCTAATTCTGTCCTTGTCTGTTCTAAGATCATGTCCAACTGAGAAAGATGCATTGCTTTATTTTCACCATCTCGTTTTAGGTGCATTACTTCTTTTTCCATTTTAGACAGCTCTTCTTTGTACTGATCCATTTCAAGTTTTACTTGCCTAATTAAAAACAAAAAATAATAAATAAATAATTTGGAAACTTAAAAACCAACTGACTTGTCTCTTACTAAACAAAGATTTTGAATTAGATGAGGACAAATATCAGCAAAATGTCTAGTCAGAATGAGGTTATACATAATATTGACATTATGTTGAAATATTGAAGATATTATAAATGACAAGATCTAGGGTAAATTATGTGAGTAAGTGGTTGAGGTATGACAGAGATCAGAATCATTAGTGAAGAATTTTTAAAAATGAGAGGATCGGTTAGATAGACATATATTGAAATCTCCAAGAATAATGACAGGAGTGGTGTTAGAGAGCAGGTGGCCTATAGGTGTCAGCAACAGTGAGGAATGATCTGATCAGATGACACAAGGTTCATGATACTGTTCTACATCTTAACACTGGTATAAGAACTGTGGGGAAAAGTTTTTACTTTAGAGGGCTGCAGGGAAAAAAGCAATGTCTTCAGGTGAGAGTCATATCTCTACTACAGCAGGAGAAAAGAAGTAGAGAATATAGGGGATGTCTCTCAAGATGAACTGTGAATTCCAGAGGACACAGCAGAGATCTTTCAGAAGGCGCGATGAAGTGGGAAAAGGGAAAAAAATAGTAGAGAGGTCAGTATGAGAGATAAGGGTTAACCTGGAAATCGTAGTGACTTGTGGTGTTTCGCATAACAAGGATCAAGTTATAATGTGATTAAAAACCTTTGAGAAATTAAGGTATACACTAGTGGTGAGGCTGTGTTAATGGACAGACATCTGTCAGTGAAAAAAAGGTCTGAAGAACTATGGTCTTAGTCTTAAACATAGGACACCTTCTTGATCCTGTTGAGTGTCAAAGACATGTAGGGAAGCAAGTTGCTGTTCAAAGTACAAAGGCCTTACTTTTAACCCTGTCAGTTGGGGACAGCCTGAGGACTTGTGGTTTTAGTTCAAGTGCGTAAGTTAACTCTTCTATTGGTTGAATGGTGAGCTAATTATAAGTGTATTATTAATTATGTCAATTCTTATTGACAAAGTAGAAGTATGGAAGCTGGGTATAGTTTTCAGCTCATGGGTCCCTTTCTTGACTAATTAACTATTGAGGCCTAGGCCTAGCCCAGCCAAATTAAATCAGAATCTTTAGAGGTGGGACCCAGGTATTAGTACTTTTTAAAGCTAATGTTCAGTCAAGGTCAGCCAAGGTTAAGAACCACTGCTTTATTCTATTAAGTTACTCCCTCCCATAAATAGACCACACTCCTCTGTGAGTACATCTTTACCTGTAACTTTTAATATTACTCACAATTTAATTTACCACAACAGTTGCTGAGTGCCTATGAAGTATAAGGAATTATGCTAATTGTTGTGGGAGGATCCTTAAAATAAACTAGATATTATTTTGGTCTTCAGGAACTTACAGTAGGAGGGTATGAGGGAGATATAAACAAACATTACAGGAATACAGACTGTAGAGAAATTAATTCCTCAAGCAAAAGCTTCACTGAACATTATTGGATATTGAAACTCAGATACTACTGATGCTGAAACAGAAAGATAAATAAAAACTATTTACCTGGAAGTACCAGTAAGCTCAATAACTTTCTGCCTTTTTAAATCTGCTTCTTGTGTGGCTGCTTCACATTTCTCCTCCATTTTTCTCAACTTTTCAGCTGAATTTTCCCTTTGTTTTTGAAGCTCTTGTTCCAGTTTTGATACCTTGTAAAGTTTTCAGTAAGTATTTTAAATTCAGTAACAGCTCAACATTCTTCAGAAGAAAAATATTTATATAAATTTGCAGCCTAGCCTATCATTCAGTTTCAAGATGTATTACAAAAATCAAAGTATAGACCAGGAAGTACAGCAAGTCTTTGAATGATGTCATTTGATTCAACGTTGTTTCATTAATAACATTGATGAGGTACACAGGAACTTAACTTTTGTTTATATCAATTAGCCTACGGTAAAATTGGTTTTTTTATACATGATTCCACTATAAGTCACAAAACTTACTGATGACATTAAATAAGGACTCACTGTAATGTTTTGAAGTACAAAAGCAAAACTATTTGCATTTTTTAATAATACAGCTATTTCATTCATATACCTATTTATACAAGTGGTCACATCATAACACTAAAATAGAACTTGTAAGAATTGAACAAAATAATGGTAAATGTTCCTTTTCATTATCCCCATTTGAAATGTTCTTTCTTCTATTGTCAAACTATGTTCCTTTCCTTCTTCATAAATTGGCTCATTTAGTGGATTCCTAGATTTCCATCTGCCCTCAAACATTACAACTTGCATTTGCTCCCAACATAACTTGCTCCCATTCATTCTTCCTTCTACTCTGCTATAGTGCAAGAGGCTTTTTCCTCCTATACAAATCAAATTGCTTCATAGGTGTTTTGGATTCAATTCCCATCTACTTTCTCTGGAACCTCATACTATTAACTATCTCTACTCTCTGCTTTATGTTCAATCTCGCTTTCTTCTGGTGGCTTTAAATTAGCATTTAAACATATTCTGTTCAAGACCTTTCCATCATAAAAAATTTTCCTTCATTCCTCTACCTCCTTTCAACTACTACCTTTTCTTTCTTCCTCTTCATAGCCCAGCTTTTCAGAATTTTCTATGCTTGTTGTACCATTTTCTCACTTCTCATTCATTCCTCAACCCGTAGCAATCTGGCCATTTTACAGAAACGTCACCATGTCATCAATGACCTCCATGTTGCTAATTTCAATGGATATTTTTCACCCTCAATTTACTTGATATTCATTGTATCAGCTCATGATACTATCATTCCTTACTCCATGAAATACTTACTTTGGCTTCCATGTACCACATCCCTCAGAGATCTGTCCAAGTCAATCCTCTCACCTCTCATTCTATATTCTCTCTCTAGTTAATCTCAGCCATTCTGTGTTTTCAATAAACATTTACATGATTATGAACTCAAAGTTAATCTCTAGCTAATGACTTTAATATCATCCTTGCTCTTCTAAAACCTCTCATTGAAGAACTAAATACAGATTATAAATCATTGATATCCACACTTCTGATTCAATTCCAGGAGTAAAATTAAAATAGTACCCAGGTAAAAAGGGAAGGGAACTATGAAAAATCTACTTACTCTGTGCTTAATTCAAAAGCACACTCATAAGCAGAAAGAATTCTAAGATAAAAATATGAAAGAATCCATCATAGAACCTATGCATGGTAGAACTAATGAAAACTAGAAAATTATTTGCTAAAAAAATTTACTCCAAATACTGAAAAAATTTTTAGATATAAATTCCTTTAAACCCTCAAAGAAGTTAAAAAGAACACGAAAATCTCTTAAAATAAAGACCATGAAAAAATAAAGTCACCAAATAAAAAATACAAATGAACTGGGAGATTTAAGTGGGGTAGAAAGAAACAGAATAAAACTGTAAGACCCTTATAGAGAAGAAAACAACTACAGAAGGAACAAGAATTATAATCATTCCTGCAGAACCCAGAGTCAATGACAAGAGATTTAAGAAGTGGGAGTATTCACACAGATGAGATGAAGGAATGCTCTGAGATAAAGCTGTACAGCATGCATCTCAAGCAATATATCTGGACTTTAACAAAAGGGATGGAGAGTTTTAGGAGTGATGTCTCTAAAAAAGAAAATACATAATACCTGCCTGATAAGTTTAAATGCGATGAGAATTCTTTAGTTCCATTAGAGAGGCTGAGGATGAATTCAGAGAACATAGATAAAAAGTCATACAAATGACATAAAAGTGAGGTGAAGTCAGAGTATAGGAAACCATCATTTCCTCATTTAGAAGTTTCTATAAAGTTTGAAAAGAGAAAATCGAAATATGTGAAATATCTGTCCGAAGAATTCAATGAATTTGGTAATAAATGAAAGAAAAGACTAGATTCTAGTATAAATTTTCCTAGGCTCTTTCTTTGGAATAATTACATTTTTAGAAATAAGTAGTATCCTTTAGGATTTTTCTTTTAGTGCATTGCTTTGGCATTTCTTTAGGGATTGTCACACACGTCCTGATACAAAAAGAAGAAAATGAAATGTATAATGATTTAGATAGGTATTATATTCAAGTCCAAGAAGGAGAGACTAAATAAAGAAGTCTAAATTATAACTAAGTTGTATGAAACGACAAGAATGTGCCCAAGTTATTACATGATCACATTACACAGGAATAGAACTTTATTCATTTTATGATATCAATGTAGAATTTTTTTTAAAGCCTACAGCCCCTGGTATTCCTAGGTGGTCTCCCATCCAAATACTAACCAGGCCTGACCCTGCTTAGCTTCCGAGATCAGATGAGATCGGCATGTTCAGGATGGCAGGGCCATAGACTTAGGATATTTCTTTTAATATGAAATCTTTGATGTTAAACAGCAATTGATATAACTAAAAATGCATTATCAATTGTAAAAATTTCTATTTCATACATGTAAAATCATTTTGACCAATAATATATACCTGTTTTTCAAGTTTAGTTTGAATGTCTTCCAGCTCTCCATTTCTAATTGTCTCTTGTTGTAACATTTGCTGCTGCTGCTGAAGAGTATGCTGTAGAATAACATTTTGTTCAGTGGTCTCTTGAAAACTGTGATTTTTTATCTTGAGCTCTTTCTGTAAAGAATATACCTAACAAAAAAAAAAAAATATATATATATGTAGTGTATATATGTTTATCATTACAGTGACATGTTTCAAATAAAAAGCAATAAAATATCAAAGCTACTTGCCTTATTAGATAATTATCCCCACTTGTCATGTGGGACAATTGTATTTATGGCTATAGTTTATTTTGTAGAAGGTCCATTTTTTCTGATGAGATGTGTTAGAAGGGCCTGTTTATAAGCCCTTGTGTCTGGGAATGTGAATTTTGAAATGTCCTCTAAGAGATGAGATTGTGTGGTCTGGCTAGGTCATTGAATCATCCTTTCTTTTTGGGAGTATGGAATTTTGATACTTGTGACTGTTCCTATATGACCAGCCCCCAGTAAAAAATCCTAATCTTTGAGTCATAAGCAGGCTTCCCTGGGCAGAAATATTGAAGACATGTTACCACATTTCACTGCTACAGAAAGGATCACATTCTATGTGAACCCTTCCAGAAGGAGGAAGAGAACATGGGAAGCCATAATTTTTCCACATTCCATCTGATGTATCTCTTCCTCTTATAGGTAATAAATTATAGCCATGAAAGCACGGCCTAAGTGTTAAGTGCTATTTATTACATTATTGTTGCTATTATTCCAATTATTTTAAAATGATATCCTAGCAATATATTCAATATTCATGCTCTAAAAACCACATAAAGGAATGACAATACCAACTGAGAAATTTTACTTATGTGCTCCAAGTGGAATATTACTCAGACAAAAGAAGAGATGAAATACCGCCATTTTCAACAACATGGATGGACCTTGAAATAATCATACTAAGTGAAATAAGCCAGACAGAAAAAGTTGAACATCACATAATATCACTTATACATGGGATAAAAACCTAAAAGCAACAAATGAACAGGACAAACAGAGACTCATGGACATGGACAATGGACTAGTGGTTACCAGAGGGTAAGGAGGAGAGGGAATGGGAAAGAGTAAGTAGATGGGGGGAAAGATTTAAATCATTTCTTCAATTAAATAAATAAATAGATAGATAAATAAACAAATAAATATCTTTAAAGTTATCTAGGAATACCTTTTAAAAAGGGAAAAAAAATGCTCTTTTTCCTAGTAATCCAAATCTTAAAAATCTGCCAAAAGAGATTATTTTTAAAATTGTATAAACAATGCAGATAATTTAATGTAAATTTTATTACATTTTTCACCTGCTCTCAATCTGATTTAAAATGATGCAACCATTTAAAACCACAATGCAAAAGACAGTAGCAAATATAAAATTTTACAAAATGAAATAAAAGGGAAAAAAGCCAGAATTACATTTCATGAATGTAATTATGAAAAACATGCAGGCAAATAAAAAAGTGAAAACTTAAGTATTAGAGAGTAAGTAGATTGTAAGTAAGGTAGAAATGCAAGCCCTTTTATTTTGCTGAATTATTAGCTCAACTGTTATTTTTACATTATATTTGCTACTAAGTTATCATATCAGAGAATAAGGTTTTCCTAAAGGATTCATTATGTGATAATTAAAGTCAAGAAAGTAGAATTTACATTATAAAACTTACTTTACAATCAACTTTATCTAGCATTAATGTATAGCCAAAGAAAAAATCTCTCATAATTACTTAAAACATAAAAATATATTATGTATTTTATTTTATACATTGTATTACTATAAACATAAGCTAGAAAATACAAATATAACTCAGTAAAGTTACCGATGTGAAGGCAACTTCTCAAAATTTAAGTACATCAAATTTAAACAAATGCTTTATGCAGAAAATGTTTAGCCACATTCAATCTATCTTATGTTTATTTTCTTCTATCATGTTGACAATGTAATTTTGCATGAACACAGACTTTTATCACTTTTTAAAGCATGTTAATGTAGAATTTAAATATTCTCAAAATAACTCAGGACCCCAAAGTCACTATTATTTTAATCATAAATATATTTAACAACTGGAAAAGCATATTTTCCTGAGGCAAAACCTCTGAGAAATATTTATTAGCTTTTGGTGATGGATAATTAACATGTAGTTCTGGGGCTACTTACTTATTCAGCTAGTATCCACTGATTTAAAAGATTAAAACATTTTTATGACATCCCCTATTATTAACAGAATAGATGCACTATGGATCCAATCAAATTTTCTAGAACTTGCTATATGTGATGAAAATCTTACAACTCTGCTGTTAATTATATTAACTAACACTAGAAAGAATTTTCTCTGTAAGACATTATAATTTGCTCTAAAGACAAATAATCCAAAAGTAAAAAAATATACAGATCGGTACCTAAAAAAAGGTAAATAGTACTTGAATTTGTCTCCATTATTTCCTATCAATATAAATGAAGAAAGAAAGATGACCCTTCAAGTAAGCCAATGCACATACAGTTGAGCTAATAATTCAGTAGAAATAAAATCTTTCTAATTTACTATTCTCTAGTATGGTTGTACATACCTGACTATCACTTCTGATTTTTTTTTTTATTTTTTTTTTTAATTAAGTTCACTTCTGATTTTTAATTAAGTTTGAGCCTGATTTATATTTTCAGCTATTGTGGAAAAAATTTTAAGTTCATTTTGGGTAAATGTCTGTTATCACATCCTAGCTTCTTGATGCTGTTTCTAAAAATGCAAAGTCTAAAGCTCAAAAACTGTCTTATTATAAGCACTGTCTGTCTCCAGATTCCACTTATGCTAAGTCTATTCACACTGGAGAATAAGTGTCTAAATAATATTTTTTAAAAAATTATGGTTAAAAAGAAAAGGACATTCCTATTTTAAAAAGTCAAATATTCACGGTTTAGGTGACTTAATTTCCATATGTTGGCCTAGAGAAATATATATATATACTGTTATATATATATAACAGTATATATATATATTTGTCAAAGATGCTATAAAAACATGAAGGAAAATAGAAATAAAAAGACAAGACCATATCAAATATAAAGATTTCTTTTTTTTTTAACCTCTAAAATTATTTAATTACATGAGGCATCTAAATCTGGAGTGCTGGTCAACTACATATTTGCTCTTAGACTTACCCTGCATTCCCCTTGCTCTGCTCTGTGTATTGCAGGAAATTGCCCTCTTGATAACACATAGATTTGGCAAATGGGAGGGGCCAGTAGTAGCAGTTTTCCTCTCCTGCCACTCAGTTTCTACTAGACAGACTCTTGCTCTGTGGCCTTATCTCCAAAATAGGCAGCGCTGCTACTAGATGATAGTCACATCAGCTTTTCCTGATGTTTCTCTATCCCTAAGGATAGTAGGGCATTCCTGCTTATTATAATCTCCGAGTCACCTCAGCATGCTCTGTTTGGCTTTTCCACTCTTCCATCACCTGTGTATTTAATTCTCTGTAAAAAAAATCCCTCCATTTTAATGATACAGAAGGGCTTCTGTTTTTCTGGTTGGACCTTTCTGATACATTCAAGGCAACTACTGTTGGGAACTATTTCTAAACGTGAATTTAAGGTTTAAATACATATATTAAAAATTCTAACAAAGAAATAAAGGAATTCTTCACTAAGATTATCCCTTTCAGGAAATATTTAGTGAGTACATATTATGCTGAAAGCAAAGTAGTAGACAATGAGGATACAAAGATGAATAAGATAACTCAAAAAGTCTTTCAATTAGTATCTAAGAAACTAATCTCAATAAATAAAGTTGAATTTCTAATTCTCAGTCCTTCAGACAACCAGATGGAACAAAATCAAAATGGAAAAAATTTGAAGACTTTTATACCTCTAAATCTAAAACAATGTTCTCAGTATTAATCAACTATATTAGAATTAGTCTGTGATATTAATAATAATTTAACTTTCTGATTTCCCTAAACATATAAAAAAATCAGAATTTTAAGGTGTCACATTTTGTGTTGAACTAAAATGTTTATTTTTAAAAGAATATAGAATTGGAATTTACATTTTAATGGAAAATTTTTTATATCAGTTACATGAAGATGTGCTTTTAAAGTATCTTGAAAATAAATAATACCTCAAAAAGAAATCACTTGAAAAATATGCTATAAAGGAAATGTTAATTTACCTCTTCAGATTTCTTCTTTAGCTGTTTTTCAAACTTTTCCTTATTTCCTTCTAACTGATTCAAATGCAAGGCAAGTTCTTCCTTACAGATTTCCAATGCTGAATCCAATTGTCTGACCTAAGCAGGAAAAAAGTGAAAAAAGAAAAATCAACTAATATTAACAAGTGCTTATTATAAGCTTGATATTTTATATTTATGTCCTAATGTTACCTATTGCTTCAAACAGTATATATACAGTCCAACTTAGGATATTAAATGCTATAACAGAAGAGATTTATTTAGAAAACTAAGTTTTCATCACAGACTAGAAAACTAGAGATTGGAGTCCTGAAGAATAGGACATCAACAGGTGAAGAAGGGCATTCCAGGAAGAAGGAGCATGTTAAGAGTCAAGGCAGTATAAAAGGGAATGGTGAGAAGCTGGCAGGAGCTTAGGATATCAAGAGTATGAATTTGTAGGAAATGGGTATTTGGGAGATAAGACTGGAAGAACAGACAGGCCAATTGTCAAGAAATTGTAAGCCAAACATCCTATAATATTTGCCTAAAAAGGTACTCAGTATTTAAGCTTACTCCTTATGTTCCCTTGATCAAGAAAAATAGTAAAGTAAGTACAAACTGATGTATTGTGCTCTGATGCTATGGTATGAATATTATGTGCTTCCTGATGTGAAGCAGTAGGAGGAACACAGTATAATCCACATGGTGTTTTATGTAGACTTTTCAAAAGATTTAGTGTAATAAAGAATAGCGAGTTTAGGGGAATCTAAAGAACCAAATGAAACACATGAATTGTAACTGAATCCTAGAAAGAAGAAAGAAAAGGCACAAGCTAAATTAGTGTTTCTTAAGGTTTTAATGGGCATACACATTACCTGGACACTCCACTGAAATAAAAGATTCTGATTCAGTAACAAGGCCAGGACTAGGGTGATGCAAGGAAGATGCCTAGGGTTCCAATTTTAAAGAGGCACTCACTCTCAAGGTCGTACAAGTTCTGACCCTTCACTCGTATGTCCCTGAAAGTAAGAATGTCCTTAAATTTTGCCTCATTTCCTTCACCTTAAGTCTCACTTTTGTTTAGTAGGCCTGGGACACAGCAAATATTCTGTGAGTCAAACAAGTTCATAGGTGATGCTGATGCTGCTAGACCACAGACAAGGCTATAACAGGCTATAAAAAACATTTTTATAAAAAGGTTATAAAAAACAAGGCTATAAAAAACATTTTTAAATAATTGGGAAAATTTCAGTATGGACTGTGTATTGAATGATGTTACTGAATTAATGTTGACTTTCTCTGGTGTGTAGAGGTGTTGTGGTCAGTAGTTTCTGTTCAAAGGAGATGCAAGTTTAAGAAGTAAAGGTATAAAGTGTTATGGCATCTGCAATCTTCTCATAGGTGGTCTGATAAAAAAGCAGTGTTTGAGTGGGGGTGGGACTGGGTGGTTACACAGGCAAGTGTGCATGTGCATGTGTGTGCACAGAGAGATGAAGTGAGTATAGCTAACAGACAGTGAATCTAGGTGAGGGGTAAATATATATTCTCTACAATTCAATCTTCTGTAGGTTAAAAATTTTCAAGATAAAATTTAATTAAAAAATAAACCAATTAATACTACTAATAAAAACCAAATATCTACTACTCTGTTAAATTTCTTATTTGAACAAAGAGTTTGAGAATCTGGCTCTCATACAATAAACATCATTTACTGTATACAAACCATTTACAAAAATACATGTATATGTATATACTGCTCTGCCAAACCAAAACCAACTCAGGGACATAGTCTGGGGGCAACCAGGTGGGGGTTCTAGGCTACCTTTCAAAAGCAGCTATGCTCTTCCTTTTTGTTTATTTTTTTTCCATTTATGACTTTCTTCAGAGAAAAAAAAAATCTGGAGTAGAAAATAAAAATAAAAAAAATAAATAAAGTCTCTAAATCTAATAAGCCCCTTCTTGATTTTTGATAACAGGAGGTTAACATAATTGCTTTAATTTACTGGTTTCTTGTTACCTGTTTAGAATTTTCCTATCAATTTTCTAGCTCTCATTAAACTAGAAGCTATATCATACTTTTATAAGTAATATAACTTTAAACTAATCCTAACAACTCTCCTGCAGATAGAAAATTCATAATAATTTTTATGCAAAGAACAACTTAAAGCATGCAGAGGGACATGGCCAAAAGTCAGGAAAGAAAGGTGGTAATGACATAATCAAGAAAAGAGAACAAGATTACAAACTTCTATTTTGTTGCTACAAATATTCTATATGTTAAGAATAATTTAGTATAGTTTGAGTCATAGGAGCTTTGCTTTTGTATTTCTTCCTCATTTTTCTTTCTCCCCAATAACAACAAAATCTATTAAAAGCACCTAGGGAATACAATCCAACACCATAATTCGTTTTTTTGCTGATTTCCTTCCTGTCTCATATCTGGTTATTAACATATGGAAACAATTTACCAGGTGATTGGTTAGATGTGTTAGGTAGTTTAAGGAAAAAAGGGAGTTAAGTGGCAATATAAAAATTATCTCATGCCTACAACCTTTGCACAGTGATGATTTTTTAATATTAATGATCTTACAGGTTATTTTTAAATGAGGAATAAACTGACATGGCATGAAATGTTAAAAGTTTTGGAGAATACTATAAGAAAGTTATGGATAAACATATTGTGTTTACCTGGGTATACAGGGTCACAAAATGGATTAAAAACAGAGTACTAGGCAAAAAATACTAAATAGTGTCAAAATTTTTTTAATCCTTTATATTCAAGCCATAAATAACAGAATAAAGACAGCAATATGTCTGGACCTATTTTTAACACTAAAACTGCAAAGGAAAAAGTACTGAATACATAGTAATTACTTATTAAACTTTGAGTAACTTAATATATGCTAACCATTTTATGTACCTCATTTATTTAATTCTCACAGTGACCCTCTATGATACTATACTGTTATATATATTTTACAGATGAAGAAATTAAAGTTCAGAGAGCTTAAATAACCTAGCCAAAGTTACAGTCAGCTCATAAACACTTTGAAGCCACAACTGAAACCTAAGTCAATTTAGCTCCAAAGCCCATGCTTTTCATCATGAAGATATACTAGCTACAAATCTGTATTTTATCCAAAAATTCTGAATTTAACCCCTAATTAATCTTATAGCAGAACTGGTAAAAAGAAGCAAAACTGGACTGCTTACAGTTTCATCTCCCTTCATTTTCTCTGTTAATTCTTTACTAGTATGATTACCAAGTAGCTAATGTAAAAAAGTTTTTTTATGTTAAGAAACAAATCTTTCTTTAGCAAAAAAAAAAAAAAGTTTAGATAATCTACAAACTAGATTATAAACTATCAAATAATTAAGATCATAACTCACATTAAAGAAAATATACTTCCAGAAATAAATTCATTGACCTGGTAAAATCTTTACCTCTTAATGGATTTTTATGTAATTTTTACAATTTATAGAGAAATGTAATAAAGCCATAGAAATGTCTCCACTAAGAAAAAATAATTTTTTTAAGTATTAGCATACTAGCCTTGATTGTTTCTTCAGACACCTGGATCTGTAATGCTTTCAAAGCTTCATCTTTCTTCATATTTTCCTTTTCCATTTCCTGAAAACATACAGATTGGTAAGCAAAAATATAAGTTCGAGTATAAATATTTTAGTGTTACTAATGGGATATTAAACAATTTCATTAAAGATAAAGATGTTACAAAAATCTAATCTTAAAATATTAGTCAGCTTTTAAACAGCACTTTATTAAAAATGATTTTACCCCCTTGGTTTCTGTCAAGAGTCTGTCTAGTGATTCAAGATGATGCTGTTTGCATATTATGTCTTGCTGCAAGATGGACATAGTCTTCTCTTGCTCTTGAAATTGCTGGTCTTTCTTCTCTAGCTGAGATTCAAGCTAAACATAAAAAAAGACTATATAAAATTTAAAATTTTTTTAAACATTTTAAATATACAGAAATATAATGCTCACATGTTAAATTACCAGATATTACACAGATTTTTGCATTTTGCCAAATTTCCTTCAATTTCCCTCCTTGTAGAGAATAAATGAGATCACATGCCCATGTCTTATCCCCTTCCTCCCTCACCAGTACCATGCTGAAATTGTCCAGTATCATTCTCTAGTGTGCTTCATTCTAATATATGTTTTTTGTGCTTTTACTATATATGTAGAAACATAAACAATATGTAACATGGATTTGTTTTAAAAATTTGATATCAACATTTCTGCAAGCTTTTTTTACACTCAATATTGAATTAGACAATTATTCATGTAAATTTTCCATGTATCCATATATAAACCTAGTTTGTTTATTTTTAAGACATTAGAGTATTCCATTGTAACAACAAACTACAGCTTGTCTATTCTTCTACTCAGGAACAGTTAGATATTCTATTTTTTCACTATTACGACAATGTCACAATAACATCTTTGCACATGTCTCTTTATGTACATATATTAAAATTTCTCCAGAACAGACCAATTAGAAGTGGACTTACTGGTTGTAGAATATTTATATTTCCAACTTCATTAAGTATTTCTCTTCAAAGTGCATTATAATTTATACTTTCATAGAAATGTGTAAGATTCTCACTTCTCACAACTTCACCAACAATTGGTGTTATCAAACTCTCAGAAAACTCTTGTGAAGATAAAATACGAAGTTACTGATATGTGTATATGTATATATGTGCATATTACATACACACATGTACAAAAAAGTATATGTGATATAAATGACACAAATACATATGATAAAAATGTGGCAGTAACAAGGTTAACTAGAAAATATTAAAATCGAGGAACTCTGAAATGAAAACTCAAATGAAATCAAATGAAAATAATCAAATAACACATTAGAAATTAAAGAAATGGAAAGAAAAAAGATTGTTGTGAACAGAGCCCTAGGGACCTGTTGTACATCATCAAGCAGACCAACATGTACATCACTGGAATCCCAGAAGGAGAGGAGAGAAAAAAAGGGACAGAGAGAATATCTGAAATGATTGCAACTGTCCCAAATTTCACAAAAGATATGAATACAAACATCCAAGAATCTCAGTGAAATCCAAGTTGAGATGAACTCAGAGACTCATACCACAAGACACATTATAATCAAACTTTCAAAAGACAGAGAATCTTAAAATCAACAAGAGATAAGTGTATTATCATTTACAAAAGATCCTCAGTAAGATTACAAGCAGATTTCTCACCAGAAACTATAAAGACCATAAGACAGTGGGCTGAAATATTCAGAAGGAAAAAAACTGTCTACCAAGAATACTATATCCAGCAAAACTGTCAAAAGTGAGGGGGAAATTAATACAATCTCACATAAATAAAAGCTCAGGGAGTTTGTAACCACCAGAAATGCCCTGCCAGAAATCCTCAAGGGAGTTCTGCAAGGTGTAATGAAGGACACTAGCAATTATAAAAGCTATTATTATCCCAACAATAGTTTATAACTGCGCTTTTCATTTACTACATGATTTAATATACTAATACAGTAAAAAATAAGAAAAAACTGTTATTAGTGTAGAGTCTAGTATTACTTTAACTTTGGTTTGTAGCTCAAAATCTTATTTTCTACTTAATTTAAGAGATTAATGTATTTTAAAGAATCATTAATTTATATTTGGGGGCACATATACACAAAGATATAATTCTGTGACATGAATAACCCAAAAGGCTAAAAGTGGAGCTGTAAATAAACAGTTTTTATGTTACTGAAGTAAGCTGGTACAGACTCAAATTAGATTGTTATAACTTTAGGATAAATGTATTTTCCATAGTAATCACAAAGAAAACAGCTATAGAATATACACAAAAGGAGATGAGAAAGGAATTTAAAATTTTCACCATACACGCACGTGCACGCGCGCGCGCACACACACACACACACACAACTGATAGCAACAAATGGCATCATGACAGAAATAAGTCTCTCCCTATTAGTAATTACTTTAAATTACTTTAAACTTTCCAATCAAAAGATTGGCAGAATGGATAAAAATACATAACCCAAATATATTTTGTCTACAGAGACTCACTTAAGATCCAAAGACACAAAATGTGCTGAAAGTAAAAGAATGGAAAAGTTTTTCCATGCAAACAGTAACCAAAAGAAAGCAGGGTTGGCTATACAAATATCAGATAAAATAGACTTCAAATCAAGGAAGGTTACAAGAGGCAAAGAAGGATATTATATGCTATTAATAGATTCAATAGAGCAATAAGATATAACTATTATAAACATTTACTAGCCTAATGAGATACCATCAAAATATAAGGTAAAAGTTGATAGAATTGATGAGAGAAACAGATGCTCTACTACAATATTTGGAAACTTCAAAATCCCACTCACAATAATGAATAGAAAACTAGACAGAATATAAGTAAGGAACTAGATGACTTAATCAACATAACGTACTAGACTTATACACACATACAGAACACTCTAACAACATTCTTCTCAAGTACACGTGAGACATTTTCCAGGACAGACCATATGTTAGGCTACAAATTTAAGTATTAATAAATTAAAAAGACAGAATCAAATCAAACAAAGTTTCTTCTCTGACTACAGGATGAAACTAGAAATCAACAACAGAAGAAAAATTGGAAAATTCACAAAATTATAATGATTAACCAATACGTTTTAAACAACCAATGAATCAAAAAATTCACAAGAGAAATTAGAAAATACCTAGAGATAAAGACAAAAACATAACATCATATCTTATAGGACACAACCAAAGTGGTGACAAGGGGGAAATTTATAGCTACCAATGCTTACATTAAAAAACAAGACTGATATCAAATCATTAACCTAACTTTACAACTTAAAAGAACTGGAAAAAGAACAAATTAAACCCAAAGCTAGCGGAAAGAAATTAAATAAAGATTATAGCAAAGATCAGTAATATAAAGAATAGAAAACACAGCATACAGAATATAATATTAATGAAACCAACTGATAGTTATTTGAAAAAAATGAAAATTGACAAATATTTAGCAAGATGGACTTACAAACAAAAAAGAGCACTCAAATTACTAAAACCAGAAATGAAAATGAGGATATTACTAACAATTCTACAGAAACTTAAAAAAATCAGAGTACTATGAAAAATTGTTTGCCAACGAACTGGATAATCTAGATAAAATGGACAAATTCCTAAAAATACAAAACCTACAAAAACTAAATCATGAAGAAATAGATAATATGAATATACCTATAACTAAAGAGATTGAACCAGTAATCAAAAATCTCCCAACCTTATGGCTTCACTGGTGAATTCCATCAAACATTTAAAGAAGAATTAATACCAATCTTTCTCAAACTTTTCAAAAACATGGAGGGGAGAACAATTCTTAAGTAATACTGAGACCAGCATTAACCTGATACCAAACACAGTCAAAGACACTACAAGAAAACTATAGACCAACATCCCTTATGAATATTGATGCAAAAACTCCCCAACAAAATACTAATGATCCAAATTCAGGAGCATACTAAAAGGATAATACACCCTGACCAAGTGGAATTTATTCATGGAATGCAGAGATGGCTCAACCTACAAAAATTGATCAATGTAATATGCCACATCAACACAACGAAGGAAAAACAACACACGATCATCTCAATTGATTCAAGAAAACATTTGACAAAATTAAATACCCTTTTATCACAAAAATATTCAACAAACTAGGAATGGGAGAAAACTACCTTAACATAATAAAAGCCATATGTGAATAACACATAGCTAACATACTCAACAGTGAAAGAAAAGCTTCTCCTTTAAGATAAAAAAACAAGACAAAGATGTCATCTTTCACCACTTCTTTTCAACATGTATTGGAAGTTCTAGCCAGAGGAATTACTCAACAAAAAGAAATAAAAGGCATACAAATTGGAAAGTAAAATGATCTCTGTTTGGAGATATGAGTTTATATACAGAAAACCCTAAAGATTCAACACAAAAATATTAGAATAAGTGAACATAGAAAAGTAGCAGGATCCGATTCAACATAAAAAGATAGGCTATATTCCTACATGAAAAATGAATAATATGCAAAGGAAATTACAAAAACAATTTCAGTTACAATAGCACCAAAAAGAATAAAATACATAGGAATTAACCAAGTAGGTGAAAGACTTGTACAATGAAAATTACAAAAACACTGCTGAAAGAAATTATAGACATAAATAAATAGAAACATATCCCATGTTCATGATTGGAAGACTTAATGTTGTTAAAGTGTCAATATTACCTAAAGTGATCTACAGATGGTGCCATCCCTACCAAAATCCCAATGATATTTTTTGTATCAAAAAACTCATCCTAAAATTCATATGCAATCTCAAGAGACCCCAAATAGCCAAAACAACCTTGAAAAGGAACAAAACTGAAGAACTCCCCTTTCCTGATTTCAAATCATACTCCAAATCATACAGTAATCAAGAGTGTGGTGTTGGCATAAAGATAGAAATATAGAACAATGGAATAGAGAGCCAAGAAATAAATCCTTGCATATATGGTCAAATGATTTTTGACAAGGGTGCCAAGACCATTCAATGGGGGAAATAAAAGTCTTTTCAAGAAATAGTTCTGAGAATACTGGATAGCCACATGTAAAAAAAAATGAAGTTGGACCCTTACCTAGCAACATATAAAAAAATTAACTCAAAATAGATCACAGACCAAAATGTAAGAAAGCTATAAAACTATTGGAAACACAGAACAAACGCTTCACAACACTGGATTTGGAAATGATTTCTTAGGTATGATACCAAAGGCATAGGACAAAAGAAAAAAATAGACAAACTAGACTTCATGAAAATTTAAAAATTTTGTGCGTCTAAAAACACTTTCAACAGAGTGAAAAGGCAACCCAAAGAATAGGAGACCATACCTGCAAATCATATATCTGAAAAGGGATTAATATACAGAATACGTGCAGAACTAAAATGCAACAACAAAAACAACTCAATTAAAAAGTAGGCAAAAATCTTGAATAGACATTTTCCAAAGATACAAGTATTGCCAACAAGCACATGAAAATAATCTCAAGATCACTGATCATTAGGGAAATGCAAATCAAAACTATAATGAGATACCTCCTCACACTTATTAGATGGCTACTATCAAAGAAACAGAAAACAAGTGTTTGCAAGGATGTGGAGAAAATGGAACACTTGTGCTCTGATGGGAACGTGAAATGGTATAGCAGCTGTGGAAAACAGTACAGTGGTTCCTCAAAAAATTAAAAACAGAATTATCATACAATCAGCAATTATATACTCAAAAGAACTGAAAGCAGGGTCTCAGATTATTTGTACACCCTCATGATCATAGCAGCATTATTCACAATTGTTAAAATGTGGAAGCAAACCAAGGGTCCATCATTTGATGAACAAGTAAGCTAAATGTGATATATACATACAATGCAGTATTACACAGCCTAATAAAGGAAAAGAATTCTGCAACATGTTACAACATGAATGAACCTAGAGGACATTACGGTAAGTGATATAAACCGGTCACAAAAAAAGACAAATACTGTATGATTCTACTTTATCTGTGGTAAAGTAATTAAAATCATAGGAACAGAAAGTAGAATGGTGATTGCTAGGAGCTAGGGGAGGAGAGAATGGGGAATTATTGTTTCACTGGTATAGTTTCAGTTCTACAAGATTAAGTTATGAGGATGAATGGCGGTGATGGTTACATAATATGAATGTATTTAATACCACTGATCTGTACACTCAAAAATGATTAAGATGATAAATTTTGTTATATGTATTTTCCCAACATAAAGCAAAGAATATTAAATAACTTTAGGACTTTTTCTTAAAACATGAATATATTGAAATCAATGTCACGAGTAAACAAGATTATATAATGTAATAACTATAGACTTTTGTGTAAGTTGACTTATCAATTATCCGGGAGACTTTTTGATAGACCTATCATGCCAATTCTCAGCAGCAGTTCAATATTTGAGATGCTGAATATACTGTCTTCCAGAACTTCTGCTACTCTCAGATTAATCCCTAAAAAATTTATCAGGAATAAAACTCTTCATCTGAAAAATACTTTTTACCTTCTGAATCCACAGTTCTACTTTTGCTGGTGAGGGTGCAAAACTGAGGCTGAGCCACAGCTCCCAATCCCTGACCCAGAGAGCCCCTCCCCCCATACCCTCTGAGAAGGATCACTGAGGAGTCCCAGGGAAATCTGCACAAATGCTACTGAAACTGCTAGGAATCCAAGAGGCTTAGACACCATCTACTGGAAACGAAAAGAAGAGGGCCTTCTTTGCAGCAGGCTAAAGAGAGACCTTTATTTAATAAATCTTCTTTCTGGAAAAACAACAGAATACACTTCCATTAATGCCCAGAAGGAGAAATAATCCATTAAACACCATGAACAAACAAGGTAACTAAGCATCTCAGAAAGAAAGAGAAAAATCCTCAGAAAATAAGCTTACAGACAGAAATATGCAACTTAAATGACAGAGACTTCAGGATGGTACTTCTGAAAAAACTCAATGAGATCCAAAACAAATCATAGCAACAATTTCAGGAATTAAAAAAAAACAACTAGATGAGCAGAGCAAGGAGACTGAAACTCTCAAGAAGAAAAGAGTAGATATTTTGGAGATGAAGAACACACTGCAAGAGCTGAAAAACAAAATAGCAAGCCTGGGAAATAGAGTCAACCAAATGGAGGAAAGGATCAGTGATATCGAAGACAGAAATCTAGAAATAAATGAGAAGGAAGAAGAGAGAAACCGAAGAAATGAAAAATAATGAAAGAGAAATACGAGAACTAGCTGATACCATCAGGAGAGGAAACATAAGAATAATGGGCATTACCGAAGACGAGAAAAAGGAGCAGGAACTAGAAAGCATTTTCAGATAAATAGTTGACGAGAATTTCCCAAATCTAAGGAATGAGCTGGAGCTTGGAATTCAAGAAGTCAATAGAACACCCAATTATCTCAACCCCAAAAGGCCTTCACAAAGATACACTGTATTAAACTTATAAAAAATCAATGACAAAGATAGAATTCTCAAGGCAGCCAGGGAGAAGAAAATGGCAACGTATAAAGGAAAACCCATTAGATAATCATCGGATTTCTCAGCACAGACCTTATAAGCCGGAAAGAAATAGAACGAAATATTTAAACTATTAAATGAAAGGAACTACCAGCCCAGAATAATGTATCCAGCTAAGCGCTCTTATAGATATGAAGGAGAATTCAAGACCGTTCCAGACATACAAAAATTGAGGGAATTCTCCACTACGAGGTCTGCACTACAGGAAATACTGAAAGGAGTCAGCTCACTTAAAACAAAATGACAACAAGAATACATAATTAGGAGTAGAGTGACTATCAGGCAAATAGAAGCAGAGGAGTGCAACCTTTATTAAGAACAGGGCATTATAGCTTAAACAATAAGTGAATTGTTATAACAAGATAGTAATGAACGTTCATAGTATACATAGGGACAAATTGAGATAATGACTGAAAAGGAGAGGACTGAAAGATCCAAATTCACAAAGGGGAATGAAGATAAGGCACGTGCAGAAGAAAACAGCTGACTGTATATATTTAACTATCCTTTACATATTCGTAATGGTAACCACACACCAAAGATTCAGAACTGGAATATATAACATGAAACAAGAAGAATCAGAGGCAAAACCCACAAAAGCCAACCCAAATAAAGAAAACAAGGACAAGAAAGCAATGGAAACACCGAGCTACCAGAAAGAAATGATAAAATGGCTATAAGAAGACCTCATATTTCAATAATCACCCTAAATGTAAATGGATTGAACTCACCAATAAAAAAGCACAGAGTTGCAGAATGGATCAAAAAAACAAAACCCAACCATATGCTGCCTCCAGGAAACACATCTCAGCTCCAAAGACAAATATTGACTCAAAGAGAAAGGGTGGAAAATGATAGTTAAAGCAAATGGCATTCAGAGAAAAGCGGAAGTAACAGTACAAATATCAGACGAAATAGATTTCAAAATTAAAAAGGTAAAGAAAGATACTGAGGGATACTTCATAATGATAAAGGGAATCACGCACCAAGAAGAAATAACAGTTATTAATATCTATCCTCCCAATCGGGGAGCCCCGAAATATGTAAAGCAATTACTAACAGAACTAAAGGGAGAAACAGACCAAAATACCATCGTAGTAGGGGACCATAATACCCCACTGTCAGATACAGACAGATCATCCAAACAGAAAATCAATAAGGAAATAACATCCTTAAATGACACTTTAGTCCAACTGGACATAATTGACATTTACAGAGCCTTCCATTCCAAAACAGCTGTTTATACATTCTTCTCTAGTGCACATGGAACATTCTCAAGAATCGACCACATACTGGGACACAGTGATAGCCTCTACAAATATAAGAGGGTTGAAATCATACCAACTATATTCTCTGATCATAATACTTTGAAACTAGACATCAATTGCAAAAAGCAATCAAGAAGAACCACAAATACATGGAGATTAAACAACATACTACTGAAGAATAACTGGGTCAGAGAAGAAATAAAAACAGAGATCAAGAGATACATAGAAACAAATAATAATGATAGTACAACATATCAAAACTTTTGGGACATGGCAAAAGTGGTCATAAGAAGAAAGTTCATATCATTACAAGTCTACTAAAACAAGAACGAGCCCAAATAGACAACCCAATGCTTCATCTTAAAAACCAAGAAAAAGACGAACAAATGAAGCCGAAAGTCAGTAGAAGAAAAAAAAATAATCAAAATTAGAGCAGAAATAAATGAAATTGAAAACAAAAGAATAGAAAAAATAAATGGAACAAAGAGCTGGTTCTTTGAGAAGGTTAATAAAATTGACAAATTCACTAAAGAAGGTTAATAAAATGGACAAATTCACTAAAATAAACAAAATCAGGGATGAAAGGGAAAATTATGACTGATATCGCAGAAATACAAAGAATCATACAAGAATACTATGCAAAAGTATATAACACCGAATTTAATAACCTAGAAGAAATGGACAAGTACTTAGAAAAATACAACCTTCCTAGACTGAATTAAGCAGATCTGGAAAATCTAAATAGACCAATCAGCAGTATGGAAATTGAAACAATCATCAAAAACTTACCGAAAAGTAAACGTCCAGGACCAGATGGCTTCATCAGTGAATTCTACCAAACATTCAAAGAAGATTTAATAACTATTCTCCTCAAACTCTTCCAAAAAATCGATGAGGAGGCAATACTTCCCAACTCATTTAAGAGGCCAATATCACCCTGATACCAAATCCTGGTAAAGAACACAAAAAAAGAAAACTACAGACCAATATCTCTCATGAACAAATGCAAAAATCCTAAATAAGATACAGCAAAGTATTAAAAAGATTATACACTATGACCAAGTAGGCTTCATCCCAGTAGCTCAGGGATAGTTCAACATATGCAAATTGATAAACATGATACACCACATAAACAAATTAAAAAATAAGAATCATATGATCATATCAATAGATGCAGAAAAAGCCTTCGACAAGATACAGCATCCATTTAGGATCAAAACACTTCACAGAATTGGTACAGAAGGAAAGTACCTTAACATAATAAAGGCCATCTATGACAAACCCTCAGCCAACATTACACTTAACAATGAAAAATGAAAAATCTTCTCTCTAAGATCAGGAACAAGGCAAGGCTGTCCACTATAGCCACCGTTATTCAATATAACACTGGAGGTCCTAGCAAGTGCAATCAGATAAGAGAAAGATATAAAAGGCATCCAAATAGGGAACGAAGAAGTCAAACTGTCACTATTTGCAGATGACATAATTCTCTATATAGAAAACCCTAAAGACTCCACAAGAACACTACTAGAAACAATAAGCAAAGACAGTAAAGTCTCTGGATACAAAATCAATGTTCAAAAAACCATAGCGTTCCTATACTCTAACAAACAATGAAGTGTCAGAAAAAGAAGTTGAAAAAAAATTCCTTTTGCAATTGCAACAAAAAGGATAAATACCTAGGAATAAATCTAACAAAACATGTGAAGGACCTGTACACTGAAAACTATAAGACCCTATTAAAAGAAATCGAAGAAGATACAAAGAAATGGAAAGATATTCTGTGTTCTTGAGTTAGAAGAGTCAACATAGTTAAAATGACAATATTACCTAAAGCATTATACAGATTTAATGCAATCCCCATCAGAATCCCATTGGCATTTTTTAAAGAAACAACAAAAACTCATCGGATTTGTGGAAACACAAAAGACGTCAAATTGTCAAAGCCATCCTGAGAAAAAAGAATGAGGCTGGAGGCATTACTCTGCCTGACTTCAAATTATACTACAAAGCGACAGTAATCAAAACAGCATGGTATTGGCAGGAAAACAGACACATGGACCAGTGGAACAGAATGGAGAGTCCAGAAGTAAACTCATATTTATATGGGCAAAAAATTTTCAACAAAAAAGCCAAAAACATACAGTAGAGAAAGGAAAGCCTCTTCAATAAATGGTGCTAGGAAAATTGCAAAGCCACCTGTAAAAGAATGAAACTAGATTGTTGTCATCACCACACACCAAAATTAACTCAAAATTGATTAAATCAGGACCTGAATATAAGACCTGAAAAATAAAATGCATGGAAGAAAACATAGGGACTAAACTCAAGGACTTTGGACTAAAGAAAATTTTATGAATTTGACCTCAAAGGCAAGGGAAGTAAAAGCAAAAATAAATGAATGGGACTACATCAAACTAAAAAGCTTCTGCTCAGGAAAAAATACTGTTAACAAGGTAAAGAGACAACCATCTGAATGGGAAAATATATTTGCAAGCAACGCCTCCAATAAGGGCCTAATATCCAAAATATGCAAAGAACTCATACGACTCAACAACAAGAAAACAAATGATCCAATCAAAAAATGGGCAGAGGACCTAACGGACACTTCTCCCGAAAGGACATACAAATGGCCAACAAATATATGAAAAGATGCTCAACATCGCTAACTATTAGGGAAATGCAAATCAAAACCACAATGAGATACCATTTCACATCTGTTAGAATAGCTGTAATCAACAGGACAAGTAATAACAAATGTTGGAGAGCATGTGGAGAAAAAGGTACCCTCAGACACTGCTGATGGGACTGCAAATTGGTACAGCCACTATGGAAAACAGTATGGAGGTTCCACAAAAAAATAAGAATTGATCTACCATATGATCCAGCAATCCCTCTACTGGGTATTTACCCCAAAGACTTGAAAATTCATATCTATAAAGATATTTACACACCAATGTTCATAGCAGCATTATTCACAATGGCCAGGACATGGAGGCAACCAAAGTGTCCTATGATAGATGACTGGCTAAAGAAGCTGTGGTACATATATACAATGGACTATTACTCAGCCATAAGAAGAGATGAAATACTGCCATTTGCAACAACATAGTTGGACCTCGAGATAATCCTGCTAAGCGGAATACTCCAGAAAAAGTTGAAAATCATATGATGTCACTTATATGTGGGATATAAACCTAAAAGCAACAAATGAACAGGACAAACAAACAGAGACTCATGGACATGGTCTATAGACTACTGGTTACCAGAGGACTATAGTGTAGTGGTTACTATTGGGGTGGGGGATGAGGGGGGAGTTAGATGGGGTAAAAGGGGTCAAATATAGTGGGTGGGGGTGAAGTTGGTAAAGGAGATCAAATATATGGTAGATGAAAAAAATTGGACTTTGGGGTGGTAAACACACAATAGAATATATAGATGTCAAACAATAATGTACACCTGAAAATTATATGATTGTATTAACCAGTTACCTCAATAAAATTTAAAAAAAAATTTATGAACTTATTCTGTTTAGATTCATAACTAAAAATTCTACCTAAATAAAGTTCATGAATATTTTCTCTTATATTTTCCTCTCAGAGTTTTATGGTTTACTTTATATTTAATGAGTCACTTTGAATTTTTATATAATGTATGCAGTGCAGTTCCATCTTTTCACATATGGGTGGTCCAATTGTTCCAGTACCATTTGTTGAAACACTATTCTTTCTCCATTCTGAATTAGTTTTCTACCCTTGATAAAAATCAGTTGGCCATATTTTCTAGGTCTAATTCCCGACTCTGTTTTGTTCCTTTCATCTATGTATTATTTTGCAAATATCTCATTGTCTTGATTGCCGTAGCTTTATAGGAAGTCATAAAACATGAGTAGCATGGGTCCATTAACTTTGTTCTTTTTCAAACTTGCTTTGGCTATCCTAAATTCTTTGCCTTTCCATTATAAAATTTTAAATCAGCTATCTATATATACAAAAAATTTTCCTGGGATTTTGGTCGGAATGCACTAAATTAAGAAACTTAAGGTAACTTGACATCCTAAACATATTGAGATTTACAATCCACAGAAATAGTACTTCTTTCCATTTATTTAGGTCTTCTTTGATCTTTCATTAGCATTTTGTAGTTTGCAGCATACAGATCTTCCACATATTTTGTTGTATATATATATATATTTTTTTTTTTGATCTATTACAAATAATACTTCTTTTTAAATTTTAGCTTCCAATTGTTCATTGCTAGTATATAGAAAAAGAACTGATTCTTTGGCTTTATATTCTGTGACCTTTCTTACCAGTTTTAGGAAATTTTTGTAGATTCTTTGGGATTTTCTATAGACAATCATGTTGTCTGAAACAGGAATAGCTTTCACTCTAATCTATATGCCTTTTATGTTTTTGGACTTTCTAGTATGATGTTTGAATATCACTGATGAAAGCAGATATTCTTGCCTTGTTCCCAATCTTAAAGAGAAAATATTCGGTCTCAACATCAAGATATCGAAAAAGTTTTTGTTTTCTTGCAGATGCCCTTTATCAGGTTAATGAAGTTCCCTTCTATTCTTAGTAGGCTGAGAGTTTTTTATCATGAGAATGTTGAATTTTGTCCTGTAATTACTGGCATGATCATGTAAGGGTTTTTGGGTTTCTTTTGTCTGCTATTATGATAGATTATATTTTTTCCCCTGAATGTTGAACCAGTCTTCCATTCCCAGGATAAACTGCTTTTGTGTATGTAGTTTATGTATATTTGTTGCCGAATTTGGTTTGCTCACATTTGTTGAGTATTTTTGCTTTAATACACATGAGATATATCAGTTTATGTTTCTTTTCTGATACTATGTCTCATTTTGGAATGGTAATGCTAGCCTCATCAAATGAGTTAGAAAGTGATCCTTTCTCTTTGGTATTCTAGAAGATTGTGTATTGTTTTTAGTTTTTTAAATGTTTGTAAGAATTTATCAGTGAAACAATCTGGGCCTGTAATTTCCTTTTTGGGAAAGTTTTATAACTACAAATCCAATTTCTTTAACATTTCTTTCTTTAACATATGTAGAACTACTCAGGTTATCTATTTCTTCTTGAGCATTATTTAGTGTATTTCGAGGAATTGGTTTATTTCATCTAAGTTGCCAAATTAATGTGCCCAGAATTATTTGTAGCATTCCTTTATTAACCTTTAATATTTATGAGGTCTACAGTGATATACCCTAATCCATTCCTGATATAGGTAATTTGTTTTCTTTTTCTTGGTTGACTGGCTAGAGGTTTATACATTTTGTTCATCTTTTCAAAGAATAGGCTTCGAGTTTTACTGACTTTCTCTATAAATATTCTTTTTTATTTCAGTTCTTTTCAGTTATGTCTTTTTTATTATTTCTCTTTCTTTTGGGTTGATTTTGCTCTTCTTGTCCTAGTTTCTTAAGGTGAAAGTTCAGATTACTGATTTTCTTTATTTTCTTCTAATATTTGCATTTAATGCTTTAAGCTTTCCAGAACTGCTCCAGCCACAGTCTGCAAATTTTTATATGTTGTGTTTTCATTTTCATTCAGTTTACAGTGTTTTAGTTTCCCTTGAGACTTACTCTTCGATCCACAGATTATTTAGAAGTATGTTGCTTAGCTTACAAATATTTGGGGGTTTTTCATATATCTTAATGGTTTCTAGCTTAATTCCATTATGGTCAGAGAACATTCTATATGTGGTTTCGATTCTTTTATATTTGATAAAGTTTATTTTATGACCTAGGGTATGGTATATTGTGCTGAATGTTTCAGGTGCACTGGAGAAGAATATATATTCTGTTGTTGGGTGGCGTATTCTATAAATTTCAATGAAGTTAAGTTGGTTGACAGTGTTCAGGTGAGATCTTTATCCTTGCTAATTTTTTTGACTATTTAGTCTATTGATTATTGAAAAGAATATTACTGATGTCTCCAACTATAATTTTGGATTAACTTCCTTTTCCTTTCAGATCTCTTCACTTTTACTTCATACATTCTGAAATTCTATTGTTAGTTTAAGATTGCTGTTATATCTTCTTGGTGAACTGAGTCTTTTATCATTATATAATGCTCTTCTTTATCCCTGGTAATTTTCTTTGTTCTGATGTCTACTTATTCCGATATTTATATAGCCACTGCAGCTTTCTTTGGTTTGCCTGGTACAACTTTTTCCATCCTTCTGTATTAACCTATCTACATTTATATACACCATTGATTTCTTGAAGAGTATATATATTTGAGTCTTATTTTTTTAATCCAATCTCACAATCTCAGTCTTTTATTTGGTGTAGAACATTCACATCTATAGTACTATTTGATATAACTAGATTTAAGCATACCATTTCGTTATTAGTTTTCTATCTCCTGTTTTTTTTATTACTGTTTCTCCTTTCCAGGCTTCTTTTAAATATATGGATATCTTCAGAATTCTATTTTATCTATTGATGTTTTACTATATCTGTAGAGTTTTTTAGTGGTCTCTAGGAATTATAATATACACATTTAACTTTTCATAGTTTATTCAGAATTAAGACTTTGCCACTTGAAGTAAAATGTAGAAATTCTATAAAAACAGATCCCTTTTCCCTTCATCTTTTATATTGTAGTTATCCAATGTATTACACCAACATACACTGAAAATTTCACTAGACAATGCTACAATCTTTTTCTTTCAACAGTCACAGATATTAAAAAAACCTAGAGGGACAAAAAACAGTCCATTGTATCCAACCAGATATTTACTTTTTTGTTGCTCTTCCTTCATTTCTAAAGTCTCAAGTTTCTCTCTGGTATTATTTCCCTTTTGCCTGAAGAACTTAATTTAGCATTTATTTTAGAACAAGTCTGCAGGTGACAAGTTCTCTAAACTGTCCACCTAAGAAGGTCTTGATATTTCCTAAGGAATAGTTTTTCTGGACATAGAATTCTAGGTTGATGGATTTTCTTTTTCAGCATTAAAGAAAAATTTTGTTTTGTCTTCTAACCTTCATGGTTCTTGATGAGAAATTTGCAGTAATTTTAATCTTAAGTTTCTCTAGATGCAATGTGTTACTATCTCTGGCTGCTTTTATGGTTTTTTAGAAGTTTTGGTTTGCAGCAAGATTCCTTCAAATATTTTTTTGTATCAATATCATTCTCTGGGACTCTAATGACATGTTTGATTTTATGTTAATGTCCCACAGGTCCCTGAGGAACTGTCCATTTTATTCCAAACATTTTTTCCCCTCTGTTGCTCAAACTGAATAATGTCTCTTGCTCTGCAAATATTCAAGTTCATATTTTTTCCTCATTAGTTTCATATTGCTATTAAGCATATTCAAATGATCTATTTTTTAGTCTTGTGTTCATAGTCTCGCATCTTCTTTACTTTTGTTTTTACCATTTATTTTTAACCCACAGCTAACAGTGCTTCTATTCTCCACCAATCTTCAAGGAACTGACATCTCTGGTGGAAAAGAGTCTACAGAATCACTCTTAAGTTTGATAATATCAAAAAATAACAAAACTGAAATGGCGGAAGGATTATATAAGAAAGCATTGTAAAATGATTCAGAAGTAACAGAATTCTAATTATAGTACTTGCAAGTAACTTTTCTGCCTTTATTTCTTCATCTTTTTTTTTAAAAAGAAGCTGGGCTAGTAATGTTTAAGGTTCTTTTTAGCATTCAGATTCTAAGTATACATTATATCTACTTGTAAAAACATTATTAATATCTTACTCTTTCGATCTGCTTTTCCATTTCTTTATGCTGTTCAAAATGAATTTTCTTTGCCTTTTCAAAAGCTAAACAAATTTTCTCATGCTCTGTATTGATATTTGTTTCTAGACTTCTTATCTTTTCATTCTTTTCCTAGAAATACAAAAACAGTTAAAAAGAATATAATTGAGAGCTAGTTTTACATAAAAGTACATGAGTAAATCATTAAATCTTTAATACTCTAGTCTTTAAAGATTCATAGTAATATGTCAAACTTCAAAAATATTTAAACATTTATAAGACAAAATGGTTACTTAAATATCTCAAAAATGAGAAAATTATTTTAAAAGCATATTAAAGAAATACTACTATTTTCTTCGATTTACTAGTATAAAAATGATGAGAGAACATAGATAACAACTTGTCATATAAACCTATTAACCTAAATATATAGAAACAAAAAATAAATAGAAGAGTTTAGTAGAATTTATACTTCCTATTCGGTATATTTTATAATAAACATACTAAAACAAATATGTTGTCACAAATTAAGAGCCTTAAAGTCACAGTGAATTTGTAGCAAAATAAAGGTAATTTTTACCATAAGCTCCTGTTCAAGTTCTGCGTTTTTTGCAGCAATAGAGGAATAAGCAACTATTTTTTCTTCCAATTGTTTCTCTAGAGTTAAAAGTTGAGAACATTTTTTTGTCATCTGAAAACAGATTGAAATAAATGAAAAATTATTTTTAAAAATTACTTTTAAAGATTAAGTGACAATTTAGAAGAAAACCAAATAGACCACATATATGACAGTTTGTTTCATCTATGTAATACATAAGTAATTTAATTCAGACCTCTATGTCCAAACAGGATTGCACCCTAACCCATTTCTTAAAAGGAACTGTTAAAGACTAAAATTAGTATAATAAAACGTTAATAGTAGTTATTTCTAGTGAGAGAATTATCAAAGGTTTATTTATTTTGTCCCCTTCTATATTTTCAATAAGACTATGCTAGTTTTGTGATTTTTAAAAAAGTTATTAATCTCAGTACTTGACAATTTTCTAAGTAAGCAGTGGCTGTAATTACAAACTGACTAAATTTCCTTTTCCATTATTTAAGTCATTTCCAAGCACACAAGTCCTTTCCTTGGCTACAAACTTTAGGATGAGAATTCAGACATTTAAAAAGTACCCCCATAGATAGCTGCACCTTTTGGTTTGAAGATTGAGTATAACATATACACATGTGGTCCTGGTCTACCATTACTCACTGAGGCATCCTTGTTGTGTCCTCAGTGGAAACGAAGATCAGATATTTACAAAACACACACTATCCCCTTTTCAGAATGTATTCCATGCATATCTGCACCAGATTCACATGCAGTTGTTTAAAATACAGATTCCTGAGCAGTATTCCAATCTACTGAATCAAAATCACTAGACTAGAATCTAGAAATCTGCATGTTTAAGAGGCTTCCCAGGTGGGTCTGCTGTTTGCTAAAGTTTGAAATCTTCCATTACCACTACTGTTCATCTAATTACATAATCCAAATCCTTTACTTGTACATGTGTACTAATTGTATTAACTTGTACTTGTAATAAATAAGAGTGCAATGTAGTATAAGTTCCACCAAATCTTGGGTCTTTTAACCACTAGAATGTATTTTCCTACTTTTAACATAGGTTAATAAAATCCAAAGGTTTCCAAATATAATTTTAAAAAGAATATATAACTTATGTGGTATCAATTTTTTTAAATGTATACAACTGGACTTAAACATACATTTTTTTTTACAAAACCCTAACAATACCGTTTTTCCTGTATGAAAATTTAGTTCATATAAACTGTTAATTCAAGCTTACTTCACTTTCAAGTTTGCTAGAGTTTGAAGCTTTCTCTAGCAGTTCTTCTTGAATCAACTGAAACTGACTAGTTCTGTGGGCCATGTTAACCTTCAAATCAGAATTCTCAGCTTCTATTTGCATCAACTTAGTACGCAGTTCTTCTATTCCAGAAGCAAGTCTTTGCCTTTCTCTTTCATATTGCTTGTTCACAGCATGTTGATTTTGATCTTTTATACTTGCTGCCAATAAATATAAAAGGAAAATTGTTCTGTATAAACTTCAAGGAAAAAAAAACTATTTCAATGTTGAAAGATTTAATCATGAACAGTTTAGTTTTTTGATATAAAAAATACTAAAGGTGGCAGAGAATGAGACCTACGTTAAGGAAAAGATAATAAAAGAATATGTCACATAAGGTACTTTCTAAATTAAATATGTAACAAAGTGGGAATAATTCTTCTGAATCACTCATTTCTCTAGACTGTGCCTTCATACTAGAAAGACTATTCTTTTGTACTAGAAAGAGCCCTTCATATTCAAAAACTGAAAACAGTGATTCCCAGTCCAAACTAACTGATGAGAATTCAATGATACTTTTAAAAACTGCTGAAGGTTATCTTGGAGGTAGTTGATTGAGTATATCCCTTCTCTCCTATAAATGTACACACCTACCACCACCTCACGGTAACTGAACTTCCAGGAATACTTTAAAAAGGCATATTGTTGATGACTGCATGAGAACACATAGATGTAGAAACAAGTAGAAATGTACTATGCCTTCAAAGGTTTTATAAGTAGCCATTTCCCATAAATTCTCCATATCTCTAATATTTCACTTTCTGTATTATCAATGGCTCTATTCTTTGATGTCAGAGAGTCTACCACATATTCATCACTATTCTAATAACTAGTACTCCTGCTAATCCATCATTCTCTTCTCTATTCTCTCTAATCGCTTAAATATCTCATTTTCTCTGCTGTCATTTCTGCTGTCAACAATCCATTGTATTTGAAGATAGACTGTAATAAGTTAAAGATGCATATGTTAACCACTAGGGAAACCACTAAAAAAAAAAAAAAGAGGTATATTTAATCAATAGTGGAAATAAAAAAAAAATGGAATACTAAAATATACTTGGATCCAAAAGAAGGCAGAAAAGATGAACAAAGGCCAATATAATAAATAATAAACAAATAGCAAGGTGATAGATTTAAAATGAATACATTACATGTAAGTGATCTAACCATTCCAGTTAAGGAGTAAAACATGTCTCATTGGTTAGAAAAGTGAGAATTAATTATATACATTCTATAAGACACTGACTTATAAATAAACATAGAGGTTAAAAGGATGGGGAAAAGTCATACCAGGCGAACATTAATCAAAAATACCTGAAAAAATATTAGAAAGAGAAATTAAGAAAATAATCCCATTCACAATCAATTCAAAAAGAATACCAGGAATAAATTCAATAAAGAAAGTGAAAGATCTGTACACTGAAAACTATGACAATGATGAAAGAAACTGAAGACAAAAATAATATATTTCATGTTTATGGACTGGAAGAATTAATATTGTGAAAATGTACATTCTACCAACAATGATCAATAGATTCAATTCAACCTCTATCAAAATGCCAATGGCATTTTTCACAGAAATAGAACAATCCTAAAATTTGTATAGAACCACAAAAGACCACAAACAGCCAAAGCAATCTTGAAAAAGAACAGTCTGTAGGCATCATGTGTTCTGATTTCAAACTATATTACAAAGCTATAGTAATCAAAACAGTAGGGTATCTACATAAAAACAGACACATAGATCAATGGAACAGAATAGAGAGCCCAAGAATAAACCCATGCATACATGATAAATTAATTTATGATAAAGGAGTCAAGAATACACAATGGGGAAATAATAGTCTCTTTAATAAATGGTGTTAGATAAGTGGACAGCCACATACAAAAGAATAAAGTTGGATCGCTATCTTATACCATGAATAAAAATCAACTCAAAATAGATTAAATATTTGAAAGCATAAAATTCCTAGAAGAAAACACAGGGGGTAAGCAACTTGACTTCAATCTTGGTAATCATTTTTTAGATTTGACACAAAATGCAAAGGCAACAAAAGAAAAATAAGCAATATCAAATTAAAAACCTCTGTACAGCAAAAAGAAACAATCAGCAAAATGAAAAGGCAATCTATGGAATGAAAGAAAATATTTGCAAATCATACAGCTAGCTGAATGAGGGGTTAATATAAAAAACATATAAAGAACTCATACAACTCAACAGCAAAAAACAATCCAATTTAAAAATGGGCAGAGGATCCAGCAATCCCTCTACTGGGTATTTACCCCAAAGACTTGAAAACCCATATCCAAAAAGATATTTGCACACCAATGTTTATAGCAGCATTATTCACAGTGGCCAGGACATGGAAGCAATTGAAGTGTTCTACGATAGATGACTGGCTAAAGAAGCTGTGGTACATATATACAGTGGAATATTACTCAGCCATAAGAAGAGATGAAATATTGCCATTTGCGACAACATGGATGGACCTTGAGATAATCATGCTAAATGAAATAGGCCAGACAGAAAAAGTTGAAAATCCTATGATATCACTTAAAAGCAACAAATGAAAGGACAAACAAACAGAGACTCATGGACATGGACTACTGACTAGTGGTTACCAGGAGTTGGTGGATGGGGGAGGAGGGTACAGGTAGACAGTTAAAGGCGGTCAAATATAGGTGGGTAGGTGGAGGGTGAAGTGAGTAAAGGGGATCAAATATATGGTAGCTGAATGAAACTGAACTTTGGGTGGCAAACACACAATAGAATACACAGATGTCAAATTATAATGTACACCTGAAAATTATATAATTGTATTAACCAATGTTACCCAAATAAACTTAATTAAAAAAATTACATCTAAAAAAAAAGGGGTACCAACTTTCAGGTATAAGATGAATAAGTTCTAAGAATTTAATATATAGTATGGTGACTATAGTTAACAATCCTGTATTATATATTAGAAAGTTGCTAAGAGTAGATCTTAAATGTTCTCACCACATATACACAAAATTTGTAATTATGTGAGGTGATGGATGTTAATTAACTTAATCGTTATAATCATTCTGCAATACATACATGAATCAAATCATCATATTGTACACAAACTTACACAATGTTATATGTCAATTTTATTTCAATAAAGCTGGAAAAAATTTTAAAAAATAGAATAAAACTGGGCAGAGGACCTGACTAGACAATTTCCAAATAAGACTTACAGATGGCCAAGGGGCACATGAAAAAGTGTTCAATATATCATTAATCATGAAAGAAATGAAAGTCAAAACCACAATATCACCTCATACCTATTAGAATGTCTATTATGAAAAAGACAAGAATTAACAACTGTGTTGGTGAGAATTTAGAGAAAAGAAGACCCTTGTACAATATGGTGGGAAGTGAACTTGTGCAGCCACTATGGAGAATAGTATGGAGAGTCCTCAAAAATCTAAAACTAGAATGACTATATGATCTAGGAATTCCACTTCTGGGTATTTATCTGAAGGAAACTAAATCACTATCTTGAAAAGATACCTGAATTCCTATGTTCATCACAGGATTATTTACAATAGCCAAAACATGGAAGCAACCCAAGTATACACAGACAGATGAACAGGTAAAGAAAATGCAGTATATAAATACAATGGAACATTAGTAAGCCATAAAAAGGACATCCTGCCATTTGTAACAACATGGATCAACCTTGAGGGCATTAGGCTAAATGAAGTAAGTCAGACAGAGAAAGACAAATATTATATGATCTCACTTCTATGTGGAATCTAAGAAAACAAACAAACTCATAGATATAGAGAAAAAATGGGTGGTTGCCAGAGGCAGGGAGTGGTGGGGGGCAAAATGGGTAAAGGTAATCAAGAAGTATAAACTTCCAGTTATAAGACATATAAGGACTGGAGACGTAATGTATAGCATAGTGACTATAGTTAATAACATTGTATTGTATATTTGAAATTTGCTAAGACAACTGATCTGAAAAGTTCTTATCACAAGAAAAAAATCTGTAACTATGTGTGGTGATGGAAATGACCTAATGTACACCACTAATAACACAAAGATATCTGGAAAACCCTCAAATATTTGTAAACAAATACACAAGAGATATTATAGATATTATAAAATTTTGAACCAAATAAAATGAAAATACAACATATGAAATTAGTGAGATGCAGCTAAGACACTGCCTAAAAGGAAGTTTATGCCCTTACATATTTACATTAGGAAAAAAGAAAGGTTTAAAATCAATAATCTAAGCTTTCCCTTTAAGGAAAGTTGAAAAAAAGAAGAGAAAATCAAATGAAAAGCAAATTGGGAAGGAGTACAAAGGATCCTGAGGGAAATGTAACATGTCTGGATTGTGGTGATGGTAACAAGTACATAAACATATGAAAAACAAATATTTGACAAAGTATATCAAACTGTATATTTTAAATGGGTATATCTTATTATAAATAAATTTTACTTCAATAAAGTACATTGTTAAACAATGATAAAAAGCTCCAGAATTTTGAAAGAAATTTTGCTGCCTTATCAACCCATAAATAGTAATAACAGATCATTTAGTATGTTTGATAATAGAAACCAAATAGTTGATAAATCCATTAAAAAAAAAAAGCTATCATAAAGAACGCTAATCATAACTTATTAAAAGAAATCAGTATAATATACTCACCTACTGGACTACCTCCTAATTTTACAGGTTCTGTTTCTAAACTATTTAATTTGCTACTCTCTTTGTTGTCATTACGAGCATTAAGACTGTGAGATAACTGATTTGCAGTCAGGTTTGCGTGAAGCTTTTGAATTTCTGCCTCTTTCATTGCAAGCTTAATCCTAGAAGAGAAGCCAAAATTTATCAGAAAGATTCTGTGAAAATATCTCATACCATTTTTACCTTTCAAGATGGTAAAAATTTTAAAACCCTGGTATTTAGTCAATCATTGGGCAAGACATGCAAACTCATATACCATTAATTAGACTGTAAACTGGTTCAGCTACTGTAGAAACTTGGCAGTACCTAGTAAAATTAAAAATGTACACACCCTATGACATAGCAATTTCATCTTTAGGAATATACACTAGAGAAATTCTCATATACTGTAGTTAGCATGTGTAAGCATGTTCTTTCCAACACTGTAATAGCAGAATACTAGAAATAAGGTAACCACCAACAAAGAAATAAATTGTGACATAGTTATAGACTATAGGATACAGCTATAAAAAGAAACATATTAATCCATGCACTCATCAATTACTCTACCTACCTCAACATAGATGAATTTTAAAGATGATGTTGAGTGAAAAGGCAAAATTATATACAATAAGCATATAGTATATTTCCATGTGTAAGTATAAACATACACGAAATGGATTGAAGAATATGTACCCAATTTATGATGGCAGATACTTGGGAAGAGATGGGACTACTCGTAAGAATCAAAATGTATTACCTATCCTGTAATTTTTTATTATTACTGTTTAAAGAAACAGATTTGAAACAAATAGACAAATGTTAAGAAGAATCAATTCTTAGTTGTGGAAACATAAATATTTGTTATAATAGTCTGAACTTTTTTGTGTATTTTTCAACATTTCAATTAAAGATCTTAATTTAATTATCAATTTTAAAAAACACCGTATTTGCTATAATTTCAGAACCTGAAAACATACCTCAATTCCGAAATTATCATTTTATTTCCCTCACAGCAGCCAATGTAACTGTCTTCCTTGTTTGACAAACTACTCATCTGGTGCTTAGAGAGCGATGATTTAAAACCAAACATTTCTCTTTTTAACTGTAAGTTTAAAAACAAACATATATAAACCTATAATATCTATGATGCAATTGTTTATTCAGAATTCCAAATCTGAAAAATTGTGTGAACAGAAACAACCTAATGTTCATTAATAGAGAATGTACAAATACATTAAGAAATAGTAAGATAATGGAAAAACTACAATACTTAAATAAACCTGCATTATGTAAATCATTATGGAGATAACAGATACGATATTAAGTGAAAACCAACAGAGGCACATGTATATTTTCAAAAACACACTAAACTATGTATTTCTATTTTTTCTAGAAGCATCTGTATGTGGTGCTATTTTAAATATGGACAAAGAGGATACATATGAATTTCAGAGTAGTCGCTACCTCTGAGGAGAGAAGAAGAGGACAGGGTATATAAAGAGGCTTTGTTTACCTGTAAAATTTTATTCTAAAAAAATCCAAAGTGGATAGTATAATATGTTACCAAGACTTAGGAAACACTGTGCTACATTGGCTTCTGTGCTTTTCTGTATGTTTGAATAACACAGAATTTTTAATATTAGTTGTAAAAAGGAGTAAGACTTAATGATCACTGTTGCGAAACTATAACCAAATTACACTTTCCAGAAATAAAAAAATTCACCTTTCCAAACCATGTTATTTTTAGCACTGCATGAAACACAGGATCAAGCATATACTGCCACACCACATTCAGAATCACACGTTGAGTAATTCTCGATACTGAGTTGAATGAAAATATCAATTTTAAATGAAGGCTATATGCATCTGATCACTATCAAATTTCAAAAGCAAACGGTGCATTAAAAATCTAAGGGAATAATCAGCATCCTATTTATAGCAGAGGACTAGAAACCAAGAATAACACATCCTAGTTTTAATTCTGCTACTAGCTAGTTAGACAAGTTATTTACTACCTTGGGTCTACTTTTCTTCACCAATAAAATGATGGTATTGAATCAGATGATTCCTAAGGTCCCTTTCAGCTTCATGAGTCCATGACATTTTAAAATTGCTAAGAGTCTACCATCCACACATATGTGAAACCAACCATGACATACTTATCTATAGCTTTCTTCCCATCTCACGTTTATTTTATATCTATCAAAAACAAATTTCTGACACAGGTATACTTATCTTCTTCCTAATCTCACTTATAAATATGATCATATATATGTAACTCAAAGAGAACACATGGTTGGCTGCTATCATAAAAACATATAATGTTCTGTACCATTCTAGCAAGTACATGAAAAATCATTCAACATTATTAACCATTAGGTAAGTACAAATTAAAACCACAATGTGATAACACTTTACACCCACTAAGATGGCTATAATCAAGAAGACAATAGAAAATGTTGGCAAGGATGTGGAGAAACAGGAACCCTCATACATTGCTGGTGCGAATGTAAAATGGTACAGCCACATTAGAAAACAGTTTGGCATAAATTTATCAAATGACCCAGCAATTTCACTCTTGGGTATCTACTCAAGAGAAAAGAAAACATATCACACACAAAGACTTGTATGCAAATGTTCGCAGCAACATTATACATAATAATCCAAAAGTAGAAACAACTCAAATGTTCATCTATTGGTGAATGAATAAATAAAATAAAAATAATGGAATAACATTCAACAATAAAGAGAAATGAAACACTGATATACATCACAATGAATGATTTTTAAAAACATTAAGAATGCAAAAAATCAGATGCAAAAATGTATGATTTCATTTATATGAAATGTCCAGAAAAGACAAATCTCTAAATGCAGAAAGTAGATTAGTGGTTCCCTATGGGTGAGGGTGAGAATAGGAACTATTTATAAATGGGCACAAGTGATGACAAAAATGTTTGAAAACTGGATTGTGATCATTGTTCTACAACTTTTAATCACTGAATGGTACATTTAAAATGCATGAATTTTGTGGTATATAAACGTTGTTATTTCAATAAAGCTGTTTTTAAAAAACTCTGTACCATTCTTATATATGGCATCTGAGAGACTGAGAAAGGGTGAAACAGCAGAAAGGGATTAGAGAGAAAAGAAACTGATGACTGAAAGTATAAGCATGTAACAAAAAAACAGTAACTAATAAAGCAACCATTAAATGATGATCTCTTATAAAGCACTTCAGTAAAATTTTCCTTTTCACACATACTTACTGGCAACTGTGACATAATTTTTTCAAAACTTCTCAGTTCCACCCTTGAACTTTCTATTTCTTGATGACACATATCCAGTTGCTCATTCTGTGTTGCAATACGAACCTTTAATTCTCGGTTTTCATTCATTACAGAAAAATTTTCTCGAAGTATTTCATCTTTGTCCTCTAACTCACTCTCTAGTTTCAAAATACTTTGTCTAGATTCAGCTAGTTGTGCCATGACTTCTGAATTTTTCACTGCCATTATCCTTAATTTTTCTTTTCCATTGTTATTTTCTTCTTTTAACTGCCTATGATAAAAAAGGTACGAAAATAAATAAAATATATATTCATTTTCAATAATCATATTTAATTAATCTCACTTTTAAAATATTTTAAAGCTTAATTCTGAAATACCTGCTCACATTTGCTGAGTGCCTATTTTCTGCATGCCAGGCACCCACAACTTTATGTGGTTAGCATTATTATTACCCCCTGTTTATGAGGAAACTGAGGCACAGAAAGGTTATGAAACTTGCCCAGTGTCTCACAGTAAGAAGTAGGGCAGAGTAATCCCACTATCTTGGAAGTATTTATGCTCCCTTCTTAAAAGTGTAAAACAGGAGATCTAACTCCAAAATCATGATACAACATTTTGCAGTAATAAAGTTTTAGATCATATAAGGAAAAATCACGAACTGCCACAACTCTAAAAGATAGTCTGATAAATGATTAACAGATTACTAGGCAGTAAAATTTTTGAATATATATACCTATAAAAACATGTCAAACATGAGAACAATCTAATCTTTTGACAGTTATTGTATTTTATCAGTTCCCTTTTTCACATTTTTAACATATCAGAAATAAGTTTGGATTACGTGATTCTTTATAACCTGAAGCTAATGTGTATTAATTTTCTCTAAATATTTGCAAAGCAAAGATATTGATCATATTACTCATATATTTACAAGTGTATTAACATCAACATACATTTTATTCATTTAAAATCCTAACTTTACACCTAGAAAACAATTTCTGTCATGAAGCCTATCTTTCTAAATAATTTAAAGCCATAATTACAATATACAAAATATTCTATTTCAAAATGTTTGTTTTTCTCCATTGCCACACAATACTCTTTCTACAACAGTATACTGTACCTTAATTTCTCTTTCAGAATTTCAAGTTCACTTTTATATAGACCACATCTTTCCTGTAGCCTTTTATTTTCTTTTTCACAGTTAATTAGATTTTTCTCTAATATTTCTTCTTCAGCTTGAACCTAAAACAATAATTTGTTTTAAGTGGACACACTAATGTGGTCATAAGTTTTAGGTTTTTCGAACTAAACAGTAGTGATTTCAGAAATCAGCAGGATAGTGAAGTAACTATTCCACCCATTTAAGTCCCCAGCCTTGGAGTGAAGGGAACAAAGTGAACTTCCTGGATAGCGAGGGGTATTCTGCTACCTGTTCAGAAATGGTTAAGAGCTTATGATGTAGGAGTAACAGCAAAAGTATTCTGGCCTCACATGGCCAAGACAAGCAAATCATGTAGGATGCTGCATCAAGGTACTAAAGGCTAACTTTAATGCAAATGTTCCAGAGAAGTACTTCCACTAAAATCACAGTCCAAAATTTATAATAGATAAAAAAAAAAAAAGTCAAGCACCCAGAATGGAACAGTGGGAGTAGAAGACAAGGCAGATCTGCTTCGCTCCCTTTGTCACATCTACCTAACTAGAGGGCTCTGCTAAGCAGTTTGAAATTAATAATCCTAATGAGAAGTGTGACAAAATCATCTCTTACATTTTGCTTTTTTCTCTATAAAGTCCTCTCTCTCCCTATTCTCCCTACAAACTATTCTACCTCCCCCTACAGATTACCTTATTAAAAATTCCTTCTGTGATATTTTATTCTCACAGGGACCTTGTCCAAGGCTATCAAACAGTGATTTGATTAATTCACACTTAAGACTGCGATAACTAATGGGATCTTGATTTCTTAATTTTTAATAATATTTTTCTTCTACATTTCTACCTTTCTTTAATCAGAATCATTAACTTCTTCTGCTTCAACTATTATGTCAAGATGGAAGTCTTTCATATCAGCACCTCTTGACCAGACCTCTATTCTGAGTTCAACATCTAAATTTTGACCGGACCTCTATTCTGAGTTCAACATGTGACCTTCCTCAAGACAGGTTTTATCATCATGTGCTATTATGTGAACATATTAAAAGAATGTAATAAAGGCACTATATTACTATGTAACACCAGTTTAAGAAACTTTCCCTTTGAGAGGCAGAAGTGAGCCCCTCTCAGGGTGGTAGGTCCAGGGGGATGAACTAAAGGCTACTGTTCTGGCTTAATTTTCATTGGGCTAATGGGAACAAATTTCTTACTTCTACTTCTATAGCTCAACCTCTACTGACTCACCCCATCTTTCTCTATATTTAGTTTCATTTCTTGTCTCCACTCTTTTCTCTCTTTAGATAAAAAAAGTTTCTGCTCATTATAAAAAGATTGTGAACATAATCTTTAATATTTATAAATTTTTTATTTCAATGATTTTATTATGAATGAGATTTATAAAAATTACTCTCCGCTTTAATCATAAATGAACATATTCTACTTCTATCTTTATTTTTAGAATATGGACAGTAATACCAAACACTGAATTTGTACAAATGCCTCTTACCTTTTCCAGTTTTTCGGCCACTTTTTCTTTATAATGTTGGAAAGCTTTACTTAGCTCTTCAGCATTATACAGTGCTTCATTCCTTTGTCGTTCAGCTCTAAAATTTAAAAGGTATAATTAATAAAAGTAAAGAATGTTCTGCATTTGAATAGTTAAGTTCCAAAGTAATCTATATTTAATTTTAATGAATAATTAGAGAGAAGCAGATTTTTCTGTACTAAAAGAGTACTAGGATTAAACTGCAAAATAAAGGTTGAAGATTAGACTATAATTTTCTCACTTTAAAAATATGAAAAATAAAATATAACATAAAATACTTATAAACATGAATTTTGAAACATATATACATTCTTATGTGTTGGCAATATTCTTTCCTCAGTCTGGAAAAGACAGATTAGGGAAGTAACCTGAGGCTGTATGATAAATTTTCAAAGATTAGATATTACAGAATCAGTCCACTGTCTAGTATATTAAAAATACTCAGTAAAGCCTATGACTTTGCAAAGGTCAAGTAAATTTTCAAAAAGGTATTTCAAAAGGCAGTAATTTCTATAAGATATAAAAATCTGATCAACAAAATCCAACCGCCACCAAGCACTGTTTTAAGACCAACCATGCGGCCTCACCTCTTGGCTTATCCTGACCTTTCCTCATACTTCTCACACTGAATGGAGACTACTAGCTGGAACCAAGTCAATTTCATATCTACACCTAAAAACGTTTCTGTATTTAAACCTATCCTCATAATATTCTTTCCAGTGTAAGGGAAGTTAGTGACTCTTCTCATCTAAGGTGAATTGCTTTATCTATATTCTGGATCTTAGCTCTTTACTTTCAGGAACTTAATTCTTTCTTCTGTATTTTCAGTCTCTTCTCTATTGGATTATAAACTCATGTAAAAGTATCCCTTATTTCCTGAATATGTGTGGTTCTTAAGTTTGAATAGTAACTGTGGATATCAGAGATATCTATTTGGTTCCAAAGTTTCAGATAAAAAATATAAAGAGTTTAAACATTTAGGAATTTATCCGAAAATCTAAGAGAATGTATTCTATTCCTTAATTTGCATAGCTAGAATTCAGAGAGCAAAGAATACCTGTATTTCTTATACAGACAAAAAATCTCATAGATACTATGCTTTCCTCTGTCATCCTTCCTTTCAAGCCAAATTTGTCAGCTTTACACTAATCTTCTCCTTCACCAATTAAAAAAAAGTCATGACATATTTCAGCCACACAGAAAGTATGGCTACATATACCCATGTCCTTCCAACCCAACTTTAATGAATCTTAACTCTTTGCTATTTTCTTTCATGCAACGTTTTTTATTTTAAGCAAACAAAACAGTACAGACATTCCAGAGTTGAGGGCCCTGTCTCTTCTAAATCCCATTCTTCTGACTTCTTCTACAAGGGTAACCCTAGTATTACTTTTTTTAAAATACCAAGCATTTTGTAAATTCACATGTTAATCTAAACCCACAAATAATACGTCATAGTTCACTGACTCTAAGAGGCAGGTTGTTTTCACATTTTTAAGATCTCTAAAATTGATATGTATTTTATAATTGATGGTATATCAGTTTTCATGGTGATATTTTTTCTTAGTGATTACTAAAATAATTGTGTGTAATCTTACATGTTTTTATACTTTATATGAATGGCATCACACTGCCTATATCCTTCTGCAGATTGCTTTTGTTCTACGTTCAAGATCTACGTTCACCTATGTGACTATAGTTCATTTAAAAAAAATCTATTATATACTATCCCATTGTATGAAAATGCTATGATTTATTTATCCATATTTCAGTTGATAGACATTGAAGTTTTTTCCAGCTAATACAAACAATATTGCAAGTCAACATCCTGGTGCATAGCTCCTTGGCAATATGTGTGACAGTTTCTTTAAGATAAATAGCCAGGAACTGAATGGCTAGATATTTTTCAAAAGGTATTTCAAATTTGAAGGTGCTATATAGGTCATCTTCAACTTCATTAAATCCTTTTTTAAAAAGTACAGCAGTTGTACCAATTTACACTTCCAATTGGAAATGTGTATGAGTTTCTGCTGTACCACATCTTCACCGACGCTTAGAGAACCAGAATAGTACAATAAAAAAATAATAATCTATTTAAGTCTCCAAACAATCTATAGTGAAGATAAGTGCCAAAAATGAGACTATGAGAGATTAAGTAACTTGCCCCAAATCTCACTGGTTACAGTGAGCGTAATCTGTTTCCAAAACCTCTTTCCTCTGGCATAGTATTCAACCAAGTGGGCCCTAGAGCCATAACATCTGGATTCAAGTTCTATCTCTACCACTTTCTGTGTGACCTCAACTTCTCTCTAATTCAGTTTCCTCATCTGTAAAATAAGAATATTATTGATCTCATATGATTATTTGAGGAGTAAATAAGTTATATTTTTAAAGGATTTAGAAAAATGTTTAACCATAGTAAATGCTCAGTAAATTAATATAATTATCAAATTTAAAATATTTGTCAATCGGGTAGTGTGAGATGATTGTAGTTTTGCATCCTCACTGTAGTTCTGGTCTGCATTTTTGATGATGGTGAGGTTGAGTAATTTCCTGTTTCATTGGTCAGTTAGGTTTCCTGTCCTTCACCTGTTAGAATTCCTTGTCTTTTATTGCTGGATTCCATGCACTCTCCCCTTTTTCTTATTGATTTGTGAGAGTTCTTTCTAAATTCTGGACACAAATCTTTGTGAATTATATTATTTGCAAATATTTCCCCAAGTATCTAGCTTGTCTTTTTAACTTTTTAAAAATAAATATTATTTTTTAACTAAATTTTTCATGGTAACATAGGTTAATATAGTTTTTCACTTTTTAAATGATGTTTTACAGAACAGAAATTTTTAATTTTAATGGACTTAGAAGTTTGCTTAAGAATATTATTTTCCTATAATATTTATGCTGTCTGAATCGCATTTAAATACATTCTTCCCTACCATGAGATATCATGGAAACTATTCCCCTATATTTTCTCTAAAAGTTTTACTTTTCACAATCGGGTCTTTAATCCATTTGGAATTTTTTTAATATGCGCGTATAGGATGAGACAAGGATCTAATTTAATTTATAAAGTCAATAATCAATTCTCCCAGAATCGTTTTTTAAACCTTTTGTTTTTAAAATTTCAAATCAGTACACCTTGAATGTGGATTCACCAATTTTTAACATTTCGACACAGTTGCTTTATGTCTGTTACCTGACAGTTTTTTTTGCAAAGAACTACATTCTAGAGTAATTAGTAAACTTCATCCCTGAACACTTCTAGGAACAGGGACATTGCCTCATATAACCACGACTATCAAATTCAATAAATGTAAAATTGATACAATACTATTATTTAATATATAATTTATGTTTCATCAATTATTCCAATAATGTTTTTTATCATTTTTTCTTATGATCTAGGATCACATACTGCTTTAGTTATCATGTCTATTTAGTCTCCTTAATATGGAACACCTCAGATGAAAGACTCAGTGTTAGTCTTTCATGACACTGATACATTTTTGAGAAAAACCACAGCTGTTTTACAGACCAACATGGGCTTGTCTGATGTTTCTTCATATTAGATTCAGGCCACTCATTCTTGGGAGGCATACTACATAAATAATGCTGTACCCATCTCACTATATCACACATGCTGTCAGTTTGTCCAGCATCTTAACTTACTGATTCTTCCATCCTTCACCAATTTGTAATGCCACCTCTGTTACTTATCAAGTTTCAAATGTATGTGTGTTTGCTTAAGAATCTCTGTTCTGTACCACTGATCTTTTTGTTTATTCCTATACCAATATCACATTGATTTAATTAGTACAACTTTATAAATATTGGTATCTATAGGCATGTTCTCTAGTCTACTGCTTCAAAACTGTCTTGTCTGTCTATTCTTAAACCTTGGTTCTTTAACATGATTTTTAGGGTCAGTTCAATAAGTTCTACCAAAAATTCTGTTGGAATATTGATTGGAATTGTATTGAATGTATAAGTTATTTTGGGGGAAAAAAACAAACCTTTATATTAGGTTTCCTTCAAAAAAAATACCTCATTAGTTAAATCTTTTTTCAAGACTTTCAATAAAGCTTTATAATTTTCTACACTGTATAAAATATTTCATTTTATTGTAATGTTCTGACATCTGGAGGCTTACTGACCTTAGGAGGACTGGCCCTCCTATAGCTAGCCAATTCTTAGATAATAAAATATTTACTTGGGAGTACACCTTTCAAAGGCAAACTAAGCAACCCAGAGGCCACTCCCCAAAACTCAATCTTGCTCTTATAATCAGGGCCAATCACTCCAATCACCCTAAGCACCTCAGGACCAGGTACCAGACAACTCAGGATAGCCTTACAGTCAGCCTACTGAGATTATTCACACAAGCCAAATCTTTTTTTAAATTTTTTTTTATGGTGACATTGGTTAACAAAATCTAATAAGTTTCAGTTGTACATTTTAACAGTAAGGCATATATATATATTTATATTATGTGTTCACCTCCCTTAGTTAGATTTCTTTCTGTCACCACATATTTGACCCCCATATACCTCCCCCATCCCCCCTCCTCCCTATCCTCTGGTAACCACTAGTCCATTGTCCATGTCCATGAGTCTCTGTTTGTTTGTCCTGTTCATTTGTTGCTTTTAGGTTTATATCTCACATATGTGATATCATGCGATTTTCAACTTTTTGTCTGGTTTGGCATGATTATCTCGAGGTCCATCTATGTTATTGCAAATGGCAGTATTTCATCTCTTCTTATGGCTGAGTAATAGTCCATTGTATATATGTACCACAGCTTCTTTAGCCAATCATCTATTGTAGGACACTTCGGTTGCCTCCATGTCCTGGCCACTGTGAATAATGCTGCTATGAACATCCGTGCACAAATTTTTTTGGATATGAGTTTTCAAGTCTTTGGGGTAAATACCCAGTAGAGGGATTGCTGGATCATATGGTAGATCAATTCTTATTTTTTTGAGGTGCCTCCACACTGTTTTCCATAGTGGCTGTACCAATTTGCAGTCCCACCAGCAGTGTCTGAGGGTTCCTTTTTCTCTGCATCCTCTCCAACATTTGTTATTACTTGTCCTGTTGATTACAGCTATTTCAACAGGTGTAAGATGGTATCTCATTGTGGTTTTGATTTGCATTTCCCTAATAGCTAGCGATGTTGAGCATCTTTTCATATATTTGTTGGCCATTTGTATGTATCTGTTCAGGTCCTCTGCCCATTTTTTGATTGGATCATTCATTTTTTAGTTGTTATTGAGTCGTATGAGTTCTTTGTATATTGGAGGTATCAGGCCCTTATCAGAGGTGTTGTTTGCAAATATATTTTCTCATTTAGATGGTTGTCTCTTTACCTTGTTGACGGTTTCTTTTGCTGAGTAGAAGCTTTTTAGTTTGATGTAGTCCCATTCATTTATTTTTTCTTTTACTTCTCTTGCCCTTGAGGTCAAATTCATAAAATCTTTAAGTCTAGGGTCCTTGAATTTAGTCCCTATGTTTTCTTCTATGCATTTTATTGTTTCAGGCCTTATATTCAGGTCCTTAATCCATTTTGAGTTAATTTTGGTGTGTGGTGATAGACAACAGTCTAGTTTCATTCTTTTGCAGGTGGCTTTCCAGTTTTTCCAGCACTATTTATTGAAGAGCCTTTCCTTTCTCCATTGTATGTTTTTGGCTTTTTTGGGTTTACTTCTGGACTCTATTCTGTTCCACTGGTTCATGTGTCTGTTTTGATGCTAATACCATGCTGTTTTGATTACTGTCGCTTTGTAGTGTAATTTGAAGATGGGCAGAGTGATGCCTCCAGCCTCATTCTTTTTTCTCAGGATGGCTTTAGCAATTGAGGATCTTTTGTGCTTCCATACAAATCTGACATTTTTTTGTTCCATTTCTTTAAAATATGCCAATGGGATTTTGATAGGGATGGCATTAAATCGTATAATGCTTTAGGTAATAAGGTCATTTTAACTATGTTGATTCTTCCAATCCAAGTACATTGAATATATTTCCATTTCTTTGATTCTCCTTTGATTTCTTTTAATATGGTTTTATAGTTTTCAGTGCATAGGTCCTTCACATGTTTTGTTAGATTTTTCTTAGGTATTTTATCCTTTTTGTTGCAATTGCAAAAGGAATTATTTTTTCCACTTCTTTTTCTGACACTTCATCATTAGAGTATAGGAATGCTATGGATTTTTGAACATTGATTTTGTATCCAGAAACATTACTGTATTTGTTTATTGTTTCTAGTAGTGTTCTTGTAGAGTCTTTATGGTTTTTTATAGAGAGAATCATGTCATCCACAAATAGTGACAGTTTGACTTCTTCGTTTCCTATCTGGATGCCTTTGTATCTTTCTCTTGCCTAACTGCACTCACTAGGACCTCTCCAATCATACAAGCCAATTCTAAACCTGCTTATCCTGACTCAAAAAAAAAAAAAACAACCCACAATAAAATCTCTTGCTTACACTTTCAATTCTCTGCCTCAGGACCAACACTGATGCTTCCCAATGTGGCCCCCTGAATGGCATGTTATGTCTCCTGTTTCTAGGGACCTGAGTATAAAACTTCTACCTTCATGACAGTCCTTCCCATGTTTGTGTACCTTACATAACTGATTAAAACAAATTGTGAGTTTATTTAAAAACCTCCCTTAAGATTGTATATATCTTCTGTATTTTTACTTAGTTTTTATTTTGACTTTTTGAATTAGGTACAGAGGTCTTAATTTAAGTGAACAAATTTTTCTATGTATATCCTCACATAACTACTATCCAAATCAAATATAGGACATTTCCAGCACCCAAAGGGCTCTCTCATGCACCCTCCAGTCAATATTCTTTATCGCAAAAGATAAGCACAATTTAGGTTTTAACATCAGATATTAATTTTCTTATTCTGGATTTCTTATGGAAATATACAGTATTCTTCTGCATCTGGCTCTTTTGGCTTAACATTATATCTATGACATTCATCCATGATGTTAAATAGCTATAGTTGCTATTTTTCTACTGATGCATATATTTCATAATGTGAATAAAATAATTTATTGATAGATTCTATTGTTGATGAACATTTAGCAACCATGAAGCTACACTGAACATCCTTGCACATGTCTTATTTTTTAACAGGTGTGCATTTTTATCCTTAGTCTCTAATGATTGCCAGAACAGGTGAGAACTATTAAGCAGTATAACCAAGAAACATACTGACTGTCCAAGAATTTTTTTTTAAATCCATTTCAAGTACATTAATATATTGGTTAGACATTTATACAGTTTATAAAATGATCTCCCTAACTGCTCCATCTCTCCTCTGGTTTTCCACCTAGCCAATATATTAATGCTAACTGCATTCCCTATGCCATGCTCCCCATCCTGGTGACCACCTACAAACTACTAATTTGTACTTCTTTAACCCTTCACCCCATTCTCCCAGCCACCCAACCCCCCCATCCCATCCCCTCTGTCACCAAACTGTCCTCTATATTTGTGAGTTAGTTTTTGATCAGTTTGTTCTTTTTGTTCCTTAGATTCTGCATAAAGTGAAATCACATGGTATTTATCTTTGTCTGACTTATTTCACTCAGCATAATAACCTCTAGGTCCATTCATGTCATTGCAAATGGTAGGATTTCATTTTTTTAATGGCTGAGTAATATTCCATTGTATATATGAACTATAACTTCTTTTTCCAATCTTCTGTTGATGTGCATTTAGGTTGCTTCCATATCTTGGCAATTGTAAATTGTGCTGCCATGAATATTGGGGTGCATAGATCTTTACAAATTATTGTTTTAGTTTTCTTTGGATAAATACCCAGAAGAGCAACTGCTGGGTCAAAAGGTATATCCATTTTTAACTTTTTGAGACCTCCATACTGTTTTCCATAGCGACTGTACCAATTTGCAATCCCACCAACAATGTATGAGGGTTCCCTTTTCTCTGCATCTTTGCCAATACTTGTTCTTCGATTTATTGGTGATAGCCATTCTGACAGGTGTCAGGTGACATTGCATTGTGGTTTTAATTTGCAATTCTCTGATGATTAGTGACCTTGAGCATCTTTTCATATGTCTATTGGCCATCTGTATTTCCTCTTGGAGAAGTATCTGTTCAGGTCTCCTGTCTATTTTTTAATTGGATTGTTTTTTTGTTGTTGAGTTATATGAGTACTTTATATACTTTGAATATTAACCTTTTATTAGATGTATCATTAGCGAATACCTTCTCCCAATCAGTCGGCTGTCTCTGTTTTGTGGATGGTTTCCTTTGCCGTACAAAAAATTTAAATTTGATATAGTCCCATTTATTTTTTTCTTCTTTCCCTTGCCCAGGGAGATATATCTGAAAAGAAAGTACTGTTAGCAATATCAGAGTTTACTGCCTATGTTTTCTTCTAGGAGTTTTATGGTTTTGGGCCTTAAAGTCTTTCATCTATTTTGAGTCTATTCTTATATACGGTGTACGAAGGTGGTCTAGCTTCTTAATTTCTATCTGAAAAGTTCATCATTGGTGTATAAAAATGCCACTGACTCCTGAATATTTATTTTGTAACCTGATACTTTACTGAATTCATTGATCAGTTCTAACAGTTTTTTGGTGGAATCTTGAGGGTTCTCTATAAACAGTATCACATCATCGACAAATAGAATTCTACTTCTTTCTTTCCATTTCGGATACCTTTTATCTCTTTCTTGTCTTACTGCTGTGGCTAAGACTTCTAACACAATGCAGAAGAGTGGTGAAAGTGGGCATCTTTGTCTTGTTGCTGATCTTAAGGAAAATGCTTTTAGCTTTTCCACATTGAGTATGATATTAGCTGTAGGTTTGTCATATATGGCCTTTATTTTGTTAAGGGATGTTCCTTCTATTCCCACTTTGCTGAGAGTTTTAAGCATAAATGGATGAATTTTTTCAAATGCTTTTTCTGCATCTATTGATATGATCATATGGTTTTTATCTTTTACTTGTTAATGTGGTGTATCACATTAATTGATTTGTGGATACTGCACCAACTTTACATCCCAGGAATAAATCCAACTGGATCATGGTGTATGATATTTCTAATGTATTGCTGAATTTGGTGTGCTAATGTTTTGTTGAGGATTTTTTAGATCAATGTTCATAAAAGATAACGGCATATCTTTTTTTCGTAATGTCTTTGTCTGGTTTTGGAATCAAGGTAATGGTGGCTTCATAAAAGGAGTCAGGGAGCCTTCCTTCTTCTTGAATTTTTTGGCATCGTTTGAGAATAAGTGTTAATTTTTCTTTGAATGTTTGGTAAAATTTACCTACAAAGCCACCTGGTCCAGGACTTTTGTTTTTTGGGAGGATTACTGATTCTATTTCATCGGTAATAATTGGTCGGTTCAGATTTTCTGTTTCTTCTTGACTCATTCTTAGGAGATTGTACATTTCTAGGAATGTGTCTTATTTCTTCCAGATTGTCCAATTTGTTGACATATAATTGCTCGTAGTATTTTCTAATGATCCTTAGTATTTCTGTGGAGTCCGTAGTTATTTCTCCTCTTTTTTCCTTGATGAGTCTGGTTAAGGGTCTGTCAATTTTGTTTATCCTTTCAAACAACCAGCTCTTGTTTACATTAATCTTTCGTATCATTTTTCTAGACTCTATTTCATTTATTTCCGCTCTGATTTTTATTATTTCCTTCCTCCTATTCACTTTGAGTTTTGTTTGTTCTTTTTCTCGTTCTTTTAAGTATAAGGTTAGATTGTTTATTTTAGCTTTTTCTTGTTTCCTGAGGTAGGCCTGATTGCTATGAATTTCCCTGTTAGGACTGCTATCGCTGCGTCCCACAGATTTTGAGTCATGTTTTCATTTTCACTTCTCTCTAGGTATCTTTTGACATCTTCCTTGACCTCATTAATAACTCATTCATTGCTTAGTAGTATATTATTCAGTCTCCATGTGTTTATGTATTTTCCAATTTTTTCTTGTATGTGATTTCTAATTTCATACCACCGCGACTGGAAAAGATGGTTGATATAATTTCAATCTTCTTAAATTTATTGAGACTTGTTTTGTGTCCTAACATGTGGTTTATTCTGGAAAAAGTTCCATGTACACTTGAGAAGAATGTATATTTTGCTGCTTTGGGGTAAAATGCTCTGAAAATATCTATTAAATCTATCTGGTCTAGTGTGTCTTTTAGGCCCATTGTTTCCTTGTTGATTCTTTGCCTGGAAGAGCTGTCCATTTGTGTCAACGGGATGTTAAAGTCTACTGCTATGTGTGTATTACTGTTGATCTCTCCCTTTATGTCAGTCATCAACTGCTTTATGTTTGTAGGTGCTCCTATATTGGGTACATATATGTCTGCTAAGATTATGTCCTCTTGATTTAGCGACCCCTTTATCATTATGTAATGCTCTTCTTTATCTCTTATTATAGCCTTTGTTTTAAAGTCTATTTTATCTGATTTAAGTATTGCTACCCCAGCTTTTTTATTTTTATTTCAATTTGTGTGAAATATCTTTTTCTATCTCTTTACTTTCAGTCTGTGAGTGTCAGCTGATCTGAAGTGGATCTCTAACAGACAGCATATGCATGGGTCTTGTTTTCTTTCCATTTGGCTACCCTATATCTTTTGACTGGAGCATTTAATCCATTTACATTTAAAGTGATTACTGACAGGTACATTGTTACTGCCATTTTATTATTCGTATTTGCTATTTCTACTTTTTCACCCCTTCTCTTTTTACAGAAGTCCCTTTAACATTTCTTGCAAGGCTGGCTTGTTGGTGATGAATTCCTTAAGCTTTTTCCTGTCTGGAAAGCTCTTTATCTCACCTTCCATTTTAATCGAAAGCCTTGCTGGGTGGAGTATTTGTGGTTGTAGATTCCTGTTTTTCATAATTTTGAATATTTCTTGCCAGTCCCTTCTGGCCTGCAAAGTTTCCATTGAAAAATCAGCAGACATTCTTATGGGGGTACCCTTGTAAGTAACTAGCTACCTTTCTCTTGCTGCTTTTAAGATTCTTTGTCTTTGACCTTTAGCATTTTAATCATGATGTGTCATGGTGTAGGTCTGTTTGAATTCCTCTTGTTTGGGACTCTGTGCTTCCTGAACTTGTATGTTCAATTCCTTCACCAGGTTAGGAAAATTTTGTCATTATTTCCTCAAATACATTCTCAGTCCTTTGCTCTCTCACTTCTCCTTCAGGTACTCCAATGACCCGGATATTGTTACACTTTGTTGTTCCAGAGGTTTCGTAAACTATCTTCATTTTTCTAAATTCTTTTTACTTTTTGTGGTTCTGATTGGGTGTATTCTGCTACCTTATCTTCCAGTTTGCTAACTCCGTCTTCTGCTTCATCCAATCTACTGAATCCTTCTAGTGTATTCTTCATTTGTTATTATAGTCTTCATTTCTGTCTGGTTCTTTATGGTTTCTCTGTCCTTTTTTATGCTTACTATCTCTCTGTTGAGATTCTCATTGTGCCCATCCATTCTCCCCCTAAGTTCGTTGAGCATCCTTATAACCAGTATTTTGAACTCTGCCTCTAGTAGCTTGCTTGCCTCCATTTTATTTAGCTTATTTTCTGAAGTTTTCTCCTGTTGTTTCATTGGTGGCATGCTTCTTTGTTTTCTCATATTATTAGCCTCTCTGTGTTCATTCAGGAATATTTGTTTTTGTCTCTCAACCTTGGCCAGATGACCTAATGTGGAAGGTGTCCTGTGTGGCCCACTGGTGCACCCTCCTGATACTCTATGCCAGGGGCTCTGAACGTGATCTGTGTGTGGGTTGTGTGTGATCGTCTGTTGTCTCCAAGCCTTTATTGTTATTAGTACATCAGTGGATGGGATTAACATTCAGGCTAATTGTGGGAATTGGCTGCACCCACAGGGTAAGGGTTGCTGTATAGGGGCTGACCCCACTGAGTGGGATTTGCCTTAGCAGGCTTGTGTACTTGTTGCAACCACCCTTTGCGTGTACTGCTAAAGAAGCTAGTCAGGAAGTGCTCTGTTGTGGTCTGGAGTCAGCCTCTGGATGCGCTGGTTTTGTGGCCCCTTGGGAGGGGCCCCTGCACATGTCTTTTAATAGATATAGGCATTCATTTCTGTTGGAATAGATGTTCAATCATAGGGTAACTTATGTTTAGCTGTAGCAGATACTAGCAAACAGTTTTCTAAAATGGTTCTAAATATTTACACTCCCACTAGAAATGTATGAGGATTCCAGTTAATACAAGTTTGCCAAAGTTTGATACTATAAGTCTTTTTCATTTTAGCCACTGGGTACTGCAATGGACCTGGCCTTTAGTTGTCATCATGTTTTCCTTGGTTTGCTTTTTTGTTCGCAAATTTTTAATTATTGATTCAATATCTCTAATGGCTATATATCTATTCAGGTTTTCAATTTATTCTTAAGCTAGTATTGTGAAATTATATTTTGTTGGGGAATTGTTTTTTTAGTCTAAGTTTTCAAATTTATCGTCCTATTAACCATGGTTCATGGTCCTTAGTCTAACTTCTTAAATCACAGCTAAATCTGTAATTCAGGAATCCCTTTTCAATCTCAACATTGTTTTTCGTGTGTTTCTCCTTGATTAATCTTATCTGATGACCATCACATTGGTCATTGTGAAGAAACAAGATTTAGGTTTTGGTTATCCTCTCTATTGTTTCTTTGTTTTCTATTCATTCATTTCACCTTTATCTTTATTATTTTATTACTTCTATTTTCTTTTGTTGCTTTTTCTTCTCATGTCCTTTTCCTGATTACATAAATTATATGTTTTAGCTCATTCCTTTTCAGTCATATATTAATTTTAATATATACATAGGAGGCTTAAAATTTTTCCTCTAAGAATATCTCTGGCTGCATTTTATAAGATGTGATATACAATATTTTTCATGTCACTCAGTTCTAAAAGTTTTCTAATTCTCATAACAAATTCTTCAATGGTCCGTGAATAGCAAGAAGGCTAGTTTTAAATTTCCAAACATATATGATTTGGGAGGTTATATTCTAACTTAATCATACTGTGGTCTGGGAAAGTGATATATATGACAATCTTTTGGTGTTTGTTGAAACTCATGTTTTCCAGCATAGTCAGTTAATGGATTATAAGTGTTCTAGAAGTTACTGAAAGAATGTGAATTCTCAAATTGTGGGGTACAGGGTCCCATAACAAAATTAACGGTCATTCAATTCTTCAACTTCTTTTTTGTTGTTTATCAATTCCTAGTAAATGTATAAAAATGTTCCCTGTATGATTACAGATTTGTTCATTTCAACTTGAAATTTTGTTATTTTCTTTATATATTTGGGTACTATATTATTAGATACATATAAATTTAGAATCTTTATAGCTTCTTGTTACTTAAACATATATTGGAGATGAGTTATAGCAGTAATTTTTAACTCTAATAATGCTTTTTGTACTTAAATCTATTCTACGTGATATTTAGTTATATCTACTTGGTTTTAGTGACAATTTCCCTGAAATGTTTGTTTCTATCCTTATGCTTTTAACTTTTCTGTGTCTTTACATTTCAGGTATGTCTCTCATAAACAGCATAAAGCTAAACAACCACTGCCTTTACACTGGCTTTTTAATCCATTATGATTAATCTTCTGCGCCCCAAAAAAAAGTCTTTGCAAAAGTTTCAATCATTCAATTTCAGAATGCCAATACTCACTCTAGTTCTTCAAAAAGGTTCCAAGGGTCTTCATGTCAAGGGTCTTCACCTCTACCTAAAAATCTCAATTGCCTATTTATGCTCTCCAGGTTAAAACATAAATTCTTTGGCATAACACCCAAAGCCATTTCCAGTCTGGACCAAAATTGTCTTTTTTGCCTCATTTCCTACTACACCTATCCATTTATAAGTACATAAAACTCCTTAGTGTTCTACAGCAATGATGCTCTTTTACACCTCTATGTTTTTACACATGCTGTCCAGACTGTGTCCTTCCCATACTTATTCACTTTGTGAAAGCAAAGTCAATACCCTAAAAATCATCTCTTCTTTAACTTTTACAGAAAAAACTAGTCATTCTTCCTCTGTATTTTTTTCTTAGCTATATTATAAAGCTAGTCTTCATGTATTATCATCTTTCTATTTTAAACAGCCATTTATAAAATGTTTATCTGAATAAGTCTGAATTTCAGAATATTTAACCATATAGTTTATTCTTAGAATAGATACATTTGTTAGTGTTTATTATTTAAGCGTCAACTTACATTTCTTACTTCTACTAATTCTTATATCAAGACAATATCACCTAGATTTAATAGATGAACAAATTGAAATTCAAGAAAGTTAAATGATTTGCCCAAGGTAACAAAGCCACTGAGAGGTAAAATTTGGCTGTTTGACTCCAAAACCTAAATATTTCCCCTATGTAATACTGCCTACCAAATACATATTATAATTGGAATTAGACTAATCAAAGGCTGCTGGGAAAACATTCTTCCAAACCCATTTTAATGAAAAATGACTTATAGATGGGTTGTGAGCAGTTTTTAGAAGTTTAAATGTAAATGCAAACAAATATTCAATCTATTTATGACAACTCTGTAACGTATACTTTCTTTGTAACCTTATTATGTCATAGCATAAATTTTTAAAGTATATTTTTCTTTTAAAAGAGAAAAATGCAGATTGTGATTTTACTCTATGTAAAAGCTGTTATAATTACAATATTATATTGTAAAATTGCATTAATTTAAAATTTAAAAATTTAAATATTAATTTAAAAGTTAACTGACATTCAAACTTAATGGTTCTTGGGTTAATATTACTTATAAACTTTATCTTAAGACATGGCTTATACATAATAGATATTTTTACATTACTTATATATTCCTTAAGGAAGACCCAAACACACTACTCATGAATTTTATGTAGCTCATGCAACTTAATTTCAGAAATAAGTAAATATCATTACATTGATAATCATTATCAGGCTTCTGAGAATTAAACCCAATCAAGAATGTCAATAACAAAATCCACACATGAAAATTTTAATGGGAAATGTTAATAATTAACAAAAAAGAACATTAAGTTATTCCACTGTCAAATTTCTGAAAATTTTTTACTTTAAAACTTAGCTAGAATTTTAAATAGGTAGTATATTCTTTATTTCCCCTATAAAAAGAATTGCTTGCTTTAAAAAACACATACCTCTTTCCTTGTTTACTCTGTTCCAGTAAGTCCACCTTCAACTTTATACATTCCTCTTGGGACTTCTGCAAATTCTGTTCCTTTTCAATCACCATTTTCTGGCTCTGCTCTAATTTATCTTCTGCCTCTCTATAAAAAAAAGGATATTTTTTAAAGAATATTAAAGATATGCCAGTATGCAAGAATAGTTCAATATTAGTAACTCTTTTAGTTTAAAACACTGAATTAAGAGAAACAAATATTCAATAGAAAAAAGGCATAGTTATCATTTATTGACTGAGTTTTAACAAGAAATAAAAGAATATTTCCATCAAGTAATGAATATATATAGCTGATATCCTATTTCATGGTCAGACACTAAAAGCATTACCATATAGTTCAGAAACTGTAGGGCGCATCTGAATCATCTGCAAGACTTGTAAAAACACAGATTGCTGGGTCCCACACCCTAGAGTTTGTAATTCAGTAAGTCTGAGATAAGACCTGAAATCTGCATTTCTAACAAGTTCCCAAATGATGCTAATACTGCTGGTGCCAGAACTACACTTTGAGAATCACTATAATGGAGTAATGTGCTATTAGGTATGCATATATTTCTCATTTTAAGGTAGAAGAGGATAAATTATAAATCAACTAATTCTTTGTATTTTACTTCTTGAATTCCCATTTTAGTACTGAGTATAAAATACTTTGAAATAAAAATTAGAAAGCTATAAGAAGTACATTTACCTCAAAACTTTATCTTGGGCTGAAACTTCTGCTTCCAAATTTATAATCTGTTCTTCTAAGATTGGCACATTGGCTGCCTGTTGTTGAGCAGATTCAAGCATAGAGACCTAAAACAAATAAGGAAGTTCCTGGATGGTGGAAACAGAGTAATTTTCTCCCTGTTCTATTTTCTATTTATAAAGTTTTCAATGATGAGAATGTATTATTTTAAAAAGAAAGATAAATAAGCTATTTTTCTTTCTACAATAAAACTACACAAATTGTTAATCTTAAAATTTTAAGAAGATTTATCTAAATGCACAGACGATATGAGTTCTCCTGAATTATTTTCAGATACTAAATTCATGTAAAATTGATTTCATAACATGGTGATACTCTATTAGCATAATAAAAATTACACATAACACATTAAAACAATACAAGGAATATTTTTCCAATTATAAATCTTTAAGTGCTTATAATGATTTTCTGTTGACACAGTCACCACTTTAAGAAACATACTTTAGGGAGTGACGTCAGAAGGATGGTGGAGTGAGGGATATCCCCGGATCTCTCCCCTTGAAATAACAATAAGCTGAACATCTCAACTCAACAAATAACACCCAACCTGAATACAAGCACATGTGACTGAGTGATCTGCACATAAAAACTTCCAAAGGTCTTTCTACTTTGTGTGGTAGGAGAAATATGGTAATGAATATTTTCAGATACCAAATAAATAAAAAGATGCATGCTGAAAAAAAAAGAACATACTTTTGCTCTTGACTGTGTTAATTCAAAGTGGACAGATTCTATTTTAGTCATTAAAGAATGATTCTGTGAGACCAAACAGGCATTCTGTTGCCTAAGTTTATTAAGTTTCTCTCGAAGACTTTTGATCTCCTGATCCATGGGGTTAGAAGATGAAAAAGGTATCTGAAAAATGAAAAAGAGCAATTTGTTTTTGATTATTAAAGAGCAATTTGTTTTTGCTTATTTCATTAAGCATTACATGTAATTAATGGAAAATGATGAACAATTACCAATAAAATAATAAAGTAGTTCAAAAAATGAGTTAAGATATTTAGTAAGTGTTGGTGAGGAGATGTGAGACAATCAGCACTCTCCTCCACTGCTGGTGGATATGTACACAAATAAGTACAGCTTGGAAAACAACGGTACACTTTGAAAAAGTTCTTGGTATTATTCGGTAAAGATGAATAGGCTAAGACACAGCAATATTACACCTGGGTATAAATCTGACAGAAATTTTCATATTTTTGCACCTGGAGATATAAAAATATTCATAGCTAAACTGCCCCCTAAGAGACAGTTAATGGTAGGAACCCAAATGTCCTGCAACAATAAAATGGATAATGGATAAAATACTCTTTAAACTGTATATGTATATTTCTATTATACTCTTTTGAATATATATTTTACAATAAATTTCATAAGGTTTGAGGGTTTCAAAACATGATTTCTCTAATTTTATTTTTTGGAAAAAGTAATATATCATGCAACCCAAAAGTAAAAACTACATAAAAGAAAAAGTACACAGAGTCTTATTCCTATCTTTAGTAGGTACGTAACAATTTTTATATATTTCTTGTTTATAAATTTTTGTATAATCATTCATACAGCAAAATATAAGAAACTGCTAATATAGGAAAGTTATTAAGTTATAGTCTTAATTAAACCTGTCTTCTAGTGTTTCCACATGCATATACAAACAAATTGCCCACCCCACACTTCCTTATGCAAAAACTAGACTACAGTATACAGTCAGCCCTCTGTATCCAGGGGTTCTGCTTCCATGGATTCAACCAACCATGGATCAAAAATATTTGGGGAAAAAAAGTTACCCTGTAGTCAATGTGTACTATGTAGTTCGGCCTGAATTGGTTTGTCTGTACTGAACATGTACAGACTTTTCTTGTCATTATTACCTAAATAATACAGTATAAATGCTATTTATACACCATTTACATTGTATTAGCCATTATAAGGAATCTAGAGATGATTTAAAGTATATGAGAGGATATCCATGGGTTACATGCAAATATTATACCATTTTACATAAGGGACATGGACATCTTCAGATTTTGGTATCTGCAGGGGATCCTGGAACCAATCACCCACACATACCAAGGGATGACTATATCATTCTGAACTTAGCATTTTTTACATAAATGATATATCCTGGCAATTTCTCCACAATCGATACAGTAAGAACTTCTATTTTGTTTTTTCCATCAGCTGCATATTTATTCAACCAATCCCCTATTACTGGACACTCGAGAGCCATTCTAATCTTTTGTTAAGACAATGCCTCATTTTGCACTAATACAGGCATATCTGTAGGATAATTTTCTAGAAATGGGATATACAAGTCAAAGGTAACACATTTGTGATTTAGCAAACATTATCAAATGCCTCTTCATAGGGGTTCTATCATTTTGCTTCCTACCAGCAATGTATGAGAGTGCCTACTTCCCCCAATTTTCACCAACAAAATACAGTGTCAAACATCTGGATGTCCACAAATCTGTTAGGTAAGATCTGGTACCTAAGTACAGTTTCATTGTGAATTTCTCTTATTATAAGATTAAGCATCTTTTTGTTTGAAGATTATTTTAATTTCCTTTTCCATACATGTCTTTTGCCCATTTTTCTATTAAGTTGTTGATCTTTTCTTCTTTCTAGGAGTTCTTTACATATTAAAAAGATTAGCCTATAGGCATTACCAGTATTTTTTCCCTCAACTTGTCATTTGATTTTGCTTAGAATAAAACACAATGATCTCAACTATGGCATAAATATGATTAAAAAAATAATCGGCAATTTGAACTAGGATAGAGATCAAATTTCCCAGAATGACATAATCTTGAATTCATTTCTTAAAATATAGGCTTAGTCAAATAGCTTCATTAAGCAGCTTCCTTACAAAAAGAAAACCTCTCAATTGCTGGCTCTCTAAAGTGGGAAGAGCAAATTCTTATAAAAAAAGATTATGATCTGCATATACAACCATATGTATATATGTACACTGACAGTGGGGTAATAAAAAACAGGAAGAACAATGGAAAAAGATATAAAAGAGTTAAGTAAAGAAGAGGAGCAAACACAGGGAGATAGATAATATGATTGAATAAGAAAGAGGCAGAGAGAGAGTGAGTTCCACACCAGGAAAGATATCTAAGATGATTCACAAAATTCAGGGATAATTAAAGGAGAATAATGCCATGCTATTACATTGTACCCCAAACCAGGTTAAACAGTAAGTATAATTTAACCACTTAAATATATAATTGATTACCCATTACGTACATGGAATAGAGCTAAGAAAACAAGATGTTTAATTGCAGAAAAGCAATAAATATAGAAGTTTAAAAATAGAATAATACACCGAAAATAACTACTTTCTTGTTAGAATGAAACAAGAGCCATTATATTTGAATTCAGTGAGTCTTGAGCACTATAGTAAAAGATTATGTAAAACATGAATAAGTCATTTAAAGAAAAAACCCAAAGAAAAAGTATTTTCAGTAGATAGGACAAACACTAAAACTACTCTTAAGTAGAGAAGTCTAAAAACAATAACCTTATCTCTTGGCTTTTTTTGAAAAGCAGTACCGCTACTGGGCATTTTACAAACTTTTTTAAAAGGTGAGTAATTCAAAAATCCAAGCTGGCTAGACTGAGAAAGATCTTCCACAATGAGCCTTTCAGACCTTGAGGGATTAGAGGCATAATCAGAGTTTTCACTTGGACTAACACTGGAAAAAAAAGAAAAAATGCATTTTAGGTCTTAAATACTTTAAGTATTCACTCCAAATTTCTATACATTCAATAAGAAAACAGAAAGAAAAGTCCCTGAAATGCTATTTGAAATCAAGAGTCACAGTTATGAATGTAAGGCAATGTTTCAACTAAATTTTTAAATAAATTCTAGTTAGTTTTAAACTACCCATCTATGTATTTTTAGAGTCTCTATGCTAGAATTACTTAAGATTAAAAATAAAAGTAGTCATAATAGATTAATTAAGCCTAAAACATATATTTCAGAGTCCTAATATACAAGTATTTTCTTAATATACAGATGACTCTATTTTTTTCTTAAATTGAGGTAGTCAAAATTATAGAACATTTTCTAGAGACATATTAGAAACACAATAATAATGAAAATTCATACATTTTACCTTCATAAATTAAAAGTCATATCTAAATTCTATGTGATTTTACTTATTTACCTAGATAACTCTTCTCCTAAACTCTGCAAACTCCATTCTGTTATCTTCAGTTCATGTCTTAAGGAAGCAACATTTGCAAGCAAACTTTCTTCTTCATTGTCTTTATTACAGTAGTCTGATGAATTAGATTCCATTTCTTAAAAAAAAAATAAATGAATTTATTGTACCTTGCAGGAAATAAACTGTAGTGTCAGTCAAAATACTCTAAGAGAATTTAACTCATTCTTTTCTATTTAGAATTTAACTCATTATTTTTCTAATTCAAATGTGATATCTTTCAAGGTGATCTAAAATGAAGCAAAAACCCAGTAACAAGCTCTCTGCAGTGTAAAGCCATATGGAAAGTTCTACAGAATTTCAATGAATTGATTTTTCATTATAGCCAGGGTCTAGTGATCATTGGTCCTCTTTTCTAAGTACATATAATCTTTCTAATAATTGTGTAAACTAAGTACTTTTATTCCATGTTAAAGATGGAGAAACTAATAAGACAAATTAACGTATTCAAGGCCACACAAACTGTCAATGATGGAACCAAGGTTTGAAACTAAGTTATCAGGATCCAAAGACCTTTTAATTATATCACACTGCAATTTTTTTTTTCTTATCGTAGATCAATTTCAGTATGAGGTTTTGAATTTACAGAATCACATTATAAGCTCTGGATGTATGATAAAATTGGTATCATTACAGTCATTCATGTTTTCCTAAAAACAATTTATTACCAGATAAAGATTATCCCCTTCTTCCATTCATAATAGTTATAAAATTTTAAAAGCACACACATTCACATCATAACCACAGAGATCAAAATGACACATGGCAGGTTAACTCATAAAAATACATGAAGAGAAGCTTTTGTTTCTTCAACTAAAATGTATCTCTAGGGTTGTGAAATTCTCTACTAAATACCTTTGCACATAAAAATTGTTATAAAAGGCCACATTTTATTATTAATGATCAATACATATAATTATTATGTATTAAATGAAGGCTTTATAATTTCTATTACTCCTGTAGTTCTTTCCAAATAATTTTAAAATTACATTCCTCTTTCAGATCCCCTTTACCTTTGTCATTGCAGCACCTCTTTCATGATCCTTCTAGAATTCTGGCCACATCTCAAGCTGCAGAAGGCTAGGAGTCCTATATATTATGTTCAGGACTGAAAAGCACTGAGGGAAACTCAGTATTTTCCGTGCATAAATTATTCTTAAACTGCCCTTCCGTCCCCTCATCCAACTAAAATAGTATGACAAATTTATTCTCCACTCAAAATTTCCCAGATGTGAGGAAATTAGAAAGAAAACTCTCACCTTATTGAAATAAACTATGACAGGAAACTAAATGAGACTTTGTGTAATCTTAGAGAAAATGTTTCTATCTTCTTTCCCCTTTTCCTAAATTTGCTTCTGCTTGAGAACTCTCCCAGACAAAAGTCAATGGATCAAGTTCCCATTCTGCTTTATCTTTCAACATCTCTAGCTTCCTACAGGATGGTGAAGGAAAAAAGGTTAAATTTAGGTAAATTCTAAAATGCCATTAGATATTATGGTTCAACTAAATCAGGTTTTATCTCCAACGTCTTCTTACCTGTCAAAAGGGTAAGAATTCTCTAACCCTTTTGACGTATCAGTGGATATATTTGATAGTTACATATATTTTTTTCCAGTGGGCCATTTATTGTCAAATGAAGATTCCTCCTCCCTTAGGTAATCAAAAAACTCTATCTTCATTGCCTGTACATATGTGAAAAAGCGTATCTTGCTACCTACAGGCCCTGACGTCATTTCTTGGCCCTAAAAATACGTTTGTAGCTGTACAAACGCACACCCATCACAAAGAACAAGTGTTCCTTATACCACCATCTGTTAACAGGATGGGCTGTAGTCGAAAAAGATTCCTCATGTTGGAAGGTCATAGCTTTATATCAACGACAGAAATGATCCTACGTTCATCTGGAAGAAAGTGAGGCAAACAGGACATCTTTCTCTCGATTTTTCATTTAAATACGACCCTGCAGAGCAGGCGTGCGCAGCACAGGCGAGAACCAGACGAAGGGCGTCCGAGGATGCCTAGAGGGAAAGGAACAAAACTCCCCCACGTAGGCCTGTTTCCACCCTCCAGAGAGCAGTCGCTCACCACCCAAGTCATAGCTAGGAGAGAGACCCACCCGACGACAGAGGCCGCCGCGTTCTCGCCTGCGTTCGGAAGCCTCGGACCCTCTCTCCCGCCCCGGGCGTGGAACCATCAGACACAACACGCGCAGGGCCGACGAACCCGGACTGCAATGAATTCGAACCGCCGCGGGAGCCGTTGAGAACGCACCGCCCCGGCCGCAGCCCCACCTTCCGTGCTGGCTCTGCGTGTGGCGACGCAAAAGCGCGGTGCCTGTCGGGGATCGTGGTCTGACAGCGTGTCCGAGCCCGCTCGCTCGGAACTACATTTCCCACAATTAGCCGCACGACGCCCATTGGTGTGGGAGAAGCCATGAGGACTTGCGGCTGTCCGGGTGTGAGGCGGGAGGCGCTCACGTTTAGACTGAGGGGCCGAGACAGGAGGGTGCGGAAAGGGACCGCTGGCCCCGCCCTCAGTTCCTACCCTTCCGAGGTCCGGGTTTCCTACTTTGAGCCAGCGTTTACCGCCGCGGCCACCACCTGCGGTTTCTTCAGGCTCCAGGTTTCACTGCCAACCACGAGGAGTCCAGGGAGGAAAAAAGGAGCCTAGGTGCCAGTAACCCACACATCCCACGCCTTTTCCTGCCCGAGATCGCCCCGGCAGGAATGGGCGACAAGATCTGGCTGCCCTTCCCGGTGCTGCTTCTGGCCGCTCTGCCCCCAGTGCTGCTGCCGGGGGTGGCAGGCTTCTCGCACTCCTTAGACAGCGACTTCACGTTTACCCTTCCGGCGGGTCAGAAGGAGTGTTTCTACCAGCCCATGCCCCTGAAGGCCTCGCTGGAGATCGAGTACCAAGTAAGTGCGGAGGGCCAGCCAGCCGCCTTCCTTTAGCCCAGCTGCACGGTGTTGTCGCCTCTCACCGGCTTAGAAACTTCTTGTGGCCGGCACGGATGATGAGAGGCGAGGGCCACCCGAGAAGCTGGCCAGCTTCGCGCAGGAGCGCGAGGCTGGGCTCTCGGTGGGGTCGGGAACCCAAAAGTTAGACGAAACTTGGAACTGACTATTCCTCTCCCCTTTCCTCCCGTCGGAAAGAGGCTAGCTTTAGTGATGTCGGTGGTGTTTCTGTTTCATAATTCGCGCATCGCTTTGCTAGCCAGTACACGCTCCACTACTGCGAATTTCACATTACAGGACTGAGACACATTCTCCTTCATCACTGGACGGGATGATGACACTTTTTTATTTTCCCCACCACCTTCACCCAACCTCAATATTGTAAATCTTCACTGTCACTGCTTCAGTTAAGGATTTTCGAATTGTGACCATGAGATTATCACTAAATCCGATTTTGGAATATTGTGAATGGGGCTGTTGATTTATTCAATGGTGTATTTCCTTATCAGTTGAAGCATTTCTCCCATATCATTGTTTCCTTTTTAGTGTCTGCATAATATTATATGGGGGATTGTCTTAATTTATGTAGTCATTCTGGCAGAGGGTAGTTTCTTAGAAGAAATCTTGTTAGTTCCAACACAGCTAATTTCGATGTTACTAAGTAGCATTGCAAATAAGACGTGTTGGTGCGGTTCATCTTTTAATTTTCTTTTCAAGTTAATTTATAAGCAGATGTTAATTTTTAAAAGTTGATATAAAGAATCTTTTTCAGTAACAGGTACTGTCACATATAGAGCAAAATAGTTATGTAGAATTTTCATCCGAAATGACTTTGGAATTAGATTATTTATCAATTTATAAGGTAAGCATAAAGTATCTAAAGTCACATAGTGAGCAAAACTTAGGCCAGAACTCAATGTTTTTTAATTTTCAGTCCAGTTCAAAAGTTCACTTACTGAACAGTTACCATGTGCCAGTAATTGGGGGTGGGGGAGAATACAAACAAAAGAAAGTCCCTGTTTTCAAGGATGTTAATATTTAAGGGGTACTGGCTCATAAACAGGTAATTTCACTAAAATATGGTTAAGTGCTGTTAAAGGAGGGCCAGGTCTCTAGGCTTTCAGAAAGGGATTCCGGTGAAAATAAATTTGAATCTAGAAAGATGCCTACATGAGAAAAACATGCAAGGAAAGGGTGACATTTTAGAAGGAACAAAATGAATAGACAGTTCTGAAAATGCATAGTGTGAGTGTTTTGGTAGTGGCCAGTACTTTATAGACACAAGTGCTGAGTTTTTATTAGACTTTAAGACTAGAAAGTCTAGAGTGGAAGTAAAAGAAAAAGATGAGAGACTTCAGAAGGCTGGATCATGATCTTAGCCTAGTGCCCATGCTAAGTAGTTTTGCCTTTATTCTGTGCAGGGGCCAGTGAAGATTTGCACAGCATGGTAACAGTCAAGAATGTTTTTCTGATAGATCACTGGGTACAGTGTGGAAGATGGGCATAAGGAAGTCAAAATTTGAGGCAAGGAAATCAGTGAAGTAGTCCAAGTAAGAAAACAATTTGTATTATTAAAAAATTCCTCAGTATGTACCCAGCTGTTAGGGAGGAAATCTATTTCACCACTGAACTCTTATGATTAAGAGCTCCAGTTATAAAGGTAAAATATCTGGATTGAAATCTTCTCATTTACCACTGTGTGAAATTGAACAAGCTACTTAATCTCTGGCTTGTAAAATAGAAATAATAGTAATTACCTCATAGATTTGAAAAAATGAGTTAATAGTCATAGACCATCGCTGACACGTAGTAAATATATAACGAATGTTAGTTTTTTCACATTAACACTTCTAGTGTTATACAGCTGGCTTGGTTTAGCTTTACACTTTGCAACTTAAATATAAAGGGACTATTAAAGGGACTACTCCTCCCAAGCATTCTCCCCAGTTTGTTTTGATTGAGTCAAGAAGTAGAATCATTTATGTCTATAATCTTAGGTAATCTTGGAGGGGTTTGAGGAGAGAGATCATCTTCAATCCTTTGTTTGCATTTTCTTACTCTATGAATAATTTTCTGATAACCAGAAGCTACTGGTTTTTTGTCTTAGTTTGTAAAATTTCAGGGAACTAATAATATTCCAGATATTGCCCTTGGGATACTGTAACATATTGAACAACTTTTAACCATTTTTTACTTTTCAGGTTTAGGAGGACACTTTTAGGATAATTGACCAGCCCCACATGATATTAAGTTCTTGAAAATTTTAAATGTTAGTACATATGTCTTATGAATAAAATAGATCATTCACTTAAGAATTTAAATCTTTATTGATTGCTTAATTTGTATCAGTACTATGCTAAGTGCTATGGATACAATAATGAGTAAAAGTATAGTCCATACTCTCATACAGTCTTATTTGTGGACAGATGCTAAATTATTACACAAATAAATGTGGAATTATAATTCAAAGTGCTATGAGGGTAAATGCATATGGCTATGAGAGTTATTTAATAAGACTTGATTTCATGTGGGAATTGAGAGAGGAAATCCCAGAGGAAGTAGAGTTCAGATAAAGAATCAGGCTTACTAAGCATAAGGGGGTGAGTGGAACAAGGGGATAAAAATACCAGCATGTGCCAAACATTGAGGAAGAAGACAGATTACTTTTGAGGAACTGAAACACTATTACGACAGCATACAGACAGGGGAGAGTGGCACTTGCCCATCATGTTCCATTGAATTCATTGGGAAATTTAGTTCTGTATTATGGTATTGGGTTTTTTTAAATAAATAATTTATATTTTAAAAATATTTTTTATTGTTTTAAGTTAGCTTCTGTATTCTTAAATACCATTTTTAACAATTTCATCAAGCCCGATAGCCACAACTAGTCTTAATTTTAATGACGTCTTTGCTTAGTTTTGTTATAGCTCGTTTTGATTTGATGGATCTTTTTGTTTTTTTGAAGGGTAAATTTGTGTAATTCTTTTAGAATGTTATGAGTCCTTGGATATCTGAAAATGGCTTTACTTTTTGCTTGCACTTCAGTAAATACTATATTTTACTTGGAAACATTGAAGGCATGGCTCCATTGTTTTTTGCACCTTATAAGAATTATGATGCCTTTCTCAATTCTTGTTATTTTGCAGTTCTTTACTACTTGTCATTAGAAGTTTCTAGGTTGTTATTTTTAAATTCTTTGGAAAACTCAGGATTTTTGGATCTTTTTCATTTATCCTGCTTCACATCTATTAGACTCTTTCAGTTTAATGAGTTTTATCTTTTGAATTTTTATTCTTATTTGATGATTTTTCTGCCTTCATTTCTCTTGATTCTTTTGAAATGCTAATTAGATGGATAATTTGAAATCTTTGTTTCATGAAGGCTTTTAACTGTTTTCCTGCTTTTCTCTATACTTTTTCACCTGAGTTCTAATAATTCCTTTGTTCCTTGTTCTCCGATTTTTAGTCTCCATCCATGTTCATTCTATCATTACATTTTTTGCAATGTACATTTGAGAATTTTAAGATTGATAGATATTGATAACTAGATATAGCCTTTACTCAATGGAATACCTTCCAGAAATTCCTTCCTCTTCAAGTCTATTAACAGTCTTCCTAGATTTCCAGTGTTGTTATTATTTGTATTATGTTTTCTTCATTTCATTGAGATTTAAAGGAGAAAAAGAATTATATATATTTAGTTAGCCATTAGAAACCATTTCTTTTGATCAGTAGGTACAAGAGTAGGTAATTTTTATGTCATGCCATTAAAGCTACCAAGAAAAATAAAAATGGAGTGTTATACAAGAAGAAGAGTAACCACTGGACGCAGATTGCTGAGTTCATATTTTGTTCGTGCCACTTACTTGCTGTATCACCTTGGGAAAATTACATCTCTGTGCCTCAGCTTTTTGTTTTTGCTTTTTAAAAATAAGAACAATAGGACCTACCTTTTAGAGTTATAGTGAGGAATAAATTAATCCACATAAAGGACTTAAAAGACAATGTATGGCATAAATGGTAATTGTTAGCTGCTATCATCATCAGGAGCAGCAGCAGGACATTTCGGGATTATAAAGGAATAGGTTATGTTTATTGACCAGTAAGTAAATAGCTTACTTTGAATATATACTTCATACTGGGGAATAGTAGATGAATGTGTTTGATAAGTTATTTGGAGTCAGATCATGGAAGTCTTGTTCTAAGTGAATTATTCTTATTTTATTGAAAACAAACTCAGAAAAGCTACATAGCGTACCTTAAATTGCTAAAGTAAAAAGTTTACCATTTGAACTCCCTTCTGTGTTTCTTTTGACTCTACAGGACTTCTCAATGAAAGCACTGTTTTAGGAAGATTATTTCAGTAATACCCATAAGGCCTATATTTAGGTGATAGCCAACAGCAGTTGGTAAGAAATGAATGGAATTGAACTTAGATGATTTTTCTGCTCCTTTCTAGCTCTAACATGAGTTCATTGACTTTCTTACCCCTCTAGGTTTGTAAAGATCTCTTCGTTGTATCATCTACTTTATATATTTTCAGAATTTGAAATATGTGTTCTTTTTTTCTATACTTTTCTACAGGTTTTAGATGGAGCAGGATTAGATATTGATTTCTATCTTGCTTCTCCAGAAGGAAGAACCTTAGTTTTTGAACAAAGAAAATCAGATGGAGTTCACACGTAAGTAATATCTTAGTTGATTCTTTGGGCTGGATAATACCAGTGGGCTATCTGCAGGGCATGGAAATTTAGCACAGTTGATACCAAATATCAATATTAAATGATTCCCTATGAACATTTTAAACAGTCCTTGATAGTACTCTCTCTTATACTAAAATATTTTCGTCTACTGCCATGCCACCCTGAACAAGCCTGATCTCGCCTGATCTTGGAAGCTAAGCAGGGTTGGGCCTGGTTAGTACTTGGATGAGGGACCACCTAAGAAGACCAAGTGCTGTAGGTGTAAAAAAAATAAAATAAGAGATTGTAAAATGACAAAGTCCTTGCAATCTGTGAGGTCAACAAAGGGTTGCCTTGCCTAAAAAAAAAAAAAAAAAAAACTAAAATATTTTCTATTAACCTTTTTCTTTTTGTTTATGCATTTGGTATTGATCCTGACCAAATTTTACCTTGGTTTGGTTAAATAGATGAGTATTCCCTAGATATTACGTTCAATCTCTTGTGGCATTTTAAATCTCTCTTTCTGGCTGGCACAGGCTTTCCATTTTATCTATAATTTACTGTTCCAGGTATGTATCCTAAAGTTTCTTGAGCTGCTGGCTGTATCATCTTTGACCATTCTTTTCTTTCTTAAAACAACAGTACAGTAATATGTGTGTGTGTGTCTAAAAAAATTTTTTTTACTCAGATCTCTTCTTAGACAGTTATAAGACCTGCAAGTAAAATATCTGATCATAGAAAACCATATGGAAAGAAAATACTTGTTATCACACTTTCAAAGTTTGACAAAAGGCCATGTATTCTCTTCTTAATCTCACTTCCCTTTTTTCATCTCTCAATGGTGTTTCTATGTTCCATTCTCTTATTTTACTCTAGCACATTCTTTATTCAGTGTTGTTATTGTATTAAAACTACATTGTAAGTTTATAGAAAGGAGTGAATACAGTGTCTAATCTTTGCTATAAACTATAAACTAGGATTTGCATTTTATATGCTTTTATATTTATTATTCCAACTCACTAAGAGATAGATTCTCTGATTCCCTAATTCCCATTTTACAGACAAGGAATCTTTACAGACTCAGAGAAGGAGGCTCAGAGAAGTTAAATAAGTCTGCAGGGATATACATTTATTAAGAGGAGGAGGCAGGATGGACCAAAATTCTTACTTTCCACTATACGATGCTTAGAACATCCCTGGCACATAGCACTATGTAAGTACTAGCTATTATTTTAATTATTGGTCTTTGTTAACCAAAGTACCTGGCATGTAATTAATAGTAAATATTGAATACATGTATGAATGAATGGGGGGGAAAATGTCTCCACCATAATTTTTAAGATACTCATTTCAAAGTGCTTTTTAAAATGGCATTTCACCTATGCAGAGTTCAGAAGAAAATATTTGCAATAAACTATTAATAAAATAGAGAAATACATTTCAAAAATCAGTTTAAATTGATACCCTTTGGATTAACTATGCTTTCTCTTTGATAGGTTCATGAACAAGAACTAAAAATGTAGTTCAGTTTTTAAATTTCAGAATACAGAAAATGAATAGAATTTGTCAATTTTTATTTCTCTCCAATTTCCTGCTTTCTTTTAGAGATAAATTAAGTGTTGGGGGGGAAGGTATCTTATTGTTTAGTGCATAGAATTACCTCCCATTAAAACATTTGAAAACAAGAATGAGTTTATAAGACCTCACATTTATTTATTGAGTTATTTTGATGTGCCAGGACACTGTTCTAAGCACTTTACATCTATTAATATATTTTATTCTTCACCATAATCTTATGGGGTACATGATATTATTATCATTTTACCAATGAAGAAATTGAGGCACAGAGCTGTTAAGAACATGAAAGTTACATAGCCAGTGAACAGCAAAGCCAGGATTTAAAAAATAGAAGTCCACCCCACTCTTAATCACTATACCACATTTACAAATCTACTTTCTAAAAATTAGATTTTAACAAAAATTTTACCTTTAACTATATTAACTTTCAGAAGCAACTAAAATCTCAGTTACTGTTCATCCAGTAGTAGTAGTAGTAAAATTTCCTCCAAATAAAGCCTTTTAAAGCTTAAGTAATCCCTATTTGTCTAGCACTGCCTGTAATGAGGAGTCATATATAAATGCATTTTTCTAGGTAACTGAATTCATATTACCCTAACTCACACCAGACATTTTGCAATACTTGTGCTAACCTTTTATTGTATTTGAAAGGAAAATTTACTCTATTTTGGATATTTTCTTTCATTTGTAATAATAAAATTCCTTTCTTCTAAAAGCGGTCAACACATTTAGAAATTAATATTCGAATGACTATAAAGTAGTAAACTTCTTTTTTTATACACATGCTGAAGGTTAGATATCTGAGTCAGTGCTTCTCAAACATTTTTCATTTTTACTCTGGTCTCCATGCAGCCTTTTAAGGCACTTTTTTCCTCATCACTCCCATGAAATTTTAATACCAGATTTAATTCCAGATTTACTATATGTACTATGTATACTATATATGCATTGTTGTACTGTGTGTGTGTGTGTATGTGTATACACACACAGATACTTTATATATAAAAAGAGATACAAAGCTTACTGCCCTTTTCATCCAATGCAGGGTGTTAACAATGGCTAAAGTTGAGTTAAATAAAATTAAGACTAACTATTAAAAGCTAAAGAGCTATTAACATTAAATTTAACTTTACATAATAGCCATTTTGTTTTGTTTTGTTTCTTTTAAAATTGTCCCCTACTGTTCACCATTATTTGCTTCAGGCTCCTTCCAAAGGTTAAATACATCCTTAAAAGACAGAGATTTATCATGACTAAAATTTGCAAAACATGCAGTACTATAGAAAGATTAACTTGAAAATCAGGAAACCAGGCTTCATCTAACAGGCTGTGTGATCATGGCCAAGTATCTTAATCTATGTGAACCTTACTTTACTTACCTTGAAAAGGTCAATTATGCCTATTTCAAAATACGGTGTAAATTTTGAAAGGGTATACAGGTATTGGCTATTTTTATTTTTAGTATATATGTTAAAATCCAATTACATTTCTAAGTAATTATCTGTTTAAACAAAAATAATAAGTTGGAAATAAGGGGGAAAAGAGACAGATTGGCTTAAAAGATGAGCATCACACGTTGCATTCAGAATGCTACAGAAAATAATACAAGGCACCTAGAAATTTTAGCAATCCAGCATATTGGAGATAAGAAAATTTTTAAATCGTTTAGACTAACCATCCATGAATAGTCCCAGTGAAAAGTAAAACACAGTTTGAACTGTGTGGCTAGCAGTAATAAACGTTATTAACCTGTGTAATATTTTGCTTGTTCACAATTCTCTCTGCAAAAAAAAAAAAAAACTATTAGAAAACTACTGTGCTAAATTAACTCTGCCCGGGCCAGTTATCTTGAATGTGAAATGCAAAACCAAGATCATAAGTTTAGATGTGAGTGGTATTCAATAAAGGCAGTGCCACTGAGAGTAAAGCTCTGGTTGTTGGCCACTGACCTTATCCCTAATCTTTGTGAATCATATTACAAAGATGTACTTAATTGGTATAGGCCTGGAAGGAAGCATTTAGGAAAATCTATCACTGCTTTAGAAAACAAAACTCACTTTACAGATTAATCTCAATTCTTGAAGGGGGAGGATCATTAAGTCATATTTGCATATGAACTCATGATAAATTACTTTTAATAACATAAATTTTGAAGTTCATTGTGAAGTATCATGTATCTAGGTTTTTAATTCTACCCTTTTCCAAAAATTAGGCCAAGATCATTTACCATAATTTACTGAGTAACAAGCACATCTAAATTTCAAGTACTTAAATATATTTCTAAGTTGCCGCTTCCCCAAGAAATTAGATTATCTTTAAATACTAAGGAAATCTATCAGTAGCCTGTCCAATTATTATAAACCATGTTATTTCATATATCTGTAATGGTTTTCCCTTTGATCCCAAATAGAAGTACAGATAAATGATGATGTGTACCTTTTTTTAATACAGGGTAGAAACTGAATTTGGTGACTACATGTTCTGCTTTGATAATACATTCAGCACCATTTCTGAGAAGGTGATTTTCTTTGAATTAATCCTGGATAATATGGGAGAACAGGAACAAGAACAAGAGGACTGGAAGAAATATATTACTGGCACAGATATGTTGGATATGAAACTAGAAGACATCCTGGTCAGTATGGGCTTTTAATAAAATAATAAAAATTATTAACATCCAGAGGCCTTAGTCCGTGATAGGCACTGAGCTAAGTATTTTATCTGCATCATCTCTTGTAATTTTTACTTAACTCTATGAGGATTATCTATGTTCCCAATGAGGAAATTGTAGTTTAGGGAGATTAGGTAATGTTTCTGTCAAATAACGAGAAAGGGAGAACTAGAATTTGAACACAGGCGCTTAAACTACAAAACTCCCTTAGAATGTTCACTAATAGAATATAATCTGTAGCATACTTGCACATAGAATAAAATTGAGTAATTTGTAAACACTTAAAATATACAGGCACTTTTCTCACAGCATAGTTTTTATAACATGAAATTTGATATTTGATTAATTTGGGAACATTATTTACGTTACTTACACTAGACCTAGCATTCATCAGAAACTAACAGCAAACTCAGAAGTAAAAACTTAGAATATGGCTTCTTTGCTTGAATTGCTTTATACTTTATCATAAACATGCACAATGAGATATGCATATAGAAGAACCTATTTGCTAATAATTGCAACTACCAGTGCTGGGAGGAAAGGTTGTAACCAACCCTTCAACCACAGCTAGATGTAATTAAGTAATAGAAGGTACTTAGTTATATTTACAAATAGCTGCAGGAGAAATAACATGGTTATTGCAAGTTTCAAAGTGTATAACCTCCAATACCTGAACTTTTTTGTGTTTTGACCATTAGAGGTTTCTTAGTAAAGGAACTATCAAATTATAGCAGAAGAGACATATTATAGATGAGTTAGATTAAGAAGTTAGAATACTAAATGATCATATCATATGCATAATTCCTTGGTGACTGAGCTCTCCCAGCCTTGCTTTCCTAATACTGCAAAATGGGGTAATACCTCTAGAGTTGTGGCAATGAAATGTGATATTGCAGGTGTCTAAGTGCTTTAAACAGTGTCTGGCACACAATAAATGTTAGCTTTCTTACCTTTTCCACTGGTGTTACTGTGAATACAAACTGAAAGATTAAATTTGATTAGCATGAAGTTTTACCATGACAGTTTTTGATCTTACCATGATTTCATATGTGCATTCAACTTACTTGAATTTTAGAACAGAAAGATGACTTATTACTAGTCTAGCTCCAGCCTCCCTCCTTTTTCCCTTTCATGCCATTTGATAAATAAGGAAACCAGCTCAAAATTAAAATGGAAATGATGTATCCATAGTTCCACTACTAGTCTTCTTCTTATCCATTATTTAAAATCTCAATCATATTAATATATTCTTCCATTTTAAATTTATTTTGCCACAAGAACAAAATACAAGTAGTTATTAAATCTTATTTACTTCACTGCATTTTCAAGATATTGACTTTATTCACACTAATGACCAGAAAGTTCAGATTTAAATATGGCTTAAAATACTTATAAATTTAAGAAAAATAAAATACCTTTCAGGAACTTTTATTTTTCCATTTACTTCCCCAAAATTTGTATCACAATAGCAAACTTGAAATTTGACTATCACATCATTATATCTAAAAGAACTATGCATATGCTCTTTTTACTTGGGGATCTGAATCTCCTATTTTTCTAGAAAATATTCGCATTTGCTTTGCAAATATGATCATGTAATATGCTCATGTGATATTACATTTTTATAGTTTTGTAGGTTTAGCCCAGCAGTCTGAAATTTTGAGTATATTTTTTGCTTAAATGTGGATTTTAAGCAAAATGACTCCAGGAAAATCTGTTTCTAGTATTTTCTTATTTTTGCCATAAATGTTTTGACATCAAGTCTCAACTTAGTTTGACCTTATATTCATGTAGTCTATAGTTTTTAAGTCATTTCTGATCAGGTCCATACTATAAAAGTTTTTTAGAAGACTAAGACTACCTCTTGGTAAGTTTCTTTAATGAATGTTATCTTGGCACATGTTTGTATTAAAAGGTTATTCTTTTCGGTGTACAGTATGTACATCTAAAGTTGAAGTATTTTCTAATTTCACTACTTTGTCAGATAAAAACATTGGGTGTTTTGCTAAATTCTAAATTGGACCAGACTAACATTCAAAGAAGAAAATATTGACACACAATTCATTATATAAAGGTAAATACCTAAAAGCTGTTATCAATTAGGTTTTTTAAAAACTTAGTCATTTTTTTATGGTTTCAAGAGCTAAGAGATAATATATGTAAAATTCCTGGCACTATGCCAAATGTATTTTCATATTATTTTCGATTAACGGTAGCTTTGCTCCTTTGTTAAGTAACTTAATAATTTAAATATATCCAGGACTATTACATAACCTTACAGAAGATCTTTTGGTAATCTAAGTAGTATCTGTCCCTTAATTAACCTTGTGTTTGGATATAAAACTGAGTATCAGGGTACTGTGAAACACGTCCTAAAATTAACTTAAAATTAGTGAGCATTCTTTTATAGTAAAATTTTTTTTTTTTGTCTCCAGGAATCCATCAACAGTATCAAGTCAAGACTAAGCAAAAGTGGTCATATCCAAACTCTGCTTAGAGCATTTGAAGCTCGTGATCGAAACATACAAGAAAGCAACTTCGATAGAGTGAATTTCTGGTCTATGGTTAATTTAGTGGTAATGGTGGTGGTGTCAGCCATTCAAGTTTATATGCTTAAGAGTCTATTTGAAGATAAGAGGAAAAGTAGAACTTAAAACTCAAAATTAGATTCCTTAACACTGAAAGAGACAGAGAAATGCAATAAACTGTTAGTCAAGACCATTAATAGTCTTTTCCAAAATGTTTTCAGTCATCACCGTGAAACAAGTATAGTTTTAATGTGAAAGATTTCACTATGCATAATTGTATTGTTGCAGTTGTACTTCAGTGTATAACAAATATTGTGCAGAGTATAGGTATAATTGAATGAAGCCATATTAATGACATATTCCAAAGTTTAAAAAAATTTGCAAATGTCACAGGTGATTTGAATAAATGAACTTTGAGCCTAAGTGCAACACTGAATGTTTTTAAAAGATTCTCTTACCTGAAGTTTCTTTGTTAATGTGGCAATTACAATTGTAGAAGTTTCAATGTATTAAGTTATAAATCAACTGAGATTTACCTAATCATGGATTGAATATCTTTATAAGACAAAGACTCAACTTTTCTGTTTTTACCTATGCATCTCTCCTATAATAGCATAGGTGTGAAAACAGATTTGTGAGGCTTTTATAATCAAATATATTTCAATTTAAAATATTAGCAAAAAGTATGTTTTATATACTTATCCTACATTCCCCAAAACTTATTTTGATAATTCTTAAAAATACTTGTATTAAAATTAGGACAAATTTTCTCTTTCAAGTGAAGAATGAATAGCTAAAGTTGCTCATTCTCAAGGATATATTCTGTCTCATCCTTAACTAAGGTATAGGATTTTAAAATTAAATGTGAGGGAAATAATTTTATTTTTGTGTTGTTTGTTAAGTGTTATGTTAATTTTAACATGCTTATTGACTTGGATAGTACATTATTACCAGCAGTTGTGAAGGAAATATTGCTAAAAGGATCTGGGCCTAACAAATATCTCCTTTTCTGAGTTCTCAAAATCAGTAAAAAAATAATAAAATCAATAAAAAAGAATTTAGGTAAGTTTTAGACTATCTGATCAAAATAAAGTTCACTTAAATAAAAACTCTAAATAAGTATTTGGAATCTGACTGGCTCAACAGAATGATCCAATACTAATACATATCATGCAACAATTTCCAGTCAACTGAAAGAAACATTACTTGGCTGTTTTAATGTTTCGAATTATCTTTTATAAGTATTCAGGTACACTTTATGAAACATAAGCCCTACTGTAAGGTTTAGCACTGGGTATACATTATTCCCATTTTTATTATAACTGACTTTTCTGATCATTTTATTGACATTCATGTAAGGATTGGAAAACCACAGAATCGCAAGTTTAAATACTCCATATGAATAACTGTGAAGTCTGTGCCATCCTAGTTTACTGCAATCTGTGGTCTTACTCAAATACTAGTAATTTAGCTACATCATAAATTCAGTAGAATTTTAGGTTATACCCATATGCAATATTGTTTATGACAAATGAGTTAGAAACAATTAACTTATAAGTTTGAGTACAGAACCCCTCTGTATGTTAGTACTGCTAGAATTCTTAAGCAATAATTGATATCCAGAATGGTTTCATTTATAATTTACACTCAGAATGGTACAGAGAGATTTATTTCCCTCCTTATGCTCCTTATTCCCTACTCTGAAGCTTTTTCAAAATAAGATAAATGCCATATATGATCAGTTACCTTCATTGGCCAAGAAAGTGCTTTGTGTGTCCAGGAGTAGCCCTTGTTAACACATGCAAAACTAGGGCCCATAAGATCATTGTCTCTGAAGAGCCATCCTTTTTCTTTCTCTTAACCTCATAATGAAAAGTACACTTCTAATAAAACAATACAGATATAAACTACTGCATCTTTTCTATAAAACTGTGATTAAAAATTCTACCTCTTATATATATCCAGTTACCGCACTGTACTGATTCTTTACCTAACAATTTGTTACATCATCTTTTACATATGATTTGTGCCACCAATGTTAAACCTATGATTCAGTAACTTCTTAGACTATAATAGCCTTATTTGGAAAACAAAGAATTTAGGAATATTGAGGATAATTTTAATTTTTATAGATAAAGTGATTATTTAGGAAGCATGTTACCTGTATTAACCAAAAAAAAAAAGTAAAACTTGTAAGCAAAGGACTAAATTCTTTAATATTTCTAAAGATGTATTATCTGCCTTGTGAATTTTTTTAATGTCAGTATTCAATTTCAAAATTAAAATTATGCTAAAATTGAGTAAGCTGTTTATCACTTAACTGATTTTCGTCTTTCGTTTTTAAGGCCTACAGTTTTACTCTGATTTGCATTTGGATTGTTAATGATATGCATATTTTTTCATAGGACTGTCAAGAAAGAGAGGGTAAATATGTGGTTAAAATAGTATTGAAATAAATTACAAATTCAAATGTAATTTTATCTTTCTTAAGCATTGTTATTATGTCTTAAAATTGACAATGAGTACTTATAATTATGTGCCTCTTCAAATGAAAATTCATTACCTGGAATTTTAAAAGAAAATGATTCGCCATGTAATGTTTTTCATCTGAAGTGTAATGCACAGTTTTGCTCAAACTTTATAGTTGTGAACAGCCATAGTAAATGAGCAATGAATACTGTACCGAGTATATATAAAATAAAGTTTTTAAAATCTAACTTATCTACCAGTCATTGTAAATGCTGTCTAATCCTTAAAGTCTTCATTGATCTTAGCCACGTGTATTCTCCCTTCCATTTGAAAACTCATAGTCCTCTGCGCTTTTTATTGTATATCATTCTAGATCGCACTGGAATACTGTTTATATGTGTATTTATTCATCTGTTGCCCAAACATGCATTGTAACAAAGATTATCAGTTCTGAAAGTTTGGAATGGTAAATAAGCACTCGGGGAGCTTGTTCCACTCCTCTACCCGACCCCAGGCATTAATTCATTAGGTCTGGAATATGGCTCCAAATCTTAAATTAACCAACCCAATTTGTGATTCTGGTATACATCATCCTTGGACCATTCATTAACTGAGTGATCTTGAGAAATCAAAACTCCACTAAGCCTATTCATCTGTAGAAATATCGTTAAGTAACATCTTAAAACTTAGTTAAAATAGCATATGAGTGTCTAATATTTGGGGGAAGTTGGTAAATTATTGGGCATTTCCTTCGTACCATCTAGACAAGGTGGTAGAATTCCTAAGGCACCTTTCTGCTTCTACACTCCCATCACTTCCAGGTGCTTGAGTGTCTGGAAGGCTTGTGTAATTAGAAACTGGAGTCGCACTACACTTAATGTATGTACATCTGGGGAAAGGGCACAGAATAAAGAATCCAGACTTAAGATGATATATGAGAGAGGGCACTTTGAGATGATGGACTGTGGATCCCTGAACCTGAAAGAGAAAGGCAAGGAAATGAAGGACAGGGAAAAAATTTGGAGGTCTTCGATGACCGTGAGTCAACAAAATGAACAATGAGAAAGTTACCTAATACTGAAATGAACTTCCTTATAAATAAGACTATTCCCTAATCCTGGAAGTTCTCAAATGGCAATAATGATCAGATGTTATAAAAAGGGATTATTTCTACATCTGATATTGAGTGGGAGGATGGACTAATAAACCTAAAAGGACTACTAATGCCATTTGTAGGAGAAAGCTGAAAGAAAAGGCCAGAGCTTTTAAAAACACATTTTAGAGTTCCAATGCTAGATTCTTGCCTGATATTAAAAAACAAATTGAAAATGAAATTTAAAACAACACTTAAAATCATTCCAAAGAAAATGACACACTAAGGTATAAATCTAACACAACATGTACAGGATCTGTATGCTAAAAATTATCAAATGCTGGTCAAAGACCTAAATAAATGGTGAAACCATGTCCATGGATTGGGAGCATGAAATAGTAAAAAGGTCAGTTCTTCCTAAATTAATCTATAAATTTAACATAATTCCTATCAAGATCCAGCAAGGCTTGTTTCTGTAGAGACAAGTTTATTCTAAAAACTTATTCTAAAAGGCAAAGGACAAAGAATAGCTAAGACATTTCGAAAAAGAATAAAGTCTACCTAAATTAAGGCTTACTAGGTATTGGTGGAGGAATAGACACACAGATTAATGGAACAGATTCTAGAAATACACCAGAACAAATCCAACTGATTTTTGACAAAGGTGCAAGAGCAATTCAAAACGGAAAAGGCAGATTTTTAAAGAAATAATGCTGGAGAGACTGAGGCAAACAGATAAAAAACATGAACTTAAATGTAAAAAAAACTATAAAGCTTTTCAAAACAATAGGAGGAAATCTTCAAGACCTAGGGCTAGACAAAGAGTTTTCATACTTGAAACCAAATACATGACCCAGTAAGAGAAAAATTAATAAAGTGAACCTCATCAAAAGCAAAAACTTTTGCCCTGTTAAGAGGATGAAAAAATAAGCTACAGATGGGTAAAAAATATAAATCACGTATCCAAAAAAATTAGAATACATAAAAGAATTCTCAAAGCTCGACAGTGGAAAAAAAATTTCAATTAGAAATGGGCAAACAATATGAACAGACATTTTACTGAAGAAGTTACAACACGAAATGCTAGCAAGGATGCATGAGAAATTTAGTCACTCATACACTGCTAGTGGGATATAAAATGGTAGTCACTCTGGAAAATATTTTGGCTGTTTCTTATAAAACTAAACATGCACTTACCATTCAACCCAGCATTTATATTCTTGGACACTTATCCCTGAGATAAAAACGTATGTTCAAATAAAAACCTGTACACAAATTATACAAAGCAGTTTAATTTGTAATAGCCCAAAACTGGAAATAATTCAAAATGTCCTTCAAAGACTCAATGGCTAAAGTTGGGTACATCAACCATGGAATACTATGCAGCGATGAAACTACTGATACGTGCAACAATTTGGATAGACTTCAAAGGAATTATGATCAGTGGTGAAAAAACAAAACGTTACACAATGTATGTATGACTCCTTTTAAGTAACATTCTTGAAATACCAAAATTATAGAGATAGAGAACAGATTAGTAGTTGCCAGGTGTTAGGAATGGTGGGAAGGAAATGTGGCTATAAAGGCAGTCTTGTGGTAGAACGATTCATTCTTAATTATGGTAGTTACATAGGTCTATGTATAAAATTATATAGAACTATACACACACACACAAATGAGTGCTTGTAAAATTGGTGAAACCTGAATAAACTCTAGATTGTACCATGTCAATTTTCTGGACTCGATATTATACTAATATGCAAGATGTTACCACTAGAGGAAACTGTGAAGAGTATGCCAGGACATTTTTTTTGGTGACTTCTTGTGAGTCTATAATTATTTTAAAATAAAAATTCAAACAAAAATGGGACAGATGAATTTTACACCTGAAACAAACATTAGTGTGTTGGTATATACATATTTCTGAATGAGCTCATCAATGAGTTTAACAATTTACTCTAGCTTCATATTAAATAAAACCAATCCCAACAAAGAAAACAGTAAATGAAAGAGGTAATTTTAACTACTTCACTTTTCTCCTAGTTGTAAAACAATAGGCCCTCACATATTGAGTGAGATGCTGATTCTCAAAGCCAGGCCTATTCTTACCCTCCTCCTTCATTTTGAGGTAAGCTTTTCTCTCCATTAGCCACTATTTAAGGAAATCTATCCTTCCAAGGTACAACTGAAATACTGCAGTCCAAAGCAATCTCATTTCTCCAGGGATGTAACACATATTTGAATACCTTTAGTCATAGTTTACAAATGCTGTTTAACTCTCATGTCTTAACTCTCTAAGACTTAGAATTCTCTAAACTATAACCCTTGAACTCCCTCCACCACCCCCAAAAACCTCCATCTCTTTGAATTTATGCTGTTTCTTATCCTACCCTATTTTTACCAGTCAAAATCTTATCATCCTATTCAATAAGTTCTTCCCTAATGCCTCTCTTAGATTTATTCTAAACTTCTATGGAACCTTGTACCAGTATTCCATAGTACTTATCACATTTCAATTTAAATTTAGTTGTATTTATGTTTGTATCCTCTATAATTTAAGAATTCAGAGCATGGCTCTTAATATTTCATTTCTCTCTTCACAGCAACTCATAGGTATTCATTCAAAGCATAGCTGCTATATTTAAATAACAAAATGGTTTGAAAAATAATTTTAAGGAACTGAAGCATACAAAAAATATCTTGTAATACTAAAGTGTATTGACCTGTGTCCATCCTAAAAAGATATATCCAAGTCCTAACTCCAAGTACTGATGAATGTGACCTTATCAGGAAATAAGGTCTTTGCAGATGTATTTAAGTTAAGCATTTTGAAATCATCCTGGACTCCTTAGTCCAATGACTGGTGTTCTTATCTGAGAAAGGAGAGGAAGATTTAACACAGAATAATGCTAGTCTACAGCCAAGGAATGCTAAAGATTGCTGGCTGCTACCAGAAGCTAAAAGAGAGGCATGTATTGGATTTTCTCTCAGAACCATCAGTTTGATTTCAAACTTTTAGCCTCTAGAAACTGTGAGATAAACTGCTGTTATTTTATGCCAGTAAGTTTGCGGTAACTTGTTATGGCAGGCCTAGGCAACTAATACCTCAATAGTACAACCTTTTAAACATTTAGAAAAATAAACTATAAAATATGAGCAATAATGAGGTTCTTAAGAAATAATTTTTAACTAAAACCATATTTTACCTATATAAAGTGAATTTCATTTATAATGACTTAGAGTTCAGTCCAACCTCTCGATATAAAATATCTTGTGTTAAAAATATAGTTTTAAAAGATGTAAAACCAAAGTTATACTCATATACACCATAATTTTAAAAATTCATACTTCTAAAGAGAATAATCATGGTAAATAGATGAAGTTCTATTTACAATGGTATTTTGACTACTATTTATCTTAATGTTGTTCTAAATGGTGAAGGTTCATATTATCAATGTAATTTGTTATTATATACTGGTTAATATTGTTTATTTGCTATGAAAATTTAATCCAGTGCTTCCCTTTAATCCTTAGGTACATGTAAAAAACCATGTCAACTTGCTAGTTTCTAAATATTATTCTTATATGACGAGTCTATATTTGACAAAACACTATTTTCCCTGTCCTATGATATACAAATGGCATAAGCAAACTCTAACACCTCGTTGAAGAGGAAAAGCCTATTGGTTCATCTTAGACTTACCAAGGCACAGTTTTGGTACCTTTATCCCTTTATCAGCAAATCTCTTCCATAACCCAAAAGCATATCAGGTCCATTGATATTTTTTTTGTAGTATAATTTTGCTTTTGTCTTGCTCCACAGTATTACCAGGTAATAGAAAACCAAGGTGCTTTGTTTTCCAAGCATTTTTTGCTATTTTAAGGTAATCTGAAGATCGATTAGAGCCACAAAATAATCTAGCCTATGCTAGCTTACATTAGTCTTATCTCACTTATCCAGCTGTCGGGTTTCTAAAAATCTCAACTACTGTGGATATTATAAAAGAGGAAGAAAAACAAAATGAAAAACTTCTTTTGAGTATGAACAATATAAAAAAGCCATTTACTTTTTCTCAGAAAAAAATCACTCTCAAAACCTCACTCAAGAGCCTAAAAACATCAGAATTGTGGACAAAATACAGTTAAATTTTTATTTATCTATTTGTTCCAGAAAACCCTACTTAAATTCTTCCCAGTCTACAGCAAATTGTTTAGAAACTAAGTTGAAGAGAAGGGAAAGGGAAAAAGCTGCTCAACGCATTGTGAATAAAAATGGATTATCAACAAGGGGACTGCCACAGAAGATATGTAAAAACAGACCAAAAACAAAATCAAAAACAAAAACCTCCACTAATTATAATCCTTCACTAAGTATATATTATTAATACTGGATGCTGCTATTAACATAAAAGCACCAGGGCCTAAGTAATTAAGAGTAAGGACAAGATTCCCTAACTACATTTATATCCCTGAGAATAACACCATATTTCAGCAATATATAATAAAATGAATGTTCACAATCTCTCAGTAATTAGGAAAAGCTTAAAATGCTAGGAATGGTGTTTTAAAAAATATGAAGTACTTAATGTTTTTAAAAATATGAAGTAATGTTTTTAAAAATATGAAGTATTTAATACATTCTAGAAAAATCTTCAATAAAGTGGCATTTGAAAAACTTCTGATCTTTAATGGTATATAAAGTATAAAGAATGGGTTTCTAATGACATAATTCTTCACTGGAAAATTTATATTGAGAAGTAAAAATAACACAGAAAACCTAAAATACAAGGTTATGCAAAATTATAAAAAAAAAAAAAAAATCAATGGATCTGTTACAGATATGCTCTTGGATTCTGGAAGAAAGGAACCAAAACTGCTTCCATAAGTCTTAGATGAACCAATATGCTTTCCCTATCAAAATTCTAACAAGCTTCATTTCCTGAAACTTTCATGTTTCCTCAATGAAAAGTTTAACTTCAAAGCAAGCTATACATGTTTTCAAAGGGAACCAAAATTCTCACAAAATCTTGTTTCTGTCTCAAATTCTGTATGGGAAAAATTTCCTAACATTCCACTAATAATATTAAAGATAAAATGTTTGAGGTCAATTGTTGGTTAAAACAACACTAATTACAATCCTTCACTAAGTATATATTATTAATACTGGATACTGCTACTAACATTTAACTTAAATTTCAACCTCATTTTGACTATCTTTTAATGTAATTTATAAGCTAATATAAATTGTAATGTATCTAAGATTACATACGCAAATTATCAATTTATATAAACACATAATAGCAATATAATCAAATTTCTAAAAATCATTAAAAAATGGTATTTCTCTAGCAAAACATTTGAGAATTAAGCTTTGGAGGGCTAAAAAAAACTATATAAGATTTTCTTGCTCTCCCCACCCCTTCCCACCATGAATCGATTTGTGCCTATTTAGGGACTACATTACCCTCATTAAGAAAGCATGCTATGGGGTTAAAAAAAAGACTGAATCACCTTTTGGTACACACAAAGAACAGAAATCAGGCTAATGATAATGACAAAATACATTTTGGTTTTATCCAGTAAGTACATTTTATCAACTATGAAGGCTTTGTTCATTTGTTTGCTTGCTTAAATCCAGTAGAAATTTTTCCTGAATGAGAGAGACATCACATTGAAGATATCGCAAAAGTGGAGAATTATTACTAATCATCCAGTTTCAATATTCATCTCCAACAAAGAGAAAATGGAAAGGGAGCAAGCAAATGGGGATTCTGTTGGGGAGAAGTGAAGAGAGGGAAGAAAAAGAGTGAGCTGGTTAATCTGCAGTCTTATTCTAATTTCAAATATAAAGACAGCATAATATTTTGACCTAGCCACTTCTTTAAAACATCTTGATATAATAATTTAAAAGTTACAAATATTGTACGTGGCACCCATCTACTTGTTATTCAGCAAGTCAGCTGGCTTTCACAGCTTCTTCAATCTTCAAATTTATATCAGACATCTCGTTTCTTAACTGCTATTAGTTAGAAAAGAATCCATGATATATAAAATTCTCACTTTACATTTAACCGTCAAACTTTTATTTTCCTGAGGAAAGAAATGTGACCGATCAACTGCCACAGAAAAAACCAAAGGAGACTTTTTAGAGTATATATTCATAGAGGTACTCAAATATAATTAAAAGAGGAAAACTAACCCGTACAAACAGGGAATTATTTTTACTATTTCCCAAAGTTGCACAGGCATCTTCCCTTTTCATCGCATCCTCATTCAAACAACTCTAGAACCATATATAAAACAGTCTACTGTATCAATTCAAGTCAGATCGTGTTCCAATAAAAACAGTATCTAGTAGAAACTCAATCAAGTATCCCAAAAATCAGAATTAGTTCTACCCCCAACACTGATAAAATCTTCTGTATATATAATTGAAACCAAACATGCATAGTTAAACATACCTTACAAATAAAAGGAGGGAGAGAGGTATCCTCAACTCACATATCGGTGAACATTCACTTCTGTTAAACATTTAATAACAAAATATACCTAGAAAGATCTAACTTCATCACTCCATTAGAATTTATACAATCACTCTGATAACTCATGTTATGATCTTGTTTGATCCCTTAAGGGACTAAGAATCCATATTTATCATTTATTATCAGAGTATTTATAAAAATACATGTTTGAAATAAAATGGAATTGAAATGAGTAAGGTGTACTATTTTTACATCTTTTCTTTCTGTAGCCTAGAGGCAAAGCTTTTCAGAAAAAAAAAATTTTTTTTTCACATGAATCCTGACACCTATCTAAGTAAGAAGAAAACATAGTTGAAAAATCTGAATTTTTTGAAGTTCGAGGACAGGGTAGAGAGAGGGAGATACACTGTCTTTCAAGTATAAACTGTACGAGCTGACGGACCAGTTAGTTTTTTTAAAGGGTCATTTAAGGTGAATAATTATTAATATTATTTGGGGGACAAGAAGAAAATGAAAACAAAGTATTATAAAGATTGATTCAAATGAACATATTTACAATGGAATTAGAAAATCCTAAGCTTCCCTAGCTAAATAAAAGTAGTCATCTTCTTCAGCAGTGTGTATTTTCAAGCAAATACAAAGGCAAAACTCATTAGCTCTTTAAAAAATACACACATTTAATGTTGGTCTGTTTTAATTCTAAGTAAAGCAATTCCAAAAATACAAACTGAACATCAGAGCCATGTGAACCACCATGATAAAATAAAACAGACATTCACATAATTACGTCTAAAGACAGTTCAGCTTAATAAATCATCTTCCAAGTATGCCAAAGAAAGTTACTAAAAATACTGCTGGTGTTCAGTTAGAATTAAAGGACTTTTGGGAAAATGAAATAATAATGATACAGGTGGAGTGAGTAAGGTTACACGGGATTTACATTTTCCATTACCCCTAGATATAAACAAACATTCAAAATCAACACAAACTCTGTGTGTTATTCAAAATATTGCAGCTGCAGGAAAGGCAACTTTAAATTAATAGCTAGGGGAAAATCAAGTTTTGGTGGAGGTAAACAGAAGTGACAGTTTTTAATTTGCACTTTTGTAAAGCTCATTTATACCTGGCCAACCAGGAACCAAATGCAGGACAACGAAGTTCTCTGCTTCTTTTGGCTATAATGTGACAAGGAAAAATCATCTTTTGAAGATGTTTAAAGACATAAAGCAACTTTCTTTATAAACAGTCAAATAATCAATCAATGGAATAAATAAGTACTAACCCACATTTTTACTGCTCTGTAATCACTACATTTTACATATTTTTCATTTTGGCAGCAAATTCCCCAATTTTTAAGCTAAAATCCACTAATTACTTTTAAGAGTAAAATGGATGCCACCAAAATAAGAATATTCTTCTGTTTACTCTTTGGCTAAAAAAGAAAACAAACAAAATAAAACATAAAGAAACAGAAGACAACTCTAACACTGGTGATAAAAGAAATTGCTTTTTTTTTTTTTACATGTAAAATAAAGTTATCAATTTAAATCTTGGTACACTTTATAAAAACAAGAGGTAATGTTGTAAAAAACAGCAGTAGCCTTGGCAGGCAGCATACTGTTTGTTAACCCTGTGCAATAAAATACTTTGTTCATACTACACTTATTCAACATGACTAACAGTTACTACAGACATTTCAGGAATCTTCACGGGACTCCTATACACTTACTGTTAAAACTGAGAGACATTTACAATCATAATGTGCCATGAAAACTTGAAAACGTTACTTCTAGTAGGAGATAATGTTCATATTATTTGAATTTGTTTTAGGTACTGAACAGCTGAGTTACAAGGACTGAAAAAGAAAAGCATTCTAAAAGCCCATGAACACTGTTGTTCACACCCTTCTTCAGAACACACTAAACTTGTCTGACACATTTCTCTTCATACATAGCAAGCAACAGCACCCAATACAAGCCTGAGAAGAAATGCTGCTGTGTAAATACTGCAACTATTCCTGAAAAAAGAATTATGGGACATATACTCCAAAGCTGCCCATTCCCATAATTTGTATTGCATAGGTCACATAATCACACACATATATATACACATGTGTATATATATGCACATGCAAAGAATATATTAAGACGACAATGAAGTCTAGTCACAGAGCAATTTACAGGCTCAATATATTTTTTACACTTTGCTTGAAAGAAAATTTCAATATTTTACAGTCTTTTAGTAGGCATTATATACACTGCACTTTATGAAATCTAAAAGGTATTGAAATAAATTTTTTCCAACATTTTGGTAACAAAACAGACAATGTTTCTTCAAATACTTGTGCTATGTATCTACATGATCTGTTTTCTCTGATAACCACTAATCACAAAAACTGACTCAATGGAATAATGAGAAAAATTATCTAACGCCATGCATGGGTTTGAATCGTTTTTAATATCCTATCCTAGAAACATTTTACAAATCTTAAATTTAAAAAAGTAAGTCTCTGTTCTGATTTTTAAAAGATATCTTTTTATGACAATATCCATAACATTGACAAGTACATGTTAAGGCTAGTATCATCTTCTTTTGTAAATTTTTTTGACTTTTTTTTTTTTTTTTAAGAAAGATAGTAAAAGCCAGACTCCTTTAGAGCTTTGAACTGTACCTACAGAAAATGAGAGTGCAGTGAACATAATGTTCAGTCCTACAGTCAGGACGCAGTTGCTCCTTCCCATTCCACAAGATACTGCACCTTTCCATCAAGTGTCACCCGACGAGCCAACACTCGGTATTTTTCACCACATGCTATTCTACCTGCAGCACCAAAATAACTGGTAATGGAGTTCTTTAGATGATTGAGTTGTAACTCCTGATCTGCTAAATTATTCAAAATTTCTGTGTTGAGTTCATCAAATTGGTAATCCTCTTTGCCTTCATCATCTTTAACAATTTCTGAGTTCTGAGTCTGGAGTGCTCTTCTTGGAAGACGACCCCTTCTCCTCCGTAAATGTGGTATTGCAGCAGGCCAAGATCTTCCTGTACGAGTTCTTTTTCTGGAGTCAGATAAACTGTAAAACAAAAAGGCCAAAATTGTCTACTGAGCTTATAAGCATCCTCTTCCCACACAACAGGTTCTCTGATATTTTCTTATCACTCTGTTATAAGCATATATCTTGGCTTACATAAAAATTAGCCAAACTAAAACAATTAATGCTATATAAGTGGATTATCACTCCTCTTCATTAGACTCCATCACCTTCTTGGGGATGATCTTTGAAGAGCTTTTCTTCCTTAACTATGTTCTATTAAGCTTAAAAGAATCAAAGGATATTTTTGAATTATGAGGCCAACAAGGCAAATTCTTACCAAGAGGCTCTATTGATAAGTCAGGTTTTGTCTTATCATTAAAAAGAAAATGGTTCATTCATTTATTCATTCAATGCAGAAAATATTTAATAAGCACCTACTGTATATATGAAACTGTTCCATGTACTTAAACAGATGATAGAACTAGAATAAAAAGTCTCTTATTACCAGTTCAAGGTCAAGTGAAGCAATGTAACGAACTGAAATAGGCATAAACTAGAATCAGGGTACCCTGGTTCTAGCTTTATGTGATACTAGCCAAATTTAAATCTCTTATTTTCTGTGTCTTTTAAGCAAAAAGATTAAGTGAAGGGATTGAACTAGATAAATCTTTGAGGTGCTTTTCATTTTAGAAATTGATTTTACAATCTTATAACAAGGAGAGAATAGAGTTTAAAAGTTAAATTCAAAGACTTCATAATTTTACTACCTGAGTTAACAACCCAGCTCTGTTATATCTGCCAAACATGCTATCTTGGGCTTGTTATTGAAAAACTTTTAAGTAAGCAGTCCCCAACCTTTTTGGCACCACGGACAGTGCTCCTATGAAAATCTAATGCCTAATGATCTGAGGTGGGACTGAGGTGGGAAGTGGCTGCAAATAGAGATGAACCTTCACTAGCCTGCCACTCACCCCCTGCTGTGCAGCCCAGTTCCTAACAGGCCATGGACTTGCACCAGTCGCCGCCTGGGGGTTGGAGACCCCTGCTCTAAGTCTCAGTTTCCTTACCTGCAAAATGGAAACAAAGGGACCTACGACCTGAAAGACTGTTTTAAGAATTAAATAAAACAACGTATACAAAAAGTTTAGCACAATGCTTAGTAAAAAGCCAAAAAATAGTTCATATGATTATCCATGATTCATTTAAAAATGAGTTACCTTTTAAGTCTTTAAATACTTAGAATTTTATATTATTTAGAAGAGCAGTTTTTGAATTGGGAACAAAAATTAAAGGGGGAAGTACAAAACTTGGAAGTTCGTAACTCTGACTCTAAGTAAATAAAACTTTTCATGACTAATAAATCATACTTTAGGAAAAAGTTGTCTTTCTGAAGAGTCAGGTTAAACAAAATATTAGAGAAGTCTGCTACTGATAAAAATCCTGAGTTAAAAAGTTCTTTTACTAACAAAAGGATTTATGTACCTGATTCAGACTTATTAAAAAAAAAAAAAAAGTCTTCCTAAAGCAAGGCACACTTATGTACTAAAAACATAAAAAGGTCTCACAGAAAAGAGCACAGCCAGTATACCTTTCTCTGTGCACACAGCATATTTCCTAACAGATCTGAAATATTTCATGTCTGTGCTCTGAAAAGCAAAAATATTCAGATGAATATTAACAACCTAAGGAATCTACATATGGATTGCCTCTCAAAAGGTGAAATACTTGTACCATTTTTAACTGCTACAAATTTCATTAATGATCAGTCACAAAGAAAAAGAGTGTACAGGAAAATTAATAAAGAATAAGAACATAAATATCTACCCATAATGTCTGGCAATGCTAGACGAGGTAGTTTCTTTTGCACTGGAAGCACCCGTGATATCCACATCTGAGGTATTGGATGAATGTGCGATTCCCTCAGTTCTCCTGAGACAAAAGAATGTAAATGGTATAACAACTATATTACATAACAATATAAATACTAATTCCCCCCCTCAAAGAAAGTTTCTAGGATAGGAGAAAATAATTTTCTATTTACCCTATAGAACAAGGTAAATCCAAGGTAGGAGTCTCTGAAATTGAATCTTTATCCTGGAAAATAAAAAAATATATACTTAAAGCACAATTCTAAAGCAAGCTGAAAAAATAAGTTTCTCAGTAATTCAAGCATTCTTCCTTGCTTAGAACATATACCAACATATTATCTTACCAAAGACGGCTCAGCAGTTTTTTGAATCATTTTTCTTGTATATGGGCCAGGTGGACGACCTACAGATTTTTTCTTTCCTTTTTTTTCTATGCCATTGCTTACTTCCCTGAAACATAAAACCATTATGTATATGTATCTAATCTCTGCATAAAGAAAATAAACAACAAAAAAATACACTGTCATATTTCTATCTATGTAATAATTAGGTTACTATTATTATATTTTTAAATTAATGGTAATATAAAAACAACAAAATTAAATATGTTAAATCTATACAAGTTTAGTCAAGTAAATAATATATTCTAATTTAAATATTTTTTGACTTAAGAGATATTTACATATGAAAGATTTAAAAATGTTCTCTTTAATACACTTGTAAAAAAATATATACCATCTTAAAAAAAAAGACTACTATTTCAGAAAGAAGAGTCAAAACTCCTAAAAGTTCAGTTATTTAGTTTAGGTTCTTATTACGTGGAAACTTGGGGGATGTTTAAAGGATTTAATACTAGAAGTGATTAGGAATTTAGGAGTTAACCTCTTAGAACCAGGGACTATCTATGTTAAAATACAGTAGCTATAAATACAGGTTGCCTTTAAATAGATATATCTAAATTACACACACACACACACACACACACACACACACACACACACACACATTCTTGAATGATGCTGATCAGAAAGAGAATGAAGCACAGGATGCCTGAGTGTAAAGGTACCTTATCCCTCATAAAGGGTAGTTGAGTCGTTCAAAGGGCAAAATTAGAACTGGAAAACTATTTTTGAGACATAAAGGCAAGTATCAAAGGAACAGCAAGAAAAAAGCAAATAGTCAAAGACATCTCTAATCAACAGAAAGAAGAAAAGGGCAAATAATATAAAGAACATCTATTTCATTTATTCAACATTATCTATCACATAAAGGGGATATTAGATAATAAGAATATTAAGATGGTCCCTGTATTAAGGGTTCACAATATAGTTAGAAGGTGACAAATCTGTATACAAGCAAGCTAATAAAATGGATTAAGTGCTAGACGAAAGTTATCCAGGGAAATTCAAGTAAAAACAAGGAAAAGGAACAATACTACATAATAGGCTAGAAGGAGGCAAATGGAGAAAAGGAGGAGAGACTACCCCTCCCAACACCAAACTAAGGGTGGGAATAAAGGTGAAAGTATGAGAAAAAGAGAAAGTAGGAGATATAGAGGAACAAAGCATAACTAGAACTATAATTAAAAGTCTCAAGGATAAGATGGATTGGGCAATATATTATCTTTTTTGAAAGATGACTAATATACCATTTATAAAGTACCTCTGGACTAAAGAGAGTACTCTCTGATTAAAGGGAGCAATTCATACGTAGAGCCCAGAAGGAATTAAGAATTAAAAATGCCTTTTTAAAAAGTTGAACCATTACTTGTTGGCAACAAATAAAAATCTGATAGCTACCACAGATGAAGTGTCCTATCAAAATCATGATAGGAATAAGAAAGTTTGTGCAAACCTTTTTTCTAATTCATCATATGGACAATTGCTAGCAAAGTATTAACAATAAAATATAAAAGTGATAGAAATATTCTTTCCTTCAGGGAAAAAAACTTTGAAGTAGTATCTATTTTATTACAACTCAAACGAATATGAAGTACTGTTGACCCTCTATAATTACATTTTCTTACTCTCATATATTTCATTTGCTCCTTAAATTTTCCTCTCTGCACAACCCTCTTGGTTATCTTTGCCTCATTATTTCACTGGGAAAATAGAAACTATCAGCACTTTAGTCATCTTCCAAATGGCAAATCTACAACAGAATGAGCCTCTGTACTCATCTTCTTTTACACCCCGTTTCAATGGAAGGGTATAAGTCCTTCTATCAAAGGCCACTCCCATGTTTAGACTCTAAATCCCTCCTCTTTTGGCTTCTCAAAGACTTTACAATATCTTCAATTACTTCCCTTATCTCCTATGCCAATCTCTTCTCCACTGGATCATTCCTACCAGCACACAGAACAGGTTCCAATTATCTTCCATCTACTAAAAAGCCATCACCTGATTACTCCGTTTTCCTCTTCAGCTTCCATTCCATTTATCTACTTTCCTTTGCAGTAAAACTAATTCTGAGACAAAAACCCTTTCCACTTTCTCTCCTCTCATTCGGAATTCTTAAAGATTATTTCCTTTTCCTTTATTATTATCATCATTACTATTTGAATCTATGCCCCTTATTAGCAGAAAAAGCCCAGTTTTGACATGTAAATTGGGAAGTGCCAGATTCAATTACACTACATTTCACTTCAATCTGACTTCCATCTTGATCTCTCAAAAATTTGTTTTTGTCAAAGTCACTAATAACAGAATGTTATCTCATCCAGTAAACATTTTTCTCTCATCTAATGCATCTCTAAGCATTCAATACTGTTTAATACATCCATCTTTCTTAAAACTCATAGTCTCTGGGTTTTTATGACAATACTTTCCTGGTTTTCTATCTCACTGATGATTTTTTTTTAGTCTCTTTCATTTAATTTCACATCTTCTAAATCTCTAACTGATATCAGGGCATTGTTGTGAGCCACAGTCTCTGTCTCTGTTTCTCTCTCTAGGTAATTTCATTCATTCTCACGGCTTCCAAATTTATATCATGCATCCTGGCATACACACCTAATTGCCTATACATAACATCATCATCACTTAGATATCCCGCATAAGAATCTCAAACTCAATGAGTATGAAATAGAAGAAAGCTTCATTCACCTTGCCAAATTCTGTCCTTTCAGATCTCAGTAACAGACACCACCCACCAGTTGCTAAAGCCAGAAATCTGGGTATTGTTTAACTATATTCCTCCCTTTCGCAAATTTAATTCATTAGCAAAGCCAATAAATTCTGTCTCCAATAGAGATCCTGAATCTATTTTCTCTCCATTTGACTACTACCACACACCTCTGCATAAGCAACCATCATCTCTTACCAAGACTTCAAGATTCTTAATTTTCTCTTGCTTCTACTTACTTCTATACCTATCCATTCTCCAAATAGCACTCAAAGAGGTACTTTTAAGGATAATCCAATCTGTTTACATCTTTAAATAGTTCCCTATTATTCTTAGAAAACTCTTGAGTCCTTATAACACCTACAAGACTACATGATCAAGCGCCACCCAACATTTCCAACACCTAATGCTACTCTCTAGCCTTCTGAGAGTTCTTAGAAAATGACTCACAGCCTTCACACTTGTTATTTCTACTACCTGGAGTATTCCTCCCCTTGCTCTTCATATTGTTAGATCATTCTCATTCTTTAAGCCTCAGCTTAAATAGGCCTTCTTTAAACCTCCTTCTTAAAGTAAACCCCTTCATCTCTATTCATCCCAGTACAGTCTAAATCTGTATGCTTTTCCCTAAATAGCACTAGCAGGAACTGTACTTAATTTACTTTCTTACCCACTATAACGTAAACCCCATCAGGGAAGAAAGTCTGTCTTGTTATTATATCCCAGAAATTTGACAGTAAACTGCTTGATAAATGGAATGAATGAATGGGAAATAAACAAACAGGCCAGTACTTAAGCTGTTTGCTAACCAAATCAGTAAGGCTTATTCCTATAAAACCTAAGATCTAAATAAAAAAACATCTAGCATTAGCTCTTTGTTGTCTAAGCAAAAAATTTTAAAAAACAAATTAGGGTAACTGCCACTTGTACTTTCAAACATACTAATGAGACTACATAACACACATTTTTAGTTACATATAAACTAAAGAGAAAAACTATGCCACAGATCAACTTTTACCTTGAATCAGATATAGGTTTGGATGCCTTTCTGCCTTTAATTTTAAATTCATGGGATGTTCCTTCAGGTTCTTTCTCTGCTTTGAAAGCCACATTTGGTGGCACAGGAGGAACACGTATTCGCAACCCAAACAAATGCTTCTTCTTCTTTATTTCTTTCCCAGACATAAACCTAAATTTTTAAAAAAATTAACTAAAAATTTAAAAACTGAACACATATACATAGCAGACCCTAGCTCATAACTTTCAGATATAAAGCCTTTATACATGAAGGTCCACCCAATATTACAAAACTCACTCTTTCCCCTTGCTTTCCTGGTTTCTTTTTATCTGTCCCAGAGCCAGTCCACAGGAGGATATGATGGGAGACTAGGAGGGAGGGATAGGATCAGAAGGAAGGGAAAAGAGGTCATGTCCACTTTTCTTTTTAAAACATGGCATCTAACTTTTTAAAGGAAAGAAGAGTACAGAGTGTTTTAGTCCCAAAATGGTTTTCCATATTTTAGTGTCATCTGTTAAAAATATCTTTAAAAAGGTGTAGAATTCTACTTCAGGTTTATTTGTGAGAAATCCTGTTCAGAAAGTAATAGATAACAGCACTGTCAAAGAAAGTAGGAGACCAATCCTCGAGGCCTAGAAAATAAAAGGAGTATCTAGTGCTTCAGATCTGAAACTGAAAATAACCTGGAGAAGAGAAATGTTATTTCAGTGTTGGCTTGGGTCTCTGAAAAATATGCTCTGCTCCTTAGCCCATTCCCAAAGGCTTTCATCAGGTCCTTATTTAAAAAAAAAAAAATCTATCTTACCTATGTCTGTGTAGTCAGAAGAAACACTACCAAGTATTTGGATTGCTCTTCTATTTTTACACAGGATTGAAAGAGGGGGCCACATTTCTACCATAACAGGAACAGATTTATTTCTAGCACTCTAAATTGAATTATAAAATTCATTGTCTCATAAAGTATTTTTACCAATACAGGAACTGCTCAGTTACTTTATGGCTTCTTGAGATGACCTAAACATCTAGCCACTAATAATTATAATACATTTGTAATGACAAAATGCTGTCAAATTGAAAAACAAAAAATTGCTACAAAATTTTGTAATATAACTCAATAATTGGTTGGAGCCAGCATATACATTTTTAAAAATTACTTGTATTGCATTTTTAAAATATTGTTAAGAAATGCAGCATATATGCTGGTTTAAAATAAAAAGATTTAGACATGAAAATATCAAACAATAGCACTTAATTATCAAAAACTTAGATCACTAATAATACTGTTCCATAACTCATGGCAATAACAAATCTTAACTGTAAAAGATCTTAATCGTTTAAAAACCCATATTCTCTACAAATATTCCCCTATTTTTGCATAGTCCCACCAAATAACAAGATTTTATTTTACTCTCTGTAGACTGCATTATAAAAACAAGTCATTATTGACTATGCTTTCTCAAATGACCAGGCCAAATTCTGTTGAGATACTGATATGTCTCCCATCTACCATTCCCAATAGAACTGGTCTTCCCTTCTCCAACTCTTGAGAGTCAGTGTTCTACTCTGACTGGAAAAGAATACATGAGAAAGTTTTAAAATGTATGCACTAGTTCTATACACAAACCCCACAATTCTCAAACAATGCTATTATTTCTTATACTTAATAAATGTTTCCCTCATAGGGATACATAAAATAAATCGACTTACATGGTCTTGTAATCATTTAATGCCTCCAGAACATGCTCATATCTTTCAGATTTTGGTGTGTCTGCCAGCTGCGAAGTATCAAGAAACAATTTAATGCCCTATAATGTCATCAATTAGTAATATACAGATGCTAGATAGAGGCAATGTAATGTAGAGAAAAAGTGTACTGACTGAACTTAGAAAATCTAAGTTCTAATTCCAGGTCCTCACTGATCAGCTGTGTGATATAAGGTCATTTAACTTCTCAAGGCTTGTTTTCTCACCTATAAAAAGAGGAGTATAAATCCTGCACTACTTACTTCACTAGTAATTGTAGGGATCAAATGATATGTCTGAGAGAACTGTACAACAATACAAAAATGAACTTTTATTAGTTATTATTAAATTTATTTAATTCTATAACCTGGGGAAATAATACATTTGAATTACTTTGATAACAACCACAAAAGCTTCTAATAGATAGGTATTAGGGAGGAATACAAAAAGTAATGAGAAACATACCATTTTATTTCCCAATACTTCTAATATTAGCACAAAACAATAATCTCTATAATTTTAAAAACTACTATAAATTTTGGGGATTTATTTTTCTAACAAGTACAGATTTTAGCCAGCCCTAAAACCTAAAACAGCTCAGTAATTTCCTACCATCACAATCCATTTTAAAATCTAAATGTTAAATACTAAAAAACATTCTATTTTGTTTCAAAAGAGCTTCCTTCAGAATCATTTGTGCCTCTTCTCTCAAGTTTACAGACTGGGGTCCAAGAGCAAAAAGATTCTAAATTATAAATGGACCATCCTCAATTAATGCCACAAAAACTTAAAAAAAAAATTCTAAAATGTCACAGCTGACTTTCAAAATTACTACCAATTATGTTCTTTACCAGTTAAAACACCCAAACCTCTGATCTGCTTCAAGCAAAAAGAATAAGCAAATCTGCAAAATAGAATGTTGGAGGTAGAAGAGACTTATCAAGTTATCTACACCAACTCTGTATTTTACAGATTAGTTAACAAATATAAAGATTAAATGCACTGCTCAAATTCATATGGTTGGTTAGTGGGAAAACCTGAACCTAAACCTCAAAGACAATCAGTCCATTGATTGACCACTTATTGAGAGCCAATTCTGTGTACATGCTTTATAAAAACAAACAAACAAAACAGTTTGGTACTCCTTCCTCCATACTACTTTCTCCTATTATAATCTGTGAAGTGTCCAATGATAGAGAATTTCTATTAGAGGAAAAACAACAGAATTAAACTCTAAAGCTTAAAAGAGACCCTAGATGTCCATCTAACTCAAGCTTCCATCAATAGAGTGCAATCCCTTTTATAGTACTGATAATCATTCAACCTTGACTTAACTATACACTAATGAAAGCTGAGGAGGGACCTACTAAGGGAGCCTTTTTCATAGGTGGACGAAACCTTCCTTGGAACTCTTCTATTCCTTCTTTTACAAGATAGTTCAAAAATTTGACAGCAGCTATCATGTCTAAGATTAGTTTAAAGTTTTTAGCAGCAACATTACATGATTATTTCGTATTATGCTTTAGCTAACTAATTCCATCCTCTTCCTCATTCCCCCACCCACCCCAACTCTAAAACCAACAAGGATGAACATCTATCAAATCAAGTATCCTCTATCATACCTGCTTCTTCTGTACTGTTTGTGTATTTAAGCCTAGAGGCAGAGCTTTATAACTGTTGTTAATCTGATTTTGTTTTCAGCTCAGTGTTCAAGATGATCTTTTCTCTTGATTCTGTCATCCTTCTTGAATTTAGGGTAGGGACAAAGACAGAACCCTCCATTAGAATCTCCCTCACAAATATTCCCAAGCTACTGACTGTTTTTGTTACTATCATTCAATTAACTACAAATCCATTTAATTTTTTACTTTAACCAGTTCACATTTCAATCTTACATGAAATTGAGTTATAACTATGTCTGCACCATGTCCATAGCATTTGACATACTAGTGTTGTTAACCATAACGAAAAAGAATCCAGATATTTAAATGATTTATACTAATAAATCAGTGTTTCTTCCTTATTGCTTTTTAAATCTTTACAAACTATATATTTGAAAAACCTGCTCTATAGTTTTGCTGACAGTCAATAACAAAAGTGAGTTTATAATTTCTCAAATCCATCCCTTTCTACTTTAAAATCAGAATGAACTCTCTTCTCTCTTTTGGTACTTATTCTCTATGGTTTCTCAGACATTTTACCTGTAAGTCCCTTCAGCACTCTTAGACTATTCTGCATTGAACTATATATATAAATCACATAATGAGGTTAAGGGATCCCATTCTGTATACTGAAAATTAAGAGTACAAATACTATAGCGTAAATCAAATAATCTGTATTAGAAGAGCATTATATTCTAGGTCTTCAATCTGACCATCAGGTTTATAACATGTTTCTTCAGCAGAATAATCACTTTTGTTCTCTCTACAGACACCGATCTCACACTATGCTTTTATGTTCAGGGTTGTACAGACAAAATGCTATCATGTATGGTCAAAATTCTTTCCCCCTCAATTATGCTGAATTCTAAGCCACATAGGTTTAAGCATGCGAAACAAAGTAATTTATCTGCCAACCTATGTACACTGTATACTAATATATAATACTCAAGGCCCCAAGCATTTTTGTTAATCAGATTTCTTATAATTTTCAGTTAAAAGTATATCACCTCTATTATACATTTTTCTCTAGCCAAAACATCATTTCTGCCATAGTATTTCATTTGAGTTTTATCAATGCCTTTCTCCCTACATCACTCAAAACTGAGGTAGCACTCAGCACATTCTTAAGACCACAGTTAACAGAAAAGTGGGTTGTCCTTACAGAACTAGGATTTTATACCACATTAGGAATCAAGACAAATGATAACAGGTAGATTCCAGAAAATATTAATATCTCATTTTAACTCCCAAAAGCAATCTGGTACAATAGTGATGCTTCATTCTAAATAAAAATCTTAAGCAACTTTTATTTGGGGTCTCAACTGTTATATCACATAATTTTACTACCTCAAAGAAAATATTTCAAAACATAATTCCTCAAATAGCTATACTCAGTGTATATGATAGTCATTAAGTCGCTAATGCTCAAAGATGTAAAAAAAAAAATCACATAAAGAACCCACTATCAAATTATATGTTCTAATATGTTCTAAAAGTTTCAACTGCTCTTTAAAGCGATCCCAAAAATAACCAACTAAGAAAAATATACGATAGATATATGTTAAATCTGCCTTTCAGTATGGAAGGATATGCTCTCCAAAAGATGTCTGATTTTGAAACTTCTTTTTGCTATTAAAAGAAGTCACGGTATTTCCTATATGCCAATAAAAAAAAACACAATAGACTAAGCAAATATTACTGATTCAATATGATTCCTCCAAATAACTAGAAATATAAATCTTTATTAGGCTTCCTCCAAAACATAGAAATACCATTTCACTTTAGCTTGAGTCATCATATGTAAATATGCTATTATAATTCAGCTCAGAAATGGTAAATATGAATAAGTTCCTCCCTGTGACTAGGATTTCATTATTTTTCCTAGCGCCATTAAAATCTCAACTCACATCATCTCAAAATTTTTTTCTCTTACCTAGATGGGGTAAAGGAGAAAACTTCACATTTGGGGAGAGTTAAATCAACTGTTTTTCTGTTTTGTTTCATTTTTGAGGAGAAGTTTTTAGACTCGTTCTATGCCATATAATCTATAGTATGTATAATAAGAACTGATGTTCAAAATGACTTGAGTACTCTCAGGTACTTAGTTAACCAATAATGTACTTAGCATGCATATTTCCCATGTTTTAAAAGTAATTAATGCTATTTTATAAAATTTTGAACACAAATATAAACAACAGAAATTTCTGTTAACCTAAATTTGGATTAGTGACAAAATTCAATTTGCAATTCAATTTCAGTTAACCAAAGAATTCCTATTTTAATAACCTGGAATAATCCATTATTTGTATTCTTTGTTTCTATTACCGCAAACATTTAAAAGTAAACTGAATGAAAATCACTGAATGAACAATACCGAATGGCATAAATTTCATGCTTTCTTTAATATATAAAGATGTAGAAAATTAACAAAGAATTAAAATCTGAACTTCCATCTGTAAATTACTAGGCTAAGGACATTAGTAGAAGAAATCTTAATGTTTTCTTTTTTTTAATGCAGAGAAGGCAATAAGAAATAATTTGAAAGTAATTTGCTCCAATAATTTGATGGGTCAAAAAATGGAACCGTTCCTCAGAAAAGTAAACTTTTTTTGTTGTAAAGTTTTATAAGATTATGTTTTTCTTACTTTTTAAATAAAGAGAAACATTTTCCTATATTGACAAAGAATAAATTAAAATTTCTTAGTTTTAAGACATAAACTACAGAAAATGAAAATATCTATTGCTGAAATAAGTTCCTTATATGTATCAGAAGATCAGCTGGAACTGAGATATTTGAAATTCACAAACTGAACTCATTTCTTTAAAAACTGATTGTGATATGTTTTCTATTTTCAGCCACGTAACTAAAATCAAAATATTACTTTCATTTTAATAAAAAATTATAGAATTTGAAATAAATAAAACGAATTGCGTTTTAAATGTATGCCCACTGTCTACATGAAGTAACTACTGCAGAATTTAATGATGTAAAACACAAAATGTTCTAACAGGAATACAGATGTATTTGCATATAAAGTACTGAAAGAACCATGTCTAGAAAAAAAAACATTTTAATAAATCTATCACAGCATAATATATTAAAATGACTCTAAGAACCCTATAGTTACTAGTGCCTTACACTTAATTTTTTCTTTTGTTAATGTTTATTAAAATTTATCAAATTTACAAGTTACTCATTTTCTCTCAAACTTCATCCAGAAGCAGTATTTACCAGAAAACTTAAGAGTGTTATTTTCCAATATCTAATATTCAATACATTTTAGCTCAGTTCATTTCAATTATATCCTTGATTTTAATATCTAGGTATTATTCTGCAAGTGTTCATTTTATTTTATGCAACTGATCTAGCACCAATTTTTAAATAAATGCGCATTGTTCTCTCTATGATGCCCCATAAAACCCCAAGAACAAAAAAAAACAACAAAATGCCTTGGTAATCTATTTGATACAAACCTTATAAATTGTCCCAAGTCTAAAACTACAAATGCAGAAATTATTCCAGAATTTCAAGTCAGTTTACATAATTTTTACCTCGAAATGTAATCTGTGAATAAAATTCACACACCTGATTCCACATATTATAAAACAATTTTTATTTAACCTGAGTATTTAATACCTGTATTTTAATAATTATAAATAAATGCTAAAAACAAGATAACTATGAAAGTTATTCTAGTTACTTTCTTCTTTGTGCTATTCCATGGTTTCAAAATCTTCAATGAACACGCAGTAACTTTTATATTGCTTTAAAAAAGACTTTGTAAACCAGCATGAGTGGTTCTATTTCGCAAATGAAAAGCAAAATGAGATGTCTGAATGAAGAGGAAAATCTTCAACTCAGGTAGCTTCACTAACTCATTATTCTAACACCAACAGTGGAAGTCAAAGATTTATAAGGGAGTACCAACAAGAGGTTTGTTAAGAAGAATGTTAGTTACATCTCTAAGTTTATAGGAAACTTTGAAGAAAACAAGGAACCAAAGATACTCAATAATAAGGATTTCTCCCTCCCTTCTAACTACAATGATTCTCAATTCAGAAAATGGAAGATTCAAGTGATTTACTTGCTCCTCCTAAATTTTTTCCCTAGTTAACAGGCAATGAACAGGAGGATGAGAGGGCTGGTCCTGATATCCTTACCAAAGTTATTTCTTCCTGAACTAGAACTAAAATTCTACTACAGATGTATAGCTTATACATATGTCTTAGTTGCTTTTAACAAAAACAAAAAAGACAGCGAGTAGCTAATAAAATAAGCTGTAAAATCACTTACCTCTCCAGGGTGCAATCTATCCCAGTTTTCATTAATGTATGTCATAAGCTCAAGTTCAGAATCAAAGTATTTCTTCTTGTGAATAACACTTAGGTTGTAAAGGCATAAGTGTGCTATATCTACCCTGGAATCCAAAATAATCAAAATATACAAAAACAATGTTTCTAATTATTGTTAAGAAATCACACAATTTTTTATAACACTAGCAATTTTAAAAATCCAGTGTGAAGTATTTAGGTGAACAAAGGGTCAATGTCTTGTCATAGTCACAATATAATAAATCATTATATATTAAAATAATTTAAAAAATTTAATATTTACTTATTCTGAATAGTAACTATAAACTAAGATATTTGAATAATATCTTAAAATGTATTAAAAAAGAATCTGACTTTAAGAAAAAATAAGTTAAATATTTGTTTTCACTGTTACATGTAAATTACAGTATAGGCCATATTTTACAGATTTTGCTTCACAAGTGTTATCTTTTCCTAAAATATGTAAAACACTTAACAAAATTTTCTAAGTACTTACTACAGTAGCCCCTTATCCTCAGTTTTGCTTTCAATGGTTTCAGTTACCTGAGGTCAACCGCAGTTATAAAATATTAAATGGAAAATTCCAGAAATAATTCATAAGTTTTAAATTGTGTACTGTTCTGAGCAGCATGATGAAATCTCATGCTGTCTCACCAGGGACATGAATCATCCTTCTGTCCAGCCTATCCAGGCTGTATACACTACCCATCCAGTAGTCACTTAGTAGCCATCTTGGTCATCAGATTCACTGTTGCAGTATTGCAGTGTTTGTGTTCAATAACCCTTATTTTATTAAATAATGAGCCCAAAGCTCAAGAGTAATGATGCTGGCAATTCGCCAAAGAGAAGCTGTAAAGTGTATGTATGTACAGGGAAAACTATAATATATATAGCATTCAGTACTACCTATGGTTTCAGGTACCCACTTGGAGTCTTGGACGTATCCCCCACGGATAACAGTGAACTATTGTATAAGCATTTTATCAGTAAATCTCAAAAATTCATCACATTTCCCATGCCCAAGAATTACTACATTGAAGCAGAAATTGGCATATTTGTGATAAAAACTTTCTCTTCTATACACTATTCTGAAGGCCCAAAAGAACTAGAAACTTGAATAAGAATTTTGAAGAACTAAAAAATTTTTAAATTACATTTTATACTTTAGAGAATAAGTGGCCTTATTATTTTAGCAATAAAACCAGATAATCCTTGGTGAAGATGACGTCAGGTTTAAGGATAAATAAAAGAAATAAAGCCAGGCATAAAGACCAAATTTTTTATTTAAGTCAAATAAATGTATACAGAAAGTTTCATCCTGTAGGTTTAAGAATATGGCTCTCTTTTGCTCCTTAACAGAAATGTCCACACTTACCACTGTAATGGTAGACGTTTGAGGTATTCAGGTCCAGAACTGCAGACAGAGCAAATAAATGTATAAAACCTAAGGAAAAAGGAAAAGTTGTATACTGAGTAACCAAGGATATACATAAATTATTTAACAATTAAAGCTAATATTCAGCAAGTGCATATCCTACAACTGACGTAAGGAATGATACACAAAGCAAAATATAATGTGAATTATAACACTGTGGTTTAAAGCATTTCTTTTCCAGTAACAACAAATAATGAAATAATTCACATCTTGGGGGAAGGTGTAATTTTTCTTAGCCATTAGAAACCTTCACAGTTCACAACAAAGATTCATATACAGGTATAGTTTACTAATGGCTTGTGTGTACCAGGAATTGTGATGGCTACCTCCATAAACATTGTCACTTTAATGCTCAAAACAATCTGGTAAAATAAGCTGACCTTCCTAACTTCAGAAAGATAGTAAATGGCATAAGTCAAAATTTAAAACCAGGTTTTTTGATGCCAAGTGTAGTGCTCTATCTTTAATTTTTCTTCCTAGAGCTCTCTGCTATTCCACATTCTCCTAACTTAGAAAGTATGTTAAGACTGCTTTTAGAAATTCTTTAGATGTAGGGTATAAACTGTGTATATTAGAGTTCTGTGGCCTTTTCCAATTTTCCGTCATAGAATCCCTTTGAGGTTCTTTACAGGAACATACCAATGAGAATAGAGCATTGTGTGACAGTAAGAGCAAATTTTGTCACTAATCAGATACTTAAAAGCTTTCTGGGATATCTAAAATCACAAAAATTATGCATATTTTTAAGTTATATATTATTCAAGTATATTACTCAATGTTTTCCCTCTAAGGTGACTCATTTACAAATCACTTGTTTACACTCCTTTTAGAATTAGAAATCTGAAACTGCAAACATAACAATAAAGAAAGCTAAAAAAAAAAAAAAAATCAATCAGTAAAGGTCAAATGCCCTTCTCACCTGTCTCCAAATAGCATTGGCTTTTGAAGGCATTGCACACAAGCCTCATGAAACCACTGCTTACATTTGCAGCATTGTAGCATCTTTAAATACCAGCTGTAAGAAAAGAGTTAAGATTAAAATTACTACCTTTTGATGATGTAAAGGTTTTTAAGTGGCACTGCGCAGAAAACAGTTCTGATTACATTACATTATTACATTTTTAGTGCACTTAGTGTTAAATTTTTTCTTTCCCAAAAGTTATTCATTATTTCACCTCTCTCTTTTATTCATGAGAATTTATAAGCTCTAGAAAGATACGTCTACTACTTCTAGTCAGCAAGTGCCTGGTTTCTATACTAGTAAAGGATCTGTGTCAAAACACAAGCCTGGGACTTTTTTCCTTATTAACTCTCTATGTTCTAGGAGAGATCAGTTTCAGAGGTCCCGGTCCCTTATGTGTACAGCTGTTTATCCCATATACCGAATGGGCAAAAGCAGCTTTACATCTTCACTATTTCTATTAACCTTGTCTATTAAAATGGTTAAGTAGTTATGCCTGGCATAACAACATTTCAGTTTACAACAGTCTGCATAGACAATTGTGGCATACCATATAGCCTAGGTATATAGTAAACTATACCAGTGGTCCCCAACCTTTTTGGCACCAGGGTCCACTGGCTCCTATGAGAATCTAATGCCCAGCGATCTGAGGTAGAGCTCAGATGGTGATGCTAGCGCTGGGGAGCAGCTACAAATACAGATGAAGCTTCACCTGCCTGCTGTTCACCTCCTGATGTGCAGCTCGGTTCTTAAAGGCCACAGATAGGTACTGGTCCATGGCTTAGGGGCTGGGAACCCCTGGGCTATACCAGCTAGGCTTGTGTTAGTACACTCCATGATGCTGGCAAAATGATGAAATCACCTAATGACATGTTAGTCAGAATGTATCCCAGTTAAGTGGCACATGACTATACAGAAATTTAATATATTTGATTAAGATAATTATAAATCTAAGACTCTACAAAATATTAAGATTTTATCAAAGATTTTGTTCTATTTCAGATAGCTAAAGATGCTAAAACTGAATCTTTAACTAAAGATATCCTCTTTTCAGTTAGTATATGGTTTTGATATATTGATACCCTTATATGGCCACCCAAATAATGTGTTTTCTTCCAACAATGCTTTTGCTCAACAAGTGAGCCCCATATTAATTTTGAGCCACACATACACAAAGGTAAGAAGACTGATACTACGTAAGGTCACTCATTCATCAAAAACTAATGAATACTATGTTCCAGGTACTCTGCTAAGTGCTGAAGTTAGAGTTGTTAGCAATATCAAACACAGTTCATGCAGTCATGGCACTTACACAATGGATGACATGCCTCAAAAAATAATGTCTATAATGGTTTACCCCTATTTTGAATAATGCTTTCAATTAAATGCTAGGTGGAAATAAGTAAAGGAGAAAAATCAATCTCTAGGTCTGTTCATTGAATCTCTAAGTGATTTTTAAAAACTAGACAGAATGTTTCTTAGATCTGTAGGTGGCCAAAAACTGAGTATTATAAAAATGTTAAATCACAAAAATTCCCTAAGATCAAAGACAAGGTAGAATAAAGAATTAAAATTTCATTCATTTATATGTTCACTTATTCATGTTTTCACAGTTGAACACCTACATGTCCGAGCATTCTCCTAGACAGGTACCATCCATCTTAAGAGAAGCAGAGTTTCATAAGAAAGACAGACCTAAGAAACCAATAATTATAATTTAAATAAATATAATTATTGACTAATATTTTTTTTTAAATGTAGTACAAATACATGATGCATAACTTGGCTTTTATCAGCTTATATTTAAAAAAAAAAAAAAAAAAAAAGCTAAAGGTATTACTTGACCTCCTACAAACTCAAAATGATCCAAAAGAATATGATGGGATACCAAAGAGAGGTGATACAATCTCTGTTTGCAATAACAGAAGCATAGTGTCCAGAACTCTAATAGCTCTATTGTTGTCAGACGATTCCTGGAAACACTGCATTTTCTAATCATGACACTGTACTTCAATATTAACTTTCAAAAATTGGTGAGCAAGAAATACAGAGTTTGGAAATCATGTCATAAAAAATCTTTGAGACAATGGAGATTTTAGACTAGAAAAGAGAACACTACTTGTATGTAAATCATGGGAATGGGAAATATGATTGCTGGATTGAAATATTTTAAGCGTTACCTCCTAAGAGAGATAAGATCTATTTGCTTAGTTCCAAAAAGCAGAACTAGGACCAGTGTTCAGATATTAAAGATAAATTTCTAAACATTCTAAGTTAGAACTCTGATCCATTTATTTATCAAACATTTAATGATAAAGATAAACAAAACTACTGCCTCTAATTTCCTTTTCAATACAAAACTAGACAATATAAGAAAATAAAAATTACTTAAAGGGCATTAAATAACTATATTACTTACTCTCCAGGGCCTCCACAATAGCAGTAACATTGCTGGACATTGGTTTTATGACCCGCATCCCATTCAAGGTCTGCCACACTATAGGGTAATGTCTGCTTCATGACTTGCAATGCTTTGGCATTTGGTCCTTTCTTAAGTGCACCACCCCTCTATAATAGAGGGAAAAAGTTTTTTAGAAGAGTGAAGGATAAATTTTTAAATACAATTCTATAACTTAAAAATGCTTCTAAAACTGAAGAAATTTCCATTCTAAAATTCTTACCATATCAGAAACTGTTTGACTAATAATAACCTTTATTTTTGTTATCTTTTCTTTCAAATTATTGCCCTAATTCCAAGACCACTATCAGAAAATAAATGCAAGAATAGCTGCAAGTCACTTATGGATCATTAGTAAAACAACAAGCAGTACCTCTTTCTACTCAGCATTGATTGCTCATTTCATTCAAATCAACTTTCAATGTATACAGTCATTACGTTGATAGTGCCTTACAAATTCCATTTAGGGCTTCAGCCCAAAACACTTAAAAGATACCTTTGTTGTTGTTGCAAAAACACACTGTCGACAGAGCCATTTTTCATCTGAATCAATCACACTGGAATCAATATGAGGTGTGTGACACAACTGATGATATCCTTAATATCAAAAAAAGCATAAAGCAAATTCTATTTTATTAATAAATACTGCAACAATTTCAAGAAGGTATTTTAATATTCTCTTTTCCTACATTAATATAATTACAACTAATGAATAAATAAATTGTTAACAGCTTCGATTACCAATGTAAAGTATTTTTAATCATTAATCTTCAACAGGGCATTACATATGTAACAAAACTTTCCCACAAGATTAAAAGAAATCAATGGTTACCTTGGCCACACTTATCACATATAACCATTTCGTTGGGAGTTTCTGAATACTCTTCTTGACATATTGTACAGACCATTTCCCCACTTCCAGTGGCTCCTGAAATATTTAAAATGTACACTAAAAAGGCAATCATAATAAAGAAATACTAAGCATAACAAAAGTACTTTTTGACTCAGTGAGTAGCCCATACTGGTGATGCTTGTTCACTAAATCATTTCTTCTCAAGGCAAAGTATAATATACAAAATGCTATTTCTCTGCTCCCTATCTATATTCTTCCCACCTTTAACTTAAGATGTCTGTTTATAGTAATAATTTAATCTGCTTTTTGGAACAGGGAATAATTTAAACTGCTTTCAATTTAAACAACAGGATCCCTTATCATTCACTTCTAATATTCCCACTCTCCTGAAGGGTGAGGGGAGGGGATGTTTTGTGAACACTTAGAACTACTCTCCGGAACACAGATCTACCCACGTACATGTGTTCACTCAATCTACACTGCCTAACATCATGAGACTGAAGAAAAAGGGCAAGAAAGATATATCACTGACCCCTTTCTCTCTGGACATGGGATATTTCTTTATACTTACTAATGTATGAAATAGGCTGAACACCAATGATTTAATCTCCAGCTTCTGAAATCTGGAAATATGGTGCCCAATAATGCACTCTAACAAAATCCCACTGTAACAAAAGCTCAGGGGCTCCACACTTATTAAATCATACCTTTTTACTTGAATAAGTAAATTATGTTTTCCTTAAACATTTTTTACTAAAACATTCTTTTATTCTAAAAACAATTTTATTCTACAAAATTTAGAATGTGATTTTATCACTCTAACACAATTATTTCTGATATTCTCAGCAATTTCAATATACATAATTAAAATACTAATACACATGCTTTATTTACATAGCAACAATAAAAATTTACGATTTTATGCTATGGGCCAGGCACTGTCAGGTTCCTGACATATATTCTTTTGTTTAATTCTATAACTTATTACATCAGTATTCTATTTAAAGAGAAGAAATGAGGCTCAGAAAGATAAAGTAACTAACCCAAGGACCCTTAGTCAGAAAGTATCAAGGCTAGGATTCAAACCTAGATAAGCCAAAGTCTATATTCTCTCCACTGTGAGAAGCTTCCTTTCATAATGTAGTATTACAATACTATGTAATATTTCTTCTATCAAAAGCATTTTCACACCAGTTTTCAAAATGATAACTTTTAATAACTACAGAATATTCCATCCAGTGAAAAGAACCAAATTTACTTGATTATGCCTCTATTCTTAACATACAGGTTACCAAATTTTGTTTGTTCATTTCTTGCATTTTCCCATGTTTATTGATTTGGTCTCTTGTCCTCTCTAGCCTCTTCTTTTCCCAGGCTTTGTTTATTTCTTTGCACAGTTGACTGGACATGACCTTCTAAGTTTATGGCTTTAGTCAGGAGGAGAGCAACCAGATTGAACCTGGGACCTCTCAGTCCAAATCTGCAATTCCCTGGAAAAGGACCTATACATAGCCTTAGATTGGGGTAGGTGCCTGATGTGACACCCACTGCAACTATGTGGACTGGTCTGGGGGGAGGCAGTTCCTCAGAAAAGCAGGTGCTAATTCAATAATGTTTACCTCAGAAAAACAATCCTAAGGAATGCCTTTACTTGTGAAATCCAAATATAAGTTTACAAGCATTTTCTGTGTTTCTTAGTGGCTTTCTACCATTTCCCTTACTCTAAATCCAATTGACTATAAAGTCCTAGTCATTTCATTTTCATTATACCAAAGTTTTTGTTAAAGCTACAGTATGTATTTTTCATCTAGTTTTTTTTTTTTACTTTTGAATTATTTCTTTTGTGTGAACTGCTTAAAGTGAGTTTGCTATGTAAAGAGTATAAAACATTTTTATGCATTTAATACAACTGATAAAGTAATATCCAAAATAGGTGTTAAGGTTAAAAATCCTTTTAAAATCATGTCATGGTTTTAATGTTACCTCCCTGTTGTAATGTACATTTTTTTGACTACTAACATAACTACACATGACAAACTTTTCAAAAAATCTTACTAGATGAGTGAAATTACCCTAATTTATTAAATTATTTTGAAGTATCTATTATTAGTAGGTTTCTTATAGGAAGAAAACTACAAAAGCTACTTTCTACACTGAAATCTGTCATAATGCAGATTTCAGGTTCACTTGCTCATTCCATAGCAATTCCAAGTTACATGTGTGCTAACATTCTGGGTGTTAACAAAGAGTTAAATGGCCAAGGAGCACTCCTTTGTAATTCTAAGGATAGTCCAAGCAGCCACTGAGGAAAGAACCACCACAGACCACTAACTGATATACTGGGTGGGGCATGTGTTGGACAGGACCCTCACTTTCACAACGACTTCCTATCCAGATGTACCACTGATTTTCTTCTTTTTTTCATGTTTACAAACTAAAAAAGGGATAATTCTGTAAGCAGGATAAGAAGATCTGTTAAACATCACTGCTGTTGAAGGTATCCTACCCTCCTCCTCTCCCTTTTCTCACTGACTTGTCAGTTTCAGATTCAAAACATAATACAAACATGGCAGTAACCTATCATAAAGTTGCACTTGGGATTCAAATACAAAACCCAATCACTAAATACTTTAGAAAAGTATCCACCATTTAGGGAAAGAGAATTTACATCTCCTTTCTACAAGAAGAAATATAAAACACAAGTCTTAGTGCAGGCTATTAACTCTGTAAAAGGAAAACCGAAAGAGGTGCTTTACTGTGCAGCTAACAACTAGATTTTTAATGTTCATAATTTTTTATAAATAAAGCATTTTCAATGAAAGAGATACCTGGGGGGAAAAAAACACCTTTATTTAGCAGATTCAAAGGTTTGTGAAAATGGAAAGCATTACAAGAAACATACCTATAACCAAACCAAGGTATACCTCTACTAATTTTTACATGCACCCAATATACGCTCACTTTCCCATATAAACATAAAAAAAATTAAATAGTAATTTCAAACCATTCTTTTTAATGAATAATTCTAATACTCTAAGCTCATTTAATATGTCTTAATTCCTCAAAATGTCTGACAAATAGTATGTTCTCAAAACCTATTAGCTATCTACATTACTTTGTACTAACATAAACAAGTAACAGTTATGATGAAGCTCAAAGTGTTACTCATATTAGAGACTAAAATTTTTCTTCTAAGTTCTTAGAAGGGTCCCAACAATAGTTTATAGGCATGTATCAGTAACACACCTGTCTTCTAGTCTACTTCTACACCCTAACAGAGTGAGTCTTGTTCTTCTATGATCTTTAATATAGGTTATAACTGCCTGAAAACTATGAAGAGATCAATAATTTTTTTTGCCTCAAAAGTGATTGAGTTATCTTAATACACTGCCAAATAGACAACACTCAAAAGTAACAAATTGAAAAAAATCAAATTTTAGTATAAATCATGTTCAAGAGAAATAGTAGCACCTGCCTGTTTGAATGTCCTTCCAGAGAACCCAGGATTTAGAACTGTCTTCAAATATGATGAAGCAGCTCTGTTTCAATATGTTTATCTGAAATACAGAGAAATACTTGTGATTTCTTTTAAAATGAAAAACATGCAGCTAAATTTAAATTCAAGATTATTAAAAGTTTACTGCAAAAAAGCAAAAGATATATTAAGGTAACTTGCCTTTTTGATAGTTCCAAGATAAAACAAGCCATCTGACCATCTAGCTAGGACATCCTGACCTTCTTCAAATTTACATGCTGGCTTTTTGACTTTATGTCCATCCTGTAAAGACAGCTTGGTCAAGGATGTTGGGGTCTTTTGGTTTCGACGTAAAGGAGATCGCTTGTGGACCAGTGAATTACCTGCCCCTGTAGAGTCTCTGTTTAGGAAATAAAAGATAACTACATATAAGATTAACTTACTTGTAGAGTCTATTTTATACCAATGATATATTTTGCATACTAATTAAAATTTTTGATTTATTAAAAAACTTAACTTGAAAGAAAATATAACGAGTACCTAAAATCACAAATACTCTCCAGAAACAATAAGTTTAAAACAAAATGATAGCAGTTCTCAATATTCATTCAGTGCCTACCCGAAGTGAGGCCAGGATTCAGCAACTACTCCATGATAATATATGAAAGGCAGCTATCATCAAAATGACAGTTCTAAGCTGAAGTAAGCAGGCTGCCATGGTCATGAGCAAAGGATGCCTTGAATCTCATAAGTGGGTTTAGATAAACTAAAAGAAGCTACATGTCACAGTGTCATAAGCACTTGATAAAGTACATAAATGATTATGCCACATGTAGCTAAAACACATTAATCAGTGATTTGGGGGTAGTTGAGTATTTTCAATTCTTTGGAGGGATAGTCATGATCTCCCTGCATGGAATCACTCCTGAACTGATCCTTGTTTATTGATGGGAATGCTATCACAGTCCCTCATAACTGCACACAAGGAGTTTAAAATTAAAACTGAGAAACACCGATTTCATAAAATCATAATCAAATTAGAGGAAATTTCAAAGATCATTTTACTTTTGTTAAAAAGAACCCAAAATTATATACTCTAATAATATAATTTATGTATTAGTCATTTCATAAACAGCATAGCATACCAACATCAATCTTCTTAAGGTTAACAGTGTTTGTTTTGTTTCACATTCCCAATTTTGATATTTTTTACGAATTAAACATATAATATGTAAAACTAGATAGACAATAATTCAAAAGTATCATAAAAGTTAAATAAAAATAAGACAAGTGGGGAAGAAAAAAATGTTTCAATACCTAGGAATTGGGAATATCTAATTTCAATACCTAAGAATACAAAATTCTGGAAAATTCTATCATAAGGTACAACATGGATGAACCTTGAAGACATTATGCTAAAGCAAAATAAATCAGACAAAAAGGACAAATATTGTACAATTCCGTTTATATGATCTAACTAAAGTAGTCAAATTCATAGAGACAGAGATGAATGATGGTTGCCAGGGACTGGAAAGAGTGAGGCATGAGAGGAGTTAGTGTTTAAAGGGTACAGTGTTTTAGTTTAAAAAATATGCCTTTTAAAGATATCTGGTACCTCCCCAAATTTGCTGGAAAACATTAATTTACACATCCAAGAAGCTCAACATATTCCAAGTAGAATAAAGTCAAAGACACACCACAGTAAAAATGCTGAAAGACAAAGAGAAAATTTTGAAAGCAATGAGAAAATTATTCATCATGTACATGAAACCCTGTAACATTAATTTCTCATCAGAAACAATGAAGGCCGGAAGGCAGTGAGATGACATATTCAAAATGCTGAAAGAAAAACACTGTCAACCAAGAATCATATCCAGCAAAACTGTCTTTCAAAAATATACTCTAGATAAACAATTTGTTTCTAGCAGAGCGCCTTACAAGAAATACAAGGAAGTTCTTAGAGTTGAAGGCAAGTAAACCAAGGTGAAAATTTAAATACACACACATAAGAAAACAAAGTACACTGGTAAAAGTAGTTAATTATAAAATACAGTATAAATCCATATTTCCTTTAATATAAGTATATGAAACAATACACATAATGGCATTGTTAAGCCTATAACATATAGAAATGTAATATATTTGACAATAGCAGCACAAAGGAGGTGATGGAAACAAAATTGAATAGAAATAACACCAGATAATAATTCCAACCCATAGGAACAAATGAAGAAAACTAAAATAATATTTGATTTTACTTAAGAAATAATAAAGTAATAATGAAGGTAAACAATAAGGTAAATATAAGCAAAGTATGTCACTTTAAGGAAGTATCTGCTGTATACCCAAGTTAGCCACCATTTCAAGTAAAAATAGTGTTCTATGCAAAAGCTGCCAGTTCAGCAGGCAAGTCAAGCGATAGTATAAATATGTTAAGTATACTTCTTATTCTTATTTCATTACACATATTTAATACCTAAACTCAAGGTTAACATTTAGTGAAAATAATTTTTACTGTTTTGTCAAGAATGTTAAGTAAAATAGAATTTTGTGTGTGTGTATGTGTATATGTAAGTATGTGTGTTTACTTTGAGTGCTCAACAATGAAGTATACTAGATACAATCTGATGCCACTCCCTAGTTTCTTGCTAAGGCAAGAGCAGCCTATACAAACACCGTTTTTACGTTATCTACAGAAATGCTAACACAGTGGTAAAGGAAAGTAACATCTTAGTATTATCATGAAAATAGTTTTGACCTTGCAGATCCCCTGAAAGAATCTGAGAACCAGGGCTCTAAATAAAGGAAGATATATTGCCATATATTACTACCAGAGTCAGCTGTGAGAAGGCATTTTAGTAGTATGTTTAGAGGCATTAAAAGGTTTAAAAGTCTGACAAAACGGGTGCTAGAGATAAGTAAAAATTAAAGAGTCACTACGATGAATTTTATCAGCAGGAATGCTCAATGCCAGGCTGAGAATCTTCTTTTTCTAGACAGTGAAACAATTTAATGCCTTCAAATCAAAGCATAAAAATGACTCTTAACAACGAGCAACTTTCTAAAAAGCTATAATTCCAGTGGTCATGAGGGATTTTGCTTTCCTTAAGTTAAAGAAACTACCCAAAGCCTGAGTAACATAATTAATTACAGATGAGGAATGACCTCACTAGAATGCCAGGGTGACAATGAGGATCTAGAATCTTCCAATTCTAGAGAGGAAGATGTACAAAAAATCAAAATTGCAAACGTGCCCAGATAGTTTCATATACTCTGCTATTGCTTCAACAAATTCACTCCCTTTTTCATGATGGCAAGGTCTGCCTCCATTTTACTCTCCACTGTATTACTCCTACTGCACAGTATGCCCTTAGATCATAAGATACCATTTTTTCACTTTTCCATCTCCTAATGTTTCTGCCCTGCATCTCCTAAAATTTCTGGTGTAGTGTGTTTCAAAGATAACTAACCCAATAATAGTTACCCTTGACTTATGCCACCTCCCACTACAATCTCCTTATTTTGTCCCTCCATTCATAGCTAAATCTCTTGGAGGAAGTTACGGAATGCTTACTATATGTTCAACCCTACATCAGCATTAGCATTTTGCTTATTTATTCATTCACAAATCATTTTTGAGCCTCTTTTAAGAGCCATTTACTATGACAGGAGAACAAAGGTAATTTAATACTCAAAACAATGCTATGGAGACATTTTTAGAGATGAAGATTTCACAGATCCCTTTTTACATAGAAAGATCTGTAACTGTAGAAATATAGATTAATAATAACTTGACCAAGGTTATACAATTATAGACCAGAGCAAGCCCTTAGTCAATCTTTCTACTTGCATCTTTCCATTAGCATTCAACTATGCTTAATATCTTTCAAGAATTTGTAGGGAAAAGAGAAAAACTAAAATTCCCTTGATTCCTTGTGTTCCTATTTATTTCCTCCCATTCACAAACTTCTGGGGCAAAGTTATACATACTGTAACTGTCTCCACGAGTCTTCCCTGTTCAGTCTTGGGCCCACTGCAACACATAACACCATTTCCCAGCCAAATACTATAACACCAAAAACAGGGAATGTGTCTTACTCTTATTCACAGATGTATCCTCAATGCTTGGCCCAGAATTTATAAAGTTTATATGGAATTTATAAAGTTCAAGTTTAATTTAAGATGACATAGAAGGTAGAGTCTGTACACGCCTCCTCTAGCAACGACACCAAAATCGTAACAAACTACAAAGCAATCAGTAGGTGAAGTTACTGGAGGTCTATCTGAACAGAAGCCCTACAATTAGGTCACCTCAAAACAAAAGACGGGGCAGAGCTGTGAAACAGTTCAGTACCACAACCGCAAGTGGCTACTGATAATCAGGAGGGTTATCTTGGCTGCAAAGCCCCCTCTCCCCGAGGAGCAAAGGGTCCTGGCCACACACTGAGCTCCACAGCTCAGGGTTCCAGTGCCAGGAAGAGAGCTCCCCACAACTTCTGGCTATGAAAACCATCGGAGGTTGCAGCTGAGTGAGATGGAGGGCAGCAAGAAGCAAAGACCTCCCTCTTAAAGGGCCCGTGCCAGGCCTTACTCACTGTCGGACTCACTTGCTCTGAGCTCCAGTGCTGGGGCAGCTGCTCAAGGGTCGCGAGGGACATATGGGGAGGCACTGAGCTGTCTGTCGGGCTTCAGGGCAAGGGCTGGAGGGGCAGTTTGCTCCCAGACAGAGGTGCATTAGTAGCCATTTTTCCTTTGTTGAGCCCTCCCCCATCCCAGACTGCTGAGCAGCCCCAAGCCCTACACTGGCAGCAGCCAGCCTCCGACTTGACCCCTGAAGGCACCTATAAGCCCAGTGCAGGTAGGAGCCATATATGGATTGGTTGGTGACCCTTACAAGGTGGCCTCAGAGGTGCACAGGCTGAGGCTAAACTTGGCCTGCAGCTAGACCCATCTCAGGTCTGTGCCAAGGGGTCCCAGAGCACACCTACTACATATAAGGTCACTCTACTAAGACTGAGAGACTTAAGAGCCCTACCTAATACATAGAAACAGACACAAGGAAGCAGCCAAAATGGGAGACAAAGAAATATGTCTCACTTAAAAGAAGAAAACAAAGCTTCAGAAAAATAATTCACCAAAATGGAGACAAGCAATATACCAGATGTAGTGTTCAAAACACTGGTTATAAGGATGCTCAAGGAAACTATGGGAAGAGTACATGAAGTCAACGAGAACTTTAACAAAGAGATAAAAAACATAACAATGGAGATGGAAATTATGAAAGGCAACCAGTCAGAAATGAAGAATATAATATCCGAGATGAAGAATCTATTAAAGGAAATCAAGAGAGTGAATGAAGCAGAAGATCAAATCACCAATATAGAGAATAGGGTAGCAGACAGCACCCAATTAGAACGGCAAAAGAAAAACAATCCAAAATAATAAAGATAATATAAGGAGCCTATGGGATAACAACAAACATAACAACACTTACATCATGGGGTATCAGGAAAAGAGGAGCAAGAAGCTGAAAACCTATCTGAAGAAATAATGATGGAAAACTTCCCTAACCTGGTAAAGGAAATAGACATAGAATCCCAGTCCCCCCAAAAAATGAACTCAAAGAGGCCCACACCAAGACACATCATAATTAAAATACCAAAGATTAAATACAAAGAGAGAATCTTCAAAGCAGCAAGAGAAAAGCAGTTACTTACCTACAAGGGAGCTCCCATAAGACTGGCAGCTGATTTCTCAAAAGAAACTTTGCAGGACAGAAAGGATTGGCACAAAATATTCAAATGGTGAAAACCCAGGATCTACAACCAAGAATACTTTATCTAGCAAAGCTATCTTTTAGAGTCGAAGGACAAATAAAGAGCTTCCCAGACAAGAAAAGCTAAAGGAGTTCATGATCACCAAGCCAGCATTACAAGGAGTTCATCATCACCAAGCCAGCATTACAGGAAATGCTGGAGGGACTTCTTTGAGAAGAAAAAATATGTAGCAAAAATACGAATAAAGAATGGCAATAACTATGTATCTATGAACAAGTAGTAACAAGAATTAAGTGCTCCAATCAATAGAAAGGGTGGCTGAATGGATAAGAAAACAAACCTTTACATATGCCGCCTACAAGAGACTTCAGATTAAAAAATACTCACAGACTAAAAGGAAGGGGATGGGAAAAGATATTGCATGACAGACCTACAAGGTAAGGTGCTGAGTGTAGTAAATCAGATAGAGGAAAATGAATGGCAAATGATTGCATATGTATGTGGAATCTAAAGAAAAAAAAATAAACAAACAAACAGAAACAAACTCATAGACACAGAGAACATTTTGAGGGTTACCAGATGGAAATAATAATTTTTCTGCCCAAAGAAATTTTACAGAAAACAAAGCAAGAAAGAAAAGGATAAAAGACCCATAATACCCCAACTCAAAACATAACTAGAATAAACACTGTACATTTTCCCCCCTTAAGGTTTTTTCCCTCCATTAATGTCACTGATTACATCCCTGCTCTCCAGAATGTGATCTTTATCAGAAGCCAAGTTAATTTTTATAATTTTAGAATTTATTATTTCCTTTCTGATTGCAAAACTATATAGAAATAGTCAAACACGAGAATTCCCCATGCTATCCTCTCCCACAAAATGACTGTTAATCTCCTATTTTTCTTCTGTATATACTATATATACATATATAATTCATATAAATGTTTTAACAAAAAGTAAATTATATACTGTTCTATAACTTTTCTCACATAATGTCTTAGACAATGTACTGTCCATCTGTATAAGTATAAAATAAAAGTATATAAGATAATCTCATCAGCTAAGCTACTTTCCAACAATTACCCAACTGAAGAACACTAAAGATATTTCCAATGTTTTACTATTACAAGCAATAATATAAAGTTTATCCTTTTACATTTTATTTTTAAGTGTTATAACTACTATATAAGATAAATTCATAAAGAATAATTACTATATCAAAGAAGACATACATTTTTTCCTTTTATTGTAAAAAGTACAAACATACAAAGGTAGACAAAACAAATATAATAGACCATCAGGTATTTTCCATCCAGTTTCAGTTATCATCTCAGGCAAATATTGCTTCATTTAAACACCTCCATACTCCCTCAACACATATTATGTATATATTTTAATGTGATAATATTGTCAAACGTATCTTTAAAAAACCAATTAACACTTTCACTGACAGTATCAGAATAGACCTGATGGCCCACACCTTTACTAACAGGGAGTATTGCATTTTTGCTACTTGACAACACGACAACACACACATGCACAATTTCTATCTATATTTCTATTATTAGAAAAGCATTTTTTTCATAAATTTGTTAACAATTTGTACGTCTTCTAGAAACTGCAGTTGATGTTCTTTGTTTTTTAAACTGAAATATTAATCTTTTTCATAATGATTTTCAAGAGCATCTTTTATATTATATATAATATTTTATTATACATGTTAGAAAGATTTTCCCCAGTTTATACACTGTAAAAATGCCATAACAAACAGACTTTTTGATTGAGGGAATCGGTATTTCTGGATACTCAGCTGACTCTAATCAGTAGCTACAAAGCTGTATCTCTGCTCTTGGATCCAGGATAGGCTGCCTCTCCTGTTTAATAAGTCACACTAGGGAAAATTCTAAAAGGAAACCAAAACAAACAAAAAGGTTGGCTCACATGCCCTTTTCTTAAGCTCTGCACTCCCTACCTCTCTTGGGTTATGTAAGATGTTCCCTGCTCTTTCCAACACCCATGAAACCTCCAGTCCATACCTTTTAATTTTATAGGATATTAAGAACACCTAGAATACTCTTGCTTCTCCCAGGGGGGTTGATGCAAGTTAAATTTCAATGTCTTTCATAGACAATGTTTAGCATATAAGTTCAACGAAATTCCAATTAATTTCCAGCAGGATTTTCTGAGGTTGAACATTTTATAAAATTAGTAAGAAAATCTAAAGTCCATCGAATAGGTAGTCAACTTTTAAAAGAAAGAAGACTTACCCTACCAGATATTGTGACATATTCCAGAGAAAAACTGTTGCAGAAAAAAAGAGACAATAAAAGCAATGCAACAGAATAGGTATCTACAAAACAGATTCATTTATAGGAAGTTGTTAAATGATACCATAAATTAATACAGAAAAAAAATGTATTATTTAGTAAACAGTATTTGGGAAACTGGCTCACTTAACTGGAGAAAAAACTGTATCCCTAATTCACAATATACAGGAAAAAAAAATGAACTCCAGATGGATTAAAGACATAAAAGCAAAATGTAAAACCTGACATCTAATTAGAAAATGTAGACTTCCTGTTGTGACCTTGAAAGTGGAGCATACATTCAACTTGGAAAAATCTTGTAAATGTGTTGGAAAAAAAAAAAAAAACAGAACAAAATTTACAGCACAATTATTATTTATGCAAACTGAAAACATGCACATATAACACTATATATTTTATAAGGACACATATATGCAGGGCATATATTAAATGTATTAAAGTAGGTATGTTAAGATGATTGGTAAATTAAAGTGGGAATCTGAGGACTAGGGAAACCGAACATATACAGATCACAAAGTTAGGATGATGTACACTTTTTCCAATGTTAATAAGATTTGACTCAATACATCCACTCCTCACAGTACACAATACAGGTGATAAGAGTAGAAGGAATAGCAGAGTGGCGAGTCATATTTCAATAGTCATTACTACTATTACGACTTGCTACCTGCTTTTACTGTTTGACAACTCGCTTATACAGATTATTTCTTCTATCTATAATACAATTATTATTAGAGAAGTATTTTCTCATCACTCCTACCAATATCCTTCTTAAAAGGGCCTGCCTGGACAAGGTTTCCTCCCTTGAAAGTAAGTGGGGACCAAGAGTTCGAGCCACTTCTTCCTTCTTGGTTTACTATTTCCACAATAAATAAGACCCTGACTTAAGAACTTGGGAATGATGCGTAATTCAAATACTGTGGCTTTTTTTCTTCTCCACCCATTCCTCCAATTTATTACCCCAGCTGACAAGGAAATGATCTGAATACTACTTGTGAGACCATGAGAGTTTATTTCATCCGTCTGAGATAATCTCTGAGGATTACTACCAGCCTAATATTAAAAAACATGGGTTAAGGAATTAATATAGTATAATTTCTCAATAAGTGGTGGATGAAATATCAAGAAATTCAATTCACTTTCAGGTTAATTATTTTTCCTTCTCAAGAGTCAAGGTCCCTATCTTCTGGACCCAAGATCTTAGTAAAAAAGACAGCTAGACCTTCCTTCGTAAGGCTCCTTTCCTGATTGGGGTCCACTCACCAAGTTCAGATTTGATGCTCTCTTGGTTTTATTTATTAAATCAAGTAGTACAGAAAGGAGGATTAAAATGAACTGCAAGAGTTCCCCATCCATTCTTTCCCACATCCAGGTCCTGCTCAGCAGAGGCTGGTACTTTTTTAACTCTCAGCTATTTCTTCTGGGAAGTACTGCCATATTTCTAAATAATGTGCTTACATCTCTCTTCTCTAACTGATCAGTTTCAGATCTGACTTATAAAAAATGTTAATCACCAACTCCCATCCTGTACAAATCTTATTTTCATTAAATCAATAAAGTGTTTTACTTACTTAAAACTGTAAATATTAATCACTGCAAAACTAAATATATAATTGTATTAAAACATCTTTTGTTATTCATTTTTTATTTTTCCAAAAATTGTTTAAATCATCCCTTTATTGCCTCCTTGTTTCTAATTGTCAAGGATAATTTCAAACCTTTCTTTTTTCCACAGATAACCCTTGCTCTAGAACTTTCCATGTTCCTGTATCAATATGGACTGATTACCCTCTAGGCCTTGTCATCTTAGAAGTTTCCTTACATTGTGTACTCCGGCCATATATTCTTTTGCTGGAGCAGGGGCTTACAACAAAAGGAAGTGTGCATGTAAATATTCTGAGCCTGTATGTATCTAAAACTTTTCTCAATCCTGCCTTCACAACTGACTCATAGTTTCCTGGATACAGTTTTTATGTTGAAAATAATTGCCCTCAGAAGTCTGATGATATTCCTATATTAAATTCAGTAATGAGTACTGATGCTGAAAAAGCTGATGCCACTCTGATTTTTACTCCTTGGGAGTTTACTGAATTTTTCCATCAGGAAGTTTTTAGGATCTCCCTTTATCTTTGATGTCTTCAAATTTCATAATGATGAGTCCAGATGGAAAGTTTTCTTCTAGTCATGCTTGTTCAGCTCTCAAGTAAACCCTTTCTATTATCTATTTAGGAATCATTTCTCCTGTTTACCTTGGGCTCTCCTGTCATGTACCAGGCTTTCCTCAACTATTCAATGATCCTTAGCTGTCCACAGATATTTAAAATTAAAGTTATAAGAATTTGCATGGGAACTCCTTGTATGTGATGCAGGACTTACATAGTGGTGAACTCTGCCTTAAGACGATGAGATGGAAAGGCAACACTTAGGCTATTAAAGAGACAAACAAAGGAGTTATACTCTCACTCTCACCTTGCTGGGACCCCTGGTAAGAGTTGCTACTAGTAGCTAAGAATCAACTGATATCTTAATCTCAAGGCTGGACAACACCGAGAAGAAATGCATTCATTAGAGCACAAGGTTAAATTCTGAAACCATTATAGTGAGTGATAAGTATTAGGAAAACTGCAAGTAAGTTATATTACAAATGAGAAATTGGCTAACTTGGAATCTTAATTTCCATTTATAATGGTTTATATGCAAAACTGCAGCCTTATATTATAAGGCTTATTATACTTTTGTTTCCTAAGCTGCTAACTGCTTATAGTCAAAAACAGGCATCTCGTGCTCACTTCGGCAGCACATATACAAAAACTAGTATCTCAAAATATACTTTTTAATTAACCTGAACACTTTAACCAACCACAACAGTCTACTACTCAAAACATTTTGAATAAGAGTTCAATGAAAGTTAAGAAAAACATGATGATTTTTAAACTCTATGGCTATCATCATTCAACAAGAACTTATTCAATGCTTGCTATGTGTCAGGTACTATGCTGGGTGTTAAGAGAAACAAATATGGAATGATGTAGTATATAACACCAAAGAACTATAGCCTAACTTGGGAAATAAACACCCATACTGCTGGCACAGAAAAAAAATTGTGTAACACAATTTCTATAACGAACAGATACAAAAAGAAAATACCTTCTTCTAATCTATCCAGAAGCAAGAGGCAGGGTCAGTCAATAGCCATGAGTGCTCGGCTTTTAACCTGAAGAACAAGTAGTAGTTTCCCAGATGAACTTGAGAGTTTCATAAGCATTGGGGACACAAGCAATGGCACAAAGTCCCAGGACAACATACACTTTTCTAAGAACAAAACTTCAAGTAAGTCACAGCTCAAATTATAAGAGAGAGAAAATGACAAGGATAACACTGGACAAATAAATGAAAAAGGCCCAAGCTGTAAAAGCTCCATTAAAGTAGAGACCTCGCTTGTCTGTCTGCCTAGTTCACTGCTATATATTCCCATGACCTAGCACATAATAAGTTCTTAATACTGGCTGAATGAATAAACAAGCAAGCAAAGGAAAGAAAAAACAGATTCCAATAAGTCTGTCATAATCTATGAACTACAATGACAACAAAAACCTGAATTAAGGCCATTAAGTTTTAATGGATAAAAAGCTCTGGACAGTACGGCTCTGTGCAACCTAGTTTATATACATTTATCTTTTTTTTTTTTTTTAATAATCATGGTGTTTTTCTTATATGAAGAAATAATTTTTAAAATGAAATGGACATTAAGGATTAACTTATTGTATACCTAACACTAATACAACGTTATGTGCCAATAATACCTCAATTTTAAAAAAGTACAGTAGTGGATGCAAAGCTACAAAGGAACTAAAATGAGGAAAGTCTTAGTTGTCATTTTTATTTCACCAGTTGGAGTAAGCTTTCAACTAATAAAAAATGGAATACAGACCCTGTGGGGCAGGGGAACTGCAAGTTAATAAATTAAGTATCTATCTCATGTTCAGGAGGGGAAAAAAAGGGAAATAAACTCAAGGAAAGCAAAATTTTAAAAAAAGAAATGAAAGAAAAAACATATACAATAAAGACCACTAAACACTGGTCCTTGGAAAACACTGATTAAACTGACAAACATCTCAGGAAGATTAATCAGGAAATCTGGAAAGCAGCTGAAAAGATGCACAGCTCAGAAAATCAGAAAGAAAAGATCTGGGATGCTATGAAGGTGTTGATTGTATTTTGAGCCTAGAGAGAAATGAGAAGAGAAATGGGATGAAAAGGATTTACTGTTTTAGCTAGCAGAGTAAAGATTTCTGTGCTCTCCCTTGCCCTAAAACAAGAAAAAAAAATTTAAACACACACTATCTTCAAACATTCTACAGTACATGTAAAAGTTCAAACTATATGAAAATGGAAAGTGAAAATATAATAAGCAAAGGTATAACGAGGAAGACAATTTAACTTAAGTGCCCAGCAGAAAAAACAATTAGAAACAAATCCATCTGTCCCACAGGACCCCAAAAGATCAAAGCACTGGAGGCACCAGACTCAAAAGGCAAATATTAGGTGTAGCACGAAGAATGGAGTAATATGTAAAAATCTGTATAAAGGACAGTTGGACTGCCAAGTCACATTTCCATAAGAAGATGGAAAGTTTATTCTTTTAAGGACTGAATCAGGGAAACACAAAGCACAGAGAGAGGAATAGATGAAGAACCTACTGAAAATAGGAGTTAAATTTTCTTTATAAATATATTCAAGACAATAAATGAAAAATAAACTAATAAATTTTTAAATTATCATTTTCCAACACCTAATGAATAAATGGATTTATGAACTGAGCATCAGTACAAGGAGAAACAACTAAACATTATATATGCTTCTTGATGGGGAAATACACATCTATAAAGTGGTCTTGCCAAAAGGAAAAAGAAAAAGAAAAAGAAAGGCAAACCTAAATCTGATAAGCCTGTAGATCTAGCCACCAATTTATAGAAAATGCAGAGAAATAATGTTCAACTGCACAGTGAGGATGTAATCAGCAAACCCAGGCCAGGAAATCTACAGGTCAAACCACTTGGTTTCTTGGCCAAAAGTTTATTTAGCACACATAAAAAAGGTGCAAGATGCAATGTGGAACCCGTTAGTGAAAAAAATTTAAAACATATGTTTTAAAATTAATAAAATTAAACTATAATCTTTAAGATATACAGTTGCATAATAAAATTATGAAGAAAAAAATTGACTACCATAAAAGTCAGGATAGCAATTATCTTTGTGGGAACAGAAAGACTGAAATTTGGGCTTCTGGGCTGGCTTGCAATGTTCTATTTCTTGACCTGGGTTGGTTAGAATGGCTTCAACCTTATGAAAATTTATTAACCTAATAATTTATGTCATGTTATCTATATCTGTGCTTTGTCTTACCTTTAAAAAGTTTTTCTTAAAAAACTATATCCTCAGAAATCTGAGAAAAATTGCATCCATTCAGATACTATACAAAATAAATAACAAATGCTACAAAATAAAATTATAGCCAGAATAAAAAACGTCAATAGAACATAAATCAAAAATAAATAAACAGAAAAAAAGTTGGGAGAAAATTAAAGAGATAGTAGAAGAAAACATCTTAGAACTGAAGAACAGGAGTCAGCAGACTGAAAAGGCCAAGCAAGCATCCAGCAAACTGAATGAAAAAGATTCATGTCAAGAAAATCTAGGATAAAGAGATTATAATTATAAAAAAAAAAGCAACTTACAAAGGACCTAGTATAGTAATGACACTGTCATATCAATATCAGAAGTTAGAAGATTCATTTAGAAGTTTTGAGTGAAAAATTAAAACTAGCCAAATTATCAATCGAGACCAAGGGTAAATTAAGTACACTTCAGGCAATTAGCGTCTATAAAGATTTATCACCCAATCACACTTTCTTTGGTAGAGGATAACAAAAAGGAGCAAACAAAATAAAAGGCAAACATGGGTGCAAGGTAGTCAACACAACACACGGGCAAAAGTAACTGTGAAAGTAACCCCCAACACAACATCTGTGCTGTAAGTCTAGAGAAGAGCAGAGAGCTCCAGAACAGCATCTCTTAAAAAAAAAAAAAAAGTGACTGATAATCACATGACATATTGACAGTGTGGAAAACTATACTGCAAGATAATTTACAGAACAGGGAAAAGATGGGTGAAGATTTTAATGTTCAAAGAAAACTAAGTACATTTTCTTTTTTTCATTAGACAACTTTTAAACCTAACTGTATAAAATACTAGAAATAGCAGCTAACAAATATGTGACGCTGGTTCAAAGTACTTTCCATGAATTAACTTATTTAAACGTCTTATTCTGCCATTTCATCTGCAGCTCATATGTAAATTTTTATCTAATCATACAAAGGAAAACAGGGTTTGAACTTTTGGCATAAACATACTGAAAGAAAGGAAGATACTGAAAGAAATTCCTCATCCGAAATTACAGGAAAAAATGTCTAAAACTGATAAATCAAGACAGTGATATTTTATTTAGAAATATAAAGAAAAAAATAGCTAAGAATTAAAAGTGGTTGTCTCTAAGAAGGATGGAGGGAAAAGATAAGATATTGCATCTTTTGGTTAAAAGTTTTTTAATTTTACAACTACTTTAACTTGATAAATAATAAAACAAGAAAAACAAGGACAATGTGTTGAGTTTTTAATTAAGTTAAAATTAACAGACCATTCCACATTGAGAGAATATCATTCTAACTTTCTTAGACTTAAAGTATCTTTTATTTTATAAAATGATGGTGATAAGTGGTGGTTTTTAATAACATTCTTACATTAAAAAAAAAAAAAAGGTGGCAAGCCTATGTCAGCAGACTAACCCTATCCCACCAAAAAAAGTTAACACTTCATGAAAGTCAAACCCGAAAATCTTTGGAAAACTCTTATTCAAATGATGAGCAAAAGAATTCTATTAAGAAAGAAGTTGCCACAGAAATATAAAGACAATCCATAAAGAAGAATAGCATTAAAAAAAAATAAGAAATAAATAAGACAATGAAGAAAAAGTAGTATATCAGATGTACCCAATTAAGTAATTAAATAAAATGAGTAATAAGAACTGTTTACTGAAGTTAACAATCCCAAACTCACCTATGACCACCAAGTTGAAACACCAGGGCACATGGGGTCTAGACCTGAAGACTAACATTTTAAGAATTTAGCTTATTACTTCCAGAAGCTTAGCTCAAGGAGGTCAAAGGAGGTTTTGAGGTGGGAAAAATTTGAGCACTAATACAAGTTACTGGTTACAAGAATGAAGAAGTTGTTGAAACTAGAGGAAAAATAAACCATAAATATTCATATTCTAACAGAATTACTCTTACTTTCATACACTGATAATTCCGAATCTTCTTTGTAGAACATATATTAAAAGCAGAATAAAACAATTTTCTAGAAATCTGACTTAAATAACTCCATGTAAACAAACGCAATTTGCATTTCAAATGACAATGGAAACTATTCTGTTCATCACTAATCTCTAAAACTTTTCATAGTCTGGCACAAAGTAGGTTCTTAACAATTATCTCCTGAATAAATTAATGAAAGTCTATACTTACTTATACACATACTAGTAAAATAAATCCCCCATCTATTAACAAACTATCACTCTCCTATGAACAAACACACATGTTCTACTACACAGCTCAAAACTTGTTCATGCATTTAAATGTAGAATTAAAAAGATCTTCTAAAACTGTACTAATTTCACCTCACTTGAAGATTGAAATTGAAAGCAGAACTGAATTCGCCACACGGATCTTAGGTTCAGCCTGAGACCTTAAGAATTAAAAATAGCCACCTAACAGGTCAAGCAATGACAGAGGTGTATACAGTTTCAGTGAGTGTGGCTTTGACTCTTTTTATGAAATTACAGAAAACGTTTAAATATCTTAAATTTTAGGATAAAATGTTTTATAGAACATTTCTGTGTGTGTAGGCTTTCACGACATGTATATAGTATTTTTTAATAAAAAATATTTTTATAAACTATAAAAAGCATAACTTTAAAAATTATAAATGAAACTTTAACATATCAACTGTTTTCAGAATGGCAAATACCAAAAATCTAGAGACAGTATGAGATTTCAAGAATATGTCAGATTTTTAAAAAATGTTAAGCCTTTTCTTCACAATATCCAGTCATCTTAACTATATGTGCAAATGGAAAACAGAATGTCTCCACAATGACATTTTAATACTCGCTAATATTAGTTTGAGTATCTCTGATGACATATTAGTTGTGAGAGGATTAGTTATCTTGCATATGCATATCTATTGACAGCAAGTAACTACAGATTTAAAACACCAAAACCAACAATGCTAATAATATACATAAAAACCACAGTTAACTTCAAGTTAAATACATATTCACATTCAAGTCCAGAGCTGGTAAAGTTGATTACAATATGTAAATGAAACTATTCAGGCAAAAATGAACTGAATGGAAAGTTTAGAATTTCATTAATAATCCTGCAGAATTTGGTCCTAAGAGAAGAAGAAATAATAGAAATGAGGTGTTCTTGCTGCAAGCCATTAACTGTCCTAGAGTTAAGAAGTTCCAACTCCTAAAAGTATGAACTGGATCATGGGTAGTAGAACAGATAGATTAAAAAAGGCTCGAAAACACCTTCACCTTACTACAAAGTGTTTAACTTTCTCAAGAGCATTCACACCTCATTTTCTCCTAACAGCAATGCCATATGTGGGGAGACTACTAGCTCCTCTAACAGCAGCAACAACAAAAACTATAACTCAGAAATAAAATCACTTCCTTAAAGTTCTAAAGAAAGTCAAGTAATGCTGGATTACTTGCCAGATTTAACAGTAAAACCAAGTTACCTCTTGTTCATAGTACATTTAGCCACAAGGCTTTTACAGGCCTAATTTAAGTCTACCAAGTCCACCAATGATGAAATATGCATTTCTAGAGATGGTTCAGCTTGGCTGTTTAGTTTCCTGAGACAGAAATAACTGGCTACGCCTTATGCTGACACAAGCTCAAGGACAACTGTCTCTAGTTTATTTTTTCAAAGCTCTGCATTTAAGAGTCTCATGCAGATAAATACAAAAGAACTTTATAAATAGTTCAAACACTAAAACTGGGACACTAGGTATTTATTAGACTGAAAATGCTACAAATAAAGTATCATGTTAGTTTTCTCCTCCCACAGAAGTATTACACCTTGGTATCTCACCATATAGCCATACAGGCCTCCTTTCAAGTCTTCAAAAACAAAGTTCTTTCCCACCCAAGACATTCATATATGTTGTACCTCCTACAAAACTGCCCTCCCCACAAGCAATTCTATCAAAGTAGTTGAACTCGACAATATTCTCTATCAGAGAAAGCTTGTTCTTTAAAGAACCTATCGTAATCTATAGTTACATTTGCCAAATATAATTATTAGTGTACTCTTCACCTATATTCACCAATATTTTACAGTTCTCTTTCTCTCTCCCTCTCCCCCGCCACACACGTTTTTTTGCTGATCCATTTGAAAGCTGCAGATATCATTTCGCTTGTAAATATTAGGTATACCCCCTTAAAACAATGAACCTTCTAATATATAGCCACAAGACCATTATTATACAAGCAAATTTAACAATATTATTACCTGATGTACAGTCCAAGTTCTCCAATATGATATAAAATGTTCTTTAAAGCTTTTTTCAGAATCTAGGACCCAATCAAAGTTCACATTTTGTGTTTGTCATGTCTCTTGGCCCTTTTAACCTCAACTATATCTGTTTTTTATTGTTTTTACTAAACAGCAGACATTTTTTGAAGTCAGCTATCTTGCTAGCATGCCACACATACTGAATTTGTCTTATTGTTTCCTCATAATTAAAGTCAAGTTAAACAGTTTTAACAAAAAATTACGTGATTACGTGTGTTTACTTGTTTTGCATGTATATGTGTCCCTCCTCCATACTGCATACTCCACAAGGGCAGTGAAAGTGTCTATGTTGTTCAACACTTTATCTCTAGCATCCAAGACAATCCCACAACAGAAGGTCCTCAACAATATTTGTTGAACAAATAAATGAATTATTTGTTCATCTGTTCAAGATGGGTAACCAACAGATATTTGCTGATGTCAATTCATGATTAAGAGGTAATGAATGTCATTAGGATCCAAAACCATACTACTGAGATTATTTTTAAATTTAGTAAAAATATGTTTTTAGTACAAGGTTAAGTGCTCTTAAAAAGAACTGCATAAATTACTCCTCTATCTAATGAAGAATTCATGAACTGCTATCGAAAAGTCACAGACTGTCAAGAGAGGGCTTCAAGTACCCAAGAAGGAACCTTAAACTAATGAAAGGACAGGAGAAAATGATGCTCTCTTCTCGATGAAAATCAGTTTATTTTGTTTCTATATGATTAAAACATCTTAATATTATGAACTGTAGTTCTAAAAAAAAAAAAATCTCAAAGGAATAACAAAGTGGTATATGTGCCAGACATTCCTCAAAGAAATGAAAGTTCAATGGTTAAGACTCAGTGTCCTCGGGGAATTTGATATCAGTAGAAAACCAGTAATTATATATTTTTTCAAAAAGCTTAGGTGCTATACCTAACCATATGTGCAAAATAATTAATGCATAAAGAACTTTTAAAAAATATTATAAACATTTCTGCTACATACACATCTTCAGACTAAGAAACTTGGTGGAAAGTCTACTGGGGCACTCAACTCCTTCACTCAACAAAGTTAGGTTATATATTATAGAAAAAAGGAACTATAAATATGAAATTCTTCAACTTTCTCCTCACCTTTTTTTCCTTAAATCTATCCACAAAAACATCTATTTAATTCACTTCTCTAAGGAGGCCACAGCTCTTCCTTTCGGTATTAGAAATCTCACATTAAAAATTTTACTTTATCAATTATCTCCTTTCCTTTATTTTAAATCTCCACCTCTCCCTTGGAACAAATCTGCAACAACCAAAATAAAATTAAAAACAGCAACAAAAGTTCTTACAAATTATTTCTCTATTTTTCTCATTCTTTTCACAAATAAACTTAAAAAAGCATACTCCATTCAATCTGTCGCAAATTGACTGTCCTGATTACTGTTAACAACTGCATCAAAGACCTCCATATGACCAAATACCAAACAATGCTCTAATTTCAGTTCTCACTGTACCTAATCTTTGCATAATAATTTATGATCATGAACTATTTCTTGAAATTCACTTTCCTTCATTTCTGAGGTACCTGTCACTGGTAAGTGACTCTTCTCCCACTTCTTTACTGATTTTTCCTCTTCTGCCAACACTTTAAATGCTGAAGTTCCTAGGGATCCCTCCCCTTCTTATTCTAATGTTCTGCTTGTCCTAAGTAATCAGGTTCTCCTGATGTTTCACCTAATTTTTATCTGTTGACAATTTTTAAATTATCTCCAGCCCCATTCTAATCTCATGAGCCTCAGACCCTTATTTTCAATTGCCTATAAAACATCCAATCTGGATTCCCCCAGCACCCTTAACAAAACTGACATTTTCTTCAAATTCCTCCTCTTCCTCCAGTATTCCCCATAGCAGTTAATGTTATTACCATCTGACCATCTCTCAATCTAGAAATTTGTTATCCTTGATTCCTCTCTCTTCCCTAATCCTCCAATACTCACATAATCCTGCTAATTCTTCCTTAAAGATCACCTCTCAAATATCTCTTATAACCATTGCCTTACTTGCCTGATTACCACAGAATCCTAACTGATCTTCCTGCCACCAACCCCAATGCTTATTTAATGCACTTTCAATTTGCAGTAAGGAAAATCTGTTATAATCATTCATTCCTTTGCCTAAAGAACTCCAAATGGGTCCTAGTGCCTAAAGAAGTAATTAACTAAAGGACACATAATTTTCATATTTTAACTTCAAGAATTGTAGATCTGTGCCACAACTCATAGTATCTTATAATCAATCACTAACTGGCCAGGAAGCAGTAGAAAAGGATTCCTTAATACCAATGCACATGCATACACTAGGAGCACCGGCATCAAAACATAGAATATCAGCATCAGCAGCCACTGGGGAGAAAATATTGAGAGAAAAATATTAAGGTATATCCCTCCAGACACTAAATGGTGGTGGAAGAAGGCAGGGTACATAATAAATCAGACATGTTCAGTTGGCTTCCCAAAGTGAGAATCAAGAGTAGATATGCTATATTTAACTATAAACCTGCCACAGAGGCCCAATACCGATTCTTATATATCTTCTTATATAAAGTAGTTTAAGAAATACTGTCAGCGATGCTAAAGATGGCACAAAATTTGATACTGTGAGGGAAGATATGCTATAAAATTCAAAAAATGATGCAGAACACACACACAATTAGAATAAACCAGTAAAGTTGCAGAATACAAAGTTAAAATAAAAAATCAACTGCATTTCTATACACTCGCAATGAACAATCCTTCTACACACTCTCAATGAACAATGTGAAAATGAAATGCAAAACTTAATATTTACGATCACACCAAAAAATTACAAAATATTTCGGAATTTCAAAAAGGTGTAAGGCTTGCACAATGAAAACTACATAACACAGAAAGGGATTAAATAAGACCTGCATTGCAGGATTGGAAAGACATCCTATGTCACTGATGTTAACATTAAGATGGCATTATTTCCCAAATCAATCTACAACGTTCAAAGCAATCTCTATCAAAATCATGGCTGAGTATTTTTTTTGTAGAAACTAACAGATTCTAAAATTCACATAGAAAAACAAGGAACCCAGAATACCCAAATATTGAAAAAGAGAAAAATTGGAGGGCTAACATTTCTCAATTTCAAAATTTAATACAAAGCAACAGTAATCAAAATGTTATGATGCAGACGTTAAGGACACATAAATCAATGAAATAAAATTAAGAATCCAGAATCAAACCCTTAAATTTATGGTCAATTAATTTTGAAAAAGATTTTCAAAACAATTCAGTTGAAAAGAAGAGCCTTTTTAACAAATGGTTCTGGGAAAATGGTATTCTTGTGTAAAAGAATGGATACCAACCTCACACCATACACAAAAATTAACTCTAAATGGATCACAGACTAAGAGCTAAAACTACATAATGCTTTTTAAAAAGCATAGGAGTAAATCTTTGTGACGTCATGTTAGGTGATGTTTTTCCTGGATATCAAAAATACAAGCAGAAAAATAGGTAAACTGAACATCAAAATTTAAAACTTGTGCTTCAAAGGACCACCAAGTGAAAACACAATCCACAGAACACAAAACTGAAGAAAATAACTGCAAATCATACATCTGATAATGGACTTGCACCCAAAATATATAAAGAATATTTACAACTCAACAATAAAAAAATCCAATTTTTTTAATGGGCAAAAGGCCTGAAGACAGTTTCTCCAAAGAAGGTATACAAAAAGGCCAATAACCACAGTGAAAAGATACTCAACATCATTAGCCATGACAGTAATGCAAATCAAAACCACAATGAGATATCACTGCACATCCACCAGGATGATTATAATCAAAAAGACAGACACAACAAGTAATGGCAAAGGAGTGGAGAAATAGTTGCTGATGAGTCTGTAAAAGAGTAGAGTCTCTTTGGAAAACAGTTTGGCAGTTCCTCAAAATGGTTAAACATACAGGTATAATTTGATCCAGCAATTCCACCCCTAGATATGTACCCAAGAGAAGTAGAAAAACATGGCCACATAAACCCTGTACATGAATGTTCACAGCAGCATTATAACAGCCAAAAACTGAAAACTGTCCATTAACTGATGAATGAATAAACAAAATGTGGGATAACCATACAATGAAATGCATTTTACCCATAAACAGGAATGAAATACAGATACATGCTACAACATGAATGTACCGTGAAAACATGAAAAATGAAAAGAAGCCAGATGCGCAAGGCCATAAATTATAAAATTCCATTTATATGAAAGGCCCAGGATTGACAAAATATAAATAGAGAAGTAGATTAGTGTTGTCAGGGACTAGAGAGGAGGAGGAGGGAATGGGAAGTGAATCCCAAATGGTATGGGTATTCTTTTTGAGGTAATAAAATGTTCTAAAATTAGATAGTGATAATGATTATACATTGCTTTTTTTAAAACCCAGTGAACTGTATATTTTAAAATGGTGAATTATAATGGCATACAAAATATCTCGATAAAGTTGTTATTTTTTAAGTGATGTAAAAGCAGATTTTTAACAGAAGGTCTACAAATACCTTAACCCAATGTACTTCACTTATACTTTCCTTTTTATATTTATAGAAGAATGAGAAAAAGCTGTTTCCTTTTTATGTTAATACAAGAATGATAATCAGCATAAAAAAGAAATTCTTTATGATAAGCATTGTATTCCAGCTTAATTAGCAGGGCTTTTTCTTAGTGATACGTCAAAAGTACATCCTTAAAATTAACGTCTTATATTTGATGAAATATAGTGTTTCTCAGTGAGGTTTACAAAGTACCTTGGCAGGAGAAGACATTTTTCATTTCATGTAATTATTTTAACATGTATTAAAGATGTTTAATCCTAAACTGATGGTTATTGCTTAAAGTTAAATGAGTTAATTTAAAGTTAATATAAAGGAAGCATCAAGTAAATAATAACAGAGATGATACTCGGATATGGCAAGAGAGTGTTGGCAACAAAATTACTTAAGTTTAGGAAACATATTGGCCAAAAGAATAAAGTCTAAAATTCTTCAAAATATGAAATGCTTTCTCAAACTAACCTCTCTGAAACAATCCTCAGTTCCACTGCCAAAAATTCCAATCACAATAAATCATTATTTCTCATTATTCCTGTTGAGGTTGTCTACAAACAACCATAAAGAGCTTTCTCTAACTGTCATGTTTAGAACTTACCTTATAAACAAGTATTTCTCAATCTTTTTTCTCCCCACCTTGGCCCAATGCTCCTGAAAATCTCCATTAATAACAGTAACTCACTACAGCATTAGTTCTCTTTCCTTTCATTTCCTCCCCTTCCCCCTTTACTGAGGGTGGGGAAGGGACTATTTTAAAATCTAATTCCCCATGTTCCTGAGATACAAACATTCCTGAGTAGCATCTCAAGAACTGGCTGTCTCCTCTACATCTAAACTATCATTAGTATAGTCCTGGGAGGGAAGGAAGAAAAATGAGGGTTCAACTCACAAAAAAAAGTGTCCCAAAGTAAAGCCTTTCATATTCTGACATCATGGGAAATAGAAGGGAGCTAGCTCCCCAAATTTCATTCTAAATTAAAGCCTACCATACCAAGTACCCAAGCAGATATTGCTTCCTGATTTAATAAAAATTAAAAAACAAAAGACAAAGACAAAGAAAACAGACTCCAACGGAAATAATCCACGGAACAGAAAACAACTTCAAAAATAAAATCTAATTAATATAGAAAAAAATCAAGGATCTACTGTATACATAAATTAAAAACATGATATTAAAAAAGGGACACTGAAAGCCCAAGAATGAATTTTTTTAAATGGAAATTAAAAAAAAACTAAGTTATTGAACTGGAAAAATAAGTCAATGAAAATGTTCCCATATTACTGGGGTGGGGGAGGATGATTGATCAAGGAGATGTAAAATATAAAAGAGGCCCTTAAAACAGAGATAATGGAGAAAACATTTTTCTTGATCCAAGTGTGTATTTTCATTTATAAAAATTAGGTCCTTTTTGCATACTGCTCTGCAACATGCCTTATTTTTAATTTAACGGCATATTAGGAACATTTTGCCCTATTTAGAAATATATTTCTATAGCATTTTTTATTTTTGCTAGGTAATATTTTTTAATTGATATAACTGACATGTAACATATTAATTTCAGGTGTACGACATAACGATTGTATACCTGTATATATTGCAAAATCATCACCATAAGTATTGTTCACATCCATCACCAAGTACAAATTTTTTTTTCTTATGATGAGTACTTTTAAGATTTAGTTTAAGTTTCAAATATGCAATACAGCATTATTAACTATAGAAACAATGCTATACATTACGTCCTCATGACTTACTTTATAACTGGAAGTTTGTATCTTTTGACCACTTTCATCCATTTTGCCAGCACCCCACCCCCAACCCCTGGCAACTATCTGTTTTCTGTATCTATGAGCTTGGTTTTTGTTGTTTTGGAATCCACTTATAAGTAAGATCACACAGCATTTGTCTTTCTCTGACTTATTTCACTTATCATAATGACCTCAAGATCCATCTATGTTGTCATATATGGAAAGATTTTTCTTTTTCTGGCTGAATAATACTCCGTTGTGTACAAACACACACACACATTTTCTTTATCCATTTATCCATCATCAGTGGACACCTAGGCTATTTCCATATTCTGGCTACTGTAAATACTGCTGCAATGAACAGAGGTGCATATCTTTTTGAGTTAGTGTTTTCATTTTCTTTAGATAAACACCCAGAATTGGAATTGCTGAATCATATGTAGTTCTATTTTTAATTTTCTGAGGAACCTCCATTCTGTTTTCCATAATAGCTGCACCAATTTGTAATTCTATCAACAGTACACAAGGGTTCCCTTTTTTCCACATCTTCCCCAACACTTTTCCCAGGGCTGAAAGGAGACAGGAATCTTCAAAACAAGAGTACTTCTGAAGTACTGATTTTTAAAAACCCTAAATTCACATGAAATTGCATAACACTAAAAAGAGAAGACCCGGTAAGTGTCCAAAGAGTAAAATCAAGTTATCTACAAAAGAATGAGAATAAGACTAAGAACTAGACTTAAAAGCAACACTAGATTCTAGAAGACAAAGGAGCAATGCAACAAAATTATGAAAAAAATAATATTCAAACTAGAATCTTGTATCAACCAAACTACATTTTAAAAAGTGAAAGCATATAAAATAAACTTTAAGGTCTTAAGTCAGAACTTGAGGATTTGGCTCTAGCAAAATAAGGAAGTATCCCCCAAAAAAGAAAAAAACATAGGATGCAGGAAACAGTGCTTCCAACCCCAGAGAACAACATAGGAAGTCCCAGAATGGCAGCCACAAAAAAGACCTAGAGAGCAACCAATCTGGATTAGAACAAAAGAGAGCCCCCAGAGAGAGGTGTCTGAGGAAAAAGGAAGATTTAACAAACTAGATGGTATAAGACACTAGGAAAAACTTTACAGATTAAGACAAAAGCAGAAAAAACATACAAAAGTGTTACAAATTTTAAGAGGAAAAAATATGTTACTAGTAAGGAACTATGATCCTAGTACTGTATGGTTCTGCAGAGAATAATATTTACTTGGTCAAATTAACATAAAAGTTGTTTTTAATTTTCAACCTTTGGAATCAGCCTATAACAAAGCACAGATAACTGTAGTTAAGAACAGAATATTGAAACTTATCAAATTTAAAAATATAAAAGCACAGTAAAGATGACAAAAATTGAGAGGTGGGAGGAGGAAGAGAAACTAAGCTAAAAGCAGGGTCTTTAACAATACTCACCTTACCAAATGGAGAAATAAAGTCTAGCATTGATGGAATAAGAAAAAAGGTTTAAGTGTAACGTTACTGAACCAATAGAAAACTCAAAAACTGGAAAGGGGAAAAGAGAGGTTGGGCGTAAGTAAAGTGAATGTTTATATCACAGCAAGAAAGCCTCTATACAGCAGGACGTCTAAAGTTGGAATGAATCAAATAGTAGTGTGAAAGTATTATTTAGTCTACGGCCATGCCACTTTGAACATGCTCGATCCCGTCTCATCTTGGAAGCTAAGCAGGGTCAGGCCTGGATGGGAGACCACCTAGGAATACCAGGTGCTGTAGGCATTTAAAAAAAATATATTTAGCATTTTGGAGGTAATGGCCAGAACAAAGGAATATAACACATAAAAATTAAAATGATTCTTTCTCAAAGCAGGACTCAGGAGACCCAAAGACTGTTAGCTTTTCATTTTAAACCCTCCCTCTTCTGTACTCTGATATTTTTAGTTAAGTACATCCATTAAAGGAAATTTCAAAGTGTTTACTATAAGTGAAAAATATGCTTAGAAATAAAACAATGAAATTAGACAAAAGCATTTTTGCTAGTTGTCTGGGTGATATAAATTACTTTTTAAAGTTTTTATTTTTTAAATTTTTTACAATGAGTATATATATGTATGTATATGTGTATATATACATATATATGTTTTTATTGATAATACTTTGAAGGGGAGCTAAAGAAGTTGAAATTATTTTTCCAAGGAGCTTGGCTACATAAAGAAGAGAAGGATACATATATCTAGATGATGATACAAGGTAAATGGCTTTTTTCTATGTTTTTAAATATGAAAAGTCTTGACCATGTTTCCAATACAAAAGGAAGGTGTCAAAAGATAACTGAAATCACAAGTCAGAGAAATAGAATCTTAAAAGGGAAAGACTAGCCTTGAATTAGAGAAGGTGCATTTCTTCCGATATCAAGAAGGGTACATTTATAGTTAAGCTGGTAGATGTGAAGACAGGAAACAGAAGCAGTTCATGTCTGAGAGCCTCAATTTTTTTCTATGAAACAAACGATATGCTCAAAAAGAGGACAGGAATGCTAAACACCCTGCAATGCATGAAACAATCCTAAATGCCTAAAGAAACAGTGGACTAGAGTAGCAGGTCTCAAAGGTATGGTCTCTGGAGACCTACAAGGTCATAGCTAGTTTCCAAATAATATTAAGACATTATTTGACTTTTTCACTCTCATTCTTCCCTAAAATGTAGAATGAAATTTTCCAGAGGCTAAACGTGATGATTTTGCTCTGAAAACTAATGGCATGTACACATATATATTCTTGTTTTTAAATTTTGTTTTAAATTCTAATGTAATAAATATTGACAGAGATAACCCACATAAAAGTTCTTAGGGTATTCAATAATTAAGAGTGTAAACTGATCCTGAGATCAAAATGTTTGAGAATCACTGCACTAAGAAATACTATAATAATGTTCTAAATTTTAAAAAATCTTTGCAAGTAACCACTTGTTTGTTCCTCTCTAATGAGCTGCAATAAAACTCAAAATGAAATGATAATATATTCTCTAGCCTGTTTTTGAGAAAGAAAAACCTAAGCGATGGATTTAGACAACTGTCGAAAGTGGAAAAGATTGTGAAATACAAAGAAAAATAGAAAAAAAGGACACTTAGGAGAAACCTGACTTTGGGAAGGATTCTATCACCCCTGACAATTCTCATAACTAACCTAAAGGAAAAGCAATGCCCACTGTTTTCATTATAATCTAAAATATTATTTAGTTTTAGAAAGTACATGGAGAGAAATGCAAATTAAAACCACAATGAGATTTCACTTCACACCTGTCAGAATGGCTATCATCAATCAATCAATAAACAAGTGCTGGCAAAGATATGGAAAAAAGGGAACCCTCTTGCACTGTTGATGGGATTGCAAATTAACCCAACAATTCCACTTCTGGGTATTTATCCGAAGAAATCCAAAACACTAATTCGCAAAGATATATGCATCCCCATGTTCACTGCAGCATTATTTACAATAGCTAAAATATAAAAGCAACCTAAATGTCCACCAGTAGACTGCTGGATAAAGATGTGGTATGTTTGTACAATGGAATATTTCTTGGCCATAAAAAAAAAAAAAAAAAATAATGAAACTTGGGACAACATGGATGGACCTAGAAGTTATTATGCTAAGTGAAATAAATCAGACAAAACGATAAATGCCATATGTGAAATCTAAAAAATAAAACAAACAAAACAGACACAGACTCATAAGTACAGAGAACTGATGGTTGCCAGATGGGAGGAGGTTTGAGGGCTGGCTGAAAAGGTGTAGGGATCAAGAAGTTCAAATTGGCAGTTACAACAGTCAAGGGGAAGTAAAGTACGGCATAGGAATATAGTTAATAATACTGTAATAACTATGTATGGCGCCGAGTACTCATTATAAAAATTAAATTTAAATTTAAAAAAAATTTTAAAGAAAGTACAGGAAAGGTGATTTACTTCGTAGCTAATGAAAGAAATCCCTGCTTATACCATCCCTAAGTAAGATGATCAGCCAGGCTCTGCTTAAACACTTCCCTGAAAGGAGAATTCTCTCACAACTAAATGCAATTTTATAAAACAGTGAATGGTCCATAAGGTTCCCAAACAACAAAGTTCCATTAACTACTTTATTAATCACTGATTTTAAAATATTTTAAATGAGTGTGATGGAAATAGTACTAAAATATTTTTCTTTTTTATTTCAAGTATGAAAAACATTTCTATTATTAGTCTTTCCTTTGTACAGCTCCTAGTAATGTTTAATGAGAACTAGTAAGTTTCTAATCTTGACCTCTAAAACAAAATTTAGTACTTTTTAACTCTAGCTGCAGAACAAAATCTAGTGGAAAAAATTTTAAAACACAAAAATATACAAGAGCCCACACCAAACCTGGGCTTTGGAAACTCTAGGGTATGAGTTATAAATAACCGGTCTTGTTTATTTTGGTTTTTGGGTTTTTTTAGCTCTATGAGTGATTCTGGTACTTATCTAATGTCAATTAGAACATTTAGAGCTGGTCAGCAATTTATAAAACATCCCAAAATACCAAGGGCCAGTATTTTTCAGACTTTCGTTAAACATGGTTTTCAAAACATTTAATGTTTGGTTCAATAACACTTCAGGGTATATGACAGTTTCGTTAACATTTGAAGTCATAATTATGAAAAGGGCAAAATAAATTATTAATTCAGTATTAGACATACTTATCATCTGGGGAGGAAGGCTATACAAGGGTGTTTTTAGCAGACAGGCTTTATCATAGGTATACATGGCTCTCTTCTGTATAACTCTTCTAGGAAAAAGTTTTGTAAATCAATACTATACAATTATATTGTGCCTAGAATTTATAAAGTGCTGTCTCCTGTATCTCCCTTCTTGACCCTCTCAACAATCCTGTGAATAACACAGGTGGGTAACACTTCTTTATTTTATAGGTTAAAAAAAAACTAAAGCTGTTGCAGATTAAACACAGATCTAAATCTTCTGAGTATAATGAGTACTTTCCACTAGACAACTGTCTTACACTCCCCACACAACCAAAAGAGTTGTAGCTTTTTCAAAGTTGTAGCTTTTTCTGCAATAAACTTTGATAACAAGGGTAGAGAAAAACAAAAGTTCATCTTTAGTTTGTTTTTAGCACCTGACTGTCTAAAAGCGAACAAATTAGACTTGTTCTCGCTATGCCTGCTTTGGTCTACTTTGTTCCCTTAATACTTAATTTTTAATTGAACGTTTTGAGATAATGGTAGATTCACATGCAGCTTTAAGAAATCACAGAATCTGTGTAATTTTTACCGTTTCGTAGCATCCTTGAAAACTATAGACTATCACAACCAAAATATTAACATCAAAACAATAAAGATACCAATACATCCAACATCACAGGGATCCCTCACAGTCCTGTTCCCTATTTTCAAATCCTCACCTTTGGCACATTTGGAAGTATGTACTCATTAAGTCCCTACTCAGTTTTGTCCACTCAAAATATAAAAACTATTTTCATAAGCTATTAAAAAACAACTTTATATTACACAAAGTATTAGTCAAGACTATCATGGCATGATGTAGTTAAGATTGTTAAGCCACTACTACACTATCCCTTGCAGAATGAGATTTTCAAGCTAAAACTACATTTCTAGCTGCATGAAACAAATTTAAAAATTTTTAACTGACCCACATATTGTACAATTCCATTTATATGAAGTTCTAAACAAAACTAATCTAAAGTGAAAAAAAAAAAAAGAACAGTAGTTGGGGAGGGAAATGGCTGAGAAAGGCTACACGTGAACTTTCTAGGAAGAGAGAAATACTCTATATTGTAAAGGTATAAATTACACAGGTATAGCCATTTGTCAAAACTGTATTGGGATTAGGCAACATTTTCTTAGCTATGACATCATAGGCATAAGCACAAAAAAAGAGAGAGAGAGAGAGAGAGAGAGAGAAAGGGATAAACTGAACTTCATAAAAATTTAAAACTTTTGTACTTCAACAAACACCACCAAGTGAAGACAACTCATAGAATGGGAGAAAATAATTACAAATCATACATCTGATAAGGGACTTGTATCCTAAATATATAAAAAATATTTACAACCCAACAATAAAAAGTAAATAATCCAATTTTTTTTAATGGGCAAACAGGTATGAAGACAGTTCTCCAAAGAAGTTATCAAAAGGCCAATGACTACATGGAAAAGATCCTCAACATCATAAGCCATGAGGGTAATGCAAATCAAAATCACAATGAGATACCACTGCACACCCACCAGGATGGTTATAACCAAAAAGACAGACACAAATAATGGCAAGGATGCAGAAAAATTGGAACCCTCATGGTAGCTGGTGAGACTGTAAAAGGGTATAGGCTCTTTGGAAAACAGCTGGCAGTTCTTCAAAATGTTAAACATAGAGATCATCATCTGACCCAGCAATTTCACTCCTAGATATATACCCATGCAAACCTTGTACATGAATGTTCACAACAGCATTATTTATATAGCTGAGAAGAACCCAAATGTCCATCAACTGATGAATGAACAAACAAAATGCAGTATAGCCACACAATGAAATAGATATTGGCCAAAAATAGAAGTACAGATACATGCTATAACATGAATACACCTTGAAAACATGGTAAATGAAAGCCAAACACAAATGGCCACAAATTGTATGAGTCCATTTATATGAAATGTTCAGGATCAGCAAAATATAAACAGATAATAGATCAGTGGTTGCTAGAGGTAGTGGGAAGGAGGAATGAAGAGAGACTGCTTATTTACAAATGGATACAGATTTCCATTTTGGGGTGATGAAAATGTTCTGAAGTTAGATAAAGATGATGGTCACAACTCTGTGTATAATACTAAAAATCATGGAATTGTCCCTTAAAAAGGTACATGTGAATTATGTACATATAAATAGTAGCATGTGCATTTTATTTCATAAAGCTTTTTTTAAAAGTGTACAGTTAAGATTTGTGCATTTCAACATACATAAATTTTCCCTCAAAAAAACTTTAAAAATAATAAAAACAATGAAAGGGAGCAGGCGAGTAGGTAGACATATAGATGAAACAAGCACGAATACAAAAAAGTTCATTATACTATTTCTGTTCATTTTGTATGTTTGATTTTCCTTAATCAATTTTTTTAAACTTATATGTAAAAATAACAAAGTAAACTAACTTTCCTAACATCAATATTTGCTGTTTTTCAACAAAGGAAACAGAATCTTACATCTTAAAAAGACCAGAGAAGTTGCTACCTTCATCATTCTTTGGTAACATTATATGAAAACAAATAGGACAGAAGACATTACGTGTGGCAAAAATGAAGAATATTTCATATTAAAAATGTACAAAGAGAATTTTGATCCCCTTAGTTCTAGCGTAGTTCCTTACTCTTAGGTTCCTGGGTTTCCATAGTTAACGGACATGACAATTTTTAATAAATAGATGCAACAACCCCTAATACTGTGCTGTCTAATACAGTAGCCACTAGTAACATATGGCCATTCAAATTTTAGTTTTAATTAAATTAAATTATAAATTCAGTTCACAATTCACTGATTACATTTCTAGTGTTTAACATCCACCACACGTGACTACTAGCTACCATACTGGATAGAGCAAATATAGATGGACCACTGCCATCAGTGAAGAAATTTCTACTGGGCAGCACTACAGAAATACATAAAAAACATCCTCAAGGAAACGTCCACATTTCCTTGAGGATGTTATAGTAAAGCAATAAACAAATTCTGAAAAACAGGGAAAACAAAGCATAAAAATATCAACCAAAGAACAGCATTCATGAAGTTTAAACTAACTAAAGCAGATTATGACTATACTGCCAGTTTCCTAAAGTCAGATGTAATGATTATAATGAAATATAAGTAAATCAAAATTATTGTTTCAGTCAAGGATCTAATGAAAAGGTATATTTATAATCCACGACATCAAAGCACTCATAGCAGAATACATAGAATAAAATTCCTTTCCAAAATGAGCTCTGAGACAACAGGCATAATTAAAAGGGTTATTAAATATATTTTGTTCATCTAGAAAAAAAGTTTAACCAGATGATTTCTATACTTCTAGTTCTAAAATTGTGTGCTTTTATCCTGATAGGCAGAGTTCCGTTTATGCCTATTAATATGAATACTCAGTATCAGGAAACAGGTGCACTCTTAATTCAAATTGTTAGAATATTTTTAGTACTTAAAAAAAAACCTGAAGGTGAGCAAATTTAAAATGTGAATTATACATTTTTATATTTAGGAACCTAAAAAGACAAAAACAAAAATTTCCAAACTATCACTGCAAATGCTTAGAGTGTGAATAACATTCCAAATATCAAGAATAGAACGCTCTATGTTAAGAAATTTAAAATCAACTCTTTCATTGCCAAAACTACTGAGCACCTACCTAAAGCTGTAAGTCAAAATGGCTTCATTTAAAGCATTTCAAATCTTTGAAAAGGTTACTTTAGAATCTAAGTACATTTTACTTTATCCACATTAAATACTTTTAAATTCACTGTCTTTGCCATCACTGCCAAAAAAGGAATTCTCAAGAGGGAATGAAAAACATGGAAAATGAAACCAGTCTGTAGGTAAGGTATACAGGAGGGTCACATGGAAGCAATCTGAAGGAGAAAGTTACTATTACTGGAGCATCTGGAGTCAAATTAAATCAGGCATTATTTACATATTTCTAGTTCTGTACTAACCTCACATGCTTTCTTATGTTATACACAGGCCTACTTGGGTTTTCATATTGGAATTAGTAAATGGGTTCTATCTTTAAGGTCAAACGCTTTAAAGAACAAAATAACATTCCACATCCCTTTTCCCATTGTTCATAAACCCTCAATATTCGTCAAATCACCCCGATAAATCCATCTGCTCCCGCTAGTTGTTTCCAAAGAAAAATTCTAGCAATCAAGGACACCAGACTGTAAAACATAGTCAGCATTAAGAGTTCTGGCACTATCAAAATATGTTAAATAATCTTGGCAAATTAGCTAAAATCTCTTAAATCGTAATTACTGCAGGTGTAAAAAATGAACACTACAATATAAATCTACGGATCCGAGCAGGGATATGAGTTAGATTTAATTAGAAGACTGCCTCAAATATTTGGTGCGCTCCAAATATAAGGTACCTCTCCCCATTTCACACTCTCTCTTCCACCTCATCCCTTTAAGGTTTTAGGGTTCGCTCCCAGGCTCCACTTATTATTTCCCTTTTCCTCGTACTCCATCCTGCCCTTCTACTCTACTCCCATACTCGAATTCCATACAATTCCACCACCTTCCGTTCCAAGCTGCTACTTCCCTTTGCGCCCCCTAAGGTCCCAGGTAGCCCCTTCACTTTGCACCCCACATCTCCCTCTGCCTGTTATTTCCTAACTGCGCCTCCCCTCGGTCCCCCACCGCTTGATCACCAGGTTCATCCTGCCCCTCCAACCGTCTCCCGCCCCCAGGTTCCTTCCTGCCCCTCCAAACACAGCTTCCCCGTCTCAACGTTTCATCTTGTTCCTCCAACCTACTTCTCCAACGCCCAGCTCTCTCCTTTAGTCTCTATTTTCCCTAACACCCAACTGACTACTCCTTTCCATCCATTCTTTTCAATATATACATAAATGCAAGGCACCCACATACACATATTGCAGCCGCCACCCCCACCTCGATCCTCCATCTTTTCCTTTTATACTTGCTTCCTTTCTTCCTCCCCACCCCCCAACCTCCTCCGGAAGAGCCTGGTTCCCAGGCGAAGGTCTCTCACCTCATTCGGTCACTTCAGTGGTGCCAACCGCTTCATACAGGAAAAAACAACCAATCACGTCCCCGTGGGCGCTTCCCCTGCGAGTCCGAGCACTTACTGGGCACCCGCCCCACGGGGCAACCCGCACATACACACGCACAAACCGAGGTCCTGGGGACGAGGGTTGGGGGGAAGAGCGAACGTTCTTACACCAGCCTTAAACACAGCAGACTTCGCTACAGCCCTTCGCCATTTTGGTTTCCCGCGGACTGCCGGTGCATTCTGGGAACGCGGAGCGACTCCCGGGCCGAATGGCAGCTCTCCAGAGCCGCGAGGGGCGGGGACTGCGCCGCGAGCGCGGAAGAACACCGCGCGCTGCGTCCCCGACCGGCGCTGAACAAAGAAGGACTCTTTAACGTCACTGTGAGACTAAGTCCTTCCGCCGCCGGTGCTAACACAATAGTGAACGCTACGGTCTTGGCTGTGTGGTGTCGTAGTGCTGTTTGTCCAATAAAGGAAAGCGTCGTGTCCAGTCTTCACTGTGTATGTTCTTCTGAAAAATAGGATATTGCTCGCTACGTCTTGCGGTGCCGAATTCCTTTCCGGGGAGAAAACCTTAGATAAAGTACGTTTCTTCTATCTTCACCCTGAGGCCTGCTGTTCGAATTTCCGTCAGCGGGCAGGAAGACTTTGGATGTCAGAATTAAATTTTGTTCGGCGATTATTGTCCAGCTCCAAATTCCTTCTGATCAGGAGCTACTTACATAGAAGATTTTTGGACGTTTTTTCCCTGACGATTAAAGTTTTTTCTGTTTATCTGCTTTCAATCCTTCCTAACTGCGATGAAATCTGAGAATAATCCCGTGCAAAGTGGTTTATCTCAGGAATACGGAACTTTTTCATTCTAAGGCAGACTCTAAACCAGCCAATATTCTGCTGCCGACAGGGGTCCCAAGCGACAAACTGTGAGAGTGTATGCTTGTCTCTGAGTTATACTTGGATACAACTCAGCTCCTCTTAGTAGCCACATGTGGTACCTTTGTTTATAACTTTGTCAAAACATTTTTTAAATTATTTTATGTATTTGTCTCACAGGCATAATTAATACCATGCTTTTTCTCTGCAAAATTTTCCTTTGTGGCCTGAACTCACTTTGCTCATATTTCAAAAGGGGTTCCTTAGCCTCTGATCTCAGGATTTGGCAAATAAATATTTTATCTTCATTAAATATTTTAAGTATTTTAGTCATACCCTTCCTCTCCTTTGCTCCTCCTGTCTAATAGTCTTAATCAAATTTTGTCTGTCTTCTTGGTAAAGCCTCAACGTCTCTGCTACCTTTCAAGTTTCACTTTCTCTGAATTGTAAGTTTCTTATAAATTAGTCTTCAGTGCCCTTCATACTTGATTGAAAGAGTTTTGACTTTTAAAAAAGTAGATGCATTCCAAAAATAGATAAAATCATTACACAAACAGGTATATTTGCAGTGCACCTAAATCTAATCTTAGAACATCAGTTTTGGAGAACATTCATTTGATCTAAGTTCTCCACGTTTCATTCAAGTGGTCATCAAACCTAAATTCAACATCTCCGTCGTTTCCATTTCAGAAACGCTAATAATTGGAAAACTCTGCTTTATGTAGGTGTACAATATGTCTTCCTGTAATTTCCATTTACTGGTGTAATTTTGGCCCCTTTTTGCCCCACGAAAGTATTCTAATCCCTTAAACATTACAGACGTGAATGATGCCTGTTTAAAAAGCTTGTTTTTCTATGTAAACGTGTGCAAAATCGCAGTCAGAATAACTCATACAAATTATTATTATTCTGTGAGAGTCATTAGGGTTAGTCACAAAAATTCTGCTTTTCCTCTCTTCCAGACACATAGTAAAATCATACTATCTATTGCATCTTTGAAGTTAGGCATGGCCATGTAACTCGCTTTTTAGCAACAAAAATGGAGGGGTAGGAAAATCTTTAAGAGGCAGAAGCACATTCCCCTCCCTGCCCCGGCTGTGGTAATCATGGAAGTATGTATTGGGGTAGAATATCTGTCACTTTGGGTCCTTAAATGACAAGCAGAAACTAGAGTTGTGCAACCATCTCCACAATCCAGTCTTAAGAACATTCCCACCACCCCAGAAATAGTTATTCTGCCCATTTTCAGTCAATCCTGTTCCCATTCCCAACCCCAGACAATCTATCTTTCTCTATAGATTTGCCTTTTCTGGCCATTTCATATAAATGGACTCATACAATATGTAGTCTTTTGATCTGGCTTCTTTCAACCAACACAATGTTTTTGAGGTTCATCCATGCTGTACCATGTGTCAGTAGTTCTTTAAATTGCTGAGTAGTACTTCATTGTGTGAATATATTTTGTTTATCTGTTCACTAGTTGATGTATAGTTGGATCGTTTCCAATTTGAGGCTATTATAAAAAATAGCCAAAAACTTTTGAAATGAAAAAGTTTTTTAACTTTAATGAAATCCAGTTTCTCTTTTTTTAATATTATGTGCTTTTGATTATATATCTAACAGCTCTTTGCTTGACCCAAGATCACAGAGATTTTGTTTTGTTTTCTTCTAGAGGTTTTATATATTTAGCTGTTACATTTAAGCCTATGATCTATTTTGAGTTCATTTTTGGGTATACAGTGAGGTATGCGTCTGTATCCATCTTTTTGCATGTGGATATTCAACTGGAGAAATAAACTTTCGTTGTGTTAGGCCACTGTAATTTGCAGTTGTCCACCCCCTCCCCCGGCGTGTTTTAGTCTACTCTGACTGATACAATCTAGATATGTTAATAATTAACAGAACTCAGAAATAGCATTGAATTCTCTTCCATAAACAGGACCAAAAATGAAAAATATATGAAAATTTGAATAGAATATTTAAAACATTAGGTAATTCTCAAATTTTATCATTGCAAACTCACAGGGAATGTTATAAAATGCTACATTTATAAACCTACAGGGTGCTTATTATTAGCTATTACTCTCATGGAAAAGGGCTAGAAGATCTTTAACACTGATTATACAGAGATAGAAATGCAAATAATCAGACAAGTCAGAGAGGTCAAAGAAAGATATTCTGTGACTTTGTAGAGTTGGCTTTCATTGGTCTGAAATGAGAAATAGATCTGAAACATCAAAAAGAAAAAAAAAAGAATGTTCCCATAATAATTGAATCAAAATGATTTGTTAAAATTCCTTTTTATACAAATCCACGTATAATGTGAACACATCTTTTAAACCCAATTATTTGTTGTAAAAAGTATATATAACAGCTTTTGACTCCTTGTATAATACATCTTAAAATACAGTGTGCTCATTATCAATTTATTGCCTAACATTTCCAAATTATCCTTCATTACTTGCTTTGTGAGATGTATATATGAGGCTTTTAAAATTTTTCCTTCACCAGCGGGCAGATGTTAAGCTCTGTCAGTGGAAAGACCATGCATTATAAAGCGTTTTTCCTTCCTGGTTCCAAAGTACACTCTCAGCAGCCTCCTGCAATATGCACAGCTTCCCCAGAGCTGGAATTCTTCAGCACATGCACCTTCCTCTGGTTTGTCAAATCATCTCCCTACACCAACCCCAGAAGAATTTGCATGTGCTGTATCAGGTGATATTTTTGCTCTCTTGGCAGTCAGAAATTTAAAGTGAGTAAATGAAAAGTGCGTGTGTGGTCAAAAAAATCACTCAACTAAGAGTCATAAGAGCTAAGTTCCAATTTCCATCTCCACATATCTTGCTTGTGACGCAAGCTTTTGAAGAGTAAATCACCAAAATTTGGTGGGGGTGGAAGGAGATATGAGAGGGAGAAGCAGGGGTCAGGGGTGGTGGGGGAGAGAGAAAGAGAGAGGGGGAGAGAGAGAAAGAGGATGAGAATGAATAATCCAATGATAAGAAAGATAAATTTTATCTGTTTCAACTGCTAATTTGTCCACTGAAAATTCAAAGATGTGGACAAGGTAAGGGGTAGCAGGAAGCGAGAGACAGAATAACAGAAGTAGGAACAGTGGAAGACAGAGGACCTCAGTTGCTGGTCAGCCTCTGTATTAGCTCAGCGATATTCCTGAACTTTTTCCTGAAGAGTTTCCTGAACTCTTACAGCCTGAGCTTCTTTGTGAGCTCAATGCAGAAGATGATAATATCAACACTAAAGATTTATCATACAGACTAAATAATATGTGTAAAAATGCTTTATTTTTCTCTCACAGCAATTATTACATGCCTAACATCTCACATTCAACTGCAACCTCCTTGAAGGTAGGAAGGCATTACTCTTCTTTATATTCCTATTCCTGGAAACACATCTAGGTCACAGAGCATCCCTTATATAAATTTTAAAATGGATATTAATCCATTTAGCAATGTTAAATATGTTCTATATATGAAGAACTGTGCTATACGTTGTTCAGGGCAAGATAAAAACATTAATAAGCCATATCCACAAAGTATGCTGGAGGGCTTAGAGTCTAGAGACAGTGACATTAACAAAAAGCTAAGATACAATACAAATGTATAGAGGTGAAAAAGAGTGTTACGTATCCTAAGAATGAGAACAAATTTAGTGGAACCTAGTGTGAAGGTTAAAAACAAGCACAAAAATATGGTTGGATCTTACTGTAAGAGCTCTTATATGACAAGTGGTATCAGTCAAGACTTTTTTTGACTGTAAGGGTCATGGTTGCAACCTGGACAAGCCTTGGAAGGGCAGAAATCCTTACTTTGATGTTGTCTGGAAACAGAAACTAGAAAGGTGCTAGAATCCTTCATCCATCCTCTCTCTCTCTCTCTCTCTCTCAATCTCTCTCTCTCTCTCTCTCTCTTAATCTTGTGTCTGCTCTCTCTGGTGTTTTCAATTTCTCCTGCATATGAGCTCTATTAGTGGAAAATATAACTTTTAGCAAGGTTACTTATTACTATAGGAACCAATAGTTAATAAAAGAGAATTTTTCTCCTCTACCTCCTTCCCCCAACCAGACTCCCCGCCCTTAGAATTCTAGCTAAATAAATAAATAAATCCCAGGGAAATATTCTGATGAGCTAGGCTTTGGTCACATGCCTAACCTGGACCATATATTGTAAGCAAGAAGATGAGGTATTATGTTCAACAAAAATTGGATCATTGCCCATCCCTGGAGCCAAAAAGATGGAGTCTTTTATTAGCTGCAAACACAAGAAGCACATGATTGGAGTTAGAGAGGTGTATCCCTAAAAAAGGGGTTGCCATTCTGAGCTGCCAAAATACTGTGAGTCTACTAACATGCAATGAAGTTTGAATTTCAATAATAATAATAACAATAGTAACATTCATTGAATATCCTCTGCCAAGCTGTGTGAAAAGTTCATTACATGTTATTTTATTTAATTTCCCCAACAACTTTATGAAGAAGATAATATTTATTCCAATTTTACTGATGGAGCGACTGAGGTACAGAGAAGCAGATTGTCCACAGTCACACAACAGTCAAGTGCAGATTTTAATTCAGTTAAGTTTGACTCTGGAGACCCCTCTTTAACCACTATCCTAAATAGAAATAGGAGAACCATCAGAGGCTATAAAATAAATGTAGCCTTTAGAAATTTCTCTCTTGTATTGGTATGAAAATTAAATTCAAAAGGGGAAATACTGCAATAAAGAGATAATTCCACCTGTACAGGTGAGTAATGGGTGAAAGCCTGAACAAAGAGGAAAGAGACTCCAGAGACAGACAGAGATAGCAATGAAACTTAGCAGTCATTGTAAGGGATAGGTAAAAGAGTGAATTGATTTAAGGATAATCTTTGAGATTCATAGATTTAGTGAGATGAGATAGGATGACTGTTTCTTTGTTTCTTCTCCCCCCTTTGCTTTCTTCCCTGCTTCATTTTAGCAAAGATTAGAGGTGGCTGGTGTTGAAATTAACCATGATAGAAAAAGATGTGGAACAATTTGAGCAAAAAACTAATAAAATAAGTTCTGAATAAGGTGAATTTGTGGAATATTATTAAAATGTAGGTATGTCTAGTAGGCTGTTGGAAACGCATCTGGAGCTCAAGAATAAAAAGGGCAGATATTATATGGAAAACTACACACTTAACCAGGCCTTGGTACACCAATCCAATTTGTTTCACTAGTTCTTCCCTGACCCTCTGCAATGCCAGGGGCAAGGGCTTGGCACAAATCATAATTATAACTGAAGCAGAATATATTTAATTACATAATCTTAGGTATTCAAATTTAATTTCACAAAATTTACACATTAAACTGGAGTAATTGAAGAACTGCTGACAAAAGAAGCTAGGAATAAATAAATAAATTAATTAATAATAAATAAATAAATAAATAAATAAATAGGATCTATTCATAAATCTTGTTTTGCCATTGTCATCAGTTAATAATGAATGTACTTAATGATTATCTCGATGTTGCAAGATTTTTTTTCTTCGTGTTCCTCTCTCTTAATTTTCTATTCTTGTAACATGGAAAAGTTTATTTAAAACTCATGCAGTACAGTGATACAGGTTTTCCATCCTGTGACCCATGAGAAAATTCAGATGCTGTCAGCTAGGAGCATTTGAGGCTTCCAGGCTGGGCTCTGTGGGGAGCTCTCCAGGGTACTGGACTGTCTTCCTAAAATTCTGATTAGTGAACCAGATGCTCGTGTCGCTCTTCTGACCTATTTGTCCTTGGTCTACCCTGAATCCTGCCCTTCCGATCATCTGGTTGTCTCAACTATGTCTTGACTGGCAATTTAGTTCTCTGGATGAGTTCCCAACAAGCTTTAACTGTTAACTTTATGCTGATGCATTCAGAATCTATAGAGCCAGTAATTTTCTTCACACCCAAATTTATCTGTTCCATTTCTATTACCATTAGCCCTCACTAATTTATTTAACAAATACTAAACAGAAATGTAAAATGAAAAACTATGAAACTTACAGAACATAACACAGAACAAAATCTATGTGACTTGAGTTTGGCACTTTGTTTTTAGTTGCAAAACCAAAACCATGCTCCATGAATTAGAAAATTGTTAGGTTGAACTTTATGAAAATTATTAAGAAAATGAAAATAAAGCCAAGGAGTGGGAGAAAATATTTGCAAAACACATATCTGGTGAAGGATTTATATCCAAAATACACAAAGAACTCCTAAAACTCAACAATAATAAAGCATACAACCTAATTAAAAATGGGCAAAAGACCTACTCAGACACAAAAGACCTACTCAGAATATATACAGATGGCAAACAAAACATGTGAAAGATGCTCAACATTCTCTGTCATTAGGGAACTGAAAAATTAAAACAATGAGATACTGCTACATACCTATTTGGAAGACTAAAATTCAAAATACTGACAATATCAAATGCTGGTGAAGATGAAGAGCAACAGGAACTCTCATCATTGCTGGAGAATGGTACAGAGACTTTGAAGGACAGTTTGGCAGTATCTTACAAAGCTAGATATAGTCTTAACATATGACCCAGCAATTACACTGTTAGATATTTACCCAAATAAATATGTACACAAAAACTTACACATGAATGTTTATTTATGTTATATATATTTGTAGCAAAATGAGAAGGAACCAACATGTCCTTCAATAGGTGAATGGACAAACTGGTACATCCATACAATGGAATATTATTCAATGATTAAAAAAAAAACTATGAAGCCATGAAAAGACACGGAGGAAACTTAAATGCATAATGCTAAGTGAAAGAAGCTATTCTGAAAATGTTACAGACTGTGAGTTCAACAATATGATATCCTGGAAAAGGTAAAACTAAAGAGACAGGGAAAAATCAATAGTTGCCAAATGTTAAGGAAGAAAGAGGAAAGAATGAAAAAGATGAGCACAGGGGATTTTTAGGATGGTGAAACTACTCTATATGATACTATAAATGGTGGCTTATGATATAATGTACTTATTAAAGCCCATAGAACCTTTTCATACAAAGAATGAAATTTAATGTAAATGATGGGATTTATTTAATAATAAAGTTTCAGTATTATTATTGGTTTATTAATTATAACGAATGTATTGCATTAACAAATGTACCACATTAAAGCAACATAATAGACAAAACTGGGGCAAAGGAGACAGGAATTATATGTTAACTCAATCTTTATATGTTAAAAGTAGCTCCCACATTTATGCTCTGGGAGAAGTCAGTGGCTATTTAAGAAGTCTACCCTGAGCCCACCAAGCTGTGAGAAGCCCAGCCTTGCTATCTGGAGAGACCATGTAGAAGATAAGTGAGGTCCCTCACCAATAGTCCCAACTGAGCTTCCAGTTGACAGTGCCAAGTTACCAACCATGTTAGTGATGCCCCTTGGAAGTGCATTCCCCAGCTCCAGTCAAGCCATTCCAGCTGATAGCATGTGGAGAGCTGATGAACTGTCCCCATCAAGCCCTGATCAAATTGCAGAATCATGAGTAAATAAATTGTTTTAAGCCAGTAAGTTTTGAGATGTTTTGCTATGTAGTAATAGATAATTGAAACAGCTGCTCTAAGGCTCAGTTTCTTCTACTGTAAATTAGAAATAATAATATACCTACCTCATATTTGTTGTAAGGATAAGTTAAATAATGCCCGGCACTAGAAGTACTCAGATATAGCTATTATTCTGGTAGGCACCAAAAAAGCGCTTGATAGTTGATAATATGGTTAATAGCAACAGAGCAATGGTCACCTTCTCTGACTGCCCTATATTGAACAGAATCTCTCCATCATTCTGCTCTCCTTTTTGCTTCATAGCACTTATCACCCTTCAAAATCATATCTTTTATTATCTGTCTTCCATGCTGGAATATAAACTCTGTGAGACTTTTTGTTCATTGTGATATCCCTAGTGCCTAGAAGAATGTCCTATCACATAGATAATCAATAAATATTTGTTGAATAAATAAAGGAATAAATGTTGGTTATACATGTCCACTTTTCACTAAGGAGATATAGAAAATTTCCTGTATTTTACCCTGGGCTTAAATCTTTTCAGTTATCACTTCTCAGTACAGCATATTTGATTGGTTAATTAGACAGTAAAACTACTTTGCTCTCCTATAAGGAAATCTTAGGGTACAAACAATACAAAAATAGGCAACTACAGTTGCAGAACAACTTAAATTTGACATTTTAAACTAATTTAATTCATTAAGCTTTATTTAGTGAATATAAATTCTTTAGTTTTTATTCTTCCAGCTGATTCACATCTGTGTCTAAGATATTTAAGATATTCAGTTGGCTTTAAACTTCACCCTTTATTTCAGCCTAAAGCTCTCTTAGACACAACCACGAAATGTTGAAACCCATTTTGGCCAGGACACTATCAAGAACATTTCTTCCAGCGCTTACATCAATTTAACTCTTAAAATGCTTCTCTTCTACTCTTCTGCTTTCAAAACTTTTTAAAGCTTACCACTAATAAATTTGATCAGCTTAACCCAAAATCTGATCTAATATCTTTAGAAGTTCTCCATTTCTTTTCCCTGGTTTACCTGTATTGATTTACATATCTAGAGTCTTAAGAACAAGCTTGTCAGCCATGTACCTATGCAAATATTGGGGGTGGGCACTGTCATCCATTGAGTCTAACAGATCTGTTTTTGACCTAAGCAGGAGTTGTAGGTCCTCATGTACTACAGACTGTATTCAGGAAATTGAATGAAATGTGGCAACTTACAAAGAGCTACAGTGTTTGTGTGCTGCCCATTCTCACCAGGCTTTCTAATAAAGAACCTCTCTCTGAACTTTAAGTCTTCAGAGGATCTCACCAGATTGTTCTGGCTTTTGAGTTTTTTTTGTTTTGTTTTTAAAATTAAATTAAATTAATTTACTTTTTTAATAAATTTATTTATTTGCTCTGGGTTTTGATCAAGTGTTATAGATATAGTCTTTTGTCCATGTTAAATTGTTACTGGCACAAAAATTACTCAAAATTAATCAAAGACTTAAATGTAAGAGCTAAAACTATAAAACTCTTAGAAAAATACATTCCTGTGACCTTGGATTAGATAATAGATTCTTAGATATGATACCAATAGCACAAGCAAAGAAAAAAATAGATAAATTGAACTACATCAAAATGAAAAAAAAAATTACTTCAAAGGATGCTATCAAAAAAGTGAAAAGATAACCTGTAGGATAGGAGAAAATCATATATCTGATAAGGACTTTTATTCAGAATGTGCAAAGAATCCTTATAACTCATAAAAAGACAAATAAGCTAATTAAAAATAGGCAAAGTGTCTGAAAAGAAATTTCTCCGAAGAAAATCTACAAATGGTCAATAAGCACATCAAGTGATGCTCAATATTATTAGCTATCAGGTCCCTTTACTTCAACTGGAAACAACTCTGAAGGGTCATCTGAACTTCAGAGCTTCCCGTGGAGTCAGATGAGATGATGCAGCCAAATTCTCATTCTTCCCAATCTTTCTTTCTTTGCCTACCCCATAGGTGTTGATTTCAAGAGACTCCATAATAAACTTTCTGCATGCTAATTTCCATCTCAGAATCTGCTTCCAGAGAACTCGATCTGTGACAAACCCTCTGCTTTCAGCAAAAGTTCAGGTACTTAGTAGGGGCAGTTGTATGAGAGGCACTCCAGGCCAGAAAGTAGATTATGATAATTTAGGGATAAAAGGATAGCCATACCAAGAACTATGGCTCAGTGGGTTTCTCATATAAGCCAGAGTCAGAAAATGCATGGTGTTTGTGCTATGACTTTTCTCCTGTGCCAGATGCAGAGCTGACCTTGGAGAGGAGGAGCCCAACCCTCTGGGGTTTTCAGCTACCACTAGGCTAGCTCTGATCTCCCCTTTGATTGTAGTTACTGGATTAAGTCTTATTTAACATTAGGAGCTTGTTAACATTAATTAATAGTCGTTAAATCGACTACTTTATAAATAAATATTTTTAAAATCGCACTGTAGATTTATTGTCTTCATGTAATGTCTTGTCTGCATTAAGGCTTGATTAAAATATTTTACTATACATTAAAAAAAAAAACAAGGACTAAGGACAGTAATAGATTTTGTCACTTTCATTTCTGCAAGGTTTTGAAGTTGACACAGGGACTTCGTTCCTAGGATTCAACACAGAACACACATTTTTCCCTAAAAAGCCCAAGCCAGCTGGAGTGAGAAATGGAGACAATAAAACTTTCATAACCAGCATATCTCTAAGGGACAAAAGGATGATCTAGGACTGGGGTTAAAGTAGGATGGGAATAGAGAAAAACCAATGTAAAATAAAGAACTGCTTTTCCAAGCCCAAGGGGAAAAGTCGAGCGTGGCACAGGTCTGTGCTCATCTCCCAGGTTAGAGTAAAATGGCAGGGATGTCTAGACAGGAAGTATCTAAAAGATATCTTTGTCATCTTTGATTTCTAGCATTTATGCAAGGTCATGTTACATGAATGACTAGGTATGAGATGAGTGAGCATGCTAATCCTTGCCATCATTATCTAGAGTTTAGACCAGCATTTTACAAAAAGTGGTCTGAGAATGAAAAACTATATTTTTATTCTTAAAAACTTCAAGTGCCACTTTCCTTTAAACAAGTCAGTCAGTTTCATCTGGACCTTCCTTGATTTCATTATTTCTAGAGATGAAAGTATGCAGAATAGGGTGAACTATTTTATTTTATTTTTTCTTTTATTTTTTGTTCACTTGATATAATTTACGAAACTTCCAGTTTTACATATTTGACCCCTTTTATCCCATCTACCTTCCCTTTACTCCCTCCCCTTACTTTCAGGTAACCATTCATCTATTGTCCATGTCTATGAGTCTCTGCTTGTTTGTCCTGTTCGTTTGTTGCTTTTAGGTTTATAGCCAACATATAAGTGATATTATGTGGTTTTAAATTTTTCGTCTGGCTTATTTTGCTTAGCATGATTATCTCAAGGTCCATCCACGTTAGTGTGGAATATTTTAGATGTGGATGTATCATAGTTTGTTCAAGGGTAGAACAGAGTTTTAAATTTAGTTTTCCATTTAATTTTTGGTGTGCTCAATCTTTTATTGGTTTGTTGGCTATAAAAGTTTGAGGATTACTATCTTAAAGGATGAATGAATAATGACTTGCCATTATTCTCTAAATATATTTTAAATAAATGTCACCTTGCATTCGTTCATGCTGAAACTCATCTGACATGTTTGTCCAACTTCACTATCTTAACAACAGCTTCTTTTAATTTATTCTCATGAGTTTAAGTTTTCATCACAAAGAGATGTGTCATCTATGTGCTATATTTCCCCCTTTAAGTCTCATTTTCTAGATCTGTAAAATAGGATAATAATATATAACTCATAGGATTGTTAGAAACATTAATTAAGAAACCCATGTAAAATGCCTAACATGATGTCTGATTTATAGTGGTATTAGAAGAATGTAAATTCCTCTTCCTTCTCTTATTGGGTTCCTTGGCAATTGAATACTCCCACTGTTTTGTTTTTTGTTGTTAGAATAGGTCAAAACTCCTTGATGAACTATAGACATATTCAAGAGTTATTAGATCCAATAATATGTATATGAACATTCAGAATTAGATAATTACTATAATATTGATCTAATAGTTTCAGATCATCTTAGAGTCAGGTCAGTATATGTTATAACTAAGGTTAGGAATTAATATAGCAATTTATCAGGATATTTTCTCTCTTCAACTTTAGATGGGTTTTGATTAAACTACTCAATACAAAACTTTAATTATAATGATATCTAGAAATACCTAAATAGCATTAATCATGTCTAAAAATAATCTTCTTGTATAATCCATGTGCTTTCCCTCTGATCTTTTTTTTTAAGCTGGTGAAAAGTGTTATGATTATGGAAAAGCTGTTTATCAAACTTTTTAAGATGAGTTTTTTAACAATCATTTGTGGCTGGAATATTATCATTTGGTAACTATTATGCCTTGGCTGCTATTAAAATTTATAAAAAGTTATAAGCTATAAAAATTTCTCATATCTTATGCTCATATTTTTAGATTGCATTTATAATTCCCAGAAGTCTTGCTTTAAAATTGTTTAGTTTTCTTTTTGAATCTTCAATCCTTGAAAAAATTTTAAATAAGTTATATTATACCATGATTGAAAAGAAACAGTAGAATAGAAATGGAAAGAGAGTCCATAAATATCAGTCAACAGCCATAGTTGATAAATTTTAGAAACTCTAAGGCTATGTAACTTGTTTAAATTGAACTCTTTAGCCTCGGTTGATTTCACTGAGGAGTTTTGTCAAGTGAGTGATGAAAATTTCTATCTAGAGCTCAATCTTATTTTTCTAAACTTTCACTATGACTGTGTAGTAAACTCAGTGCAGATGACAAATATATTAGATTTTACAATAATGTGAAAATCATTGGGCTGCATTTTGTTTTAGAGCACCAACTGTTGTGGTATTTACTTTTGTTTGAATCAACTCTAGTGTTTAATGTCAAAACAATGCATTGGAACCAATAACTCTTAGGGTAAAAATTATCCATGTACAGATGGTGGCAAGAATGATCATCAGTTAAACTCTAGATGTATAAATACCATAAGTACATATTCAGAGCTGTGAATGGAATAAGGATTCCCATAGTATTAACCTACTTTCAACAAGCCATACAAATAAAGAGAATGAAACATAATATGTTCTATGCATTTTTCCCAATCTCAATTGCTGTAACATGAGAGATGGTTTCTTAAATCATTTGAAGTAGAAACCCTCAACTGCTTTTAGAGCACAAAAGTCCATCAGTTTACAGCTGGAGGCTTCTCTCCATTCAGAATATTTTGTACTCTTATGGACAATAGTCCCACTGTTTAAGTTAATAGACTTTGTATTCTTGGGAGGAAAGGGCTTTTAAAGCCATGACATGACTTTTGCTTTGGCTTTTATCTTTTTTTTATTTCTAAAAACATCTGTAAAGGGTTTATTTTTTAATATAACATTTTTATTATAATATAACATTAAATTTTTCCTCTGTATTTTCATAAAAAAAATATATGAGTCAGTAGTCTCTCACAGATATTTTTTCAATTGTGAAATAGTGATGTTATTTCTGGAAAAATATTTTTAAAATATAAAACATAAAATGAAAAATACTCATAATACAGGTAGAGATAAACACCATTAATATTTTAGTATCTATATTCCCATATAAACTACTTCTTTTAAAAAGAAGAAAGAAATGTGACATCCATGGTTCATATTTAAATTGAAAGTAAAAAATACTAGAAGTGTGATTAGATGTATGTAAATTTTGCCTAATATCTATTTTGGAGACTAATGATAAATAGCTCCATGAAACTAGAATTGGAGACAGAAGGGGATAGATCTATAATTCCCATTCTCGAAAAAAGAGTCTACTGATATAAAAAAAAATTTAAATATGACTAATTATAATAGTATTACTATAAAGTACAATAAGAGATGAATAACCTCATCAAGATACATTTTTAAAGTGAGGAATAACATCAAAAAGCATTATTAAAAAGCTTTAGAATTGTACAAACCAAAGAGTGAACCCTAATGTAAACTAAGGACTTTAGTAAGTAATAATATATCAATACTGGTTTATCAATTTTAATGCATGGACCACAACAATGCAAGATACTGATAATAGGGGAAACTGAGGTGGGGGAAGGGAATCTATGGGAACTCTGTCTGGTTTACTCAGTTTTTCTATAAACCTTAAACTGCCTTAAAAAAAGTCAATTAATTTTTAAAATAAAAAATAAAATAAAATAATGTGACTCTTCAAATCTCAATTTTTTTTCTGATGGATTTCCATCTACATGTTTGCTGATTCCTTTTTTTCTTCTGACCCCTTAAATTATAACCATGACACCTCTTCCTCAGCCCTTTTTCTATTTTCTAGTCTGTTCTTCCTAAACTAGTTCATCCACTTCCATACTTTAACTATTACTTATCACCTATCACTTATTTCCTCCACTTCTTCCACTAAAAACACCCACTTGTTCTGTATTCCCATCTTGGCTCTATATCTATCATTTTCTACCCCACTTCCACTTCCTATTTTAGGCACGTGAGATGCATATGTTATGTTTTTACTTACTGCTCTGCCTTTTTTCATGCTGTTCCCTCTGCCTGGAATGCCCTTGCCTTCCATCTCATCTTTCTATATCTTGTTCATCCTTTAAGACTTATAACAAGTATCACTAGTTTTGTGAAGCCATTCCTGGCTCAATCTTCATGTTATTGTTTATAATCACAACTGGGGCTTAAAAAAAAAAACACCACATAGCTTGGTTTGTATTGTCATTAGTTGTATATTTTGCTAAATTCTTTCACTAATCTGTGACTTCCTGAGAGGTAGAAAATAAGTATTACCCAATTTTGCATTGTTCTGTTACCAAATATGTACTAGGAATATAGAACAATAAGGACTCCAATTTGTGATAATCAGGCTTTGAGCAAAACTCTGACTTGCTATACTGCTTTCACAAGATACCTATTGAACTGAGCTGAAACATTGATGGGATTGGTTGTCTGAAAGAAACTGCAAGTCTTGAAATGTTAAATTTCATGTTTTAATGTTAATAGGCTTTTAGTGTCGAAAGTAATGTATATCTTGCTAAGTCATCAAGAAGCATCCAGCCTAAAATATAATAAAAATTTATAAAATAGAGAATTATACTTAAAAAAACCTGTTGAAATGAACAGTGGCTGGTAATATAACTTTTAAAATACTATCAAAACAAATTGAGTCTCAAATACTCCAGAAAAAGTAAAGTTGGTGACTAAAATTTCATTAGTGTTTCTCTAGAACTTTTCAAGGGAAGTATATCTGGATAACTCAATATTGAGTATCTTATTTGGCATGAGAGGCACAGTCTTACATGAGACATCAAATATTCACAAAGAACATGAAAGAGGGATATAATAACATGGGTTTGGTTTGTTTTTTTTCTAAGAACAGGACTTTCATCACATCCTGAGTTTCTGGTCACTAACACACACACAAATAAAACTGAATATGCTGCGGCAATAATCAGCCAAGTTTATTTTTAATTTAGAAGAATATAAACATTTTAACTATTAGAGTTAGCATATTTGGAAGTGGAGATGGAAAATGTTCCAACATAGAGTACAAAACCAATTACTTAAAATGCAAATAGATCCTAATAGAGGAGGGCTAGAGTAGAACTTCAAGATCAGCACGAGATACAGAGATAAGAAAACAGAGAACATGAACAGAAGCCAACAAAAAACTCTCCCTTCCTTCTTCCTTCCTCTAATAAAAGTTAATTTAGTGCTTATCATGTCCCAAGCACTGTGCTAGATGCTGGAAATATAGAAATCAAAAAGACTTTATGAATCTTATCTTCACAGTTAAGTGAAGAATAAAGTAAATAAACAATTGCAATACAATTTAGATGCTATAATAGAATAAGGAAAAAAAATTCGGTGATGGGGAAGAGCCCTTAAGTTTGCCCAGGGAAAAAAAGAGGAGAGTAAAATTAGTGTATGGGGTTCCTATTTCCAATGAGATAAAAATGTGAGGTGACTGATGACGGCCAAGGAGTACACTTCTAACGGAGTGCTGTGTAAAGAAAAACGAGTAGGCCTGTTTCATTGGAACAAGGACTTTGTGTTGGGAATAGGGGAATATAAGGTTTGAAATATAGACAGACAAAAAAAAGTTTGTACCTGGGGAGCAAGGGTCTGGGAAACTTAAAATAAAACTTCTCGTTAGTTAATCTGTTAACCATTGTGAAAATGGCCACATGCCAGGAGGTGCTTTCATCCTCCAACCTGCTATTAGGGTTTTGGAAGCTGAGGTCCCCATGGGGAGTATCAGGGAATAACAAAAGGTGTGAGAATCCCTAGAATCTTCCAGAGTAGACTCTAACCAGATGGCTCTAGTCTCTTCTCTCCTCTCCTGCTTTTTCTCCTTAACCTGTCCCGTTTGGCTCTCAAATGGAAGTAGTCCAAAAAATAAAGGAATCTCAGTTCTCATGGGTACAGAATATTTCTCTGTAGTTTGGGAGTGGAGAAAATTTTCCTATCCAGAAGCGATAAGGAAAAGATTAATAAATTTGATTTTATAAAAAAAATTAATTGCATGATAAAAACAGAATGAACAAAATAAAAAGAAAAATTCCAAATTGGGGAAATTTTTGCAACACTTATAGAGAAGGAATTAATATCCTTAGTATATAAAAAGCTTCTGAAATGCCAAAAATCCTATAGAAAAATTGAATTAGAGATATGGATAGAATTCACAAAAAAATGCAAATGTCTTTTAACCATATGAAAAGAGATGGGACACAATCTCACTCATAAGAAGAACAATACAACTCGAAACTACAGTAAAATATGATTTCTCCCCTATAAGACTGGCAAAATTTTCAAAAGTTTGACAACACTCTTTTGGTGCGGCTGTTGGAAAGCGGACACTTTCATATATTTCTTATAGAAATGCAAATGCTACAACTGTTAATGGCAGAGAAATTGTCAATATCTGGCAAAGTTACATGTGTATTTAACTCAGAAATCCCACTTCTAGAAATTTGTCCCAAACTTACACTGGCAAATATAAGAAAAAAGTTTGCATGGAACTATTCATGACTACATGCTTCATATTATCAAAAGACTAGAAAAGAACCAATAGTCCACCAATAGGGGAATAGTTGAATAAGTATTTATGTATTAGAATGGCATGATAACCCAGATATATGATTAAGTGAAAAAAAACAAGATGGAGAAAAGTGTTTTGGTATGCTACCATTTATCTCAGCAGAGGTAGGGAAAATGAATGTACATATACATTTTTCTATATATTTTTAAACATAGAATAATAAATCACATAATTTTTTAAATGATTACCTGTGGGAGAAAGGAATAGGGCAGGGGAGACAGAAATAAAAGATGTGTCTAATTATACCTTGCTTGTTTTAGTTTAGACTCTGAAACTATGTACATATGTAACATAATTATAAAACAAAATGAAATTTTTGAATCTCTAAAAATTGAAAGCAAAATGAAACAAAATAAACTTATCCACATATTCATTTGGTGGCATAATCATATAGACAGGAACTATTCTAAGTGACTTTAAAATGCAGTAATTTCACTGTACATTTATATTGGGATATACTCTAAGGAAAAAAGAATTGCAAAAGCAAAAATAAACAAACAGACAAAAAATCTTAAACTTATTCAGTATTCATATTGTTTATGGAGGTGTTATGATCCTGAGATTATTGTGAGTGTATTGTGGGTTAAAGCAAATAAGCAATTACACTGATATCACTGAGAACTGGGATTTTTGCCCTGGGAGAAAGGAGACATAAATGTAAAATAGGAAAATCCCTGCAGTGTTGAATTTGAACTGCCAATACCAAAGTGAACTTACAATGTAGTTCATCATTAAATAGATATTTTCTATCTCTGCCCTCTGAAATAATTTATAAACGACGACAAACCAGAAGTAATGAACAACCCTAGTGCCCAGTTTGTAGGGTGTATATAGCATTTCCCACTATAGGAGGTCAAGAATCCTAGGAGAAATGGCTGATTCCATCTAATGGAGAAAATGTAAAAGAAAAGCTTGGAATATTTTGTAATGCCAGAAAGCAAGAAGGCAATCAAAGACCACTGGTATTATGTCAAAAGAACTCAGAATCCAATGGGCCAAAAATGGAATAGTTAAAGTATTAATAAGTTACTAGTAAAGAAAATAATTGCACTGAATTGAAAATGTAAACTTTATTTAAAATTCATGAGTTCATAATGATTAGGAAAAATGATTTAGTCACATTTAGAGAATTCTAGGGAAACAACCCTTTATTTTGTAAACCAACAAGTAAGGGTAAAAAAATCAAGCATTTATTCTACCTTTCCTATATGAACTCTACCAAATAACCAAATAGTTGGTGAGAGGAAATTTTTCATTATAGAAGTATTTTAGCTAATAATGCAGGACTGATAGAATTAGAATATCACCATTTCACAATGCATAATGAATTATGGTTGTAGGCCTTGATCATCAGCAACTGCTAAAATTACAAAAAGAAAGATCACTAGTCATTGCACGTCTCTTGATGTAAATGTCTAACACCGCGTATGAAGTAGTCTTTCCAAAAAACAAACAAAAACAACAACACAACTCAACATATTTCTGATCAAACCGAACTTAGATCTAAACCACCAATTTACAGGAAATAGAGAAGACAGAAGAATATATTAAGTGATACTACAAAGATAACTCAGCAAAATCCAGACTGTGGAAAACATAAGGCAAAAAACATGGTTTCTCCAACAAATAAATTTCAAGTTGTGGGATGGAGAGGAAACCTATAGATTAAAAAAGACTTAAGAGACAAAGCAACCAATTGTAATGTATGGACATTTTTGGATCCTGATTCAAACAAATACTGTATAAAACAAACTTTATGAGACAATTAAAGATATTTGATACTGCATATTTGATTATATTAAGAAGTTGTTCATTTTTTAGGTGTGATAATAGTTTTGTGATTATGTTTTTAGTCCATATCTTTTATTGAAATGTTTATAGATGAAATCATATGAAGTCTGAGATTTGCTGCTAAGAAATGATAAGGGCAACAGGGGCGATAGATTAAACAAGATTGTCCATGAGTTAGTTGATCATTACTGAATCTGAGTGATAGAGATTCTTTATTCTCTTCTCTCTACTTTTGTATTGCTTGAAATTTTTTATAATAAAAGGTTTAAAAATGTCACCACTTGGCATCAGAACTCCTCTTTGTCTGGGAAAACTTTTGATACCTTGGAGAGGTGAGATCCTGTGGGCTTGAAGAAGAGGAGTGAGGGAGTGTATTATTAATATTGGAGATATATGAGCACATTTGTTCATTGAGAGAGAGGTACTAGTAGAGAGAGAGGCCTTGAAATGCAGGGAATTGGGAATAGCTGATGAAGCAAGGGCTTATTTTATGAATAGGTTGAGCTCACCTAGTTCTCAAAAAAGTTTTAGAAATTAATTTCTCCCTAGCAAATATTTCTTTTAATATTCCATCCTTCAAAGACCTCATGCACTATCAAAATATCAACTCTCTTAAACAAATGTCTTCTAAATCAATATCTCTGACTCTGCCTTTTGAGCATTTCCATTTACATATCCCTTTGTTTCCTCTAAGTTAACATGTCTACAAACTACCTCCTCTACCTAGACACCCTACTTATATCAATGGGGTCGTAATTCTCAAAGTCACCAGCTTGCTAATCGACTAGGTCTTCTTTATTCCTTCCTTTTCCCTGAATTCTCTAAATGTGATCCCCAATCCCAGTCAACAAATTCAGAAATTTTTTTTCTATGCCTCTTTTCTTTATTTTTCTTTTCATTCCCATTACTATATCTCTATAACACAATTTGCAGATTATCCATTCTTTCCAACAACTACTTACTAAGCACTCACTAAGTACCAAGCACTATTCTAGATTCTGGGGATATATCAATGAACAAAAATACCACAGTTGCTGTTTTTATGGTTTTTTGCATTCTCATGGAACTCTCTAGAGATTCCTTTACCAAGGAGGGTGGGTCCTGAGTTACAATAACCCAAAAACTGGAAGAGTCCTAAATCATCAGTCTTAGCTGATTTTCCCATCTTGATAATTCAATTAAAATAGAAAATTTGACTCTCCCAGATAAGAGGATGAAGTCCTCTGGCTCTACCCTGGTGGATTCTTGTATGACACTCTAGAGGAAACAGTTGTTCAAATGCCTTCCTCTGAAAACTCCATTCAATATTTAGACAATTGTATGAATCTCACACTCAGGCAACAGAAAACACAATTGAAAGGGCCCTTAAACATATAAAAAGGTGTTATCATAAGATAATTGCAAATTAAAGTTAACTGAAATAACATCCTGCACTTTTTAGATTGCTAAAAAGCAAAAGTGTTAATACATGCTCTGTTGATGAGACTATGGAAATAAATAAACTGTTGTTGGGAGTAAAAAATTCACAACTCCTTGAAGGGCATTTGGAAGACATTTCAATTGCATTTGTTCTTTGACCCAGCAATCTTACTTCTGGCAAATCATCCTAAAAATGTATTTGTATTTATGCAAAATGACAAATTTACAAAGTTATTTGTTGAAGAGTTATCTGTACTAGCCATGACTGGAAATAGCCCAAGTGTCCATCTATAGCAAGGCTTCTCAATCTCAGCATTAATTGACATTCTTGGACCAGATAAATTCTTTGCTCAGGGGGTGTTCTGTGCATTATAGGATGTTCAGCAGCTTCCCTCGTTCCTATACACTAGATGACAGTAGTATTCTTCCTCCAAAACAAAATGACTACAGAAGTTGACAAAATGTCCCCTGGTGTTAGGGCTGGGGGTAGGACCGGACAAAATCTTTTCTACTTCCCTGTTGAAAACTGATTTATAGAGAACTAGCTATAAATAAACAATGGTACATCCATACGTGGAATACCATGCAGCTGTAAAAATAATGAATTTTCAGTGTAGTGATATGGGAAATTGATTGGACAAAAAGACTATGGAAACAAGAGAAAAAGAAAGTTGTTGTTTTGATTAGTACAATGGTTCCTAGGAGAGACAGGGGAGCCTGTATCCCTATTACCCATAATACTTTTTTAAAAGTGTATTTTAGATAACTTAAATTTTCAGCTGAGTAAAAAGGCTATAATTTGCATCAAGGCTATACTCAACAAATATAGTGAAGCTATAAAAAGGAAGAGCAAAAAGGTCATTTTATGTTATAACAATATTTCTCATATAAATTAATTTTTTATAGAAAGCGTTTAAAAAGATATAAAATGTTGGAAGGTTAATTACACTTGCTTTTAACTTAGGATCTTGTGCTACTATAAAGAATTGCTCAGAGATCTGCTCTAGAATATATTCATAACTAGTTATGGAAATAATAAAGTTATACTTTTCTAATGGTTTTTAATTTCCTTTTGAAAGTACTTTACTCTTTAGAGTCCTAAGCCAGAAAAGAAGCAAGCTGCTGCTTTTATACTGCTGAAGATGTAAAACTATCCTCCAGTTGTGACTCATAAGAATAGCTACCTCATTGGAGAAAAAAAGATAGACTGCTGATAAAATGTCTTTCACTGACATTGTCCCTTAAAATTCACCTCCAATTAATCTTGCAGCTGACCCTCTGAGATCTGTTTGTTTCTACATTCATTCAGTATCATGTTTGAGTGCCTACTGTGCATCAGGCATTTTGTTAGGTACTGAGAATACAGTGATAGCCATAAATGGTACATTTTTTGCTTCCAAGGAGTAAGGAAATTAGACCCTAAAAACCTCATACATACAGATTGTTATGGGAGTACAGAGAGGAAGCACAGAGAAATTGGTTTATAAATTTGCTTTTTTTTCTTTACATTGCTCATATCATTCCTCATGATTATAATAACTATCTTGCTCTTTCATTGCCTATGTAAAATCTACCCTTCCTCCAGAATCCAGTTTTGATTCTACAGAGTTCTACCTTCTTAGAGAGGTCTTCCTGGACCATCCCCAAAACATCATAAATGTAATACTTATCATTTATTGATCATATACTATGTGCTAGGTCCTATATGTTCAATACTTTTATTATCCTCACATCAACCCTTTGAATAAGTGATTATTATGCCCACTTTACAAATGAAGAAATGAAACTTAGAAAGGTTAAATAACTTGCCCAAGTTCTTCCTCCTGCTAAGTGGCATGGAGATCTGAAAATAGACCTGATTCCAGAGCCTGTACTCATAAATGCCTAATGGTCTACCATTGTGTTGCTCTGAACTCTCATAGCATTTGTCAACTGTACTATTCATTCAGTCATTCATAAAACATTAAGTCTCTATCATGTACCAGCCATAATAAATGACTTGTTTATTGCTTAGGCTATTGTTTGTTTTCTGACTTGTGGGTACCTGTGTGTAATTGTCTAGTCTTCTTAGCTTGATTGTAAACTTATGGTGAGTACTTTCAGGTAGGCCTCTCAAGGCCCCAGTTTGCATTTGACTTACATTCAGCTGATCCCTAAATCTTTTTTATTCTACCTCAAAATGCCTCTCAGATCTCTTTCTTCCTTTCTTTTCCCATTGCTCGTGCCCTAACAAGACATACATCATTTTTTTCTGTGTTTATACCAACTAATCTCTGAGCCTTCATTTTCTTCTCTCTTCAAAGAATCTAAGCTCCTCTCTGCAGCTTAGATACATCTTTGGATAGGCAATACATCTGAGGACATGAAATTGCAGGTTCTAATCTTTTTTCCAACTCAGTGATTCTGAGCAAATCATGTTTTATTCTTCAGGTTTTCAGATTTTGACTGGATGTTTTCATCTTTCCCTTCTACTGTCCTGGCCTAAAAAACTATAAGAGTTAATAACATTTTGCTCAACAATTCCAAATTCAGTTTAAAGAAAAGTTCAATGAAAATAGATTCCATAATTACTTGGATGTCTAGGCATAAGTCTCAGTGGGGAACAGATTACCCTGTTCAAAAGGTTTTAACTTCCAAGAGGAGCTGTGGTTGACTGAATGAGAGAAGTGTTGAGCAGTTGGATCCTCTGAGGAGTATGGTTGTGTTTCTTTGGGGTACACATCCAGGGCATGCATTATGGTTGACTGGGGCATGCATCAAATAAACCAGGAAAAGTCTGAGAATAAGCTCATCAGGGTCTCAAACCTCTTTTAGAGTAAATAAGTAGAAAGGTAGTTTGTAAATTACAACTGCAAGTGCTCAGTGGTAAATTTTAAATAGCTTTTACTCACAGCTAATTTAATGGCCTTAATAAATAAAGGTCATTTATACAGATTGCCTAAGAGACATATTTAAATAATAAGCTATTTATGCTACTTACCAATTAATCAGAAAAATACTTCCATTACGGTTCATTTAGCTAAAGCATAGAACACTTCTATTATTTTATAACTATTACACAAATAGATAAAAAATATTTACTGAATGTAGAATGAGATGAAAGAATCTAGTTTTGAAGAAAAGCAGTTTACGCTGGGGTGATGGGCTGCTAGATGCTTTTGCATGCAGTAAATTCGACTACCCATTAGTCTGTTAGGAAGAAAAAACTGTTAACTGACATTCTCCTTTTTAACCCAATACTATATAATATATAGGGGTTTCATATTTGTCCCTGGGACTCATGTAGTAATTCAAATTTTTTAATGGTGACATTACATTCAATTTTATTTTAGTAACATCATATTTAAGTGCTTTGAAGATTTAATTCCCAGAACACTGCATTTATAGTGTACACATGGTATTTGATTATCAATATATCCTATTCTCTGACCAAATACACTCTAGTAAGTAAAAAATTTATTTGCTTGGTTTCTTGATTAAGATTTCTGTACTTCTCTATGCAATACATCACTAAAACATATTTCAACTTAAAAAAACTTGTTTTCATCATTGTCAAATAAATGTAATGAATTTATTTATTTTTTCCAGACCCCCTGCCCTTCCAAGATTATAAAATTCACTTTTGTTGCCTTCTTGTGTTACAAGTCTGCTATAGAAACAATGTACTCTTTTTAAAACTACATGATGCAAGAGTAAATTTTATCCCTGTGCAGAAGGATGATACACTACCATTTGGTAAAAGGAGGTGGAGGCATGGGAAGTACAATCCCAGACCAATTTTCATGGTATTGTTCAAGCATAGAACAATCTGAGAGCCCACCCGGGACCTTCTACATTAAAGAATACTCAGTGTGTGAAAAGATGCACCAACCTAACCTTTTAGAATGGTGATGCATCCAGCTTTATTTCTTAGAGAAAACCACTTAACAATATAACTGATGACAAAAAGAGATTTAATTTTTTTCTCTCTCAATTAAATTTTCTGGGCATAATATTGTCGAATCAAAGCTTTTCCTACATCTAAGTATACATGTCCTTTATTTGACTTATATGAATTTCCAAGGTATTTGCCTCTATCAAGGGAACAACTTTATCATGGTTGACATTAATCCAGGCTTTATTTAAAAGATTCTTTATCTAAAAGAAGTAAGTCTAAGTTGCCAATCTAAGAACCTGTAAAGGACCATTGCCAGCATCGATCCTCTGGGAACTGGGATACTGCATTGGAAATAACAAAACAAAAAAGGGACTATTTTTCTTCTTCTTCTTCCATTTTTTTTTTTAAATCAACTATGTTGATAGATCAAGGAAATGCTATGATTGTAATATTTCCTGAACAGAGCACCGGCAATCGACAAAAATTTCCCATTGTTTCCTAATGGACAAGATGTTAAAGTGTAGGTAGGCTGATGGCATTGCAAGTGTCTTCATAGCTGATGGGACATTGTACCCAAAAGGTATTCCCTACAATTCTGGAGGGAATTTTCTACTAAAGTGTCCTGGGAAAATTCTTGGACTTGTCCAATTCAATATTTTTATCAATAACTTAGATAATGGTTTTTGAAGGGCTTTTTAAAAGCATACCTCGGAGATCATGGTTTTGAAGGGTTTGTTGTTTGTTTGTTTGTTTGTTTGTTTAAGCCTACAGCACCTGGTCTTCCTAGGTGGTCTCTCATTCAAATACTAACCAGGCCCCACCCTATTTAGCTTCCGAGATCAGATGGGATCTGGCATGTTCAGTGAAGGGTTTTTTTAAAAGCATAACTTGCTCTAAATCTTCACAGAAGACAAATATATAAAAGATAAAAATAGAATGGCTTTGGTGAAGGTAAGGAGTAAACGAAGATACTTCCACATGCCTGTAGATCTTTCCAGAGCTCAGAGCTCTATTGATCCAGGTTAGAATGCTACCTAACTCTTGTTGAGATTTACTATGTGTCAGGTATTGTGCTAAGAAATCTATAACCTATTATTTCGTATAATCATTGCCACACCTTTCTATGAGAAAGAATCTCTTATTAGTTACATTTTACAGATAAAGAAACTACAAGTCAGAGGTGTTATTTAATAATTGCACATTGGTAAATAATGAAGCTGGGCCTTAACCAGGTTTCCTGACTCATAAGCCCATGCTAAATTTTATCTGCCACATTATTTAGCCTTCTATGAAAGTGTACACATTATAAGTGTCAAATGTTGGGCTGTGCAGTTTGGTGAGAGGAATATAGTGGCATTGGGCTCAAAGCAGCCCAAACCCCCAAATGCACCATCCAGCCAAAGTACACTAGATTGACCTACATCTGCTTTCCCATCTTTTATCTCCATCTCTTTTCTTCTTCTACCTCTCTTCCTTTCCCAGCTACTGGTCTGTGGCTTCTCTTTTTCTGCAGCATCACTTGATCAAATTTGGCTCTTTGTGGTTAAGCACAGGCTTCACCCTATAATGTTCTCGTTGCTTCTCTGATTGAATCTGACACTTACTTCTGCTTTCTAGGAGCCCACACATCTGTTTTCAGTTTTGTGATACCCCAGGTGTGGCCACCAGAATGGCAGATGTGGGGCAACTGTTGTCGCTGTGAAAATTGAGAGAGTGAACATCAAATGCATTCTGTTCCTTTTACTTAGAATAGAAATAAAAGACACATCCCTTGAGATGAAATTAAGCGCTCTAGTTCCCACACTGATATGTGAACTTCTTCCTTCCTAATAATTCACTAGTTTGAGCAAAAGTATTTCAACATTGCTTTGAAAGGAAAAAAGTTGCTTATTCCATACTGGTATGTAGTCACTAAAGAAATACTTGTAAGAAATGTGAGAACTGCTTATTAATTCTTTCACAGCATATATGTAGTTGTGTGTGCGTCTATACAGACATATTCACATCTCATGGTAAACACCTCAAATGCAGTAGGCAATTCATATGTGTGTAGAAGTGAATATATGGAAAGAATCTTTCTGTAACAATCAACAAAAATGCATATGGAGAAAAATATATGCTTTCAAGGAAAATTAGAAAAAGGATTTTCCCTCTGATCCTTTTAAAGTTCTCACCATGTTACGGTCCAAATGAACTCTGAGTGCAAAGAATTTGAGTTGCTGTAGGAGCCTGGTTTTGGCTCTTATCACATCGGCCTCATAAAAAGGAGCCCTATGGAGACATAAGGAGATAAAGCAAGCAGACTGTACCTACCTCTGTGTCATCCAGAGTTACTCATAACTTTCTGTCAAGTGATAATGTTCTTTCAAGCTGCTTCAGCTCCTGTGTCCACCATAACATCAAATATTTCTATAATTCCTGAGCCCAAGGCAGTGCTTGTTCTCTGGAGTAGGGAAGTACTGTCTGTTTGCTTGCCAAAGCCCCAGATTTGCTACTTTATGTTGGAGTTTCAGTTGAAAAAGTCATTAACATTTCCATAGCTAAGAACTAATTAAGAGAAAGATGCAGGAGTCAAGCAGATGAAAATCAAAATAGCACCTAAATTACTGATAAAGTCTAGTTCAAAGGATGTAGTTTAGCAGAATAACTGAACAAACTGACCCACACACTCACAGGCAGAGAAACAAGGAAGGAGCATGCTCACCTTCTTCAAAATTTACCAATCAGGTAATACACTCTGCCTACCATAGGGTGGTGTGGAAGGAGGAATGTTCTGAGGTAAAAATACATACAGATTCTTGGCAAGGGCCAATGGCCTGACCAACTGGTCAGGGACACAAAAAGAAAAGGATGGAAGATTGGGGACAAGGAACGTAGACATGTGAAAGGACATAGGGAGTAGGCACTGAGTATGAAGATTTATGTATCATGTGTTAATGCCTGCCAAAAGCATCTACCACAGAAGTGCTGAACAAAGCAAACAAAATTTCTCAACCAGTTGATGTTAGCCAGCCATTGCCATTGTCAACCCTGCAACAGGTATGATGGGCACATAAATAGACTAGCTATCATGGAAGAAATGGAGGCTATGTAATGGCCCCAAAGCATGGACTTCTACTTCCCAGAGCCAATCTAGCTATTGCTGCCTCTGAATGTTCAAACTATCAGCAACGTAGACCTGAGGGCCTTGTGAGGAATGATTCCTTAAAGAGATCAGCTGAAGTGTCCCTTCCATCCTGGAAGAGTTAGTGGTTCATCCTTGGAAGGGATAGATATTAATTCTAGGTATGGGTTGGAATTTGCCTGTTTGCAGAGGCATATCCAGCACCGTTTTCTGGGGCTTGTGGGAAGCTTGACCCACAGACATGAAATCCCATTCAGCACAGCCTCTGACCAAGGGATACATTTCACAGGGAAGATGTGAGACTGGGTCCATGACTCCATGTCTTGTTTGAATGGCGTGGTCAGAAAATAACAGGTTTTCCATTACCCATTTGGCATTATCTGAGTAGATATTGTGGAGTTGTTACATTTTTTCTTATAGCTGTTATGGGCTGAATTGTATCACCTGCAAAATTCATACATTGCAGTCTTAACCCCCAGTACTGCAGAATATGACTGCACTTGGAGATAGGACCTTTAAAAAAGAAATTAAGGAGAAATTAAGTCCTTAGGGTGGCCCTAATTCAATGTGACCGGTGTCCTTATAAAAAGAGATTATAACACAGACATGCACAGAGAAAAGACCATGTGAAGACACAGAGAGAAGATGGCCATCTGCAAGCCAAGGAGAGAGGCTTCAGAAGGAAATCAACCATGCCAACAGCTTGACCTGGGACTCCTCGCCTCCAGAACTGTGAAAAAATAAAATTTTTTTGAACTACCCAGTCTGGGGTATTCGTAATGATAGCCCTAACAAACAATTCACATGCCAAATTAACAAAAACTAGCATTTACACAGACATACCTTGGGTTTGGTTCTGGACCACCACAATAAAGCGAGTATCGCAATAGGGTGAGTTGTAATCTTTTTGCTCCTGGAGGATCTTGCCTTCAATTTGTAAAAAAAACCACAACATCTGTGAAGCACAATAAAACGAGGTATGCCTGAGGGGGGTAACTACAGTTTACCAAGCACTTAAGGTTACATATCTTTATTGAATCTCATGACAGCTCTGTGAGGTGTTCGGTAGAGTGTTGTAATTTTCAGTTAGGAAACTGAGGACACAGGAATCCTGAAGATCACATAGTAAATGACAAAATTAAGTCTTAAACCCAAATATTCTGACTGCAACTCCCCTCTATCAAGTGGACCCTTCTCTGGTTAAAAACTACTAGTAGCCAAATTCTTTACTTAAAATGGCACACAAGATGCCTCTCATTCTGGCATGTCCTAGCTTTCCTGTTTCATCTACTATCACTCTTCCCCTTCAGCTCGTGCTTTATCAAGATAGAATTACTCACCACTCTTCACAGACCAAATGCACCTTACTCTCTCAGGCCGTTGTGTGAACTGTTTCTCCAGCTGAGATATTTTTGCTCCTTTCTCAACTTGACAAATTACATACTTCCAAACCCAGCTCAAATATCACCTTCTCTGTGAATCCTACTGTGACTTTCTCTCCTCTGTGCTCTCATATTTTGCATACATTTCTACAATTGTACTTATTTCATGAGATTAGGAAGGAAATTAACAGAGTGAAAAGGCCAAGGCTTTGGAGCCAGGCAGACATAGAGTCGGTTCCTCACTCTGCCATGCTTCATTTAATCAAATAGCTTTTATTGAGTATGAATTAAATGAAACACACTGAGCCATGTTTCAGGAATACAAAGCTGACAAGGATGTGCTTACTCTGAAAGAAATTCAATCCTAATGCAATCTAGTTGGAGATTCAAACAGTAAATTAAAATTTAGAGAGATGTGCACTGCTAGAGCTATGCACAAGGAGCACTAGGCAAGGCACTGATCCTTCTCTAACTCGAGGAAGACCTTTTAAAGGACAAAAGGAATTAGATAAAGTGGTATAGAAAATTTCAGGCAGAGGAGTTAAATACACAAATGAGGGTGAGAGAATGGCAAGGTAACTCCCTAAGCCTGGGCCTCCCCAACTGCCATAGGAAGGGATGTACATCTACCTCTTAGGATTGGTGGTGGATTAAATGACGTATCATATGTAAATCACCTAGTAAAGTGCTTGACGTTGAATAAGTGTTCAAAATATTGCGGGCATGATTATTATGTTGTGGTTATTTCCATGTTTCTCTCTGTCCTGCTTGACCATAGGGTTCCTCTACAGCCAACAATAGTCTTACTCACCTTTGTATCGTTAACTTCTGACGCTGTGCCTGGTACATAGTGAATGCCCAATATGTACTTGTTGAATAAGCATATGAATGCATGAAGAACTCAGCATGTGTTTCAGGATCTCATCTACTCTAAAACAAAGGTAAGAAGGTTAAGAAAAGAATTAAAAAAAAAAAAAAAAAAAAACAATGGCAGCCTTAAAAAATCCTTCAAAAAGTTTTTTTCAAAAACTTTTCCTTTTTCGATTAATAGAACAAGTGGGGCTTCCTTCTGTGATCCCTATCTCCTGGTTTGTCAAAAATTAACAAACCTGCGACCTTAAAACCTCAGAGAGCAACAGATGTAGGATGAGTTGATTTTGATGTGAAAAAGAAGAATGATAACTGCAGGTCAGACCAAATATAAATCCAAACCCCTTGACTTTTTTTCCTTCAACAATTATCAGTAATTTGTTACAAAGGACTTAAAACATATATTTAACTGAGAAGTTGCTCAATAATAAAACGCTTGAAGACAAAAGTCTCAGGAACTCTCTCTTTTGCTCTTTGGCAATTTCTAAGGGAAGATCCTGGGAACATAATGGAAAATATTGATTTAAAAATTTTATAAATAAATAAATAAATAAATAGATAAATAAATATAAGCTTCTAGGTCTTCATTATAACCATTCTTTTCAGCACCTGATATATAAAATAGATATCAGTCTTCAAGGCCAGATTCTCTTGAAACAATTTCAAGCTATTAACTGTGAAAGTAATTAAATTATAATTTAAGCATATTTTAAATAGCCTAACAAATATTTGTCCAGTCAAGCATTCCTAGAGGAGATGCTATACTTTTAAATTAATCTTAAAGAGACTTTAGTTGTATGCGTAATCTGAATTTATGCTCCAGATTACCAAATCCAGATTCTACTCTCAGCTATTCAATCTATGTTCTTCAGTTTGCATGCAGATTCTGCCAAGCAGGTGGTTGTAGCTTGCAACTGACAACACTTACCAGCTGTTAAATTTATATATCTCTTTAATTACTTAATTGCTCTCAGTGCACTCAATTTGCAACTCAAACGTCTCCCAAATGGTCCCCAAACCTCTTTACCTATGATAGATCATAGTGTCCCTTGGTAGAAAAATGAAATATCTGAATAATCTTACAGTTTTTTAATGTTTATAATTATTTATTAGAAAAAATAACATATGAGTGTTTTCACTTAGTTTCGGAAAGAAGTAAAAGGTTATGTTCACTGCCAGATCTTCTACTAGTCCCTTAACATTCTTTCTAAAACTGAAATAAGGACTGAAATAATGAGTCCAGGATGACCAGGGAGGACCAAGGAAATATTAAGGGCTTTGTGGATGGTGACTATATCATTACAAACTGTTCCCATGTCAATGGCATCTAAGGTAAATACAGGTGTTGTGAGTGTCACAGTCTCAGGAAGAGGGTCAGTGAAGGCTTTTCCGTCTTCCCTCTCCTTACCTAAGAAATCGAATGTTTATTTTGAAAGAGTTTGTCTCATTCAGCTTCGCTGTTTTATGGATGAGGACAATGAGCTCCAGAAAATTCCAAGTGGTTTGCCCAGCTAGTGAGTGATGGAGGGTAGGTCCTTGTCTCCTTGGGCAGCATCTTGACCACTTGACCACCCGGCCTCCTTTGTCTCCGTTTGTTGCCATCAACTGCAGCCAAGACAAAGGGCAGAACATAAATAAATAAGCCTTTTTAACATCTTGCACAAGGTACAGAAATAATTTTTTTCAACCAGTGATACTCAGGTGCTTTCTGCTTTAAGCCAAACCACATATGAAAATAGAAATTTACACTAGGCTAATTTATAGAGTGCTTCTAGATTTAATTTAAAGGAATTCACTATTGGATACCCTTAAATATCTAGCTCCCCTGCCAAATTTTAAAGTTGACTTATGCTGGCCTCAAGAACACATCTATTACATAAATTGTTTATGCACTCAAACTGATTAGCAAGTGTTTTTAAAGTTTCTAACACTGTGCCTGGTGCTATACAATTTTTTTAAAAATAATAAGTACAATATAAGTTGTATTCCCTACTGACAAGGAGCTTGCATCTTAGTTGTGGGCACAAGTTTAGGAAAAGACTTGAAAACAAAGCAGTATACAACAAAGTGTTAAATTGTACAGAATGGAAAATTTATAGGACATGGATAGTAAAGAAAAAATGACAAGGGAAAAACTTCGTGAGTCTTAAACATCTCTGTACTAATTTTATTTGTATGATCTTCTGTTTATTCGTGGGCTAGCAAATGGAAACAGGTGAAAGCAATGCAAATGAAAAACTGCCCTTTTAAAACACTGCAGTCATTTGGCAGGTTTGTAAGAGTTTTGACGCCCCCTAGTGGCCAGTCATAATATATCTTCCATCAGCATTTCCAGTTCTGTAACAACTTTTGGTGCCAAAAACAATGGAGAAGAATTTAATTCAAAACTACTTTTCAAAGTTTCTTTGAATAATGAAGGCAACATAGTGTAGTGGTTAACATGTAATCTCTGGAGCTAACTTGCCTCAATCCAAACACCAGCTTTACCTTTTACTGGCTGTTTGAGTATGGGCAAGTGGCACTTAATCCTTTCATGTCTCAGTTGCCTGCCTGTAAAACAGTAAGAATAATAGTACTCTCTTCATGACATTGTTATGAGAAGTATCAGAACTAATATTACAGAGCACTTAGAATAATTCCTATCACATAGTAAGCATAATATGAATGTTTGCTAAGTAAATTAGAACAAATCACAATAAAGATCATCCTTATCTATAAGTTATAGTGACAATAATTTATGTTTTTACTAACTTGGGAAAACTGTTTACCTTCTCTGGGCTTAAGATTCCTTAATAATAAATAATTATGTGTCAGGCAAATTTTTTTAAATAGACTACTTATTTACCTATTTACCTTTTAGAGCAAAAATTTTAAGTTCACAGCAAAATCGAGATTTCCCACATACCTCCTGCCTCTGCACATACATAGTCTCCCCTGCTGTCAACATCTCTCACTATACAGAACATTTGCTACAACCAATAAATCTCTTGACACACCATTATTACCCAAAGTCCATAGTTTGTATCATGATTCATTCTTGGTATTGTACATTCTATAAGTTTAAGTAAATGTGTAATGACATGTACCCATCATTATGTATTTTCACTGCCCTCAGTGTTCCACCTCTTCATCTTTCCCCTCCCCCAAGTCCCTGACAACCACTAATCTTTTGACTGCCTTCAAAGCTTGCCTTTTCCAGAATGTCACATAGTTGGATCATTTGGTATGTAGCCTTTTTAGATTGGCTTCTTTCACTTAGTAATATGCGTTTAAGGGTCTTCCATGTCCTTTCATGGCTTAATAGCTCATTTCTTTTTAGTGCCAAATAATATTTCGTCATCTGGATGTATTATAACTTTTTATCTATCTACCTATTAAAGAACATCTTGGTAGCCTCCAAGCTTTGTCATTATGAACAAAACTGCTATAAACAACTATATGCATGTTTTTGTGTGAACTCCTTTTTAACTCCTTTGGGTAAATAACGTCAACAATGAATTGCTGGATCAGATAAGCATATGTTTAGTTTTGTAAGAAACCACCAAACTATCTTCCAAAGTGGCTATATCATTTTGCAATCACCAGCAACAAATGAGAGTTCGTTCCTGTTGTTCCACATCCTTGCCAGCATTAGGGTTGTCATTGTTGTGGATTTTGACCATTCTTATAGGTGGGTAGTAGTTGTGTCATTGTTGTCTTAAATTTCAATTCCCTGATGACAAATGATGTGGTGCATCTTTTCATATGTTTATTTGCTATCTGTATATCGTCTTTGATCAGGTTTAGCTTTGTTTTTTAAAACAGTTTTAGATTTATAGAAAAATCGAGAAGACAGTACATAGAATTTCCATATACCCTGTACCCAGTTTCTCCTATTATTTCTATCTTACGTTAATATGGTATATTTATTACAATCTATGAACAAATACTGATAAATTATTATTATCAACTAAAGTTCATAGTTTATTCAGATTTCCTTAGTTTTTACCAAATGCCCTTTTACTATTCTAGGATCTCATCCAGGTACCACATTACATTTACTTTTCATGTCTCCTAGGCTCCTCCTGACTGTGACAGTTTTCAGACTTCCCTTGTTTTTGATGACCTTGACAGTTTTAAAGAGTACTGGTCAGGAATCTTGTAGAATGTCTCTCAATTGGAATTTGATGGTTTTCTCTTGATTAGATTGGAGTTATGGTATTTTGGGAAGAACACAGAGGCAAAGTGCCATTTTGATCACATCATATATTATCAACATGTTTTATGACTGTTGGTATTAACTTTGATCAGCTGGCTGATGTAATTTTGTCAAGTTTCTCCAGTGTAAGGTATTCTATTTCCCCTTCCCATAATCTTTGGTGGGAAGTCACTATGTATGGTCCACTTAAGAAGTAGGGATTTATGCTCCCTCTACGTGAGGGCAGAGTATCTATATAAACTATTTGAAATTTTTCTGCATGGACAATTTGTCTCTTCTCTATTTGTTAATTTATTTCATTATTTATTTTTATTAGTAGTGACTTATAGTTATTTATTTTATACTTTAAGTTATTATCAAATATTACTTTTATTTATTTTTGCCCAAATTTTCTACCTTTTCTTTTGTCATACACCATATCAATGTGATTTTTGTTTTAAATCACATACTTACTTTCTGGCACTACGAATTGCTCCAAGCTCATCATAAATATTTCCTGACCCAGTCCTAGAATCAACCATTTCTCCAAAAAGCCCTAGTTCTTTTTTTGGAGAATGATATTAAAAACCAAGATCTGGGTGCTAGGTGTGTTCATGCTAAGGGTGTCATTTCTTTTAGGACCTCTGGGTTAACAGACCAAAGAAATATATGGGCATGTACTGATTGGTGCCTGTATGTATGTGTACACACACACACACACACACACACACACACACACACACACACACATGTGTATATGTATATGTATATGTATACATATACGTATATACATCTGCCATCTATTTACTCAATTGTTCAGTTCTAGTACACATGCATAGCAGTATCAGAATGTTAACCCAAACCCTCAAATGAAACAACTTTATCAACTAAAATAGAGTTCTTCTATGCAATTTGTTTTACCTTCAGTATTCCAGATTTCAATCATTTCCAATTTTACTTAAGATCAGCGCCTTTCCCCTCTACCTCCATCAGTGAAGTTGTTTCATACATTTTTAGTACAGTTAGATTCTCTTGTCATGGTCTACTTTTCCTTCCTGGAATTTTCTGACCTCCTAAATGATTTTATTTTAATTTTCATACATTAAAGCTCACTCTCTATGCTGTATAGTTCTATAGGTTTTAATAAATACATAATATCACAGACACCATTAAAGTATTATGTAGTATAGTTTCATCTCTCTCTGTGTCACCTATACTTCATCTCTCCTCCTTTCCACTACTGAGCCCTGGTAACCACTGTTTTTATTGTCTCTATAGTTTTGCCTTCTCCAAAATGTCATATAATTGAAGTCATACAGTGTGTAAACATTTCAGACTGGTTTATTTCACTTAGCAATATACATTTAAGGTTTCTCCATATCTTTTCATGGCTTAATAGCTCATTTTTAAATGTATGAATAATATCCATTGAATATGTACAATCTGTCCAGTCAAGCAATGCGTTAATAATTGAAAATGCTGATGTAAAAAAGAAGTCATCCCTATCGTGGAGAACTTCACTGTCATTGAAGCTGGTGGCACATAAATCATAGCATGATATGAACTACATTACATGTATAAGTAAAGTGCTGTGGGCGCAGTCAGAGAAAGTGGATGTCGATGCGGGAGTGTGATGAAGTGTGGGTACAGAGAAAAGCTGGCATTTGTCTTGAGCCTTGAAGAAAAAGTAGGCATTTGAAGGCGAGAAGGAAAAAGGAAGATAATTAGTAAAAATGAATCTGCCAACAAGTATTGCAGGAAGGTGAGAGACACTGGCCCAGGTCTGGATAACAAGTGCATTTTTCTAATCTGCATGCATGACCTCAGAGTTGGATTTGAAGGTCAGGAGGAAGGCTCTTTGCAGTTTCCCTTTACTTGAATAATAACTTTGACAATAGCTCTCACTTTTCGAGCACCTACTACCATGTGCCAGGCACAGTACTGTGCACTTTACACACATTTTTTCCACACAGAACTGGACTTGTGTGTGTGTAACACACATACCTGCAAAGATATGGAAGGACCCCATCATTCTTTCTGTTGGAAGCTGACACTACTGATGGTGATTGCTATTTAAGTGTGTGTGGGTGACTGAAGAGATGTTGCCTTATGCATATAAAGAAAGACTGCCCTTTGATGTCAGCTGCAGCTGCCATTTTCAGCCCTTCTTCACTTCGGCTCAGCTCGTCTTACCTAGGCCCCAAAGGTTTAAAAAAATCATCACATTACCAATTGCTGCATCCATGGGAGTGGCCACCTCCTTTGTGTCTTATCCAGGGATCAGGCCTCAAAAGCACCTTATTTTCTTCTTTACCTCTAAGATTCTATATTTGCTCAAACAGTTCCAGAAATGAATGATGATAGGAACTGGAATCAGAATTGGAGAATACTAAGCTTTGCTTTTATGAATGTAGCAAAATGAGGTCAACTTTCTCTTGATTCTGTTCCATGTAAGTTTTCTGAAGAAAGTCAAAGCAAATCTGTTGATCTGCATTTAGGCTGCCTGCTTCTTACTCAGACAGTTAAGAACTAAACTTTTCTTTCTCATGTTGACTCTAATATATGGCAAGGCCTTGAGAGTGGGCCAACACTCCATGGAGACCATCAGAACAACACTGCTCTGGAAAAGAGGTCTCTAGGGCAAAGACCTATAAAAAATGTGGAAACTGGAAGAATAAGAGCTGCCTCAGTTCCAACTCTCTTCAATCATTATGACTTTTGGCACTGGAAGATGACATGTCAATTTATACCAAAAACCAAATTACCAGTTTGAGATATTCTTTGACAAAGACTTGGCAACCCTATTGACACTGCAGATCTTATTTATATTTCAGCCAATGCAATCTGCCAGGAAATGTGTACTGAGTGACATATCACATAGCTAAAAATAAAGCAGTGGTTAATTTGACACCCACTACTAGATGACAAAAATGGAACCTACCAAGTGACTCATAATTATTATTTCCAACATTTTGAATACTGGTAATTGAGTTTGCTGTATTCATTTCCTCAAATGTAAACTTTCCCAAAAACTACACTCAGATTCATTGTTGAATAAAATTTCAAGATCTAAGGAATTATGAAAAGTAATAATTGAGCAAATATAAACATATGTCCTTATCTACATTTGGTTAGTTTTTAGTTTATGGTCCTTATAATTTTATTAGTCAATATTGTAATCATCCCTTTCCTTTTAGGCAAAAAGTTATTTCAGTCATGTTAAATTAGAGTTAGTTATGTATACAACCAATTCTGCTATTAGACTGAAGTATCCTAAGATGTGTGTTTCAAGTGTTTTTGTACCTTCCATATAGCAGAGGCTTCCAGTTATCCTCCAATATTCACAGTACTACACCTCCCAGTTTTTAAGTGGGTCACACAGCCACTCAGAATAAAGACCACATTTCCTCAGCCTGCCTTACAGATAGGTGAGATGGATAGGGCCCTGTAGCTAAGTCCAGGCAAATAATATGTAAGCATAAGTAAGCATATAGCAATCTCCAGGAAACTTCCTTAATTTAGCTTTCTTCTTCATTTCTTCCTTCTTCTCGCTGGCTAGCTGGTGGATCCAATGACTAGAGGTGAGCAGCTATCTTGAAACATGAAGTGATCTTAGAAGAGAGGGCAGGCCTGGCAGAGCAACTTCAAGAAGCAAAATCACATTGCTAATTCTGGCTTGCCTCACTCTGCACTTTTATTTAGGGTAAACTTCTATCTTATTCAAGCTACTGTCACTTACAACTGAACATAATTTTAACCAATAAATCCTAGAATCTCTAGCATATCTTTACATATCACCAGAGCAGAATATATAGTAATAAAAGTTTCTTGAATAAATGTTGCAAATACTGGAGTGTGCATTATTTTTGTTAGCCCAGAAATTCATGGGCAGAAACAGGAAAACAGTGAGGTCATCCCAAGGTCAGAGGGAAATGAGATCAAAGATCTCAAGCAACAAGGAGACCAGCAATTGCCAGACAAATAAGGAAGAAAGGGTCAAAGCTAAGGCTCGGTGAAATAAAACATAACTCAGTGTGGGGAACCCGGAGGTGAGAGGAGTTTGAGAACATTTGTCTCTGGCTTAAAGGATAATGAGCAAGTAGCTCAAGGTCTATATCAGAAGTATTCAGTTTTGCTCCTCAGAGGACATTGACAATATCTAGAGACATTTTTGGTTGTCACAACTGGTTGGGGAAGGGGTGGTGCCATGGGCATCTAGTATATGTAGGTCATGGATGCTGCTAAAATCCTACCATGCACAGGACAACAAAGAATTATCTGGTCCAAAATGTCAGTTCTGCCAGAATAAAACCGAGGCTAGCTCACTGTAGCTCTACAGGTTGGACTCCAAATTCCAGCTTCTCCTGGAGTTCAGGCCAGAGGTAATATGGATCATTTAGCTAGCCTGGATAATAGCTTGGAAACAGACAATCCAGACTTTCATATTCAATATCAATTAGGCAGACTTTGTGACTAAGCTGAGTACCTGCAAATTACTCCTGGAATATTAAATAGCTTATACCTCAAAGTTCCTTCCACAAATAAAGATAATTGTGCTCTACTTAGGACTGAGACTGTGACATGCTCATAAGCCATTAAAGAGAGCATGGGATACAAAACAGATATACATCGGGGTCCTAAGATCTCAGATAAGGAAGCCCCTTCCCATTCCAAATGTGGGGTGAGGAATGCAATTAATAAGCACCTTTTCCTTTGCTATATGTCATCTGCATACCAAATGTGGGGAATCATCCCCACATGTCCAAGTCTGGGGCTTGTGCAGCAGACCCACGCCAGAGTGGCTGAGAGGGCAGATCTGTTCTTGACCCTGCAGCTGACTTGCCGTTTCAACTGAAGTAACCCTCTGACTTTTCCAGGTACCATTTTTTTTTTTACAGTGTGAAAGTCAAACTTATCATTAGCTAGTGGGGAAGTCTGAGGGAAAGAGAGAAGAGCAAGTTGATTGAGCCTCTCCAGCTGCTAGGCCCTATGTGCATAAATCAGCTCACTTAAACCTCAGACCGTCTCTGTTGGCACTAAGATGACGGTATTGTGGAAATAAAGTCCTATTTATATTTCTGCATCTATGTTCGCATACATACATTTATTTCTCACATTAATAATAATATTTCTCACATTCATAATTACTTTTATTTCTAAAAAAACGTTTTCACCCAGCTGCATTAAATATGAACTGAATGATTTATATACACAAAGCACTATGCCTGGTTCCTGTGTTATGTGGTACCTGCCCACAAAAGGCTTTCATTCCAGTGGGAAAGCAGACATTCACACAAATAAATTGCAATGCAAGGTAGAAAGTCATATGCCTTAAAAAATACATAAACAAAGTGTTATGGGTACATAGGGAATGGAATAATCAATGTGGTTGGAAGCAATAGGTTCAGTCACACATTATTTTGTTTGAAAAAGTAGTTAAGATACCACTGCTATATGCTGGACAGTCTACTAAACAACGGAGATTTGAAAATGAATGAGTCCAAAGAGCCCTTAGTTGGGTGGTTAAGAGATGTATATCAGGAAGTGGCATTTGAGCAACATGGTGTTGAAAGTTGTACCTAATCTCTTCAAAGGTCAGATACAAAGGTCAGGGGAGATGAGAGATATTCCAGGCAAAGAGAAAGCATGAGCAAAAGTTCAGGAGGCCAAATCAGCTTGCATCTCATCAGCCTCCATGTAGTTCCGTGTCACTACCCAAATCCTAATTCCCACTCATAACCACACTTGTTAGACTTTGGATGGGGAGGGTGGCCTCTCCCTGAGTCTACTCTGTAATGAAAATTCTCCAAGAAGAGTTTTTGTTTTGTTTTGTTTGTTTTAGTTAATGAGTGTCAAATATTTCTCCCATTAGCAATTATCTAGATTGATTCTGATTGCAAATTATTAGTAAAATCATATAATGAACCTTCTCATACATGTGCCTTTGTGTATTTATGTGAATATTTCTATGACCTAAGTTTTAAATTAGGGTAATAATAAGCTTATTTCAAGGATGAGTCACCATTGCTAGAGATCTCAGATTCCTAGGAAGATGAAGGGTGTACGTGAGAGCATGAACCCCAAAGAGGAAAAGAGATGGAAATCTCTAAGACAAACTTCACCTGCCTCATAATTTTGTCTAATGGCAGCTCTGCCTATAAAGTCAAAACTGAAGCTGGCCAAAGAAGTCTTTACTGCTTCCAGTATTCTACCTTAATGAGACTCATTTCTATTTGGGTGTGCCAAGCACTACTATACTAAGCACAATTACACTAGCACCACTAACAGATAAGCAGAAGTGTCACCAATTTTTAAGGTAAATTATGGGAGAAAAGGTTAACATTTAGGAACATCTATCTATTAACTTTTTTCCTATGATTGAAAAAAAATGAACTCTTTAATTTTAGCTCTTGAAGGTAAATGCTTTAAGAACCCTGGGTCTGATGCAAGCATCAGAGCCTGTGTGGAAGTCCAGATTGTGTTACTCTTGTGGTTCTGGTTAGCTAAAGAGAGTGATGAGAGCATTAGGACAGAGAAGAGAGGAATGTAAGGAAGCCACCCCTGCTCAAAAAATATTCCTCCCACCCCTTTTAAATTCTACTAGGAAAGTTCTGTCTTTTTAAAGAAATTTAGATGTAATTCACATACCATAAAATTCACTGTTCAAAAATGTACAATTCAGTGGCTTTTTAGTATATTTACAAGGTTGTACAACCATTGCCACTATCTAATTCCAGCACATTTTCATTACCTCGTAAAGAAGCCCTGAACCATTTCCTGCCCATCTCCCTTCCCCCAGCCTCTAATTTACTTTAAGTTACTATGGTTTTGCTTATTCCGGACATTCACGTAAGTGAAGTCATACAATATGTAGTCTTCTGTGACTGACTTCTTTCAGTTAACATTATGTTTTTAAGGTTCATCTATGTTGTAGTATTTATCAGTACTTCATTGCTTTTTTATGGCCAAATAACATTCCAGTGTGTAGATATACCAATCTTTTAATCCATTCATCAACTGATGGACATTTGAGTTGTTTCCATTTTTTAGCAATTATGAATAATGCTGCTATGAACACTTGTATACAAGTTTCTTTGTGGGCATAGGTTTTCAGTTTTCTTGGTTATATACTCAGGAGTAGAATTGCTTGGTCATTAACAGGTTTACTCTTAAGGCCAAGCCTCAAAAGAAGCTTTTTTTTTTTTTTTTTAAGAGACTTTATTCACAGCAAAATTCAAGGATTTCTCATACAATGATTTCTCTTATGCCCCTCGCCTCCACACATACATAGCATCCCTCCATTATTAACATCAATGTGAATTGTTTCTAGTAGCAAATCAAATTACTTTCTCCTAGCACCTTGGACAAGAATTTTATTTAGGAAGTAGGGGTTGGGGAAAGCATTGCTTTAGAAGTTAAGAGAATGTGGGGGAAGGCATTTACATTCTCATGTTAACAGAAACTGACCATAGCTGAATTAGACAAACAGGAGGATTTATTAGCAGCCTCTCATAATTGCAGAAGGGATGTAGCTGGAACTCAGGGATATCTGGAACCAGGAGATACGACACCACTGTCATTCTTATCTCTTTGCTTCTCCCAGCATGAGGCTTCATTCTCTCAGCATGGCTTCCTCATAGCTGAGAGCAAAACTGTTAGCTCTCTATCCTCAGCTCTCACAGCTTTGCCACTAGACAAAGACTAATTTTTTTTCCCTAAGCTACAAGCCAAAAAACCTGAGAATGGATGCTCATTCAGTTGGCTTCTGATTTGATCCAGCTTTGACCAGGCTATGAAATACTCTGGTTGACTCAGTTTGGGTCATGTATCTATAGAATGATACTCATCAAATTCAAAATAATGGTTACTTCTGGGAATCATGAGTGATAACATTCAAAAGGGACTTTAGCCTTAGTTTAATGTTCTAACTTAAAATATTTTGAATACGTACATACTTCTTTTTAAAAAACTCTGTGTGTGTGTGTGTGTATGTATATATAAAATCTGGATCATGGCCAGTTTTTTCCTCTTTATTCTCTTATTTATTTTTCAACTCACCTTCACTAAATAAAACATAATATAAAAACAGAATTAATCATAAAAATGAAAGAATTAAACTATCGTTAAGAAGGCTTTTATTGAAATAAACTGATGGAATAGCTTCACCACTTTTTTCTGCAATGCTAAACTTACATTCTTGTACTCTTAGTTCCTAGGCCTAGGATTTACCTTTTTTAAAAACCATTTTCTTTTTAATACAGTGGTGATGTTCTAAAAACCTGTGGAGAGGAAGATGTGAATATGACCTTGTGCCATGTCTCTACTTTCCAGAGTCATTTTAGACTCAGAACTGATTGCATATTATTTCTAACCAATAAAGTGATTCAGTTCTTTGAAAGAATAGAATTTTAATGTCTCTTTCTATTAATATCTTGCATTTTTAATATGCTTTGTAGAGTAGATTAGTCTTAGAATCCACTAAATCTATGGTTAAATTTATTTGATCACAAAAGTCTTTGCTGGTTCTGATAAATGCTCTGTTCCTTTTTTAGCACTCAGAATTTTAGCAATCATATGGCTGAAATTGTCTGAGTTACAGAATTATCCAGGACAAGGATTTATGTCTGCTTTGTTCATTGCTATATATTTCCCTAGTTCCTAGCACAATAGGTAGGTAGCATAGAATGCCCTCAATAAATGTTTGTTAAGTAAAAAAATGGATTTGATGAATTTAAGAAGTCCTTACTTTGTGTAATTTGTGCTTAATTTAAGGCTTGGTCTACATTCTCCTCAGGTAAAAACCTCTAACAATATACATAATAAAGCGCCAGGAAATTGAAGAGTGAACTAATCAGACTTGGGTCCCATGCTTGTTGGGGTGGTGAGGAAGCAGTATTAGGACTGGAGTGGAAGAGGAACTAAAGGAGGGAAGTGCAGCTACCAAAAGAATAGGAGATAGAGTATCGGGGAGACAAAACCAATACTGTCTACATGGTAGTCCATGAACTTATCATAAACTATTCGATCACATTAACAATTTCATAAAGAAAACAAAACGAGAAAGGAGAAAAAGCTAGGTATCATGGCAAGGGGCAGAGGGAGGTTGGAGGAACAGAAGGGAGGCCAGAATGAGTGAGGTAGAAAGCACTTGGAGATGGAGATGGCGAGGGAGATCGGGCAATAGATTAGGTCAGTGCAGCAGGCTGGCATGAAGAGCTAGGATTTTATTCTCAGTGTGGTGGAAGTGACATGACTCATTTACGTTTTTAAAAAATCATTCTGGCAGCCATGTGGAGAACGAACATGGAGAGATGGCAAGAGTAGAAGTCTGGGAACTAGTTAGGAGGTTATTTCAGCCATCTAGGCAAGCAATCCTGACAGCCAAGATCAGGATGATAGCAGGCAAAGTAGCGAGATATGTTATATTAATGAGACAGTAAGTAACTATTTCACAAATAATTAATAGTAATTGAGCTTTAAGCTAAAAAAGAAATGAATAAGGCAACTTGGTGTGTGGTCTGAGGGGCAGGAGAGCTGTCAGGTAATGTTTCTTTGAGCAAATGACATTCAAGCTACAACTGGAAGGATGAGTGAAGAGGGAGAGGAGAAGAAGAACTTCTAGCTGAAAGGATGCAGGTAGGAAGGCTTTGAGGCCAGGAAGAACACAGCTCATTCCAGGAACTGAAAGGAAGTCATTGTGGCTGGAGCAGAACAAGGGGAGCAGTTATGAAGCTGGTGGGGTCAGCTGGTGGAGCCAGATCTTTTAGGGCCTTCTCAGCCTTATACACCTTGTAAAACTGTTGAGTTTTAGCCTAAAAGCACTAGGAAGCCATAGAGGAATTTTAAGCCCTAGAGGAACATTACTCTTCCCTCATTTAACATATATTTAATAAGCATCATCTATATGACCATTATCTACATGATCAGATTTATAGTTTAGAAAAAGTACTTTGATTTCAATATGGGACATGAATTCTTGCTCCCTCTTAGGAGCAAGAATGTGTGCAGAGGACTAGTGGGTGGGCTTCTTAAGTAGACAGTGGGTGATGGTGGTGGTTTGCACCACGTAGGTATCAATGGACATAAAGGGAGTTGGATGAAATGGAGGTTGGCAGATTAGGGGAGCAGGGGTATGGGAGAGGCTCAGAGATTGGGCACTGCGCAATGAGTATTAACAGATGGGGTCCAGCAAAGGGTTGGGACATTGTATTAGATTCAAAAGAACATCTAGTTAGTCCCCTGCTTCTTATCCTATTAGTATCTTAGAATGTACTTAGAGGACTGTATACAGCTTACAGAATGATTAGCAGGAAACAGATGGCTTACTTAGGGTGCTTCTAAGTGAACTTATTGTCAGCGCTGAGCTGATCAAGAAGGGAAGATTTCGGTGGTGAGATGCCCAGCTGAAAGAATGCATGAGGAGCTGACATGAGAATGAAACGGCAGGTACCTACTTTATTGTGGGGAGCGCGTGCCTCTGCGCTAGGGGACTGCATAGGCTTTATATATGTCAGAGAACAATAGTTGCATTTTGCCACAAGTGAATGATACAATAAGCTGAGTAATACTTACATATTTTAGGAGCAGGCACCCTACTACATTAATGTAACATTCTAAATCCAGAGTCCTATCCCTAGCTGTGAGCCTGGATCACAGTCACCAGGGACCCACACTTATTTACAAAGGGTTGCTTATAAAGATGTGTTTGGGATGTGCAGAACCACAAAGAATAACCTTAGGTCCCCAACTAGACAAATGGGGGAGAGAGTGGTTACCAGAACCCAGAAGGAGAAAGTCATGTGAAGAAGGTCACCTTGACCTATAATCTTTGGTCAAGGGATTCACAGGGAAGAAGCCAAAGGAGTAGAAATTATTACTTTCTTCCCTCTCATCAGTCCACTGCCAAGAATTCCCATTGGTCAACCCCAACTAGAAGCCAGAGGGTTTGGAAACTCTGTAGTATATTCAGATCACCCTCTAGGTACGAGTGCAAGGTGAAGGGTGAAGAGCTACCTGGTGGGATAAACAGAATTCAGTGCTGGAACTCAGCCAATCAAATTAATAATTGAAACTCTCTCTTCTTAGCCTGCATTGAAATAGGATTTCAAACATTTCAATTGGGAAACAAAAATGGAAGAATATTCTCAACTATTGGAGGAAGTCCCTCCACCCATCCTTATCAGGATATCTAGCTGTAAATTCTCATGAAAATAACCTTTGGGATCTGCATCTTTTGCCAATCTTTTAGTAAGATCGCCTATACTACAGTTTGAAATGTAAAGAGTTTTTTAGTGAAATTCAAAGACATTCATTTTGCCCATGTGTGGGTTGTTTTCAAGACCTAAGCAATTCCTTGGATCTTAAAGGCATCAGAACCAAGGAATGCTGGCCAGATAACGAAATTATTTTGCTGCATCATGAATCTGAGCTACCCAGGCCTTCTGCCTTTGTCTTCCCTATTGCCCAAGTTACAGCAAATTTGTTTTTCTAAGCACATTGTCTTTTTAAAACTCACGACAAATCATAGAAAAGTCATCACTCTTGTTTACAATTCAGGGTCAGCACATTTTTCATCTACGACTTAGTAAAGAAGGTTAGCCAGGTATCTTATTTCTTTGCCCTCTAAAATGTTATGATTCTGGAACAGGCTTTTAATATTTGTCTTAATGGCTCTGGTTTCCACCGCAAGTTAACAATGATTATTTGTGGTCTGACAGTTCCCTTGGCATTATACCAAAAATAGGAGCAAGAAAGTACATTCTCAGCCAGAGGGGTTTAACATCTAAGCCAGGCATTAAGCTATGAATCCAAATCTGCCTCTCTTCTATACCTCTTCTCTCCCTTGAGTGAAAATGTCATCTGGTAGATTCTTTGGTTTCCTAGCTCCAGAAAGCTATTTGAGCTCAGAAAAACCCAAAAATGTCACAGCATTTTCAAGTCAGTATAAATGTCGATCTGTTTTCTTAAGTAGAATATTTGTCTCCAAGTTAAAAGAAATGAGGTATATTTTTTCTCTACTTAGAAAGTTGGTTATCAAATATTGTCTTAGGGCAGAGCTGCAGCCTGACATTAGTAATGTAGAATGATCAATGGCAGGTTGTGTGATGCATACAAAGCAAGTAGAAAGCTATCTCTTCTCCCCTTTACTCTTCTTCCTCCAGTTCTGTCCCTAGCACCCCAGCTCCACCTGTATCTTACCCGCTTTAGAAAGAAGAGAACAACAGGAAGGGGAAGGAAGGGGAAAGCTATATAAAGAATTTAGGAAAGCTTTGTTTCTGACCACTTTAACTACCAACATTCAATAATCACAAAAAGTTTCAATTAAAAGCCCTGGAAGCTAAAGACAACTTAATTTTGCCTTTAGTTTTAAAATGTAAGACTAGGGAGTAGAAAATACCATTTTAACAAAACTAAAATTTAATTTAAATAATCCAGTTCTAAAGTATAATCATTTAAGGGTAAGAGATAATAAAACAGGAGAATGAAGAAGTAGAGGGAAGAATAGAGAAACAACTTCAATAATTATCAAATTCCTGAGAAGCACAGATTTAATGTATTCATATTAGTGATAATATGGTAATATCATTTTTTACATTTAAAATTTTTATTTATTTTTATTTTTTGCATTAAAAATTTTTTAATTTATAATTCTTTAAATATAACATATTTTCCTTTTCACAGTTAATTTAGATTATTTTCAAAGTAAATTATTTTAAATTAAAAAAATTTTAACAAAAATTTATGTATTTAAGGTGTACAACACAATGATTTAATATACATAGTGAAATGATTATAAGTCAGGCTAGTTAACATACCATCTCCTCACATATTTACCACATTTTTGTACAAAAAGTGCATCTGAAATCTACACTCCTAGTGTATTTCCAGTGTTCGGTACATTTTTATTAAAAATCCCCAGACTTGTTCCTGCTACATAACTATTAATTTGAATCTTTTGACCAATATCTCCCCATTCCTACCTACTCCCCAACCCCACCCTGCCCCAGCCCGTGGTAACCACTGTTCTAATCTCTGCTTCTATGAGATCAACGTTTTTTGTTGTTGTTGTTTAGATTCTACATGTAAGTGAGATAATACAGTATTTGTCTTTCTCTGCCTGGCTCATTTAATTTCATAATGTCCTCCAGGTTTATCCTAATAGGATCTCATTCTCTACCCACACACTCCTCTCCAGCCTGTTACAAACCCATCTCCTCATTCCCAGAGCCTATTTAGTTTCTAAATTGACCTCCAAAATCTACATTATCCTAATTTCTATTGGCCTGGCTTATAATTAATAATACTTTGCTTTGTAACTGTCCCTAATATTTGTGGGTACCTGGATAAAACATGTATTGCTGACTTATTGCCCAGTTTAATAAAATCCTTGTCTTTTTCTGAGCAATGGATCTAGTCAACTCACCCAAGTCTTAGGCACATCTGAGTTAGGATCTTACACTGCCAATTTACCAGCTGTATGATTTTGGTTAAGTTACCTAACTACTCTGAAATTAAATTTTTTTATTTGTCAAATATGGACACTGGGGTCATTGTGAGGATTATTTGAGACTTCATATGTAAAACAAATAGCATAATATCTAGCAGGTAGATACTTTTTAATCTTTTTCCAACCCATCCAGTAGGAAAAAAAGTGAGGGAAGAAGCTATGGTTTCATGGGTGCCTAAATTTCTGTTTTATGTCTCACCAAGAAGAGAAATAGGATTCTCTGGGCTTATGAGCAATCTAACAAAACTTCTGGCAACAGATGAGTCTCCTAGTTTCAATTCCAGAATTAAGAATCACAAGAAAAGCAGCAGTGTCTGCGAGGTCAACAGCATTATTCAACACCTGTGGAATATTTCAGTCAAATTTCCATAGCGATTTTTTTTGCAGGCCTTTTCTTCTTTTTGCTTGGCAAACTATCCTGCCCTAATTTTTAGAAAGGGAATTGGATAGGAAAAGGAAAACTCTGAATATTAATCAGATCCCATTTTTATAAATAGTAAAGAGAATCAAAACTGCCTGATGAAATTAATTCATTAAAAATTCTCTAAAAAGTGAAAAAAGAGTTTGGCATATTTTGCCTTTAAAGAAATCATCTTTTTTTTTTTTTTTCAAGCATTAAGGGTGATAACAGAAAAACAATAGATAACTAATAAGAATAAATATGGTTAAGAAAGCTGTTTTATAAGGTATAAACCAGTAATTGAAGAGAAACCTAGGCAAAGTATTAAATAATAAGTTTGATTAAGGCACTAACATTAAACAAAATAAGTGGCTATTATAAATAAGTTCTGTCTTAGGAAAAACACTCAGTGATAAGCTAAACACTCAGTGATAAGCTGTGGAAATAATCTCATGATATATGGATAGATCTGCTGGATTACGAGCACCTGGGGAAAACAGGGAACCATGTAATGTAAAAGAGGCACCTTGATAGCCTGGCGTCTTTCTAGATCTCCTATGCAAAGATATTCCAGGCATAGGATCTAGGAGTCACCGGGCCAAACTTGCTCATATTCTGTACTCATCTGGGCCTTTCCAGAATGTCTGGGACTTGGAATGATGAGGCCAATATGCACCTCCGTCCTTTCACACAATCCCAGGGCTCTTCCCAACCCCCTATCCCTGCCCCTGTCCTGAGACATAAAAAGTGGCTGACCAAGTAAAAAAGGCAAGAGTCTATCCAGCTCCTGATGCTGCAGGGTCAAGAAATTGTCTATCTATGATTGCCTCATAAAGGGTCAGAAGTTTCAGTTTGCCTCAGGCTTCCATTCCACCTGATTTTAACCCATGCTGTAATTCTCTAGGCAGTTAGCTTAAGCTCCCACAGGGCTAAGGAACGAGTCAGAACCACCCTGTTCCAAATAATGGCAGACACAGTCCTGCTCAGTTTGAGCGGGTGGCCCTAGGAATAGCCTAAAACCAAACCCTGGTGTCACTGTACTGAAGACAAAAGGCAGGCAAGATTACATTGTCAGGTCAGTAACAATTAAAGCTTACTTTCCTGCCTATTCTATGTTTTGTTTGCCAAGTAATCCTCTTTATTAGGCAATATTAATGGTGAGGCAAGGAGGTATAGAGATTCTAGAAGAGGGGAGCACAGCAGTAGGCAGCTGAGAAGAGAGATGCTATAACTATCATGTCCCTTGCTTCTTAGCTCTCTCTTCTAAATACATCTTCATTCCTCCAGAAAAATTAAGACCCGATTTGCAGAGCATCTAGGTTTCATAGGTTGAGGCATTTTCTCCTATAGACTCAATAAGGTTTAAAAATGGTCTTAGCAGCTCCTCTGCTGAGAGGAGTCCTAAATGCTACAATGACATGAGCCCCCGAAAGCCTGGTGAACAGAACTAGATCTCCTTCTGTATCCCTTCTTTCTGGGTCACATGGCTTTTTCATCTTTACACTAGCACTGCAGAAGATGTCTACCCTGAGCCCCAGCTAAAAGCCAGGGTCCTACCTTCCCACCTCATTTCAGCTATCCCATTTCTTAGGAACTGGGCCCCATTCACATTACTCCTCCCTTAATTTTGAATAAATTACTTTGAATAACACTACTTTGCTAAGAATTTATGGGGGTACATGTTAAGATCAGTGAATCCCGTAAACACAGCCTTACTTTTTAAAAAAAACTGTAAAATAAAGTCCTTGATTAAAAGCAGTGTTGTATGCTGGTGAATGAGGCATTAAGTAGGTGTGTATAATATTTCTGGAAGATAATGGTGGTCAAGAAAGATAGATTATCCAGAATAAATTTCTATTCCAATGAGGATAAATTAACGAATTTGGTAATTTATAAATTACCAAATTAGTAATAGCAATAGAAGAGGGGCAATGTAATCAATCAGCCACATGGTGGCAGTGTTTTTCTGCTGAGCATAGTAAAGAATGGAGGGTTCAAGAGCAGGTTAACATTCATTAGTGGTAGTAGCCAGGTCAGCTTGTAGCTTGTTGAAGGGAACCCCGTATTCAGTCCATTAATAATCTCCATTCCTGACACATTTCCATGAGTCTATTATGCAAATATTGAATCGTTTGGGGAAAGAATCTGAGAGTCACAAAATGGGTAATTTTGTCCACCCGATTATTCAGAGCACCTTCTATTGCAAAAGCTATTTTATGAGCATTCACAAGGGACACACATATTCTCACATTTTGGGATCATACCAAGATCACATACATCTTCCCTAAACATCCAGCTACAGATCCCCTGGTGTTCTAATCTTCCTTCCAAGTTTCTGAACATGTGACCAAACCTTTAGCTTCTGCCCTTGAATTTATATAGATCTGTATTTCAGTTACTCTCTCTTTCTTGGCAAATGGATCATAAGATGTACTGGTCCAAGGTATGCCCACTGGGAGGATTTCTATTACTCACTGTCTTTTCAGGACACACCTAATTGGACTGTCACAGCAGTTCAGTTTTGACTAACAATGTCATACCATGTAGAGCCATCGGTAACCCAGGCTTGAATTTCTTTTTCCTTTGTTGGTTGATCATAGGGAACTTCTCATAAGGATATAGGTGTGAAGTGAGTGTGAAAGGACTAGGCATACTGCGAGGGAGAAACACCTACTCATGCAACTTACTTGGGCCTTCAGAAGTGACTTAAATCTGATCTTATATATGCCATTTCTCCTTTATGGTGAAATGCTAGGCTCACTAAATTTGTCATTTGATGGCTCAGAAAACTGTCAGTTAAGATGGGTAACTCATTTCATATTGGGTGTCCTGTGGTCAGGTAGATGTCCCTGGATGCCTTGGTAAGACATATGCATTCCAGAACTGGGAGAAAAACTCCATGAAGATTCCGAGACCAGCTACTTCAGTGTGGTTTTTAGAAGTCCAGAGGTTAGAGGCTTGCCAGAATAACCTCTCCAAAGTGAAATACAATGCAGCATTTCTCATCCTCCCCATAAAGAAAGAAGCACAGAGCCTGGAAGTCTCTTTGGATTCTGGAGGCAACATAGTCCACACTTAGGAATATTGTTCCTGAGTGACATGGAAGGCTGTGAAGGAATTTGGAGCAGGAAAGGGCAGTCAGCAGGTCCAAAATGTGGTGCAATCAACCTTGCCACTTGGGTCATATTATCCAACAGGCTCTATGTTGTTGGAGGTGTCAGTAATGGCAAAAAATGCAGTAAGGGTCTATGGAGAGCCCTATTAGGAGAATCACAAAGCTGGCCCCCTGAGATTTTGGGAAAAGGTCATGCCATCCACAGCAGAAAATTATATATCATTTGAAAAACAGTTCTTGGCAAGTTACAGAGGGCAAGTTAGTCTGGTAGAGGGAGAATGCTCAACTATGAGACATAAATGACCCATGAGTCTAGAGCATCCCATCATAAGCTATGTTGTATCAATTCTACCAAGTCAGAAAGTTGGATGGGCCCAGTGGCCGTCCTTCACAAGATGAAAATGGTATATTAAGATCAAGTTCAAGCAGGACCAGAGGGCACAAGTAAGCTGTATGAACAAGTAGCTCAAACCCTCATGTTACCCATCACAGCTGCACTAGTTTTTCTCTCATGGCCTGTCCTATGGCCTTGTGAAGGGTCTCAATGACCAGTTGAAGCCCCAGATTCATTTATAGATGATTCAACTCATTAAGTGCATATAGGCTAAAAATGAATGACTGCATTGTAGCCACATTCAGAGATGGTCCTGGAAACAGTGGAGAGAGAAAATCTTCCCAAAGAACAGAGCTAGGAACAAACTACCTGGTCATCTGCTCTGGCAGAGGACAAATGGCCTGAGGTAAGAATACATATAGATTCCTGGGTTGCGGGCAATGGCTTGGCTGTCTGGTTGGAGGCTTGAAATGAAAAGGACTGAAAGACCAGAGGAAAAAAGGTCTGGGTAGAGAAATGTGTATTCAATGTGGGAGTAAGTACAAAGCGTGAAGATTTTTGTATCGCATGTTAACTTCCACCAGAAAATATTCACCAGACACTAAATGAAGAAGTAGACAAGATGGCTCAGCCAATTGATATTAACCAGATTCCATCATTGGCAATCCTAGAGCCGACATGATGAACATATAAATGGAATGATCATGTGACAGAGATGGAGGTTTCACATGGGCCCAACTGCATAGACTCACATTTAGCAAGACCAATCTAGCTACTACTGCCTCTGAACATCTAGCTTATCAGCAACAGATACCAACGCTAAACCCCCAATAACATTATTCCTCAAGGAAATCATCCTGGACATTAAAATGGTCCTTTTCTTAAAAGGGTAGTGGTTCTCTCTCATAGGATAATACCAATTACAGGTATGAGTTTGCCTTTCCTGCCCACAGAGCCTCATCCAGGACTACTATCCAGGAGCTTATGAAATGCTTACTCTATAGGCATAGAATCCCACACAGCATAATATCTGATCAGGGGACCTATTTTAGAGCAAAGGTTCAGGGATAAACCTATGACCATAGGTTCTACTGATCATATCACTTACCACACCATCCAGATGCAGCCAAAATGACCTTCTGAAGGGGTGATTGAAGTATCAACTAAGTCTGTCTGTTTGCTTGTTTGTCTGTCTGTGTTGTTAGAGTAACATACCAAAAATGCTAGCAGTGATTATTTCAATATGGTAGTTTTTATTTTCTTCTTTTTGTCGATCTGTATTTTCTATGGTTTCTGAAGGTATTAGTGTTAAATTAAAGGGGGAAAAATAAAGAAAACTCCTGTTTTTGTTTTTGTTTTTTATCACTCCAGAAAAGAGTCCTTTAACATCTGAGCCCCAGAATCTTTGCCTTTTCTCTCTTGAATTCTCTAAAAACTTTGTGAGTCTTAGTCACCATAAAAACCCTATGGAACTTCCCTAAAACCACAGAACCACTCACTTCCCTGCAAACACTTACCATAGAAATCTGCATTGCTGAAGCATTTTGTCCTTCATTGTCCATAAACCCTCTGAACTGTCATTGTTGTTTTTCCATCAATGTTCTAAAAACTATTTATAGAATCTGACAAAGAAATTTACCTTGGTACTTTCTGAGTTCTAGAAATGTGCTATGGTTTATCTCAAGTCTCAGAAACTCCTATTTCACAGTGAATCTGTATTAGTTATCTATGGCTGCATAATAAATCAGTCCCAAAATTAGCAGTTAAAGCAATATTTATTACCTTACACAGTTTTCAAAGACCAGAATCCAGGAGCAACTTAGCAGGGTGGATCCAGTTTACCATCTCTCATGGATTTTCAGTCAAGATGTCATTTGAAGCCTTGAATGGAGCTGAGGATCTACTTCCAAGACTGGCCGTTGGCTCAGTTCCTTGTACAGTCGACCTTTCCTTGCAATGCGGCAGCTGGTTTCCCCCAGAACAAGTCATCCGAGAGAGAGTAACCTAGACAGAAACTGTAACTGCAGCGTCTTTTATGGCCTAGTCCTGGAATTGACATGTTGATTATGTCATATTCCACTTGTTAGAAGCAATTCACTAAGTCCAGCCCAGACTTAAGAGAAGGGAAGACTCTTGAAGGGGGAATACCAAAGAATTTGTGGACATATTTTAAAACCACCACAGAGTCCAACTTGAGAAAGACTTCCACATGCAGTAGGATCCATCCATTACATTAGTTTCCTAAAGCTGTCTCGTAAAGCTGTCTTCAGGGAATAGTGACAAATTGCAGAGTTCAGCCCAAACTGGACATTCAGAACTCTAAATACCATCACTAATTATACCATCGAGCTATAGAAGCCATCACTTACTCCTCCTGAGTACATGTGGGTAAACCCTGGGGTGTCATTAGATCCCTGAAATTTAAAAAATGCATATTCCTTCCCTCAGGTTGCCAGACATGCTATTATATTCTTCAAACCTCCAAAATATGTCGAGCTCTAAGTTCATAAAATACAAAGAAAGTCCACAGTATATAAAAAGGAGAGGTTTTTCACTCAGAAAGAACCATTAATTGTATTCTAATTTTGTTCAAAGAAACAAATGAAAAACAAACAAAAAAACAATTTACAAAAGTTTTATGCCTATTCAACAGTAATGGTATCAAATGGTAGATTTAGAATCTGTAGACCTACGGAAGGAAAAATCATTGTTCAATGATCAATAAAAGTTTGATGAAGAGCTGATTACTATTAACTAAATCTGATTTCTGTTTCCAGGCACAATGGGATATAAGAACTAAATATATTCCTTTGCCAAAAATGGCGACAATAATAACAACAAACTTCTGGGTAAAATACCTTGGAAACTTAAGAAACAACCTTAAGAAACTAGAAGAAAAAGAACAAATTAAGCATAATGGGAATAATAAAGATAAAAATAATATATAAGATAAATAATAATAAAGATAAAATAAATGATATAGAAAACAATAAAAAAGATTAGTGAAACCAAAAATTGGTTCTTTGAGAAGATCAACACAATTGATAAGTTAAAAAATTTCTATTCAATGGTCAGGGAAAAAGAGAGAATATACAAATTATCAACATCAATAATTAGAGTGGTAACATCACTAAAGATTATACAGCTATTAAAAAGATAATAAGAAAATATTATAAATAACTTTGTACCTATAAATTCAACAGCATAGATGAAATGGACAAATTCCTTAAAGGACACAAATTACTGAAATTTACTCAAGGAGAAATAATTAACCTAAATAGCCCTATATCAATTAAAGTGTTAAATTTGTGGTTCAAAACCTTCCTGCAAAGAAAACTCCACAAGCTCTCAAAGTGCATTTGTAGGAAAACATAGATAGGAAAGTCAAACTTCTAACACTCCAGATACATCCTAGTGAAGCACTGAATGGGGCAGTCTGCTTTTCTTAAAATAAATAATTTTTTTTAAGGGAGAAAACCGTAAGTCCAGATTGCTTCACTGGCAAATTTTAACTAGTATAGAAGGAAGAAACAATACCAATTCTGTACACACTCTGTCAGAAAATTGAAAAGTAGGGAGTTTTACTCAACTCATTCTATAAGGTTGGCATTATCCTGACAACAAAAACAAAGATATCACAAGAAAACTACAGACCAATATGCCTCAAGAATATAGTGCAAAAATTCTAAAAATATTTTTGGTAAGTCAAATTCAACAATATATAAAAGGGATAATACAACATAATCAATAGAGTTTGTCCCAGTAATGCAAGGTTGGCTTAACATTGAAAATTGATCATTGTCATGTGCCTTATTAACAAACTGAAAAAGAAAAGCCATATAGTTATCTCAATAGGTAAAGAAAAAGTATTCAATAAAATCCAGCAGATAAAAACTTTTAGCAACTAAGATTGAAAGGGAACTTCTTCAACTTGATAATAACATACACCAAAAACCTATGGCTAACATCATACTTATCAGTGAAAGAATGCTTTAAACCTAAGATTAGAAACAGGCCAATTATATATATTTTCACCACTTTATGTATAAATACTGAAGGTTCTAACCAGAACAATGCATCGAGAAAAAGAAATAAAAGACTTCTAGGTCAGAAAGAGGGAGTCAAATTGTCTTTATTCACAGATGAAGTAATTATCTATGTACAAAATCTGACAGAATCTGCAAAAATCTACTAGAACTAATAAATGAGTTTAGCAAAGTCTCAGGACACGAGATTAACATAAAAATTGATTGTATTTCTATACATTTGGAACGAACAATTAGAAATTCAAATTTTAAAATATCATTTACAATAATGTCAAAAATATGAAATATTTAGGGGTAAATTTGACACAAGATGTGAAAGACCTGTACACTGAAAACTATAAAACATTGTTGAGAGAAATGAAAGAATAACTAAATAAATAGAGAGCTATAACTTGTACATGGGCCAGAAGAGTAAATATTGTTAAGATGTCAATCCTCCCCAATTTGTTCTGAAGATTCAAAGCAATTCCAATTAAAATCTCAGTAGGCTTCTTATAGAAATCGACACGCTAACTCTAAAATTCATGTAGAAATGCAAAAATCCTTTAATAACCAAAATAATTTTTTAAAAAAAGAATAAAGTTAGAAGGTAAACACTACCTTTTTTCAAGACTTACTATAAAGCTACAGTATTTAAGACTGTGTGGTATTGGGGTAAAGACAGACAAATAGATCAAAACAATAGAATGGAGACCTTCAGAAAAAGACCTGCATGCCATTTTCAATAAATAGATATAGTGGAATAAGGACAGTCTTTTTAAAAACAAAAACAAAAACAAAAAACAGCATTGAAACAATTGTATATCTAGATATGAAGCAATGAACTTAAATCCACACCTCATACCATATGCAAAAATTAACTCAAAATGGATCATAGACTAAATACAAAACCTAAAACCATGATACTTCTGGGGAAAAAAGACAAAATCTTTGTTATTTAAGTTAAGTAAAAATCACTTAGACCAAAAGCACAATCCATAAAAGAAAATTGATAAATTGGACTTCATCAAAATTAAAAACTTCTGCTCTTCAAAAGATATTGTTAAAAGAATGAAAACACAAGCCATTGACTAGGAGAAAACATTTTCAAAGCATATATCTTATAAATGACTTATATTCAGACTACAATTCAACAAGACAATCCAATAAAAAATGGGCAACAGATTTGAATATCTTTACCAAAGAAGATATATAGATGGCAAATAAGCACATGAAAAGATACTCATTATTAGTCATTAGGGAAATGCAAATTAAAGCCATAATAAGATAGCACTGCACAACCACTATAATAAAAAGGCAGACAACATAAAGTGTCAACAAGAAGATGGAGAAACTGGAACTTCATACACAGCCAGTGGGAATGTAAAACAATACCAACAAGTTTGGAAGTTCTTTTTTTTTACTTTTGCATTTCTACTCTGGATTTTATTGAGTAGCAGTTATGGTAGTGTTCTTGAGCTGGCTCATGTACATGTGGTCGGCTGGAGCATAGGATAGCTGGAAGCCTTTCTAAAAAGTTAAATATACACCTATCACATGATTCAGCAAACCCCTAAGTATTTACTCAAGAGGAAAGTAAGCATATATTTACATAAATACTTGTATATGAATGTTCGTAGCAGATTTATTTGTAATAGCCCCAAACTAGTAACAACCGAAATGTCTATTAATGGGCAAATGGATAAAGAAATTATGACATATCCATACAATTGCACATTAACGAAAATAAAAAACAATGAACTACTGATACATGTAACAGCATGAATGAATCTCAAAATAATTATGCTGAGTAAAAGAATCCAGATCCCCCCCCAAAAGTACACTCTGTATTATTCCATTCATATATAACTCTAGAAAATACAAACTAATCTATGGTGACAGAAAATAGATCAATGTTTACCTGGGTAGGGAGGGGCTAGGGAGAGAGTTCAGGGGTACATGAAAACTTGTGTGGGTGAATACACTCTCTATGTTGATTATGGTGATCACTTCACAGGTGTATACATGTATCAATATTTATCAAATTGTACACTTCAACTATATATACAGACTATATATACAGATTACTGTATATTAATATACCTCAACACAGGTTTTTAAAATTGTAAAAGTGATAGTTTAACAAAAACTTGAAGAAAGTGTGGAAGTTAACCTTGTGGATAACTAATGGAACATTATTTTTAAATTATTAACCAAATCTTTGCAGTGAACTTTTTTTTTTCCCATGCAGCAACCTTCCCTTCTGCTATAATATTGCCTTCTGTATCAATTAGGTGTTAGTTTTGGTTGCAAGTGACAACAAATTCAAAATGCTAGGAACTAAAACAAGCAAGATTTTTATTTTCCCGTCCATAAATCTAGGCAGTTCAGGGCTGCTATGACTCCATGATCATCAGAGACCTAAACTCCTTCTAATTTGTTGCCACAGCTTCTGCTTTGTGATACTGGCTATTCTGGGTCCAGCCAAAACATTTTCATTCCATGTAGTGGGAAGGATGTAAGGGGCAAGCTCCTCCTATTTCAGACATTTCCTAAAAAGTTGCATCTACTCTTTTGCTTACATCCCATTGGCTAGAACTTAGTCATGTGGTCACATGCGGGCAGGGAGAACTTGGAAATGCTGTCTTCATTCTGAGCTGCCATGCATTAGGAAGAAGGAGAATAAGGATATTGAGAAACATCTAATTAGTCTTTGCCATATCCATTTCTTTTTGGAGGACTCCTCCTGTTCTCTCACAAAGCATTGGGTTTAATGATGGCTGCCAATTATCTTACTATCTCATTGGTCACAGAGATAGGCACGTGACCAAAGCTGGGCCAATGAGCATGCCAAGGATGGGAGATAAGAACTTGGGAGCACCTGGAAGTCATGGGACAATCCTCAGGAAAGCCTATGTGCAGAAGGCAGTGAAGACTGAAAGGAGGGTTCTGAAGCTATTCAAATCTCTGCTCCAGTTACATTTGAGGTCTCCTTGGCTACATTACTCATTCCTCATTTTTGTTACCTGAGACAATATACTTTCTACAGGTTAATTGTTAACCAAAGAAAACACTAAGGGACTAGTTTCAGCCCTGAACAAAACCTCCTAAGGGGCTAGTTTCTCTAAAGAATTAACACTGTCATCAAGCAATTTACATAAGAAGAAATATAAGTGGCTAGTAAACATATAAAAAGATGCACAATTTTACTTCTAAAAAGAGAAACTCTTTTGTTATCCTAACAGATTGACAAAGTTTCAAAAACTAATCTTAATGAGGAAACAGACATTTTAATATACTATTATGAAAATGTAAATTGGTACTGCATTTGTGAAGAAAATTTTCCAATACTGACCATGATTTAAAATCCACGTATCCTTTGACCAGAAATTTTACTTTTAGGAAACTGCACTCCAAAAAACTATGTGTAAGGATATTCATTAAAGCATTATTTGAATAAGTAAAAATTGAAATCAAAGTAAAATATTTATTAATTAGAAAAGTTTAAATTACAGTATAGTCATATGATGGTACATTTTAAAACAATTTTATAACAAGGTCATTTATAACTATGGCCCAGTGGTGTTATGTATATACATATGTAACTATTATAAAGAATAAGATGAATTTAGGTGGTAACATGTAGGTGATCTACTATTAAATGAAAAGAACAAATTATAGGACAATATATAAAACACGATCTCATTTATTTAAAAAAATTCACATATATAGAGCCTGTCAAAAATTCACATATATAGAGCCTATATATATGTCACATATATAGAGCCTGGCTTCCTTATCTAGGACCCTTTTTTCACTTTAAAAAAATCATGATAAGACAAAAATCAAAGGATACCAAGAGAATTGCAGAAGAGGTTTGTTTTGTTTTATTGCAGGCAAGGGGTGTGTATGTGCATTGTTTTGTAGTCAGACCAGGCATTGCCCTCATACCAACCAAACTGCCCATGCCTATCTGCCTGAAGGTGATCTTGTTCAATGATTGGGCCCCAAAATGGGCTCTGCTCACTAGGCAATGAGCCTAGACATCCCTCTCCCTCTGCCCAGTCTTTCCCAAACCAAGCAAGCAAAAGTTCCCAAGCAGAGAAGATGTTCTGATGCCTCCTATTAATTTCCTCAGGGTATAAAACTATGACCTCTTGATGATGGCCAACTTTGACCTTTTACTTGAGTCTCTGAAGGGTCGACAGGTTTCTCCTCAGTCTTTTGTAGAAACACAAAAAGCAAGTATTGTTTTTTACGTTAAGATACTTAAAGCAGGGTATTTATGGATGCTCTACAAATTCTCCTTTATTACAGATATGAGTCCTATCTTCCTGGAATGACCAAACATATCTTGGTGTACTTTGCTTTAGAATAATAGACAGTATTATTCATCTGTTCATCTCATCAGCTTTCCATGAAAAAAGAGAATCATTATATACAATCGAGTTAGGGACCTCAGGCTGCCAGCACCCCCGCCCCCCTCAAGGGGGTTTCCTTAAGGTTGTGCATAGACCAAAGCCCGGAAGGAGGTGCAAGAAACCACCTCTGGTGGTTACCCAGAGCAAGACTAGAAGATGGGAGTAGGAAGGCTTTCTGTGTGGTTTGAGTATTTTATGTGTTTATTACTTTTATAATGAAAACTTTTTTTTTACTGCTGAGAATTTATGCTGTGTGCTCATTGTGTTTGTGTTGAAATAAATCCCTCACCACGAGCCCCCCACCAAAAAAAAAAATACTCACACAAATTTTTAAGGAACATCTTGACCCTGTGTTTTCCGATCTACCTCCAGGTGAGTTAGGTGACTCTCTATTTAGGTATGCATACTGGTTAGGTGCTTTCCTTTTATAAAGGGTATCAATTGTAGGTCAATTATGCTTAATTATACCATATAACTTCTACCCTTCAGGTTCTTCTCAGAAGGCATAATCTGGAATTAGCTGGTGTTAAATTATTAGCAAAAGATTAGTTGTAAAAACATGTTCAGGGGGAATTGCCTGATGGGAATGAATCCATTCTTTAGTTATTCTCAATTTTGCCAGTTTGGAGATAGATTCTATCCTTGGAGAGATTTCCTGGGCCACATTGTCTCTACCCTACTCCCTTATGATGTACCCCTTTTCTGACTTACATTTTGGCATTTTTCCTCAGGTTTACACTGAGAGGTACTTTAAGAAACAACCACATTACAGTCACCATAGTATATGCCATAGAATTGTTATTGAGAACATTATCTAGATATCACAATGTAGAAAAGACTGTTTCTTCCTGAACATCTGATTTTCTTTTATCTAATGGACTCTGTGACCCTTGTAGTAGCTTTGCTTTCCCTGGGGCAGTAGAAAACTCTGAGCCAAATTTTTGTGCTTTTCAGTGCCTATGTAGAAGTTTACAGATGAATTTTTAGTGCCTGGACATTATATTATAATATATCATATCATGTATCATTTATCATATTGTATCATATTGTATTATAATATCATATTAATTTTAATTCTAAGTATTACATTTTTCTACCTTTTCACTTTTGCTTTGCCTCTTTTTATCATTTATACTAGTACATTTTTATTGTTATATTTTATGTATGTGTATAAATGACCTCAAATCTTTTTTTTTTTTCCCGAAGGGGTGAGGATAAAGGGTATTAAAGAATCCACTTTATTTTTGGAGCATATAGTTTGCTAACTTTTAAATGATTCAAACCAGGATTCCAAAGTGTTCTACAAAGTTTTTAATTATACCATATTAACACTAGTGTCCTCATCATCAACCCTGAACTCTATTGTCACATCTCTAGAGTGACCATGAGAGTTATAGATCCCTGTGAAGTCAACATTGTTTAGTTCAAACTATTGTATTTTTTAGTGAAAAAAATGTCAAAAACTTGAACTCTAGATCTGGTTAATTTACTTAAATATTTAATCCTAGTTTGTTATGTATCAGGCATGCAGTTGGATTCTGTGAATACAAGAGTAAACAAAAAACAGACATGGCCTATGCCCTTATAGAGTTTATAATATAGAAGTGAAGAAAGGCATTAATCAAATAATCCCACAAATGTAATTACAGGTCACGAACAGGCTCTGGGAGCATATGATATGGAATCAGAATTTGTCTTGGGAGTCGAGGAAGACTTCTTTGTATTGAGATCTGCAGGATAAGTAGGAGTTTGGGAAGAGAATAGGGAGAGGCAAGAAGCATTTGGAGAAGTGGAAACAGAGAGTACAAAACCCATGTGGTAGTTGGGCGCATAGTGCAATGGAGGAAATGAAAGAAGAGCCCTGTGGCTAAATGCAAATATTGAGGGGCAGTGGTGCTAACTGAGGCAACAGCAATAGACAAGTGGAATGACACTGAACAATGAATCATTGAGCAACGATAAATGGTCCCACCTTTCGAAGCAAGTTTTCTTGGGTGTAAAACTGACCCTTAAGCAAATGATGATGCCAAGCTACCTACTGAACTACCATTAAAGTTACATGGGGATTTAAGCTAAACCTTCTCTCGAGACCAGCATATTGGAAATTTCCATTTACTCAAGAAAGCCAATTATAGAAAAAGGGCACTTGGGGATTTTTTTTTTTATATATATCAAATTATGCACTGTGCAAAAACAGTCTCAGTTGTAAGTAGTCTTGTGATGCGTAACCTAGAGGGACTGGTGTCTACCCCACCTCCTTCAGGTACCAAGTCTTTTACTTAACAGTTTTGTTAATGTCCACTGAAAGCTTAAAATATGCATATCACTTTCAGATATATTTAATCCACACAATAAGCCTGTGACTGAAGTATCACTTTTTTATCTTTCAGAGATGAGAAAACTAGGGACCAGAGAAATTAGGTAACTTACCTAAGGCCAAACAGCTAGAAAATTAGAGAGATGGGATTCAAACTCAGGTAGTCTGATCTAAATCCATGTAAATAAATAACATTCACCATAGGGTCTCAACAAAACTGAATTGCCTGTCAGACCTCATAGAAATGTGAAAATGGGGGGAGAGGAAATAGAAAAAACTGGATCCACCAGTTCTCATTTCCATGAACCCAAAGTAAAAGAAATCTCATCTTCTAAGGAAATGCCCTCAACTTCTGCTATCAACCCTGCCAGGTAAGGCATGAGCAGAAAGTCATTTATCTATATCAAAGTAACTTCATGAGATGGTCCCCAACTTAAAAAAAGGAAGTGAAACAGACAAATCCTTCTGCCTACGGAGATAAAATACTGTTTCTCCAGATGGCCTTGACAGGGGGTGGGTTCGGAGAGACCTGTACTTTATAAAGAGAAAGGAAATGTCACCAGATTTTCCTATCTGGAATTTTGTTGGCATTCTGTAAAAAGGGAGAATATAACATGGCACCAACTGTCGATACTTCTGTTTTAATAAGAAAACCACCTTTGGAACAAAATCAGACCCACACTGGGATGGAATAGGATGTCCTAGAGACGAGTTCTAACTTGCTGTGGGATTATTAAGAAGCAAGTTCTCCAATCCTGCTGAGTCAATGGGCAGGATCTATTTTCAGTTCTCAACTTGTCCTGAGACACTGTAAGTCTCTTGCCAAGTTGAATCAGTGTAACATCTGTGGGAACTGATTAAGAACTTCACATTGCCTAGGAAGAGAGTGACAGAGTGCTGTGAACTCTCATCTGGATAAAAGTGTTCAGAAGTGAAGAAGATTAGCCAGCAATCTAGTCATGGAGTCAAATTTTTGTTAACAGAAGGAAATGGGAGGACCTGTTCTGGTTGGCCCTGGGCAACTAAGGTTTCCTTTTTTCTACTTCTCCTGACAGTCTTAAGCTTGGACACTGATCTTTCTTGTTCTTTGGGTCTTGTGTGCTTCTTGACTTCCGTTTTTCCATGCACAATGACCCACTGCCTAGCAGATATTACCTGCCAGCTTCCCTTACCTGTTTGATTTTTTTAAATCCATTTTTACAAAGCATCACCATTGTTCATAGTCCCAGAACTGACATTTTTAGAGTTTAAGGTGGAGAAATCAAGAGGAAATACCCTTTTGGAAAGAGGAAATGCAAGATTAAAGTGGAGGGTTGCTTAGCCTTCTTTAGATAAGAATCTCAAGAAGGCAAAAACAGAGAACACACAGTTTAAAAGAGTTGAATTAAAATAGAAAGCTGTTTATTATTGGTAACAAGTAATAAAATAATAACCATCTAAGAAGAAATTAAAATAAGAACCTTGATAGATCACTGATTCTTAATAATTGTCTATTTTCCATATCAAGAAAATTCTGTTCCTTTGAACTGAATGCTTTTAGCTTATCACCGAATATTGAACATATGACTTCAGATTTTTTAAAATGGGTAAAATATTTTAACATTCACATATATTTATTTATGTTATATATTTATATATAACATTCACATATACCAAATTTGAAACCAGTGTTTAATTAATCTAATTAACTTGTGCCATTTTTCATAAAATTACACTGGCTCTTTTTTGAGAGGTTGTAGAAATTTAAGAGAGTTAATTCTTAAGGTACATATAGAGCAAGCCATTCCATATCAACAATATATTTTTCTTATGTAACTTGTCCTTGTCTCTTCAAAATTATGAATTTTGTGACTCTAGAATTGTACAGTTATAATTTTCCTTGGAATCAGAAAAACAAACCCAGTTATTTCTTATTTTCCAGAACAGTAAGTAAATGTTCCAATGAGCCATCCTATTGTTAATCCAAATTCAAACTGCGTCATAGCTTCCAGTCTCTGCAAATGCAATGGGCCCAAGTTACGGAGTAGATAAATAGATTCCATTGGACAGTACTTCAACTTATTTTTGTTTAATAATCAACCTTTCTTTAATTTCTTTCTACTCACTCTTTGACTTCTTCATTCTCTCCTCATTAGTACCTCCAATAAGACAGACCTAAAGGAGATGAGGGGAACAAGGACACCTGAATTTATTTTCAACTTAAGGTTTGGTGGAGGTGAAGCACCTAAAACACAGCCTGGAGAACAACTGTGTTTCATAAATCCATGCACTTCTTTAGAAACTGCAGCACTAAACAAGGTATGTTTTTAGGTTTGAAAAAAGACGATAATGGTTTCTGATTCTCTTGAGGCTTAACATTCTGAGAAAAGAAGACAGCATATTCTCTAGGGCCTTTTTTCCCTGTTAGGACAACAGACAACTGACATAAAGATTTATTCTCAGCTGTACCGTATAACCTTTGTTTCATTTTAAAGTGAATAGAGCAAACCAGCAGAAATATGTAGAGAGTCAGATGATCTCTGAAATTTCTGACTGTGCAGCTTCATACCATGACCTTGGACAAATTACTCAACTTCTCCTCACCTGAGATTTTTAACCAATTTCAACCTCACAGTCTGTGACCTATGGTCAAGTCATCCTTGATGCTGATTTCACCTTGATGAGATTCTAAACTTTAGCTTTCTCATGCATCCGTGTTTTTTTTTTTTTTTTTTTTTTTTTAACGCCTACAGCACCTGGTATTCCTTGGATGGTGATCTCCCATCTAAGTATTAACCAGGCTCGACCCTGTTTAGCTTCCGAGATCAGATGAAATCGGGCACGTTTAGGGTGGCATGGCCGTAGACCCAACATCCATATTCTTATAATTAGTCTTTGGCCCTGGTCTGTATTCCAAAATTTATCTGCCAGTTGCCGACCTAGCACAATTGATCCTTCTAGGTTTAGAGCCTTGTCCTTCACGAGATGGTGGTTATAGACTCTGACCATCTTTGGACAGTTACCACCTCCAACCCGCTGGTGTAAATCTCAGAGGATTATCTCCCTATGAGCTACTTGATTTTATGCTAACTTGACTTGGTGTTCAACTGTTGCCTTGGGCCACGCATTGACAACTGCTTTTGTAAACTATGGTCTGATACCTTGAAATATTTTGAATACCAGTTGGCATGTCAAATTCCCAAGTTCCAATCCTACCCTAGCCGTTATGTTCAAGACTGGTTCTCTTCTCCTCTCTGGTATTAGTAGTCCAAATCCAGCTCATTCTCAAAATGCCAGATAGATGATTCTGTATTGTATGATACTATAGCAGCATGAAATTGGTAAATTAAGTTTATTACATTCTGTTCACTAACAGGGATGTGGGTGACATAGCTCAAAAAGATCTCTATTAATGTAACAATGGTCAAAAGTTTTACAAGAGTTAGTACTTAAAAAGACTAGTATTGTTTATTTAAAAAGTGGTTTGTGTGGAAAAGTTCATTTCTCTAGAACTCAAAAGTTGATTGTTTTTACCTAAAGCTTTTGGGGAAGGTGTGTTGAAAATACTGGTTCTGCATGCATTTGTTCGACAAAGAATTTCACAAAAATTGCTGTAAACCTATCTACTTGTCCAGTGTACTTTTGAACTTAAAAAAAAAAAAACTCCTTTTATTGTCACTTTTCACTAAAAAAAAGCCATCATACAGGGCCTTCAACATGGCATTTTATACATCTATGCGCGGCTAGTGATTGCTCTGTGCTAGGCATTATACTAAGAACTTTATGACTAACATATGTCCTCATTTAATACACACACAAGTTTATCAGCCTAATAAACTTGTTAGTAAAGAAGAAAATGAGACATAAAAATTTCAAGTAACTTGCCTGAGGTCACAGCTAGTAAGTGGCAAAACCAGACAAGCAGAGTCTGTCTCCAGACAGCTCCTAATCACTACACGGAATCAAGAAACACTGAAAAAGAGAAAACAAAACAAAACAAAACAAAACAAACCCCCAAAACCTCAGGAAAGATAAAGAATACATACACTCCACAAGAAGTTTGGAACCCTTACTACATTTTCTGAGTTAGTTGGTTCTAACTGGATTTTACTGGGGGTAATCAGTGAGGAAACATCTGGGTCCTCTAAGAGCTCTGCTATCATCTGAGAGAATCGGATGTTTCCTGCATTTGGATGGTTATTCCTGTGCTCGAGGATTGGGAAACATTTAGGGCTGGTCTTCAAAATAAAGAAGACACTACAAATCACTCAGTGAACAGTACTCTGGCAGTGCTTACTAGGGCATCTCTTGCTGCATGATGTCTCTACTTGACTTTTCCCTTTCGTAGAGAGCATGGCATATCCTTCTACACAAAATTAAGAGAGTAGTAAAACCATATTGTGGAATGCTGTTAGAATATATTATGATGTTGACATTTCGTATAGTTTGTCTATATAAAACCCTGAGACTATTGCCAGAGGCTGAAAATATTATCAGTCTCAAGACAAGTTCATATATCCTGCTATTCATAACCCATTCATAACCCACCGTAATAAGGTAATCCCTTCAATAACTCCCATGTGACAGGTTTTAAATGATCACTTCTGACATACTGGCCACAGTCATTGTGAATTTTCGATATAAATATTTTAGTGCAACATTTTTATTAAAGGAAATTTCAATTTCCAGAATTATGGTGTTATGCCTCAAGTCAAACAAAATCCTCGCACCAAATTATTATTGGCTATTCCTTTTCTTGAGGAACTACTCCCCCCAAAAACCAACATTTATTCGGGGAATGTATCCATAAGAATAAGGAATGGAATATAGACAATTGTCATTCATAATTCTGTTTCAAATTTTGAATATTGCTTTCTAGTTAAAAAATATCTTTAAAATCTATTGTTTTTATACTTTTTATCCTCCTGGCAGTCTCATTTATTCATTATTTCATTCTTCCAACAAATGTTTATGGATTACTTTCTATATGCCAGGTACTGTGCTGGGCAATAGGGACATAACAATGAATTTGAATTTGCCTTCAAATTTTAATCATTCCTTTTTTTCCCCTAAAACATTTCATATTAAAATCAGATACACAAAATACCTGCCCTACTTCTTATTAAATTTCTTATGTTCTATACTATTGAGATAATTTTATAACATTTTGGACACAATAGATTCATAATATTTAGTGGTGGTATTAGTGGAAAATTAGAGAACCACTGTATTTTTAGATTCCAATATCCTATTTGCCTTTTCATAGAAGATAAAAGATAAAATGTTTCTCATTTTATTCTATGTTCTCATGATATAATTACAACAGACTTCATTTTTCCTGGGATGCAAATCCAGTTACCACATTGCCTTACCAATGCCCTATACCATCTAATGGAAGTAGATGATACGCTGTAAAGTTAACGTGTTTATTCTGTTCTCTGAGAAATTTCATGTAAAACTTGAGTTCTGTTTTAACTGAATCATCTATCTTGAGCCTAATCTCTATTCTATTCTCTTCACTGGTCCCTTTCTTGCTTCCTATTTTGAAACTTCAAAGAAGCTCCTGATCTGCTTTCCCAAATCACTCACTATGAGGTTAACTCAGAGGTCACAAAGTGAAATGTCTATAGGGACCAGACTGGAAATATAAATAAGTTCTGGGAGCTGGAGCAGGAAAACTAGGGAGTGAGGGGAACTGTGGCGAACTGCAGAGGAGAATGTGGTACTCATTGCCAGCTCATTGTGGTTAAGTGAAGGAAAGGCTTGGGTAGCTGATCATCTGGCTTCCAAAGGAGTCAGAAATCTAGGTTTTTATATAAAATGTCCCAATCTGTAATCGTTGGATCAAACAAAACACATCTGACTAGAGCTGCCATTTGCAACCTCTGCTTCCATTGGTATTGAATTTAAAGAAATAAAAGCACCATAGGTTTCCAAAATGTCCTTGAAGAATGTGAGTTGAGTTCTGTGATCTAACCCCACTATTAAGGGAAAAGGGAAAGAAAGGGTTCTTATAAGAAGTTTGATTTGACATTGTTCTAATTAATACATTTTCATTAGCCTAATTAGTAGATTGTCATTTCGCAGTGTTTTTAAAAATGTAATAAAGTAATCCATCTTTTATGTAAGAAAAGGGGGATGAAATATAAATTTAATTTAAAAATACACATTCAAATTTGTTTTTATTTGTAGTCATAAAGGAACATTGGCACTGGAAGAATACATTAAACATTAATAAAAATGTTTATGAGAGGTAGGAACAAGATGAAAAGACATGAAAGTGGGAATAAGACTTCTCAATGTATACCTTTTACTTAGTTTTAATTTTTGAACCAGGGGAGAATATTATATATTCAAAAATTAAAATAAAATTTAAAAATGAAAGTAAAAGGCATTAACATGTCAATTTATTTTTTATTGCAGAGAAGTATGGTAGGTTGAAAAATAGATTAGAATGCATAAAAATATATATAACAGGATAAAATTCTGTAAGAGAAGTAGAATTATAAAAGTTCAAGAAGAAGAAAACAGAACAATATTACATATTTGATGTCTAAAGAAAAAAATTTTCATTTATTCCTTAAAGGGTATCAAATCACTATAGCATTTATGTTCCACTCTTATTCCATATTAAGGGTGTGCGACCATTTTATTTTTAAATGACAATATTTCTAACATAACCTTGAAAATTGTTTCCTTTACAGTTGGTTAATTTTATGAGAAAAAATTTGGATGTTTATGTAAAAATGGGGAAAGGATACATATATTTTCCAAAACTCTTTTGAGAGTGTGTCAGCAAAAAAGTTTGAAGACCACTGATCTTGATTTTCCTATATTTGAAACCGCTGGAGTTACTCCTTTGTCTCTGGAAGGCCAAAGTTATACCACACATGACAATTAAGGGACCACAAATTAGTACCTCTGAACAACCATGTGGGTTAATTTTGGATTAACTGGCTTTTACTTGGGAAAACAGAAACTTTTAAGCTCCATAAGAATGGCTGGCAGGTAAACAGGTAAATTTAGATGTTTGTAAGGTAGGTCCAGTGTATTACATCAAGAATTAGCAGCGCCACTGTAACAAGTGTAAACAAGGGCCAGATCAAATTCGCTACAGGCTAACCTGCTTGGATCGATCTTGGGACTCATACAGGTAGATTTAAAGCCAAAAGCGTAAGTCCAATAACATGAGGGCTCATCAAACCAACTTATAATGAGGTTCCCAGTGTGGACCCTGAGGGGTTCTCTAGGCCCAGTTTTCTCTCGCGCTCCTGAGACATGTGATGACAAGGTAACTACCCAAGTTTGAAATGAAAATAATCTAAACTAATTTTCTCATTTCAAATAAAGCAATATTAACTACATTTAATCTTGAACTCCAAATGAGAACTGAACAATCATTTCTTCTCATTTGGTTGACAGTTGGTCCTTATTATCTGTTCATATCCTTTACCATGAGAAATCCCAGACTCCCAGGTCACCTTCTTCCACCCACTGACCCACTCAAGGCTCTTTATATCACGTATTTAGAACATTTTTCCCACCACTCCCCAGTTTCTGGTTCTTCCACTATATCCTCTGAAATTCAGAGTCTATCTGCAGCAAACTTCCTGTATCCTCAATTTCTTCTCTGAATATTTCCTTCACGTTCTTGTTCTAAAGCAAACCTGGTTTATCTCCCATAAATGCTGCTGCCCCCCCATCCCAACCTTAACACCACTGGACTTGGAGGTGGAAGAGGGATTCTTCTTGCTCTTCATTGCTTCTTTCAGGCTATTCTCACTAATTCCTACCCCTTCCCAGTATTTGTTTTTTTTAACTCACGTCTTCTGATGCTGTCCCTCTCTTCATCATGGCAGTCACTAACTCACTCATAGATCACTGTTATTTCTCAATGACTTTAGTCTTTAGCTACTGGCATCTTCTCTAGCACTTCTCTTGTCCTAAGTCTTGCTGTTTTCAATATGAACATCAATAATCCTTATGACATTCTCACTTTGACTCTCTTCCAATGATACCATATTCCACACTCCTCAGCCATTCACCGCCATTGTGCCATTCCACCCTAGACTTTATCACATCTTTATAATCTTAATTTCATGCATCCCAATCCAATTACCATATCATTGTTGTCAGTCTTGCAGAAGTGAGGTAAACTCCACCAAAACTTTGGTTTGGGTGTCAAGACCGATGATACCACACATTTTTAGGAAGAACAGGGCAGGCTCCATGCTGATATGAATATGGCTTGAGGGGGCAGAGAAAGGAGATTGTCTTAGGTTTTTATGGTGGTTGAGGATGGGGTAGAACCAGGGTGAAGATTCCTTCATATGGGCTGGATCTTACACAGTTTGAACTTCCCACTGGTATTGAAAGAATGAGCACCTGGGCTTTCTTCTCAATTTTCCCAGGTATGGGGCACAGGAAGAGAGGAGTGGTGGGGCTTGAAAGCTGTCAGCAAATATCAAAAATGGAGCCAGACTGTTTATTATATACCTTTTATCTTTCAAGATTGTTCCCTCTTGTTCTCTGACTCCTATAGTCCCTCAATCTTACAAGGATTTACAATTCATTGATCCCACTACCTTTTCTCTGACCTTAATCTCTCCATATTTACTCTTTCTCCATCTTAAACTCTATGTTGAATCATAATCACTCTCTTACTTACATCCTCAACTTCCTTGCTCCTCTCTCCTTACTCTTATTCCCTTAGTAAAATCTGATTAAAATAGAACTCTAAGCCTACTCTGAGCCTGCACCTGGCAGCTGATTATTACTGGAGAAAAAACACACAATTACACTGACTTGTTCTACTTAAATTCATGACCATGAACTCACATGGGCCCTTTATGACACTCATCAAGCATGTGATATTTTTTTCCTCATCCATTCATCATTCCATTCTCCTAGATGACTATTTCATACCTTAGCTTCTCTCCTCAAGCTTCAATTACTCTTCCACACTGCCTCTCCACTGATGACCTTACTTCCTATGTCTCTGAGAAAATCGAAATGATCAGAAGAGAACTTCCACAAATTTGTACCACCGCTCCTACCCACCTGTCAGCCTGTTTCCATAGATCAACATTCAGTCTGTGCTCCTGTCTACATATTATTTTTTTCACTTGGGTGCTAGATTTCAAATTCTCTTTCCTTCTCAAGGACAACATTTCTCTCTTCTTGCTCCTAATTTTTTCCTTCTCTTCCAGATTATTCTCATTAAAAACAAATATTTCTTCCATTTTTTTTTGTCAACCTACTTTTGACTCCACTTCCACCTCAGTTACTGTCCCATTTTTGGGCTCCCCTTTTCAGGAGAACTTCTCAAAAGAATTGCCTACAATGTTAGCGATCTCCAATTTTTCTCATTTTTCTTAAACCCTCTCCAATCAAGTTTTCACGTTGTTGCTCCACTGCTATGCTACCGATGGCCTCAATGGTACTAAATCTAATGGCCAATGCTCAGTTTTCACTCATGTAGAAACATTCACTCCTCCTTGATACACTACCTTCACCTGGCTTCTAGATGCCTCACTCTTGTTTCTCCCATTTGATTGGCTCTTCCTTCTCAGTCTCCTTTGCTGGCTCATTTCACTTCTCACACCTTGAAGGTGCAGAGCTTCATCCTTGGTTCTTATCATTTACACTCACTCCGTTGGTGATCTTGTTTAGCCTCCTGGCTTTAAATATCATCTAAATGTTGATATTGCTCTAGTTTGGACCACTCTCCTTAAACCTAGACTCAGATATACAACTGCCTCCTCCAGATCTCCACTTGGATCTCTAATAGAGATCTCAAATGTAACATGTCCAAAACTGATCTTTCTCCTCAAGCCTACTCTACCTGTATTCTTCCTCATCTCCACTGGTTTTTTTCATATCCCCTATCAGCTTTATGATCCTATTTGATTTTTGTAATTTTTAAAGCTGCTTCCTCAACTACTTCAAGCTGCAAACGTTTAAGAGAATAACATCCCTCTCCCTCCCTGTCAGAAACCACTGTAATTAAATCAGACTGTAGGTAGACTGGGTTTTTGTCCTCAAAGCATTTGGATGTTCCTTTTCAAAGAGCACAAGGTCTAGACTACAAGGAGAGGAAGACTGGCTCCCGAGAGTCAGGCTCTGATTGGGGCTTAGGCCCTGGAATTGGGAAAAGGGAGGGGACAGACTTTGTAAACATATGCCAGGTATCCGATAGTCCTACAGAATTTAGTGAAGAAACTTTATGCAGTTTAAAATTTTTATATAAACTAACCGAGACCCAAGCTACAAGGTTGGAATTTTGGCTGCTGGTTTTTCTAAAGTACTCCGCTTGTATTATTGAAAATTCTCCCCTTCTCCCTCACCGTGTTTGTATTTTGTGTTGGTTTACACTTGCACGGATTCAGTTTTCAGTTTTTCCCCGTTACAGTCTTCTCTCCTCACCTCCAGGACTCTCTCCCTTAAAAAAATAAATAAATAAATAAATCGCTGACAAGTGTAAAGAAAAAATTTTTTTAATTTATTGCCTGTTGCCCCAATTCCAAATATCATCTTTGTGAGGGCCAGGATTTTTGTCTGTTTGGTTAACGTATATAACCCAATCAACTAAAACAATGTCTGGATGTTCAATTAATTTTCGTTATTGAATGAATGAAAGAATGAATTAAACCAATAGAATCCATTCTTAGCTTCCTCAGAAATTACTGAAGTCTCTTAACCCAAAATGAAAATCAATGAAAAATGAGTTTAGCTGCCAGCAATAAAATACCGCCCAGGTTTAAAACCTGTGTCTGTGCGTGGGTTAGAGGAGGGGCAGACAAGAAATTATCTCTTCAAAAATATAAAGCAGCAGAACAAGGCTTAGGTAAAAATTACACTGAGAATATGTGAATGTTTGCTTCGGGGGAAACTAATTCTTAGAGAAACAGGCCAATCAATTCTAAATGAGTTCTAAATGGCCACCTAAACTTTGCTGGCATCAAGTGAAAAAGTGGTATGTGAGCTAAAAAGAAGCAAACCCGCATCTTCCTCCATTCACTACAAGACACCCAATATCAACAGCTGTTTTCTCACTAGGGTAACTGTTTTCCCTTATTTGGACTTGACTGTCAAAAGAACGATACCACACCCTGCGTTATGCAGCCATAACCGAGTAGCTTTGCCACGTCCCAGGTCTCCTGTCTACAGGACTGTATTAAATTCAATAATGTTTTTCTTTTTTTCTTTTGAATCAGGGTTCCTGGGTGGGGCCAGGAAAACCTTGAAGCTGTTTGAAAACAATACAAACTAAAAAGGTCAGAATTTTTAAAAAGTACATTTAAAAAATTGTTTAAGGCCTTTAGGGGCTAACTGAATTTTGGGGGCACGCTGAGTTCAACAAAGAAAAAGCCTGTTCGCGTTGGCTCCGCCGCAGGCGCAGAGTCCAGTCCTCAGGGGATGAGCGCGTCGGTGTCTCGGGCGGCGGTAGACGCCCCCTCTCTGGGCTGCACCCGCCACTGTGCGCGAGGATGAGGCCGTCCCCAGAGAAGGAGCCCCATGCATCCCCTGAATTTCCATGCAACCCATCCAGATAAGTCCGGACTGAAGGAGCAGAGTCCAAAGAGCGTCAGTACCGCCTGGCGGGGTGGCGGTATGTGTGGCGGGCGCAGCTGGGGGAGCAGGGAGCCGGCGGTTAGGTCCGCGAGGTCCGAGGCGGTCCGCGCCCCAGCCAGCGCGGAACAAGCCCTCGCGGGGCTAGTCACTCGCCGAGCTGGGCGTGCGATGCCCAGGCTTCCGCGGCGCCCCCTTGCTCCTCCGCACGCCTCCGCACGCCTCCCCTTTAAGCGCGAGGCGTAGCTGGATTTGTGTCGGCCGAGGCGAGGCGAGACTCCCCTTTACGGCGGAGCCGGCGGCAGCGGCTCTGACAGCCACGACGGCCGGCGAGCGGAGCAGGAGGCCGGGCTTCGGGCCGCGGGCCGCCGTCACCGCAGCAGAGCCGGGGGGGAGCGCGGCGCGCGGCGCGCGGGGGCGGAGGAGTGGGCGGGCCCGGCCTGGCTGGGGGCGGGGAGGCGGGGGAAGGCGGGGAGCCGGGTCGCCAGCGCTCGGGTCCGCCTCTGACTGCGGCGCGGCGGGGCGATGTGTGATTACCATGGCGAGGAGTCTCTGTCCGGGGACCTGGCTAAGGAAACCCTATTACCTCCAGGTAGGCCGGTGGCGAGCCCGCCGCGCGCCCTCCCTCGCCGCGCGGGACTCGCCCGTTTCCCTCCTCCTCCCCTGGATCGGCGCCCGCTCGAACCCCGCTGCCCCCTGCCGTCCGGCACCTGGCGGCGCGCCTTCCCCGCCGCCCGGACGCCGCAGCCCCCACGGCGGCGCTGCCCGCGCCCCGCGCCGCTGCCGCGGCGCCTCCTGCGCCCCGGCCGGCCCGACTGTGCGGCCGGCTCACCCCGCCCCGGCTCGCCCCCGCATCCCGCGAGCCCCGGGACGTGACCCAGGTGCGACCCTTCGCCCCGAGCAGTTGGCGCTGGGCAATCTGGGCTCGGGACGTGCCTCTGTCTTATCCCTGGTCCGGTTCCTTTCTCCCTGGTGGGCCCGGCAGGTTCACTGTTCTCGACTCTGTGTCCTGAGTCTTCAGTCGGTGGTAGGTAAGGTGGTGTGTCATTCCTCCATATTTTAGAATAATATTGCAATTTGTCACACCAATGTTTTCCCCCAACCCCTCGAAAAGCGGCATGTGCCTCGTGCTGAGCCCCTCGGTTCGGTATTTTTATCACCGTGATTTAAATGAGAGGTAGGGCTCGTTAGCCCAAGTGAATCCGATGGTGTTTGCTTTTTAAAAGGAAAGGGGACATTGTCTGGTGGTGAACTCAAATACCCCAACAATGCAAACGTAATTCTCAGTCATGTCATGTGTACTGTTCGCGTGTTAATTTTTCATGATTTCCCATTCCACTCTATTCCACTGCCAGTCTGTGTCTTCGAACAGTGCTACTGCCTTCAGGTACTGTTGGTCACCAGGGGGACCTAGTAGACATCGTGAGTAGCTGAGCGCAAATCCATCACCCCATTGGAAAAACAACTACAAATCAATGCCTCGCGTGGGTCAGCAGTGTTGTGTGCATTCTGAGGACAGCATTCCTTTACCACTTACATTAAAAGGCTTAAAGATGTTGAAAGATTATTTTCGAACAGGAATTCATACTCAGTTGGTGCTTTTATAAATCATTTTAAAAGTTGAGAAGAAACCATCATAGGGTCAGCTAATCTTACATTTTTGTTTGGAAATTGCATGTATAAATCATTATCCTGTCATAGGTGTTGTACTGCAGATTGGAAGCATGATTTGACAGCCCATAATATGAAGGATGTAGGAGTAAAACTGAGCACCCTGAGTCTACATCAGCTCCACCAGTAGTAATTGTGCCTTGAGTAACCGTGGAGCAACCCAGTCTAGAATTCAACCCAAGCCAGGCACCTTTATGTGAGCAAAAAATTACCTTTCCAGACTCTATCTCCAAAATAAGTTTATTGGGCTATTTAAAATGTTTTTTTACTAAAACTATCTAGCTATTTATATTTAATTTCTTAGGTTTTGTGTGAGACTTTGTTTTAGGCTTTGATTTGTTTGGCCCTTAATGTTCTCCACAGATACGGCTGTGACATTTTTTGGTACCATAGCACAAGAGCTTTTAGATTGGCTGAGTTAAGATTAGTTTTACAAATAGTTATGCTTCCATGAATGGCGAACATTGGTATTTCTGCCTTTCTGATTGTGGACATCATTAATTGTTACCAAATTAAAGTAAACTTAGATTTTAACCATTTCAAAAGTATTTGGGGGCATAGTGATATTTTAGTAGGCTATTTCTATATAATTATTAAACAGAAACTATATTGAGTATAGTATTTGAGATAAATTTAAAACTTTGGAACCCAGGGGATTGGTATTTTAAATATTGTCTTAGCATCCGTATTTATTCCCTTTATGAATTTTCTTGTTGTCCCTTGCCATACTGGTTCAGTTTAACCAGTTAAAAAAAAGGACTTCAGATTACTCAAGTGTCATACCTTCTGTTTCCTATTGCCTAAAGGCCTCACCTCTGCTCTTTCCACTTCTACCACTAGATGCTTCAACCTCTAAATTGTTTTGGGCAAAATCAAAATAAAATATTTTCAACTGAGACTATATACAGTGCTTCAGTTTCTCAACCACTGAAAGTTGAATTTCTATATACAGTAGTACTATACCTTTTTTATTTTTGAGAATAAAATGTTGGTTCAGGAGCAATAGAATGCATGAGAGTAAGAGCTGAGTTTTGTTCATTTGTGCATCTGGTTCATTGTAACCTTGAAAAAGTTTTGTAGCTTTTTGGTTCCATAGTTCCTATATCATGAAGTGGTGATTATAGTTCTTAGCTGAGGACATCATATGAATGTGGTGACGATAAGATGAAGTTAAATCGGTTTCGTTACCTTTTTAATACATTTTTAATAGAAAAGTACATGAACTTAAATAGTAAATACATATAGGTAAATATGTTGTATTCCTTCAACCAAAGGTCCCTGGCTTTCTACTCTCTCCTTTAATTATTGGGCATTTATTGACTTAAGTGCATGATATGACTTATTTTATTGACTCAGTCACTTAATAAATATTCGTTGGGTGCCTGTCACATACCAGAAACTTTGTGACGTGGTAGGGATTCTATGGAAGCTAAGCAAACACCTTTGTGGTCCTCCTGGAACTTAAGGTCTAGTCTGGGAGACAAACATCAATCAGATCATCTCAGAAATATATAGTGACAACAGTAATTGCTATGAAGGAGAAGGAAAGGAGCAAAAGACTGCCTGAGAGGAAAAGAACGGTTTATTTCTCGCTTTTAAAAGTATTTCACTATGGTGTTTTTTATACGTACATAAAACAGGAAAGAATAATCAACTCTCGTGTACCTATCACCTGCACTGACCAATTAGGAGTATTTTATTTCCTTTCCTTTCCTCATATCCTCCTTGCAGCTACCTAAAGGATTTTGAAGCAAACATTTACAAATATATCATTTCATTCAAATACCTCAATTTCTATTTCTAACAGATAAGGATATTTTTAGACATAATCATACTACCATTATCATGCCTAACAAAGTTAATAACAATTTTTTATTTTTTCTCCACCCTCTTCCTAGATATGCATTACCTTGAGAGGACTGAGTAAATTTGATTTGCCATCATGGAGTGGGCTTACTGTGATTTGAGAGGGTCTCTGCAAAAACAAAACAAAGAATTCCCCCCTTACCAGCTTGTTCCTACTAGAAGTTCTTCATTTAAAGGAAACTAATTCACATTTCATGTCTTGGGAGAATGTCTTAGAAAATAAATGTTTGGTTTAACATTTACATGTGAATGTATTATTTTAATTTAAAGTGAGGGTGTAATTAGTCAACAGGTATAAAAGATCTTGTTTGGGGGTAGGGGGAGGGGTAGAGAGTACAGAAAGAATTGTATTTCAAGGATGGGAGAAGAGATGAAGGGCACAGCAAGAAGAGAGGGAGGTCACAGAGAACAGCTTTGTATATGTGCAGTTTTGCAGGTTGTCTTCAACTGGGTGGGATCAGAAAAACAGTTCATATCCTGAGGTGTTCAGGCCTTAAGGCTTGCAATTACTTCTTCCTCCCATAAATTACAGAAAAAAAATTCAAGCAGTTGACTTAAATATGAAGGAACTTCATTTCCAGTATTTTCATTAACACAGATATCACTGTGGTAAATGATAACGCTTCTAGAGAACTGTGCTATTATGCATAATTATATATTTTCAGCTATAACATGGATTAAATAGGCATTTATGGACCAATGTGGAGCCTAATCACTGTCTGTAGCTTTTTTTATATAGCAAAAGAGATTCTACTGCTTGTGAAGATAAGAACTGATATGATATATCTATATAGTAGAATATTATTCAGCAATAGAGAGAAATGAAGAACTGATACATGCTGTATAACATGGATAAACCTTGACAACATTAATATAAGAAAGAAGCTGGTCACAAAAGACCACATATTATATGGTTCTGTTTATATGAGGTGTCCAGAGTAGGCAAATCTATGAAGACAAAATATATTAGTTGTTGCCTAGGGCTGGGAGAGTTGGGGGAAAATGGGTATGAAGTTTCTTCTTTGGGTAATGGAAATGTTACAAAATTGATACTGGTGATGGTTGCACAACTGTGAATATACTAAAAACCATTGAATTGTATACTTTAAATGAATACATTATATAGTATATGAATTTTATCCCAATTTATAAAAAGAACTGAGTTTATTTCATTGATGTGGTCCTTCTCTCTGTGCCTTGTTGCAGATTTTACCAATGCCAGCTTTTTGGGTACAGAGAGTACTTTTTTCCAGAGCGCTAGAGGCACACTCTTTGCCTATGCCACCTCACTCTGAGTCAAAAGGGCTTGTGACCCACCTAAAATAGATAGCCAACATTTACCTGAGCAACAAGCTTTTTGTGGCAAGGCATTCTTCTCAGATCACACTGACTTACACTGCCACCCTTTCCAAGTATTTTATTGAAAACTTACCTGGGAAATAGTACTTCCTGGTTTGGCTAAATGTTGTGGTACATTCAGAATAGTTGCACAGAGTAAAATCAGAAACTGGATATGTTAACCAGTTTAGACCATTTTTAGGCAGTGTTTTTCTTCCACTTACCATTGTGGTGATACTACTTGTGGCCTGCTGGGTGTGGTAACAGACACCTGCGTTTGTCTGTTTTTAGCAGTTTGTTTTCTACAAATTAGGATCTACTTTGTTTAGGGTTTACTCATAGTCTGAGTGGGACTGATAACACAGCAGCCCTATAATTTGTTGGTTTTAGCTTTGAATGCCTTCTCCTTCTCACTGTCATTAAGTCCTGAAGAATGAAAGTTAAGACAATTTAGGGTAATTCTCTATGCTTAGGTTATATGTATTTTTCCATTCCAGTCATTCTGCCTGCATGCCCTGTTGCATATAAAAAGCTAGCGAAATTCCAATGGAATTCGAAGTCTCAGATACTTAGATACTTGTGAAGGTTTTTAAGCCTTTTAGATTGTAAAGTTTTAAATTTCTTGAGGCGTTGTCCTCTTAAAAATGACTGCTCTAGTGGTTTCGAAATGTGTTTGGTAAGGCTGTCATGAATGAATGGATAGATGGCATGTTCTAATTAGGATGTTTGCAGTTGAACATTTCTGCTACCTGGCTCTTTGGCTTATATTAGTACTATTTTCAAACATGACTGCTGTAGGTGGTTTGGCTCTTTATGACTTACGTGGTATTTTGTGGGATTTAGTGCCAGGTAGGGTTACTGATACAGATTAACTGATAATAGTGACGATGTTGACAAATACTATAGTAAGAGTCATATGGCTTCTTGCCCATTTTCGGCCTCCAAAATTACTTTACATCTAAGGACAATTAGAGCAACTGATTGTTCCCTATTCCTGAAAGGCTCTAGAGGAAAAAGGACTATATATAGGTGGTGTGGTTCTCATCACCTTATTAGACCTGCTGTTCAGAGCTAAGCTTTTGCCTTTGCTTGAAACTAAATCTCCAGAACTATGATTAGCTTCCTAAGACTGGTGTGTATACAGAGAGTATATGCATCTCATTACATCTTAAATCGAAGCATAGAACTATAATGCAGCCATTTGGTGTTACCATTAGTTGCTTTTGTACCCCTGTTAGAAAATCAAATAAATGATAAATTCTCAGGCAGATTTCATCCTCACCACACTTTCAGTCTAGTCTGGAGCATACAGTAAAAGTTTCTTCACTGTCTTCTTCCCAGTGCCTCAGTTTTTCACCTTGATGGATTATAGTGTTGTTTTGTATTGTCTATATAAGTTTTCTTTTTTTAGTAGTTAGATGCATTTTAATGTTTTCATTTTTTAAAGTTGCCTCTAAAAACAATGCTATACCAGTCTGTTAAATACTAGCTTTTTACATTATCTGATTGAAAAGATAAATGTCTTACATTTTTAACATATCTATTTCTAGACATTTAAATATTTTGCAAATAATTTTTCTGTAAGACCTTTTAATATACAAAGTATATGAACTTAGTAAAAAAAGAATATTTTCATGTGAACATGTTTTAAAAACCCAAAATATTAGTGGATGAATTTTTCTTTGGAAATAAGTAGTTCTTTTTTTTTTTTGGTCGGCTAATGAAATTAAATAATCTTTTTAAGATGTGATCATGATATCGTGTTTTTTTTTTTTCTGTTCATTGTAACTTTTAGTGTTACTTTTATAATTTAAAATTTTTTTCAATTACAGTTGGCATTGTATTAGTTTCAATTTATATAACTAACAAAGTGATCAGCCTGATAAATCTAGAACCCATTTGACAACATACATAGTTATTACAATATTATTGACTATATTCCTTGTGCTATACTTTACTTCCTCATGACTATTTTGTAACTACCAATTTGTACTTCTTAATCCCTTCCCTATTTCATTTACTCCCCCAACCTCCCTCCCATCTGGCTAAAATCAAATAGTTCTCTGTATCTATGAGATTGTTCCTATTTTGTTTGTTTATTTTTTTCTTTAGATTTCACACGTAAGTGAAATCATATGGCATTTGTCTTTCTCTATCTGACTTACTCCACTCAGCACAATGCCCTCTAGGTCCATCCATGCTTTTGCAGATGGTAAAATTTCACTCTTTTTTATGGCTGAGTAATATTCCATTGTATATATGTACCACTTCTTCTTTATTCATCCATTCATGGACACCTAGATTGCCTCTATCTCTTACTTTAGCAGGGCTCTGGTGCTTGCCCAGTTTGTCTTTTAGGTGTGTTTGTGGAAGCAGCTGGGTGGTGCTCTGGCTCACTTAGAAGCTGGGCACCAGGCATGTCAGCCCTGGGGCATCCTGGCAGGGCCCCTGCCACAGGCCCAGTTCACCTACAGCCTATGCCCTGCCTGGGACCACAAAGCAACCTGCAAGATGCCTGCCACCTGCACTGGGCTTGAAGTTGCCTTGAGAGGTCAAGCTATGACCTGAGGCTGGCTGTAACTAGTGCTGGGCTTGGGGCTGCTCCACAGAGGTATGGGGTATGCTGAGGCCAGATGCTGCTTGTTTAGGTTTTGTGAACCTTTGAGAGATTTTAGAAAAGTTCGCAGCATGAGCCGAGACAGGTCATTTGTATGGAAAAGCAACCAGAGTGGCTTGGGTGAGCTTGCAAGTTGGGTGGGGCTGGGTCTCAGGAAATCACCAGGGTGAGGTGTCACCAGAGTTCATCAGCGAGCAAGTCCTTGCCTAGGACCTTTACAAGAAATGCCTGGGATTACTGCAGCCCTCTGTCTCACTCATCCATAATATCTGCTGGTTTTCACAGACAAAAGTTGTGGGGACTTCTCTTCCCAGCACTGGAACCCTAGGCTGAGAAGCCTGGTGTGGGGCTGGGATCCTCGTTCCTCCAGGGGAAGCTCTGCAACCCGAGACATCCCTCCCAATTTTCAACTGCCACATGGGTGTGGACTAGCCCTTTTTGCATCTCCAACCCTCCTAACAGTCTCAAGGGGGCCTCTTCCGTGTGTCCCCAGTTGTAGGATTGCTGTTCATCTAGACTTCAGGCAATTTTCAGTGATGGTTGTTCTGTAGTTTAGTTGTAATTTGGATGTGGTTGTGAGAGGAAGTGTTTACCTACTCTGCCATCTTGACTGGCTTCTTTTTTGTTTGTTTGTTTTGTGTGTGTGTGTGTTCAAAAACACATAACATAAAATTCACCATCTTTACCATTTTAAAGTACAATAGTGTTAACTACATGTGCATTGTTGGTAACAGATCTCTAGAACTTTTTCATCTTGCAAGACTGAAACTCTGCCTGTCAAACACCTCCCAGTTTTGCTCCCCTTGCTGACTCTAGTAACCATGTTCTACTTTCTGTTTCTATGAGTTAGATTTCTTTAGATACCTCATATAAGTAGAATCATGCAGTATTTTTTTTAATCACTGGCTTATTTCATTTTGCATAATGTGCTCAAAGTTCACCTCCCAATTTTGCTCCCCTCGCTGACTCTGGTAACCATGTTCTACTTTCTGTTTCTATGAGTTAACTTTAGATACCTCATATAAGTAGAATCATGCAATATTTTTTTTAAATGACTGGCTTATTTCATTTAGCATAATGTCCTCAAGGTTCATCCATGTTGTAGCATATGCTTCTCTCTCCTTAGTCCCCCCCAGCCCTGCCCCAGTCTCTGGCAACCACTTTTCTATTTTGTTTCCATGCATTTGACTTTTTATTTTTTTTAGATTTTACTTGTAAGTGATACTATGCAGTATTTGTCTTTCTCTGTCTAGCTTATTTCACTTAACATAATGTCTTCCAGGTTCATCCATGATGCCACAAATGACAGGATTTCCTTTTTTTAAAAGGGTGAATAATAATCTTCTCTTGAGGTATACCATATTTTTTAATGCATTCATCAGTTAATGGACATTTAGGTTGCTTCCATCTCTCAGTTATTGTGAATAATGATGCAGTGAATATGGGAATTCTCATATCTCTTTGAGATCCTGTTTTCAGAAGTGGGATTGCTGGATCATAGGGTAATTCTATTTTTAATTATTTGAAGAACCTCTGTACTATTTTTCCATAGCAGCTATACCACTTTTCTTTCCCAGCAACAATGCAAAAAGGTTCGAATTTCTCCACATCCTCACCAGCAGTTGTGATTTTCTGTTTCTTGATAGCAACCTTCTTAACAGGTGCAAGGTGATTTCTCATTGTGTTTTTTATTTACATTTCACTGACTAGTGTTTGAAGTCCTTTGCATGCTCTGAGCATCTTTTCATGTGCTTGTTGGCCATTCTTTGGAGAAAGTTCCTTCATTATCTTATACTTCTACAGGTTAGAAGTCTAGGCACAGTGTTGCCCATCTGGTTCTCTGCTCCAGGTTTTACAAGGTTGGAAACCAAGGTGTCACTAGGGTTGAGTGTCATTCTTGATTTCTGGGAGTCAGTTGGCTTCCAGGCTCTTTCAGATGATTGTCGGAATTTGTTTCATGCACTTGTGGGACTGAGGTCTCCATTTCCTTGCTGGCTGTTGGCTCTTGGTTGTTGTCAACTTCTAGAGGCTGTTTACATTTCTTGGTTCATTTCTTGACTCCCTTTCTCCATCTGCAAAGCCAGCAACAGTGGTTGGAGGCCTTTGCATGCTTTGAATCTCTCTGACTTACTGTTCTGTCTCATCTCTTCTCTACCTACCTCTGCTTCATCTCTCTGACTCTTCTGCTTTCCTCTTCTGTTTCAATGGCTCGTATGATTACATTGGGTCTACCTGAATAATCCAGGATGATATCTCTGTTTTAAAGTCAGCTGATTTGTAGCCTTAGTTCTAACTGCAAAGTTCTTTCACAGCAGTACCTAGACTAGTGTTTGATTAAATAACCAGGGGATGGGAATCTTGGGAGACATCTTTAGAATTCTGCCTATCACAGAAAAAAATACAAATTAATTCTGACAGTTAAAAAAATCATTCATTTCCTAAAATATTTTGTTTCTTTCTCATTACTATTAGGTTTAAAGATGTTGTCATAGATGAGATTTTATAAGGGAGTTATTATTGCATTTATCATTCCAGCAATTACTATGAAAGTAATTTTGGATATTTATTAAAGGAAAGAAAATGCAAATAGCTGCTGAACAATCACATATGGAAATACTTGTTTTTACAACATAGTTGACCTTTGAACAACAGTGGTTTGAACTACTAAGGTCCACTTATACTCAGATTTTTTTCAACAAATAGGGTAAATATATATGTTCTCTATAATTTTTTTAATAACATTTTCTTATCAGTAGCTTACTTTATTGTAAAAATACATTATATAGTATATATAACATACAAAACAGGTTAATCAACTGTTTATCATTAAGGCTTCTGGCCAACAGTAGGCTACTAGTTTAGTTTTGGGGGAGTTAGTAGTTATACTCTGTTTTTCATCTGTGAGGAGGGCAGGGGGGTCAGTACCCCTAACCCCTGTGTTGTTTAAGGGTCAAAGGTAGATGCAATTTTTAAATCTTTGTACCCTTATACAAATTAAAGTAAGAGTTCACTTTATGAACTCTAAGAAAAGTTTCTTTAAAATGTAACCTGTTTCTTTCTATTTCTATAATTAAAGTTGTTTTTTTTTCCTGCTTAAAGAAGACAGTGCTTGGTTTTGTTTTAGTGTGCTAGCCTACAACATTTTCAATCACACCTGATCCAGTAGAACTAAATTTGTCCCCAGTGAAGGTAGAGCCTATTTATTACCCTGGTCTTGTCCTTTATCCTGAGCATATGTACATTTAGGATGTGAAGAATGATGCTGTATAGTATGCCTATTTTTACATATATTCAAAAATATTTTGTAACCACTCTAGGATACTGAACTCCAATAGCTCACCCTAAGCACACACTCTTATCTCTTTCACATTCTTACTCTTTACTGTTACCACCACCAACATCATATCATCCTCATTGTTGTCATCATAATTGAGGCCCTTGCCACTCCCATTTCTTTCATTTAGTCAGCTCCCTTTGCCTTCTTCCTTTTCCCTGTTCATTCAGGATCTGATGATCTGTCATTTCAGCTACTCTGCATTCACCACCTCCTTGCTTCTCTGACACTTACTTCCTTCTTGCTTTGATATTTCCACACTTTCCTTTTGGTCTCATCTTCCTTTGCCCCAGGACTCCAGCCACCTTCTACTTCTCATTTTATACAGTCTTCTTGGGTAATTACATCTATTCCCATGGCTTCTACTACAACCCAGATATTAATGGGTCTCAACTCTGTATCACCAGCCCAGACTTCTCTCCCAGAATTTTGGGTTTACATTTCCAGCTGCTTATTTGAAACCTGCTAGCACCTCATATTTAACATGTCTAACCCAAAACCTGCCTCCCCACAACTTGCTCCTTTTCTTGTTTCAGTTAGTGATACTCTCCAGATACTCAAGAAAGAAATATATCTAAATCCTTTTAGACTTTCCCTCTTTCCTTACCCTCATGTTTAATCCCTCAGCAAGTCCTCTCGTGCATCACCGAAATAAGTTTTGATTGCATCATCTCTTTTTCCTTGTACAATGTTATCAACTATAGTCATCATATTTTACATTAGATCTGCAGACCTTATTCATCATATAGCTGAAAGGTTGTACCCTTTTACCAACCTCTCCATTTCCCCCACACTCTAGCTTCTGGTGATCATTTTTCTACTCTTGGTTTCTACGAGTTTGATTTTTTTTAATTTTTAGATTTCACATATAAGTGATACCTTTCAGTATTTGTCTTTTTCTGTCTGGCTTATTTCATTTAGTATAATGCCCTTAAGTTTCATCCATTTTGTTGCAAATGGCAGAATTTCCTTCTTTCTTATGACTGAAAAATATTCCATTGGGTGTGTGTGTATGTGTGTTTCCATACATACCACATCTTCTTTCATCCATTCATCTGTCAATGAACACTTAGAATGTTTCTCTGTCTTAGCTATTGTGGTAATGCTGTAGTGAACATGTGGGTGCACATATATCTGAGATCCTGTTTTCATGTTCTTTGGATGTACACCCAGAAGTCAGAATGTTAGAGCATATAGTAGTAATGTTTTTAATTTTTGAGGAACCTCCATACTGTTTTCCATAGATGCTGCACCAGTTTATATTCCCTCCCAGTGCACAAGAATTCCCTTTTCTCCATATCCTCACTAACACTTATCCCTTGTCTTTTCAATGAAAGCCATTTTAACAGGTGTAAGGTGATATCTCACTGTGGTTTCGACCAGCATTTCTCTGATGATTAGTGATGGTGAGAGCCTTTTCATGTACCTGTTAGCCATTTGTCTCTTGCTGGTACCATGATTCTTTCCTATTGTCTCATTAGGCCCAAGCAGTAACTTCCAGAATGGTCTTCCTGCCTTACTTACCCCTTGCAGATCCATCCTTCACATTGCTTTCAGAGTAATCTTTCTTAAAGTGCAACTATGATCGAGTCTCTCTTCTTGCTAGTGAAATCCCATAGTGGCTTCCCTTTGCCTTCAGGAGACTATGCGGAGTTCTGATCATGGCCCTTTATTTCTGATTGTTTCCTGTCTTACAGTTTCATTCCTGCCATTACCACCTCATGTACCATTTGCTCTAGCAATCCTGAATCACTTCCAGTTTCCCAAACATACCATGCTCTCTTTCATGTATCAACCCATCTACCTCATTGTTTCCTCTTTGCCCTAGAATGCCCTTTCCAAATTTCCCTAAATCCCTCTTTTCCTAGTTTATTCTCAGTTTTCTACTTGTCCTTTAAGTTTCAACTCAAAGAGAAGATGACCTTTCATCTATCCCTCCCTGACATCCCATACAGTATCAGTGTACCTTTTCTGTGCCCCAGACTATGTGTGCATCATATCTGGCACACATATCTGTTAACAGCACTTATGATATTAAATTGTCATTAGTGGTTTTTATGTCTTTCTTTCACCTCAGACTGTGATCTCCTTGAGAGCCAATATGTCATTTTCCTCTCTCGGTGCCCTGTGCCTAACCCAGAGTAGATGTTCAATAAATGAGTTTGTTGAGTGAATAAATCAGCATAAACACTTGTAGGGACATAGCCTTTTAGGAAGTGATTAGATTAATTCCTTCTATGAAACAAAATGTTAATACAATAAGTAAAATCTCCCCTTCCACTTCCTACTACCTCCATCTTTACTACTGAAAAGTAGTCTCTTTGAACCACCTATCTTTTTAAATTTCCTGGTGGCTATACCTCTAACTTCTAGAGCTGTGTGTCTACAGGGAATAGTATACATCCTGGGAGGTGCATAAGATGCTGAATTTGTGTACTGGAAGAAATTATTTGAAATTTTATTCTCATATGCTTTTTTATATCTTAAAATGTTTATTTTTGTCAGATAGCTGGTGATTTTCTGTTTTTAGTGTATTACTGTAATAAGAATTCCCCCTGCTTAAAAATCTATTCAAAAATTATTCCTATATTTAATTTCTATTTTTGTATAAGTTACAGTATACATGTAGATAAGTACAGTCATAAGTTTATATAGAATAAAAATAAGTAAATATATAGATGTTAGGGATTCAATGCTCTAAAATAGGGTTGTATGATCAAAAAGATTTGGGGCTGCTGCTCTGAATAATAGGTTTTTTACTTCTATTTTTTAATTTATCAACTTCATATAATGTCTGTTGACTTTCCACTTTAAAAAATGAGTAGTTTTCTTACACTACAGTCATCTCCTTCTCTTTCGGTGTTTGATAGTTGTATCATTGATTTTACTTCTCTCGCTTAAATTAGTAACTTTGGATGATGACAACTAGTTCTCATTTCATCCACTTTTGACAGTCTTAGTTGGCTGCCCCCTTTTTAAGAAGGGGTATTAGAACATGTGCTCCTTTTTCCATATGTCTTTCCCACTTTGTATCAGTGACACTTCTAGATTGTAAAAGTTGATAACTTTTATATTTTATCCTGTAAAAGTTGATAACTTTTATATTTTATCCTGTTACTATAACCAAGTCTCCGTATATGTTAGATCTAAAAGATAAGAACTAGAAATACTATTTTATTATTATGACTTGTTAATTTTTTTCGTAAAGGAAAATCTCTCTTATGAACCTAAGACCCATTGACAGCAACATGAAGTTATTTTCTTCTTGTCAGGAAAGCAGGTAGAATTAACAGATCAGGAGACAAGCCTCTTGTTATTGAGCAAAGTACTATGGGATTTGTCCCTTCCCAGAGCGAAATCACATTTCTGTCATTAGGGAAGAGAACATGTGATGTTTGCACATTCCCTACAGAAAGTTCCTTTCTGCTTATACATCATGCTTGCTTGCTTTTTAATATTCCAGTTAAAGATTGATAATTAAATCCTAGTCTTTGGGATCTAAAATGAAGTAACAGAGTTATGATTTGAGATCACCATGGTCAACAATTTCCCCTCTGAGCAGTTAGTGTGCCTTCTTTTTTGGAATGGTTACCTGGTTATGCTCAGCTGTGAGGAGCAGGCATTTCTTCTGTCATGTGCCCCCAAATTGAAGTGAAGGGAGCTAGTTCTGGAGTGCTGGACCATTTGGGTAATGAAAAGAACTCTTGCCTTTAGGAAGAGCATTGCATATAGAAACTGGCTATCATTTGGTGCCATGTTTATAGAAAATAAAAGGAGAGTGAAATGCTTTTGGCCAACCCTTCTCTTAGGGTCCTTAAATTTATGTCTTTTGACCAGCCATATCAAAGTTAGTTCTGGCCTAAGGTGAAGGGCATTTCTATTTTTAGTACCCCTTCAAATATGATTCTATAAATACTTAGTGCAGCAAATTTGTGGGCTAGGATTACATTTTCTTCTCTCTGGGTCCAGGGCCATGACTCCTAGGCTATCGAGATTCTAAGATTAATAACAACTAGACCTTCTTTTGTCATATTCCATCAATTTCTTATAATCAGGGTACTTGTAAGCTTGCTTCATATTTGAAATGTAGCTTTTTTTGTGTCATTTTTCTTTTTTTTTTATTTTCAGGGAGTTTCTAATTGTCTTCTTTTTTCTTTTTTCTTTTTCTTTTCTTTTTTCTCTTTTTTCTTTTTGGTATAATATGCCTTTATCAAGGCCTCACTTTTTCTCTACTCTCAGTTACATTTTTTTATTCTGTGGAATCCCCCTTCATGATCAAATGCTTTTCTTGGCTACTGCACAGCTATCTTCCAAGGGTTTCCCTCCACTCCTCTCCTGGCTTGGAATTACTGTTCTCAGAATCCTATGTCTTCCACTGTCTTGATTTATGCCATTGTCTTACTAGAGGATATCCTATTCTTTAGAAAAAATGTGTGAGAAATAAATTTTCTGAGTATTATCTAAAACTGTCTTTATTCTACCTTAGTACTTGTTCATAGTTAGGTTGGGTATAGACTTCTAGATGGAAATAATTTTCTTTAGAAAACGTGAAGACATGGTTCCCTTGTCTTCTAAATCTTCTATTGCTGACAAGAAGCCAGTTTGATTATCAGTCTTTTGTGGGTAGCCTGTATTTTCTGTTCAGAGTCTCCTTTTTATATTTGTTTTGGATTTCCATGAAGAAATGTATAGATGAGCATCTTTTATCAGTTAGTTTTATTCAGCACTCACTGAGCCCTTTCAGTCTCAATACTTGCCTTCCCTCTTTGCCTTTGAAGAATTCTATAATTTATTTAATCATTTCTCCCCTCTCTTTTTTCTGTTCCTTCTTTTTGAGGCTCTTACTAGTTAGATGTTGTACCTCTTGGATTAACTCTTTGTGTCCTTTGTAGTTTGTCTATCATTTCCATCTTTTTATTCATATGCTCTCTCATTCTTAGTTTCTCAGTTTTGTTTTCTAGATCATCTGTTGATTTCGTTTCCTTTTCTAATCACTCTTTAACTTCTAAGAGTTTTGAATTTAATTTCAAAGAGTTCTTCCAGGTTCTTTGTTCCTTTTTTGTGGTTTCCTATTCCTGTTTTCTATGGATGCAAACCCTGTTGAATCTTTTGATTATAGTAGTTTTAAAAACGTTTTTTTCACCAAGGAAACATGGCAGAGTGAGAGACGTCCCCAGATCTCTCTTCTTGAAACGACAAAAAGCTGAACACCTAAAACTCAACAAAAAACACCCAAACTGCACACCAGCAGGACCGAGTGTGGGATCTGCTCATAAGAGCTACCACAGGTCATAACCCTGGGTGTCGGGTGGAGGACTGGGAGAAAAAAAGAAGCTGCCTCATGTAGCCTCCAGAGCTCCCTTGTAGACGGAAGGGAAGGGATGAAGGTGCAGCAACTTCCCTGAACAGCCCTGCAGGGAGAATTTGTAAGTTCCACACAGCCAGCAGTAGGGCCCAGTCATCAGGGCAGAAAGCAGAGAAGCAGATGGCAGAGAAACAACAATTGATTTTGACTGGCCACTATTGCAAAACCAAGGCTGACCCACAGCCCCCAACTCCCAACCCAGAGGGACCCTCCCCACATACCTTCCAAGACCGATCACTATGGAGCCCCAAGGGAATCTGAGCAAACACTACAAAAACTGTTGCTAACACTGACAGGGGCTGAAACTGAGGGTAGCAAGCCTGATTAAATATCTACAAGAACATTTAAAGAAGATTTAATACCTATTCTCCTCAAACTCTTCCAAAAAATCGAAGAGGAGGCAATACTTCCCAACTCTTTTTATGAGGTCAGTATTACTCTGATACCAAAACCTACTAAGGATAACACAAAAAAAGAAAACTACAGATCATTATTTCTTATGAACACAGATGCAGAAATCCTAAATAAGACACTAGCAAACTGAATACAGCAACATATTAAAAAGATTACACACCATGATCAAGTGGGCTTTATCCCAGAGGCACAGGGATGGTTCAACATACGCAAATTGATTAATATGATATACCACATAAGCAAATTAAAAAATAAGAATCATATGATCATATCAGTAGGTGCAGAAAAAGCCTTCGACAAGATACAGCATCCATTTATGATCAAAACACTTAACAAAATTGATATAGAAGGACAGGCCATATATGACAAACCCTCAGCCAACATTATATACTTAATGGTGAAAAACTAAAAATCTTCCCTCTAAGATCAAGAACAAGGCAAGGCTGTCCGCTATCATCATTGTTATTCAATATAACATTGGAGTTAGTGAGTGCAATCAGGCAAGAGAAAGATATCAAAGGAATCCAAATAGGAAAGAAGTCAAACTGTCACTATTTGCAGATGACATGATTCTCTATATAGAAAACCCTAAAGACTCCACAAGAACAGTACTAGAAACAATAAGCAAATACAGTAAAGTTTCTAGATACAAAATCAATGTTCAAAAATTCATAGCATTCCTATACTCTAATAATGAAGTGTCAGAAAAAGAAGTAGAAAAAATAATTCCTTTTGCAGTTGCAACAAAAAGAATAAAATGCCTAGGAATAAATTTAACAAAACATGTGAAGGACCTATATAATGAAATCTATAAGACCCTATTAAAAGAAATCGAAGAAGATACAAAGAAATGGAAAGATATTCCGTGTTCTTGGATTGGAAGAATCAACGTAGTTAAAATGACCATATTACCTAAAGCATTATACAGATTTAATGCAATCCCCATCAAAATCCCATTGGTATTTTTTAAAGAAATAGAATCAAAAATCATCAGATTCGTATGGAAGCACAAAAGACCCTGAATTGCCAAAGCCATCCTGAGAAAAAAGAATGAGGTTGAAGACATCACTCTGCCCATCTTCAAATTATACTACAAAGCGACAGTAATCAAAACGGCATGGTATTATTGGCAGCAAAACAGATACACAGACCAGTGGAACAAAATCAAGAGTACAGAAGTAAACCCATATTTATATGGGCAAATAATTTTTGACAAAAAAGCCAAAAACATACAGTGGAGAAAGGAAAGTCTCTTCAATAAATGGTGCTGAGAAAACTGGAAAGCCACCTGCAAAAGAAGGAAACTAGACTGTTGTCTGTCACTACACACCAAAATTAACTCAAAATGGATTAAAGACCTGAATATAAGACCTGAAACAATAAAATGCATAGAAGAAAACATAGGAACTAAACTCAAGGACCTTGGACTTAAAAAGGGTTTTATAAATTTGACCTCAAAAGCAAGGGAAGTAAAAGCAAAAATAAATGAATGGTACTACATCAAACTAAAAAGCTTCTGCTCAGCAAAAGAAACCATCAACAAGGTAAAGAGACAACCATCCAAATGGGAAAATGTATTTGCAAGTAATGCCTCTGATAAGGTTCTAATATCCAAAATATACAAAGAACTCATATGACTCAATAACAACAAAAAAGCAAATGATCCATTCAAAAACTGGGCAGAGGACCTGAACAGACACTTCTCTCTAGAGGACATATAAATGGCCAACAAATATTTGAAAAGATGCTCAACATTGCTAGCTATTAGAGAAATGCAAATCAAAACCACAATGAGATACCATCTTACACCAATAGAATATCTGTAATCAACAGGATAAGTAATAACAAATGCTGGAGAGGATGTGGAGAAAAAAGAACCCTCAGAGATGCTGATGGGACTGCAAATTGGTACAGCCACTATGGAAAACAGTATGGAGGTTCCTCAAAAAACTAAGATCATAAGGTTACCATATGATCTACTCGCCATTTACCCCAAAGACTTGAAAACCCATATCCGAAAAGATATTTGTACACCGATGTTCATAGCAGCATTATTCACAGTGGCCAGGACATGGAAGCAACCAAAGTGTTCTATGACAGATGATTGGATAAAGAAACTGTGGTACATATATACAATGGAATGTTACTCAGCCATAAGAAGAGATGAAATACTGCCATTTGCCACAACATGGATGGATCTTGAGATAATCATGCTAAACAAAATAAGCCAGACAAGAAAAAGTTGAAAATCATGTGATATCACTTACATTTGGGATATAAACCTAAAAGCAACAAATGAAAGGACAGACTCATGGACATGGACTATAGACTAGTGGATACCAGAGAGTAAGAGAGGTGGAAGGAAGGGGGAGGTAGATGTGGTAAAGGGGGTCAAATATAGGGGGGTCAGGGGAGAATGAAGTGGATAAAGGGAATCAAATATATGGTAGCTAAAGGAAACTGAACTTTGGGTGGTAAACACAACAGAATATACAGATGTCAAATTATAATGTACACCTGAAAATTATATAATTATATTAATGTTATCCCAATAAACTTAATTAAAAATAATTTTCAAAAATGTTTTTTTTTTATGTCCCTTAATTTTATTTGTTCCCCTCAGGGTTTGTTTTTCTATATGTTTTTCTTAGTTCTTTTTCATGATTCTGGATTTTCTTATGTGCCTGGTAATCCTTGATTGTCTGTATTTTAGAAAGAAAAACTGAGGAAGTGGTGTGGATTTCTTCTGCTCTTTTACAAGTTGGTCTTTTTTTCCCCTAAATCTGTCACCTGAGTGGATGGCTGCCTGAGGCCTCTGTGTAGGACAGGATGCCTTGGCTGGCTTACTTACTGTATGGTGAGTCTGTGCTCAGGCTTTGGAGGCCCTTGTGCTTTACTCTGGGTGGACTATACTCCAACTAGAAGCCTTGCCTTTTCCCAGGTTGTTTGTTCCTCCAGTTAGCTGGGTTTTCCACTAAGGGTTAATGCCAGGCTGCCTGTGATCTGTGTGGAGGTGGGGGAAGCAGATGGGAATGCCAGCCAGCACAGTTCCAGGTACAGACCTTCAATTATCCCCACTGTCTTCAGCCCACTTCTCACTTCTCACTCCTGCCCTCCCTCCTACCTGCTGGCGCAGAGCCCAGAGCCATCAGGTGTTCCGGGGCAGATTGTCTCTCTAGATTTCCTTTTAGCATTCCAAAAAGCAGTTTGGCTTCCAGCTCCTTTTAGGTTGCCTTGTGGAGTATTTTGGGCTGTGGCTTTCTCTCCCTGTCTCATCCATCAACACAATTCCATCTGACTTTTTAATTTGAGAAATTTGTTGGCTCTTTGATCCACTGGTGAACCCCTTACTTCCCTTTCTTTTTGTGATTAGAGGTTTATTGCTTCTTTTGCCTCCCTTATTTGAATGTGGTTTTGCAAGCTGTTAGTAGTAAACATATATATCTTCAACCTACCATCCTGAACTGAAAGTCCTGATGTGAATTTAAACTATCTTTTGGATGTTTACCTACCAATCCTATTTATCTTTATGGCTGCAGTGTCTGTTTTAATCATTGCATAATTAATAAATTATTTCAATATAAGGCAAGAGAGTTAGAATCAATAAGTTCAGAGGCATAAAAATGGTATATTTTTTTCCAGAAAATCTTGTATAATAGTAATAGTTTATTTTAGTAAAAAAAGAAAAAAACTATTCAATTAAAGATCAGGGTCTTAGATTAGCATCAGTTTTGTGCTCAATTTCAATAGGTTATAAGTCAACAGGATATATTACCTGCTATGTACCAGGTAAGCACCGGACTTGTAGCAGTGATATGATAGATATCTGCTTTCATAGTACCTGCATGTTGTGTTTGGGGAGGAGCACTGATAGATAATAAATGAATTTTTGAAAAACCAACAAAAACGTTGGGTAGCTATGTGCACAGTGTAAATAATTAAAATAAATAGTATGGTAATGAGTGTCAGGACATCTATCTTGGCCATTTGGTTGGAGAACCTGGCTGTGGAGGGGATGGTTACCTGAGATCTAACAAGTAGGAGCCAGCCAGGCAAAAAATGGCTTACTGTCAGAAAGCGTATCCTGTCTACTTTTTCAGTGCTAGTTGTGGTTTGGTTTTGATCATATTTCTGTTCTATAAAAGATTTTTATATTAATTTAATGAATTACTTAAACATTTCATCAGCTTTTAAATAGCACTTTGGCGAAATAGAAAGACTTGAGATAATTTATTCCCCTAGGACAGAGAAGGGATAAACAAGCTTTTTTAGTCTGTGATAGCAGAATGGTTTGGTGAATTAAAGGCCTTAATTATTATGCTTTAAGCAACAACTTAATTTGCTTCGGTCTGATTCTTAGCTTTCAAATGGAGTTCTTCCTTTGATATATTGTGTTGCTATTTTGGTGCTTGTCATTTTGCTATTGCAGATTTCCTCATCAAAAACTATTTACTGTTCACTTTCATATAGTCCCTGTGCTGGTTGATACTGCAGGCTGCAGGTGCACATTTACTTTTATCTTTAAGTTGGGTACAATTTTCAAGGAGTATGGGGCCATACATAGTTTAAGAGAACCAATTCTTAGATCTTGAAATACTCCATGGACTTTTCTAACATTGTTCTGCTTGAAAATGTGCATCACTATGCAGCATGGTCTGCTTTCGCATCTTCTCTTTCACAGTTGCCCTTCTCCTACCATTACAAAAGAAAGGTATACTACTCATCCATCTTGGATCTAACAAAAGTCCCTGGATGTAAAAACCATCAGGCCAAACAAAGGGCAATTGAAAATGTTGGTGTCTGTGTTAGTGAATGACTAAGTAACACTATCTCAAGGAATGACTGAATAACAGTTTCTTTTGCAGTTCAACTAGTTTCCAATTTTTTGCTCTCACAAACTGAAAGAAGACCTAATTGAGTTGCTTGCTAATTAACTAATAGATTGTTAAGTATATTTTTGATGGCAGGTTACTGTTATTTTTCTCACATAACTCAAGATTTCAAAGAATTGAAAAATAATTGCTGTAACAAGACTTCCATTCTCATCTTCTCATTTATGTGAAAAAGGCTTCTCATTACTTAAAATTATAAAAACAAACAGTAGGGATAGAATTAATGCTGAGTCCTGTTTCATTCTGGCAATAAAGAATAGTCACCGTGGAAGTGTGAACTAATTGAAGAAAAAATTTCACCCATCTCTTTAATAAAGTTTCTTATATTTCAAATTTTTTTGGATCAAAATTTGCAGTATATTTATATTTTAATTGATTGGGTAGTAATAATAATTGTAAAGAAAACTCAAAACAGAGGAAATTGTTTTAAAACTTGGAGTCTTTTATTACAGAAAACAAAGAAATTTATTTTCAGTTTATAGGAAGATTTTTGTTGAGGAAAAATAGAGTGGCCAATAAAAGACTTTCAAACATAAAATGTGTTACATTAAAAATAATTCATGTGGAAGAATCACCTTTCCTGATGTTAAGGCTTACTGTATGGCTTTATAAATCAAGATATTGTGGTACTAGCAGAGGGATAGACAAATTAATGGAATAGACTAGTTCAATTGAATAGATATAGAGCCACATAAATATGACTAATTTTTGACAAAGGGTCTACAAGCAATTCAAATAGAGGAGGGATAGCCTTTTCATTAAGTGGTGCTGAACAATTGGATATCCATTAACAAAGCATAAGAAACTTGACCTAAATCTTATACAAAAATTAACTCAAAATGGATAATGGACGTAAATGGAAAACAAAACTATAAAACTTCTAGAAAAAGAAGAAAATCTTTGGGGCCTAGGACTAGACAAAAAGTTGTTAGACTTGACACCGTAGGCATGATCTATAAAAGGAAAAATGGATAAATTTGATTTCATCCAAATTAAAATCTTTTGCTTTGCAAAAGACCTTGTTAAGAAGATGAAAAGACAAGCTGCAGACTGGGAGAAAATATTTGGAAGCCATATATCTGACAAAGGACTAGTATCTAGAATATATGAAGAACTCTCAAAACGGAAGAGTAAAAAACCAGTCTAATTAGAAAATTGGAAGGAGACATCCACAGACATTTCATCAAAAAGGATATACATATGGCACATAAGCACATGAGAAGATGTTCAACCTCATTAGCCATTAGGGAAATGCAAATTAAAACAAAAATGAGATATTATCAGAATGGCTAAAATAAAAAATAGTGACACCACCAAATACTGGCGCAGTTGCAGAGAAACTGGATCATTCATACGTTGATGGTAGGAATGTGAAATGATAGTCACTCTGGAAATTTCTTTAAAAAATTAAATATACAGCTATCATATGGTCCAGCAATTAAACTCCTGGGCATTTATCCCAGAGTAATGAAAACTTAATTCCATAGATGAATTGTGTCCCAACTTACCCCCAAAATTACATGTTGAAGCCCTAGACCCCAACATGTGGTATTTGGATATGAGGCTTTTGGAAGATAATTAGGTTTAATGAGGTCATAAGGCAAGGCTCTTATGATGGAATTAGTTAGTGCTCTCATAAGAAGATACATCAGAGAGAGCAACACCCCCCGCCCATCCCAATCATAAATGAGGGCACAGTGAGAAGGCAGTCTGAAAGCCAGGAAGAGATCTCTTTCCAGAACTTGACTGTTCTGGCACCCTGGTCTCAGATTTCCAGCCTCTGGCTCCAGAACTGAGAAAATAAATTCTTGTTCTTTAAGCAACCCAGTCTATGGTATTTTGTTATGGCAACTCAAGATGACTGTGACATGTTTACACAAACCTGTAAATGAATATTTATAGCCACTTTATTTGTAATAGCCCCAAACTGAAAACAACCCAGATGTCTGTCCTTCAATGGATGAATAGTTAAACAAACTATGTTACATCTAAACTGTGGAATATGACTCAACAATAAAAAGGAGTGAACTGTTGATATATGCAACTACTTGAACCTGGAGGAAATTATGTTTAGTAAAAAGCCAATCTCAAAAGGATACATACTATATGACTCCATTTATATAATATTTGTGGGATAACATATTTACGAGATGGAAAACAGATTAGTGGTGGCCAGGGGCTAGGGAAGGGACAGGGAGAGGGAGGCTGTAGCCGTAAAGAGGTAATACAAAGGAGTCTGTGGTGATGGTACAGTTAAGTATCTTGGTTGTGGTGGTGGTTACACAAAGTTACATATGTGATAAAATTGCATAGAACACACATACACACATGCACACATTTAAAATGAGTGCATATATACTGGTGAAATATGAATAAGCTCTGGATTGTACAAATGTCAATTTCCTGGTTGTGATTTGCTCTTGTTAGTTATGTAGCACGTTAATGTTGGGGAATGCTGAATGAAGAGTACATAGGCCCTCCCTGTACATTTGGTAGCACCTTCCTATGAATCTATAAATTTTTCAAATTGAAAGTTAAAAAAAATTGTAGTGAAAGTGGAAAGAAAAATAGATTCAAGAAAAAAAAAGAAAATTTCTCACCATTCTAAACCAGTTGTTCATCAGTTTTTTGAAATGGATAACAGTGGCTATCAAATTGCTATGGATTTTAAATTCCATTTGCTACATTTAAGGTGCTATAAGAGCTTTATTTTAAAATATCAACATCTATAATATGTTAGAAATTATTCCTTTGCAACTGTTTAAACTTATGGTAAAAAATTTTAGATGTCAATAAAAAATGTGGAAGGAGATGTATAGTTTTCAAAATTCTATGGAGCCCACAAACAAAAAGGTAGATTTTGATAGCATAATACCTGTATCGATGAAGGGCTACATTCCAAAAATGTCCTTAAAAAATCAAAATCTTAATTACCAGTTGAAATATTAAATAACTTGGGAGCTATTGGTTAAGGGTAGGACTGTAGTACCAAAAAGCCATTAAGTAAATAAGAATACAAAACACAGCTCAGTAAGAGTAAGAAAAAGAAGAAGTGTTAGAGTAAGAAAAAGAAGTGTTGTACTGTGTTTAAATGACATCATTGGCCTCAAATGCCTACTGTTTTAATCAATACAGTTGTGTTCAATAGCTGTGTTCTAAACAGGCAAGAGAAGAAAAGGAAAGGGAGGCAGAAAAGGGCTGTACTTTGAGCAGTCTGTGTTAGGGTGGGCAGAGTGATATTAACCTCCACTCCGAACAGTCACCCTAAAAAGACTGTGTCAGGTTTGCCTTTAGATAATAATGCATGATTTCAGATTTCCGTTTTTTTATTACTACTCCCCATCTCTTTATAGGCTTGATGATGTCCCTAAGTAGAGAATTAAGCCTTCCATTTCACCATTAAGTTTGTCAACTTAATATACAAGTACTTGTAGTATTAGTTATATTATAGAGTAAATAATTTCAGTAATTTGATGTATGTAAATTATCTGATCATTTTCTAATTGATAGAGAAGTAGAATGTGGAAGAAGTGGGTATTTGGGAAGGTGAGGAAGCAGCAAGTTAAGCTTTGACAGCTGCAAATAGAAGCAGAAAATGAGGTATTTTGGTCTTGCTAATACATTGCTTAACAAGATTTATGAATGTTTTGGTTAATATTTAAAAATATTGCTTTATTAAGGAATCTGTTTCTCTGATGATTAACTTAAAATGATCCCATTAAATCAGATTAATATAAAAGTAGCCCATAGTCAGATCTGATAAGTAAATGTCAAAGTCATTATGTTATGTCTACTTTCCTCTCCAAAGGTGATAGAAATTAACCATACGAAATCATAGTATTGGGTTATACATGTCTTATGTAGCAAGTATTTTTATTGAAGTGATTTTGAATGTAAAGTAGAAAGAATTCTTATGTTATACGAATTTAAGATGAATATACTTTAACATGAGATTTCAAGCATGTGATTTGACTTGTATCAAGTACCTTTCTTAGCCTTATTCTTTTCATTTACTGGTGAGATGATGATAATTGATAGGACAGTTTTTTCTTCTCTAATAACAATATTTTCAATATTGAAGGAGAAATGTTTTAGCTTCCTCTTAAATGCTGTGATATCCCAAAATTATAAATTTTCAAATGACTTTCAAAAGATATATTTTGACTTTCTATGTTAGACTCTTGACTATTTTAAGAACTTTTTGAAATCAAATTAGTGAAATGACCAAATTTTCCCTTCAAATTCATTGTTTATCTTAGTATATATTTATGATTACATTAGAGGAATCTATATATTTTAACTTATTGAGAGCTTTTAACATATTCATTACATAAGGATTTCTAAAAATTCATGTACCAGTTATTTAAAAATTTTATCCTATTGAACATAGAAAATTTCATTATTGTTTATGATAAAGACTGACCAAACTGTAAAGTTACACAGAATATTTTCTTCACTTTCAATAAGTAAATAGGGGCATATTTAAGTTACCTGATGTGAAAAAGAGTCTTCTAATATGTTGGTAATACTTTGAATGAGAAAACAGTTTATATTTTTACTTGAGAAAAGGTTTAGTCACCAGTTAACATACTATAAGAAAGTAGGAGTGATTGGAGAAAGATATAGATCTGAACCTTATATGAAAGTTTTAAAAAAATTAAGAAGGTAAGTAATATTGCCTTACGTTTATGGAATAGTTTGCAAAGTGCTTTCATTTACACTATTTCATTTCGATCCTTATGGTAACTAGCAGTGCAAAGTTTCAAAACAGATATTGTTCCAGTCTAATAGAGGAAGAAAATGAAAATTCAGATTACTTAATTAGCTTTATAAATAATTTATAAAATTGATAACTTAGTAGTCTTATTGCAGTGTTCCAACCATCTTTACAAGATTGCTCTAGGCAAATTAAACTAGAGATACAGACAGCCCCCAAATATGATTTATTCTCTCAAAGGGATATAATGCTTCAATGTTTAATCAAAACGAAATATTTTTAATCTGACAAATAAGCTGGAGTTTGGAGAGGTTTCGATTCACAGAACTTGATAATCTCACATTTTCCTATTGTCTTTTTACAACCATCAATTGGATTAGCAGTTTGTGATGCCTTAATTCCTTCTTCTGGCACTTTACAAATGAAGTTTGTTTTTGATATCTATTAGTAAATAGACTTAAGACCTAAATGCAATTACGTAAACTGGACATAAAAACTGGTAAGAATTTAATTCCAAAAGTTTAACTCAGAAGTCATCAAATTTGTATTATTCTAATCAACTGGAAGCTCCTGGCAGATTATGGGTAAAGGGACTCTTTATAATTTTTGGTTTTCCCTAGAGTAGCATACAGTGAATTGCATATGATGAACATTTATAGTCTGTGTGAACTAATAATTTTCTCAAGTAGAAAAGTGAAAGCAAAAGTTATTTCTACTAATGGTAGGTTTTTAAAAAAGATATAAATGACCTATTCATTAAAAGTCTCAAACTTAAATCATCAGCATTCATCAAAGCAATAAGTCAACAGCATTCATCAAAGCAATAAATCAAGCTTCTTGATACCTAACAGAGGTGCATGGTACTTGCTATGGTTGTTCTGGCAGATGTGGACTACCACTCTGAGCTTCTTTTATGACCTTCTCTATTCCCTACAGAGAAACCGGACTCAGGTTTTCAAAACTACTACTTAGTTTAAATGAATGCAGAAAGATGTGATCTAAATCACTATAACTTCAACTGTGTACTACAGTTTTCTGACAATAGTGTTCTCAGACTCAATGCAGAGCCAAATCTACCACTTTTTTATAGTAGAGGTATTTCTTGTGTTTCAGCTTATTTAGTTAATCAAGAATGGAATAATGTGTTTATTTCTTTGCTATATTATTTGAATAAGTTATAAGGCTAAGATAAAGATTTTATTCTCCAGTTATCTGCAGCTGTATTATAAATAATGGAATTAATTTTAGTGACACTGATCCAACTTGCTTGTTTTATAGATAAAGAGGAAACAGGCTCAAGTCACAGCTAGTCAGTAAGAGAGCTAAGAATTAATTCCTGGTCTTATGATCTTGATTCCAGTGCCTTGCCACCTTTAAATGTATATTGGGGTATAATTTTTAAAGACTCTTACCCGGTTTAAAGATACAGAATTTCTTAATTCTGCTTTAATAGTTTTTAATCCAATTCTAACCTCATTTTACTTTGGTAACTCAGGGACTTAAAATATACAGTCCTTTTAAAAGCTATTATTTACAGAATCACAAAATAAAAATGTATTGCCATTTCTAGCAAAATACTGATTATGAGCCTATGACTTTCAGGCTTTTAAAATGACAAACAAAAATAGCTTAAGATACAAGCAACATAGTCTTTTTCTGTTGTTTAAGAAGGTAGTACTGCTTAATGGAGAAGTTGAAAGATTATTGAACTAGGAGTCTGGAGACTTGTAGTTTGTGCTGTCACCAACTAGTTGTATGATCTTAGACAAATAACCTATCTTCTATGGGTTTTGGTTTGCTTATCTGTAAAATAAAGAAATGAGGTTAGAATTCTAACTGTCTCTTCAATAAATAACTCATTATTGCAGAATGTAAGAAGTTAGGCAGAGTGTTTGTTGTCAGAAGTCTTTGGACATGAAAATGATCTGTGCCTAATATTCTTTATCTTGACACTACTTAGTAACCACAGACTAGCCAGCCAGCAATCAATAGCACAGCCATCTATAGCACAGCCACTACTGTTTATTTATAGAACTCTGGAGAAGGGCCAGATTTTATTTTTTCCAGAAACACTCTTGGCAGATATGTATCCCTAGAGATGTCTGTTTAATTTTGTGGTGCAGTACATGGTTTAGTGAAAAAGAAAAGGAATGCTGATCTCCTTCATTCTACATGTTCTCAGGGATAGCTCATGTTTGTTTGTTTCCGTACTGTCTATGTTTCAAGATGTAGAGGTGAGCCAAAATGAAAAGAGGAAAGTGAGAAACTTTCACAGTATATGTGGACTCTGGTAATGAATTTGAACTGTGGAAATTATGTGTGTATTTACATATACTGAAAACTTCTGAAATATGTATGTAGTAATCAGAAATATCTTGCCAGATTTATTATTTTAAACTTTCTTGTGCTATATACCTATTTACAAATCTTAAAACTTCTTAATTCACTTCTCAGAACTGTCAAGTGTTTAAAGCCCTCTGTATGTGGTCCTTTCTTCTCCATCCAACTGAATTGATTCAGCAAATATTGTTTAGAGCATCCATGCACAAGACGCTGTGCAAAGGTAAAAATAAATAACATATAGCTTCTTGTAGATGTATAATATCAGCATTAATGTTACCTTGTCCAGGATATATATTTTTTTCCATTTAGAAACTTGTTCTGCTTCATTCCATTTCACTTAAACTGTTCTTGCTAAGGTTATCTGTGGTCTTCTTATTGCTAGATTCATCAGACAATTTTCAGTTCTAATTTTACTCTACTTTTTTATGGCATTGAGTACTACTGAATATGTCTGCTTTCTTAACACTTTTTCCTTTCTTAGTTTCATATTTTCTGTTTCTTCTTGGAACTTTTCTTTAAGGGACAAAGTTTTCATTTTGTTAATCTTCAGTTTAGGTCATTGTTTATTAGTTTTTGTCTTTTTATTCCTTTCTACTTCCTTGGGTTTTTTTTTTCCATTTTATCTTTTAGTTTAGTTGTTTTGCTGCTCTTTTTCTAACTTCTTGGATGTTGTTTAGCTATTTAATTTAAAAATAAAATAAAATAAACTTTAATCTATGGCCATGCCACCCTGAACATGCCTGATCTCGTCTGATCTCGGAAGCTAAGCAGTGTCGGGCCTGGTTAGTACTTGGATGGGAGACCACCTAGGAATACTGGGTGCTGTAGGCATTTAAAAAACAAACAAACAAATAAACAAATAAATAAATAAATAAATAAATAGACTAACTTTATTTTTAGAGCAGTTTTAGGTTCACAGCAAAATTGATCAGAGAGTACGGAGAGTTCCCACACACCCTATGCACATATAGTTTTCCCTACTACCCCAGAGTGGTACATTTGTTATAGCTGATGAACCTACACTGATATGTCATTATCACTCAAAGTCCACAGTTTACATTAAGATTCATTCTTGGTGTTGTACATTATATGGGTGTGGACAAATATATAATGATATATATCCACCATTATAGTATCATATAAAGTAGTTGCACTGCCCTAAAAGTCCTCTGTGCTCCACCTATACATCCCTTCTTCTCTCCTAACCCTTGGCAACCACTGTTCTTTTTACTTTCCCCATAGTTTTGCCTTTTCCAGAATGTCGTATAATTGAAATCATATAGTATGTAGCTTGTTTCAGATTGGCTTCTTTCACTTAATGATATTTAAGGTTTTCCCATGGCTTTTCATGGCTTGATAGCTCATTTATTTTTTAAGACTGAATAATATTTAATATCTGAATGTACCACAGTTCATTTATCTATTCATCTACTGAAAGTCGTCTTGTTTGTTTCCATGTTTTGGTAACTATGAATAAAGCTGCTACAAACATCTTTGTGTAGGCTTTTGTGTGGATTTAAGTTTTAACCCTTTTTCCATTTAGAAAAAAAAGTACAGCTTGCTGCCAGTGTTAATTTAACATCACATGAAGGAATGCCATGTTTTCTAGGATTTGACATTTTCAACGATTGAGAATTACTATATTTTGTAAATGGAAATACCACTACTAAGAACAGAATACTATAAACAGAATGATGTCATTTGTTTCCAAAGACTATCAATAATAATACAAGCGAGATATTTTGTGGCACACTTTGGGAGTAAATTAGGGCTGTAATCCATGCATTATCTCAGATTAAACGCTGTTCCGCTGGCAAGTATTCTCTGGACAAATGGGAAATGAGTTAAGTTCATTTGGGTGAATACCAAAGAGCTTGATTGCTGGATTATAAGAATGTGTTTCATTTTATAAGAAACTGTCAAACTGCTTTCTACTAGCAATGTGAGAATTCCTGTTGCTCCACATCCTAGTCAGTATTTGTTATTGTGTTCTGAATTTTAGCCATTTTAATAAGTGCATGGTGGAATATCATTGTTGTTCTAATTTGCAGTTCCCTAATGGCATATGAGGTGGAGCATTTTTTCATATGCTCATTTGCCATTTGTATCTTCTTTGGTAAGGTATTCGGATGTTATTTAGATCTTTTCCAGTCTTACTGATTTTTTTGGTCTACTTATTCTAACTATTATTGAGAGTGGTGTTAAAATTTCCCACAGTTATTCTGGTGAATTCATCTATTTCTCCTTGTAGACCTGTCATTTTTGCTTTACATATCTTGAAGTTATATAATTAGGAGCATAGCAATCCAAAAATGCTGTGTATTCATGATTTCACATTTTATTGTTAGGAAGTTTCCCTTCAAGTCTATTTTGATTGGTCCTAATATAGCCGTCTTATCAGGTATAGTACCAGCTATAGCTACACCAGCTTTCTTTCAGTTTTTGTTTGCTTAGTATAACTTTTTTCATTCTTTTACTTTCAGTCTTTTTGTATTCTTAAATTAAATGCAAGTCTTATGACTACCCCACCATTTGATTTTGTTTTGTTTTTATGAGTTTTAAAATCTTTGTAATCTATTATATTAATAGAATAAGGGGAAAATAGGATTGTATCAATAGATGCAGAGAAAAACATTTGACAAAATTCTGCATCTATACTTGATGTATAGATCCCAGAATTAGCAAGGAACTTTCTCAATCTGATAAACAGCGTCTACAAAATACCTTCGGCTAACATCATTCTTAAGGGTAAACCACTTCTCTTAAGACCAAGAACAAGGCAAAGGTGCCTACTTACCAGTTCTGTCAACATTTTCCTGAATGTCTTTGCCAATGCAATAAAGTAAAGGAAAGTCAAAGGAGGAGAGATTAGAAAGGAAGAAGTAAAAACTTCCTGAAGGTTGTTTTTATAGAAAATTCAGAAGAATGTGGAGAAATAGGAATTTTCATACTTTGCTGGTGGGAATGTAAAATGGTGTAGTTTTTGGAAAACAGCTTAGCAGTTCTTCAACAAATCTAATATACAGCTACATATGACTCAGCAGTTCTACTCTTAAGTATATACTTAAGAAAAATTAAAACTGCAGAGGTTTCAGCAGTTGCTGATGGCAGGGGAAACAATTTGAGAATGGAGTCCAGCCATATGAACTGCCTGCTAGAACAAAGATCAATCTTTAGAGGAATGTAACAGAATCCAGAATCTTGACAACGCAAACATAATGTATAGTATCTAATAAAAAAGTCAATAGACATGTGAAGAAACAGTAAAATATGATCATACTGCAGAAAAAAGTAGTCAATATCAAACCTCCAGGCTCACCCAGATATTCAAATTAGAAGCCAAGAACCTTAAATCAGCCATTATAAATATGCTCAAGGACTAGAAAAGAAAATATACATGTAATGATTGAACAGGTGAGCAGAGAAGAAGAAACTATTTTGGGGTGAAAATTATAGGACAGAAAAGTACAATAACTGAAATGAAAAATAAATTGAATGAGTTTAACAGCAGATTTGGTGTCAAAGAAAATCAAGTTAAAGACATTAATCAAGAGAAAATTTTCAAATTGAAGAGCAAGAGAGAAAAAAAATCATGAAAACTAGGCAGAGCCCGAGAGACCTCTTTGACAATAGCAAGTGGTTTAACGTACATGTAATTAGAGTCTCTACACGAGAGGAAAGAGAAAATAAGGCCAAAATTTTGAGAAATAATGATAAATTTGGCAGAAATATAAGTTTACAGATCCAAGAAGCACAGCAAACCCCAGGAAGAATAAGTTACAAAGATAACCACATGAGGTACATTTTAGTCAAACTGCTGAAATCTTGGCTGCAGCCAGAGAAAAACAACACTTTGCACACAAGGGACCAATAATACAAAATTACAGCTGATTTTTAGTTGGCCTGTACTATAAGAAATACAAAAAGCATTTTTTCAGGCTGAAAAGAAATGACACTAGATGATACCTTATATCTTCAGAAATGAATGAAGATCAATAGAACTGATAAAAAATGTGGATAAATATAAAAGTATATATTATTTTCTCTTAATTAAAGGAAATATTAGTGGTTAAAACAAAATTTATAGCAGTGTATTTTTGAGTTTATACCAATAGCACAAATGATTGGGATAAATAGAACTATACTGTTACATGATGACAATATTTAATGTTGAGTAATACAATATTAACTCTAGATAGTGTTAAGCTAAAAATGCATATTTTAATTTTTGATACCAGTAAAATGCAGAGTTACAGCTAAAAAGTCAATGGGACCACAATGAGATAACATTTTATACCCACTAGAATGGCTATAATAAAAAAGATGGATAGTAACTACTGTTGGCCAGGATGTGGAGAAATAGGAATTTTCATACTTTGCTGGTGGGAATATAAAATGGTGTAGTTTTTGGAAAACAGCTTAGCAGTTCTTCAACAAGTCTAATATAGAGCTACATATGACCCAGCAGTTCTACTTTTAAGTATATACTTAAGAAAAATTAAAATGTATAGCCACACAAAAACAGGTATATGAATGTTTATGGAAGCATTATTCATAATAGTCAAAAATGGAAACAACCCAAATGTCCATCATTTGGGTTGGAAAAATAAAATGTGGGATATCCATAAAATGAAATATTGTATAAAATGAAGTATTGACACATTCTACAACATGAATAAACCTTGAGTGAAAACATTATGCCAAATAAAAGAAACCAGTCAGAGAAAATCATGTATCGTGTGATTCCATTTATATGAAGTGTCTAGAATAGGCAAATCAGTAGAGAGGAAGTTGATTAGTAGTTGCTAGGGCCAAGTGGGTGAGGAGGGAAATGAGAAGGGACATCTAATGGGTAGGAAGTTTCTTTTAAGGGGATGAAAGTGTTCTACAATTAGATTTTGGTTGCAGTTGTACAACTCTATGAATGAATATACACACACACACATATATGTAAATTTTTAAAACATTTAATTGTTTTTTAAACAGTTCACTTTAAGTGGATGAATTGTTGTGGTACCTGAATTGAACAGTTTTCAATAAAGCTGTTTTTAAAAAGTCAATGAAGAAATAAAAATGGAATGCTAAACACCTTTTTTCAGTTAACTCCAAAGGAGGAACAGGAAACAAGCAAACAAACAGATGAGACAAATAGGAAACAGCTAAATGGTAAATCTAAATTAAGCCAAATCAAATATAAATATTAGACCAAACATTGCAATTAAAAGTCAGAGATTGTCAAACTGGATAAAAAGCATGACCCAACTATAAGTTGATAATAAGGCATACACTTTTAAAACAAAGATATTAAATTTGAAAGTAAAAGGATGAAAAAAGATGAAAAGATATATTATTCAGACATGAATCATTAAAAGTTAGGATTGATATTTTAATAATGGCCAAAGGTAGACTTAAAAATGGCATCTTACCAGAAATAAATAGGGACATTTTATAATAATAAAAACTCAATATATGAGGAAGACATAATCACAAATATGCATGTGTATAATAATGTAGTTTCAAAATACATGAAGCATAAAACTAATAAAACTCAAGAAAAAGGATTTAAATCCACAATCATAGTTGGAGATTTGCACATCCCTTTTAGAGTGATTAAAAGAACAACTGGGTCAAAAATGTACAGATATGTTAACCACCTTGACCTCATTAATATTTATAGAACCCAACACCCAGCAATTACAGAATACAGAATCTTTTCTGGTACCCTGGAACTTTTACCAAGATAGACCATATACAGTGCCGTGAAACCACTCTTAAAACGTTTCAAAAGGCTGAAATCTAACAGAGTATGTTTTTTGATCACAATGGAATTAAATTAGAAGTCAGTAACAAAGAGATACCTGGAAAGTTCCCAAACATTTGGAAATTAAACAGTGTATTTCTGAATAACCCATGGATCAAGAAAACCACAGAGGAAATTGGATAATGTTTTCAACTGAATGATAATGAAAAATAAACATGTTAGCATTTATGAGATGCAGTGAAAGCATTGCTTAGAGGAAAATTTATAACTTTAATTGTTTATAACAGAAAGGAGGAAAGTTTATAATTTATTATGTAACTTTCCAGAATCTAGATAAATATAAGCAAGGTAAACACAAGAAGGAAGAAAATAAAGTAGCATATTTCAGTTAAATAGAAAATAGACAACACAGAAAATTAACAAAGCCAAACAGATTCTTTCAAAAGATCAGTATATTTGAAAAGCTCTTAGAAAAACACGTTATAAATATTTCAAATGAAGGAGTATCATTATAGATCCATCAACTTTAAAAAATAAGAGAATTTTAAGAACAATTTATGCCAATAAATTTGACAACTTAGTGAAATAAAAAAAAAATTCCTGAAAAAATACAACTTAAGGAAAGTGACAAAAAGAAATTAAAATTTGAAAAGTCTTATTTATGTCAAAGAAATTAAATTTGTAATAAAAGACATTCCCACAAAGAAAGCTCCAAGCCCAGAGATTATCATTGATAAATTCTATCAGACATTTATGAAAGAAACTATAACAAATTTATAAACTCAGAAAATAAAGGAAGAAACACTTCTCAACTAATTTTATGAGGCCAATATAATCCTGATACTAAAACACAGTAAAGACATGACAGAACATTTTTAAAAATCTATTATGAATACATAAAGCATAAAGCTCTTTAACAAAATATTAGCAAATTGAACCCATCACTATATAAAAGGATTAATAAAGCATGACCTAATGGGTTTTATCCCAGGAATATAAGATTGGTTTTATATTTAAAAATAAGTATAATCTATTATATTAATAGAATAAGGGGAAAATATGATTGTATCAACAGATGCAGAGAAAAACATTTGACAAAATTCTGCATCTGTACTTGATGTATAGATCCCAGAATTAGCAAGGAACTTTCTCAATCTGATAAACAGCGTCTACAAAATACCTTTGGCTAACATCATTCTTAAGGGTAAACCACTTCTCTTAAGACCAAGAACAAGGCAAAGGTGCCTACTCACCAGTTCTATCAACATTTTTCTGAATGTCTTTGCCAATGCAATAAAGTAAAGGAAAGTCAAAGGAGGAGAGATTAGAAAGGAAGAAGTAAAAACTTCCTGAAGGTTATTTTTATAGAAAATTCAGAAGAATCAACAAAATATTACTATAATCAATAAGTGAATTTAGCTTAGCAAAGTCTTAAGATACAAGGCCAATAAAAATATTAATTGTATTTTTACATATGAGATTTAAAAACTATATGTTACTAGCATCAACAATAAGAACAAATTTAACATGCACAGCTCTGCACTGAAAAGTACAAAATAATGCTGAGAAAAATTTTAAAAGATGTAAATACATAGAGGTGTATAATGTTCATGGATTGGAATCCTCTATTTTGTTATCATATCATTTCTTCCAGAATTAATCTATAGATGCAATGTAGTACCAGTCATAATCCTAGCCAATTTGTTCTGCAAATAAAAACAGATGAATTGATTTCTAAAATGTATGGAAATGCCAAGGACTAAGAATTAACAAAACAATGTTGAGAAAGGAAAACAAAGCTGGGGGACTTATTCTGACTTCAGGGCTTAGTTATAAAGTGACAATAATCAATACACTAGTATTGGTATAAGGACAGATACACAGAGAAGTAGAATAGAGTTCCAGAAATATACACATATGTATACAGTCAACAGATTTTTGCTAAAAGCACCAAAGCAATTTCACGAAGAAAAGAAACTCTTGAAGTAATGGTGTTGGAACTACTGCTATTTGGAAAAATAATTAACCTCAATTCCTATATTACATCATACACAAAAATTAATTCAAGTTGGATTAGAGATCTAAGTGTAAAAGTTAAAACTATAAAGCTTTTTGAAGAAAATATAGAATATATTTGCAACCTGAGAGGCAGAATTTTCCTAGGCACAGAAAATAATAACACTGAAAGAAGACATTCATGTGTTAAACTTCATCAAAATTAAAAATTCTGTTCATTAAAAGATGCAATTAAGGAAATAAACATGAATGCAGAACACACAGACAAAGGTGTAAGGGAGTCACAAAACATCTGAAAAAGAACTTGTATCAAGAATATAAAATAAATTACTCCTAAAACTCAATAAATGATGTGCCCCCAAAGATTGAAAAGATTTAAAAACACTTACAAAAAGAAGATACCTGAATGGCTAATAAGCATAAAAATACAAGAATGTGCAGCAACTGGAATTCCCATACACTGGATGGAAGTTTTTTTGGCAGTTTCTTAGGAAGTTAAACATATACCTATTCTTTGACTCAGTAATTTTACATATGTATACAGGAGAGATCAAAACATGTTTTACTAAAAGACTTGTGCAAGAGTGTTCATAGCAGCTTTAATCACAGTTTACTTTCAGTATACAAATTTCATAACCCATGTGTTCATCAACAGGAGAATAGGTAAACAATTGTGGTTATATGCACACAATGGAATACTGCTCACTAATAAAAGAAACCAGACATTAAAAAGATATGCAGAATGTTTTCATTTTTATGGAATTGTAAAAGAAGCAAAACTTGTCTCTGGTAAAAAAAAAAAAAATGGAACAAATTTTACCTAGGGCTGGAGGTGGGGGCCTGTGGGTTGACTGGGAAGAGACATGAGAGAACTTTCTGATGAAATGGAAGTGTTATGTAAATGTTACCTAAAAATGTCCATTAAAAGAATAACAAGTAGGAGTAGAGAGAGGGTAGAGGCATAGGTGATAACAAGAATAGCAGAATCTTAAATTATCAAACCTGGGTGATGGGTACATAGGGGTTCATCGTACCTTTCTATTTACTTTGTATAGTTTTGAAATTTTCCATAATAAAAAGTAAAAAAAAAAAAAAAAACCTGTAGCCTACCATAGTACAGAACTTTACAGTTATTTGACCATAGATTCTGTTTCCATTAAAACCAAGTAAAGACAGATTTTCTGTTACTCATAATCAAAAGCATGTCAACAATAAACTTGAGATCGTAATGTTTTTAAAAAAATATTTCATCATTTCTGCATATCAGTAAGCCTGGTAGTTGGATCTTATCTCAGTTTAGCAGACCTGTACCAGATGGAAGCCTGTTAGACACCAGGAATTAGATTAGAAGTTATTCCCATCAACTCAACTGTATAGCTGTAGATTTTAAGTAAATGCACTAGCACATACTTTGATAGAATGGGACCTGTGGCAGTTGCATTTCCTTCTTGTCAAATACCAGGTCTGGATGTTTTTTTCATCCTCAAATAAGAGGTCACATACAATATGGGACTTAAAAAACTTTAGGACTAGGAAAAGGAAACATTATTGTGAAGATTTAAAGGATGAGCAACTTTCTTAAACTTATTTATAATAAGAGCTATAAAAAAATTTAAAAACTTTTCTGGTATCCTTTGTTGATGCAGAAAGACATGGCCTCTGTGGAACTGAAACAAAAGTATAAAAGACTGAGATGAAAAGGGGCAATAAAGATGGATAAGTATAGGTAAACTGAACACGCAGTAGCAGAATTTAAATACAAATTGGAGACATGAAAAGTGGAATTCACATTGAGGTATACTAAAGCAGTGATGTACAAAACATTTGAGACATTTTCTTGGAACTTGGAAAAAAATAAAATAGATGAAAACTATGGAAAACATGGTAACTATGGATAACATCAAATGTCAGAAAGTGATCCAAAATTTTCAGAGGAAAAGGTAGTGACTAGAGAATGTTATACTTAGATGCATTTTGTTTCATTTGTGATGGTAACAAACATTCGTGTATGCCAGGGTTCAACACTATGCCCACAATTCATATAACCTTGTTGAAACAAAAGAAAGCACTAAGTTGACTGAAAGACAAATCAAAATGAGGCACTTAAGAATAGAATACGGGTATTATGTTTTTGAAAGTTTGATTTATGCCACTTCACTTTTACAAAAACCTACATTAGTACCTGTTTTCACTAACCAAAAGAAATCTGAAGAGGATTTTCACTTTTATGAAAAAAGTCAAAAAGTGAAAATAATGTTCAGCGTTCGTTTTACAGCAAGCCATTACAGAGGCAGAGCACACCTCCAGCAGCAGGAATGGCCCCACTAAGCTTCTTCCCTGGGAACCACACTCAGCATCTCAGCTTCTCAGCATCAAGCCATCATAGCTTAGAGCCATGTCTGTGAGCATCTGTGCTTCATCACACTTTATTTTGTGCGTCTGTTAGCAAGATGTGTCCTAAGGTAATTACTTGCTTCTTTGATTTATGCCATTTTGGCTGACATAGGGATGCTCTACTTTTGGATAGCTGGGGAAACCTGTATGTTATCAAAGGCCTGGAAAACTTTTGAAATGACTACCGATAAGCAGAAGGTCATCACAGGTTCTTAGTAGACTCTTCATCTTAGCAAACCACACCGATGGAACTGAGCACACTGATGAATCTGCAGGAATGTGTATCTTGTGACATCTGGATTAAACTTAAAAGCAAATAATTTCCTTATGAGTTGTTATTCCCCCAGGACAAAGTTGTGTCATCAGGCACAGGCAGTTCATTTGGAAACTCCTCTTTCTCGGACACTGTTTACCACAAGATTTAGAAGTTCAGTTAAATAAGATTACAGTACAATAATTTTTTTTTTTTTTAAAGAGAATAACTTCTCAGAAAAAAGACTGAAAGGAAATACTAATTAAACAAATTAACTGGTTATGTATGATTAATCTTCTCTTTTCTTATATTTTTCAGTTTTTGAAATGAGCATTGTTTTCAGTGAAAAAACTAAAGAAAAATTGATGAAAATGCTATTATTGAGCAAAAAAAGTCTTAATAAAATAGTAGAATAAGAGAGAGCCAGAACAACTAAGATTTTATTAAACAGTGAAACGAGAGAATACAAATATTATTCAAACTATAGTATTAGCTAAAACAATGTAAAAGGGAACATTTAAAGCATTAACTTTTTCCATTTAAAAATTTTTAAATTTAAAAGCACACTGTAAGACAACTATGAGGCTTTAATACCCTTGTGTAGTGTCTTCTAACCAGGGGTAAACAATAAAACCACATTCTGATGACCTTCAAGTGTGATGGATTTCCAGGTAATTGGCGTGCCAAGGGACGGAGGACAGAACTCTTGGTCTCCTGCCTTGCACCTCTTATAGATAACTTGATTGTGCTTCTTATTGACTCCCCTGATTTAGTGCTTGTAAGTAGCGGTAAGATCAAACTTTTAGCCACACCCAAACCTAACAGGCCCCATCTCTTGCAATTAGTAGCCCTCCTGATCACCCCTCCTCAGATATCTGAAGAGAAAAGCAGAAATCTACTACCTTGCTGGTTCTGGACAGTTACACATGTACACTCCCTTCCCACCAACACTGGGCAGCACAAGGTGATTAAGTTCTAGAGTTTTTGTTGGGAGCCTCCTGTCTGTTCCAGGTGGGGACAATTAATAACTCACCTCTTAAGTGCGGATTTCTTGGAGAGTTTTCTGTATTTGCTGCTCCCAACTCAGGAAATCTTTCGAGACACCTCCTTTGTCAGAATATTGTAGGTCCTTCACTTGGATACAGTTCTTGGCTGTAACCCAACCTTGAGGAATTGATCTTTCTCCAGATTGTTTTTACTTCTGAGATATCCTGCTCGAGACTTTGCCCTGTAGCCAGCCACTCTCTCACCTGAGTCTGGTTCCTGGGTTCCAACTCTCCTGCTATCCTCAAAGGTACTCAGAATGTAGCAAATTATCTTTAAAAAAAAAACAAAAAACAAAAACAAAAACAAAAAACTCTCTATCTCCAAACTCTCTTCTCTAATTAGTAAGCCTGTATATGCTACCTTATTTTACTTCAAGTTTTTTTACACATTCTTTTTCTATAAATATCCTCAGGACTTGGTCTGATATCATCATAACTGCATTCTACTTTCATTCCTTCCTTTTCTGGGAAGTCTTTCACAATTTTTCCATCTTAAGTGTGTTTCTGTACCACTTACAAGCTAAAACACAATTGCTTTCCAAACACATTGTAAACTCCTTTTGGGCTGGAATAGTATCTCATACTTTTCTTATTCAATAACATTGGACAGAGCAACCTAGGATTGAAAACATAATTAAAGTGTCCATAACAGCAGCAAGTAAACATTTCTCACTCAGCATTGGCCTCCCAGTTGTGGAAATTCTGGCTTCCTCCACACTCTTTCCCAACTAGTTCAGAGAGTCCCCAGGGAGAGCTCAGATCTGTGTTGGAATACAGTCCTCTGGGCTACTTTGCGAGTAGCCATTTCCCCTAGTGTGTATTCCATTGATGTTTTTCTCTCCACTACCACACCCCTTTCCTTCTACTTAACACTCTGGCCTTCCTGAATTCCCCTCCCATTCATCACACCCATCACTTCCAGATAGGTAATATATACCTCTTTTTTGTCCTACGGTGTTCTGAACATGTCCTGGATGTAGTTTTAATCATGTCACATGATAATTATCTTTTTATGAATCTGATTCTTCATCGAAACTATGAGTCCTTTCAGGGAGAGAGAATCATGTCTCATCTGTGAATTCTGAGTGTCTAGCTTAGTTCTGGCACTGAGATTCCATAGATTTTCAAGTTGGGTCCCAATGTACTTGTGTGCACCACAGTTGATTTGGTTCAAATAATACATTGTTTTGATTAATGTAGTTTTCCTTTTGAGAATTTTATGCCAAGGTGGTTTATTTCTTTCTCCTTCAAGGTTTATGTCAAATGAATTTATCAAACATTTGATGATCACTGTGCATCCAGAGTACTTTCCTACTCCCTGGAGATACGGAGATGAATAAGACATGGTCCCTGCATAACGGAGGTCACGGGAACTTCTTTGGGTCTCTCTACCCCTATTTCTCCATTCTCTTCTGTCTGGATAATTTTTATTGAGCCTGGAATTGTGTCTAGTGGAATAAATACATGTAAAGAGGTTAATTACAATACAGTATACTCAGTGCAACAATAGAAGTATGTTCCAGGTATAGAGATAGCACAGAAGAAAGAATCATAGAATTTTTAGGGTGGACATGGGGGATCCGGGAGGAGGTGACTTATGAGTAAGTTATAAAGGATGAAAAGATACTTCAGATACTCAAGTGGGTGAATGGTACTCCTTAGAGAAGAAAGAGCATATGCTAAGGCCCAGAGATTTGAAATAGCACCATATGTTCCCAAAACAATAATGCTTTGATATCTCTGCAGCATAAAGTTCAGTGGGGTGGGAGATGAAGCTAAGATAATAGACAATATTTGAAGTGTTAAGATTTCATGTTTGGACAACTTTTTAGTAAAAAGAATGGTAGTCTCCGATATAGTGGGTGGTGTTAGGAATCCAAGTGTGAAGCCGTGTATTGCAGTTCTCTATCCTCTTCCGTTGTAGAATTAAGGAAGGTTCTGTGATCATGTAGATATTTTAGTATTCACTGTACGGGTGGATAAAACTGAAAAGAAAATGCTCCCTGAAGTTTATGGTCTTATTGAAGATACAGACTATACCCACACAAACAGGTTCTACAGACCAGTAAAACTAAAATTATAAAGACGGTATATAAGCACAATCATGACTTTGGGTTATAAGAATGATTAGAAAAGTGTGGGATTATAAAAAGACAACCTGATTTTTGGTTTAAGTAAAACAGTATCCATCAGAGCTGGCTGAGCATGGGAAGTGTAAAGTTGAGGAATATACTTGTAAATTAGAAACCTTTAATGATCTATAGTCTGTAGTCAAGAAATGACCTTCTGGCTAGCCTAGCAATCATCTTTGAGCTTTATAGTATAAGCAGGAGCCAGTTTTATTTTTCCTTTGTAATAAATTTATTTTCTTATTCTCTACCAAGTACATGAGCCTGTGTTAAAGTCTTTAGTTAACACTTATTTTCCACTAATTTTATTTTTATGTACTTTTATGTGTCAGTTTGCCTTAGAGATTGTTGATATCAAATGGGTCCCTGTGTTTCTGCCAAGCCATTCTGTCAGACTGCATTGTGATTATCTTAGCTTCTCCTTTCATCTCTTTACTCTCAAAAATAAACCACAGCTTCTGCATTTTTCCTTTTGGAATGTATTTACCCAACATCTTCTTGTCCCACTAATCCTCACTTGTCCCATTAATCCCCAAAGCCCTCTACTTAGATATTCTTTCCTTTCATGGAGCTAGTGTGGACTTTTGTAGGCCATAGTGTTTTTTTTTTTTTTAATTAAAAATTATTGGGGTTTCATTGATTAATAAAATCAAATAAATTTCAAGTGTACAATTCAGCAGTATGTCATATATATGTTCCATTGTATGTTCACTACTGAAAGCTAGATTTATTTCCATCACTAAATATTTAACCCCTTTTACCCTTATCTACTTCCCACTCCCGCATTCCGTCTGGTAACCACTAATCCACTGTTCTTGTCCATGAGTCTCTGTTTGTTCATTTTTTTTATTGCTTTCAGTTTTGCATCTCACATATGAGTGAAATCATTTTTGTTTTCTACCTTTTCTGTCTTATTTCGCTAAACATGATTATCTCAAGATTCATCCATCTTGTCGCAAATGGCAGTATTTCATCTTTTCACAAGTAGTATTCTATTATATATTTATACCACATTTTCTTTATCCAATCATCTAAGGAAACTTTGGTTGCTTCCAGGTTATAGGGTTTTTACCTGGATCATCCTAGCGCCTTTGATCATTAAATCACATTTCACACCTCAGTAAACTCAATTTAGAAGGCAGTGTGTTTTAATCCTCCGAGAGAAGGATAGGGAACCTTCGACTTTTTATTTGTATACTTTATAAATTACTCAAGTTTGGTAATAAGCATTTGCTATTTTCATAATTAAGAAGTAAAGATGATTCAGTTTTGAAAAATGAAATTCAATAATAGAGCCCTTAGTGCCATTTCAGGTCTGTTAAATTAACCTATCCATTTATATCAACACACTACACACACTCACCACAGTGCAAAATAGTGTTGAAAAACTCATACTCTCTTAGAAAGCAAAAGCCATAAAAATACTCATATTGTATAACCCAGAAACTATACTTTTGAGAAATAACCTAAGGAAATAATTCAAAAGAAAGAAAATATTAGAATTTATATACAGCTTGTCTACACAAAAAAAAAAAAAATGGGGAAAGAGGACTGTAAAGTGAACATAAGGGGAAAATTTAGGGAAATAATGATAGAGCAACTGGATGGAACATTATTGCAACACTGAGAATGATTGCTATAAAAAAGTTAACAAGCATAGCGTGATTGCACTACAATATGAAAAACTACAATATATATACTGATTACAGTTGTGTATAACATGAATTACACATGGATAACTAGAAGGTAAAATGGATAATAAAAACAGCTGTCATTCTAGTGTAGCGGAATTATGGATGAATGTTTAAACTTTACTAAATGTCTTTTCAATAAATAAAATTGGAAAAATTTAAAGGGTTTCAGATTGTCAATTCTGATTATTGTAATTCTGAGACTTTTGCAGCAAAAAGAAGGAAGAACTCTGGAATCAGGCCTGTTCCTCTCTCTTTCATTAGCCAAAAGAAGGAACCCTATACTTTCTTAGAAAGTTATAAAAAGGAACATTCTTAGGGCATATGATACTGAAATGTCCTCCTGGGGGGAGATTATAAATTCCATTCTTAGAAATCTTTAAGTAAAATTAGAAAGTGGTTGTGGTTTATTTATTCATATCACTAAAGATGGAACAAATCTGATAATTTTTTCTCTTTAAATAGAAATTTTATTATATCCATAGACAATAAAGTCCCAGAGCTACTGTTAGGCACGTTAATATAGACCCTGCTAAATATTTAAGATTATCACGGTTGTGAGACTCAAGCATGGTTTTGAGACCAGCAACCTCAGTGTCTGTGTTCCTGTCTGTCTAGGTGACCGCCCAATCTTGCTGGGCATCAATGTCACCATTTCTGTACTCATTTCCAGCAGCTTCCATTCATTTAAAGAATACAGTTATTTTACTCTGCTTTTATAGATTGAAGTCTGATTTGGTATCTGTTCAAACTTTCATCACTTTATCCATTACTTGTTTTTTTAACTGATGTAGTTCAAGTTTTACTTTCTCATTTTCTGCTCTGAGGGCTAAAAATGCACTCTTCTCCAAAATAATCTTATCTTTTTATCAGATTAGCAATCTAAGACATGATTTGCTGAAGAATGATCTCCTGTTGTAACTTCACCATGTCTTTGTAGATGAGATCCATGTTGGCCTTTGTGATCTTGACCAGTGCAAATAACAATGATTTCTGCTTGTTGAGTAGTAAACCCATTTTCTTCAAGTAAGGTATGGATGTCAAAAGAGCTTCCTACTTGTAGAAGGGGTGAAATTGGCATTTGTGCTATAGCTGCAGGCACCCAGCAGAGAGGCTTAGCTCTCTCCTGAAGGAAGTGAGGGGGCCACATCGCTGAGGCACAGGTGGAGGGCATCTGTGGCACAGGCAATGCCCCTGGGTGAGGCCTGGCTGGCATCTTCCCACACAGCCATGGGAAGCAGAGCCCCTTGGGCACGAGCTCTCCTCCAAGTCTGATAATATTTAGTAACCACTCTATTGAGATAAAATTTATATACCATAAAACTCACCCTTTTAAAGTACACAATCAGTAGTTTTTAGTATATTTACAGATTTGTACAACCATAGCTATTACATATTTTTAGAACATTAAAAATATGTGCCCATTAGCAAGCTACACCGCATTCTTTCCTCCTGCCAGCCCCCGGCAACCACTAATACTTTCTGTCTCTATAATTTGCCTATTCTAGACATTTCATATAAATGTAATCCTAAAATATGTGGCCTTTTGTGTCTGTCTGCTTTCAGTTAGCATGATGATTTCAAGTTTCATCCATGTTGAAGCACATATCAGTACTTCATTCCCTTTCATGGTCAAATAGTATTCCATTGTATCATATGGCACATTTTGTTTATCCGTTTATGAGTTGATGGACATTTGGGTTGTTCCCCTCCCACTTTTTGGCTGTTATAAGTAATGCTGCTATGAACATTTGTGTAAAATTTTTTGTGTGGACATTCGTTTTCAGGTTTTTTGGGTATATATGTAAGAGAGAATTGTTAGGTCATATGATAAGTCTATGTTTAACATTTAGAAGAATCATCAGAATGCTTTCGAAAGTGGCTGTATCATTTTACACTCCCACCAGCAATGTATGAGGGTTCCCTAATGATCTTTTGACATCCCTTCCAGTTCTTAATACAGTGCTTGGCATGTAGAGAACATTGAATAGATGGCAATTATTCTTACTGATGTTGTCCTCACTGTTATTAGAGAAAACTGGAAATTGCCTTGAGATCCATTGTCTGTAAGTAAAATGAAGTTACTGTATTGTAACCTGCACTAAGCTATATTTTGGCTTTTTAAACTCTCATTAGTTGGTAATGATATAGATTTTTCCTTAATTATATTTTAGAGAGAGATTGTAAGCATGTGTATGTGAAGTTATTTCTTTCTACTCAAATAAATGACTTGATATGGTTCTAAAGTCTGTAACTGTTAAGTAAATATATGTACTCATATATTTAGGGCATGCCAATTCATCTTCCTGGGTCCCCAGTCCTTCTACCCTGAATAAGGAGTTGGAGATAGATCTGCAGGTGCTGCTATAGCATAACAGCCGTCTTTTAGAGCAAAGGAGGTTGAAGAAGGCAAATAGAGACCAGGATCACTGAGGTTAGAAGTGCAATAGGGCATATGGCCATGTGTGCTCACTTTCTTATGTGTGATTTCTTTTCCTCTTTTCACCTCCTTTGCCATATTCCTCCTCCCTCACTCCCTTACTACCTCCCCATGCTTCCTATTCCTGTTTTAAGAGAAAGTTTGTAAAAAGCAGTTTCATGTATGATCAATAATTAAAATGTTGACCACAACAAGACCTAGTTCAAGGCATTGTTCAACACCTTTCTTGGTTTTTTTCCCCCATTGCCACATTTAAAAAATATTTTCTTCCTTTTCATGCCCATTAATCCAGTTCATTCTACAGATTTCTATTGATCATTTAATATATGCCAGGCACTGTTTTAGATACCTACTCCAATCCTCCATTGCCTTTTGTTCCCACTTTTTAAAAATTTCTTTCAATCCCTTTCTCAGATTTTAAGTCAGAGAGATACAAATAAGATTAAAAAATTATAGGATGGAGTTCTTATATAGTATTCTCTACATATTCTAATAATAATTTCACTGATTTTCTTTGATTTCAAAAAATGGTATGTTTTGCTTGAACGCCTCAGTTTTGTGTAAGAAGACATCCCATTTGTGTGTGCATTGGATTTAAGGACTTCTTGCTAATTATCTTACCTTTTTCTAGGATTGCAATATTGACTTGTTCTTTATTTTCTAAGTCTAGCAAAATGGGAAGGAGGTCCTGGCAGGAGGAGAAAGAAAGATATATATCAGAGGAGACTGGCAGAGTGGGGGCTGTGAGTTAGAGAGTGATTGAGGCCTCTGGGCATATAATATTTTATATTCAGTATTGTTATATTATGTTCCCCTTATGTGTCAATTCAGTAAAGTCATTTAGTTACAGCTCATGGAGCTAGAAGAAAATTTAGGGGTTATTTAATTCACTTAACAAAAAAATATGTCATGGAACATGCAAAATATCTATTTTTGCCCTAATTGATATAAAGGGGCTAATAATAGGGAGAATAAATTGGATATTTTTTATATCCTTTATTTACTGACTCAGAAGCCATATTTGTAGTGGTCTCAAAGCGGAAATGTTCTCCAACTAGGGAGACAAATGAACAGACCAGTATTCTACTCCCTTTTTTTCACATCATGGCAAAAAAGAGAACAATAATTTGTAAAGTACTAGGGCCAACAAACAAGGCTACTGTCAACTGGAGGTGACTGACCTAAGGTTGAGGTGATTACTATCTCAATCCATCTGTAACCCTATCTCATACACCAATTGTGGAGCTCAGGAATAAATTGTATAAGACATAGTATTATGGTGAGTCAGTATTGAATTTTACCTCTTACTAAAAGTAGTCAAAATTAAAAGAGTGGCTGTTTCACCTACTTTGAAAATCTATTGTTTAGTGTAGCCACCTTCATTAATTATCTTAGCTAGACCTTCTGGATAACTTGTTATAGCTTCTGCATCAACACTTGCAGCTTCATCTTGCACTTTTATGTTATGGAGACGTCTTTCCTTAAACCTCATAAACCAGCCTCTACTAGCTTCACTTTTCTTCTTCAGCTTCCTCACTTCTCTCAGCCTTCATAGAATTGAAGAGAGTTAGAGCCTTGCTCTGGGTTAGGCTTTGGCTTGGGTGAATGTTGTGGCTGGCTTGATCTATCCAGAACACTAATACTTGCACCTTATCATCAGTAAGGCTGTTTTGGTTTCTTATCTGTGTGTTCACTGGAGTAGTACTTTTAATTTCCTTCAAGAACTTTTCCTTTGCATTCATAACTTTGCTAACTGGAAAAAGAGGCCTAGCTTTTGGCTAATCTCGGCTTTCAAAATGCCTTTCTCACTAAGCTTAATCATTTCTGGCTTTTGATTTAAAGTGAGAGCCATGTGACTCTTCCTTTCACTTAGAGGCCATTATAGGGTTATTAATAGGCCTAATTTCAATATTGTTGTGTTTCAGAGAATAGAGAGGCCTGGAGTGGGGTTTGGGGGTACAGTGGCTGGTGGAGCCAACAGAACGCACACAGCATTTATCATTTAAGTTCACTGTCTTGTATGGGTGAGGTTTGTGGTGCCTCAAAACAATTATAATAGTAACATCAAAGATCACTTATCACAGATCACCATAACAAATATAATAATAATGATAAAGTTTGAAATACTGCAAAGATCACCAAAATGTGACAAAGAGACATGAAGTGAGTAAATGCTGTTGGGAGAATGGTGCCAACAGACTTCTCCACACAGGGTTGCAACAAAACTTCAATTTGAAAAAAAACAAAATACCTGCAAAGTGAAATAAAATGAAGCACAATAAAACAAGGTATGCCTATACATGTGTACATGATTTTGTGGCTAGTAATATATTAAGTACAGCCACATCAGAAAAAATAGTGCATATTTTAGATTGTAAACCTGGCTTCTGACATTTAGCTTCTCATGGCCAACTTGAGTTTTGGAGAAAATTGAAGTGAAAATGTAAGACTCTTAAGTTCTAGACCTTTAGACTCATCATCAAGCCTTGGAGAAGGGGGCATAGAGACTGCAAGGCTCAAGCAGGAGAAACATTTTTATAGGTATCATCTAATTAATAGTATTTTGAAAATTATATTTTCATAGAACACTTTTGTTCTCCGCCTTTACCCCTTTAGGTGTAAGGAATTCTTTGGATCTATAATGAGAGGTGTATTGTCTTCTTTTAAAAATTTCTAGAGTGTGTGACACATACAAATAAATATACATATCACATTTGTAAGTTATGACTCATAATATAAAAACAACAGCCATGAACCTGTCATAATATAAGTGTTTGGGTTTTTTTTAACCAAGACGTTTATTACATGACTAATTATTAAAATCCTTAAGATGACCTAGATGCTGCAGCAGCTGCCCTCTTGGGTTTAGGTGTTGTTTCATCCGTGCTTGAATCTGCAGTATACAAATTTTAGGTGCCTCATCTGACCAGTCCATGAGTGAATTTCGTCATTTCACTTTGGCCCTCTCATTGTACTTTCTCTTCTACATGATAGGGTAGCCACATTTGCCACAGGTTGACTTCCAAAGGTAGTCATTTTAAATTAAAATCTCTCCATGTTAGTAAGTGCTGGGAAGGTAGCAGGAACTGAAACATTCTCATCCAAAATCCAGAGCTCTTTCTAATAAGTATCTTTATATCGATACATATCATTACTCATTTTTAAAGTATGCATTATTGTGATTAAAATAAATTGAAATGATTGACAGCACCAAATGTTGGTGAGGATGCAGAGAAACCGGATCTTCATTCATTGCTGGTGGAAACGTAAAATGGTATAGCAACTGTGGAAAATAGTTTGGCAGTTCCTTTAAGAACTGAATATAAAACTATAATACGACCCAGCAATTACACTTTTGGACATTTACTCCAGAGAAATTAAAATTTATTTTCATACAAAAACCTATATGTGAGAGTTCATAGCATCTTTAATTGTAATACTTTAAAACTGGAATCAGCCCAGATGTCCTTCAATAGATGAATGGTTAAATAAACTGTGGCACATACATGTTATGGAATACTACTCAGCAATGTAAAAGGAAGAACTATAATTAATATATACAACAACCTGGAAGAATCTCCAAGGAATTATGTGAATGAAAAAGCCAATCCAAAAACTTTATGTCCTATATGAATCCATTTATATAACATTCCTGAAATTGTAGAATTAGAGAACTGATTAATGGCTGCCAAAGACTGGGTGGTGGGAATGGAGGTGGATATGGTTATAAAAGACCAACATGGGAATCCTCACAGTGATGAAACTGTTGTGTACTTGACTGGAGTAGTGGATACACAAATCTACAAACAATAAAATTGCATAGAACTAATAAATACATTCACACAAACACAAGTGAGAACAAGTAAAACAGGAAATCTGAATAAAATCAGTAGATTATATCAATGTCATTTTCATGGTTGTGATATTATCATTTTTAAAATGTTACCATTGGGAAAACTGGGCAAAGGGATCTCAGTATTATTTCTAAAACTGCATATGATTCTATAGTTTTCTCAAAATAAAGAAACAAAACCCAAAAAGAAGTTGTATTTTAAATAACTAAATTATTGGGTCAGATTTTTAAGAGCTACAGCATTTCTTTTATTAAGAATAGTTTTTATTACCTATTAATAAATCATTTATTATTTAATGAAATCTTGGAATGAAAGGGACCTTGAATGATACAATTTAGTACTGGCACTGTTGCCAGTAAAGTAGTTGTTCAGTAAAATCTCATTTTAGTAAACTAGACAGGAATGTTCTGAAAGGTTATTTATTTAGCTTTTGTCTATAACCCTTCCTCCCTCAATTTAATATGAATAATCTGGGGAATTTTTAAAATGTATATTCCCAGGCTTCACCCCCTAAAGATTCTGATTTGGTAAGTCCTGACAACCTGCATTTAAATTATATCAGCTTATTCTGATTCAAAAAATCAATGGATCACACTTTGAGAAATACTGAATTATAATTTTTATGATGAATAAATGAGAGCCCTTCCTTCCTTCCTTCCTTCCTTCCTTCCTTCGTTCCTTCCTTCCTTCCTTCCTTCCTTCATTTATTTGGTGAGGTAACCCTTGGTTGACCTTACAGATTGCAAGGACCTTGTCTGCTTACAATCTCCTTCCCCTTCCCCCCTTTTTTTCTTTTTACACCTACAGTACCTGGTACTCCTAGATGGTCTTCCATCCAAGTACTAACCAGGCCCGACCCTGCTTAGCTTCCGAGATGCTTCCGAGATCAGACGGGATCTGGCTTGTTAAGGGTAACATGGCCATAGACTAAGAGCCCTTTAAATTCCTTTGTGGCATAGAACATTTGTGGTTAGGTGAGAATTTTGAGAGCAAAGCTCTGATAAAATTTTTCAAACACCCACGTGTTGAAAAAGAATGTTTAACCAAATTAAGTATGTAATTGCTCGGAATCAACAAGATCTTTGAACAAAAAGGAGCTTGCTTGCCTTTGGTTCTTAATCATTTTGAAGAAGTCCTGCCCCATCTCTTAACCATTTGGCTTGCCTGACCACTCATAATTTATTTGGTATAAAGAAGGCAAAGACTCCTGTTTTAGTTACACAGACTGTACAGAGGGAATGCTCAGCTAGGGTGAGGAATGCTGAAGCACTTTATAAGCTCTGAAGATAATGTACCCATTAATTCCTTATTTATTTTTTTTGTAAATGAGGTTCCAACTAATTGACCCTTATTTTTTCCCCTAAACCCTAGTAGTCAAGTCATTTAAATTGATTGTTGTTATTGAAAAACAGATTAAAAGAAATTATCCTAATATGCTTTTGGGGGTACTTAGTTTGCAGTTTGTTGAAATCTGAATGACCTTTCTCTGTTCTGCCGCCTTGAGCAAATAATCTGAACGTTTTCACCTGGGGATTCTTTAGTTTACTTCAGAGTCATCCAACCACCTCCCAAACTCCTGGGTGTATGCCTTGAGCTAGCTAATTGTTCTGTGGAAGCCTACTCTCTAGGCTTGAGGCAAGGAAAGATTGACCCTATCCATTCCTCTTAAGAGTATTCATAGAGCAATACCCCTCTCCAAAGAAACCCCTTCTCAGCCTCTCTCTTCCCTACCCAAGATCTGACTGAGAGTGGAGTCAGAAAACCAGCCCTGGCCCTTTTGGCTTTTAATGTGTGTGCTGTCTTGGACACCTCATTTTGGTATGCAGCTTTTATTGCATCTGTGTGCCTCACAGCACAGAGCACATAGCACTGTGTATTACACATCACTTGGTACTTTATGTAGTAAAGATACAAAAATATAAATGGGAATGATAGATACTGATTTCCAGATAATGATTTCCTCTGAGGGTGAAGGGAAAGATGAGGAATGTAAGAGGAGAGGGTTTAGGTCTGCTTGTAACATCTTTCTTCTTTTAAAAAAGAGTTGTAAATTAATATGGCAGCAAACTGTGGACATCCGTTTACATTTAGTGGAGGATACAGAGCTACCTTTTATATTACTTCTTCTAATTATACAGACATTTTTTCTATGTATTTGAAATGTTTTATCATTTAAAAATAAAGGAAAAATAAATCTAGATTACAGCAATTTTTCTGCTTTAGGTTTCCCTCTCTCTCTATTCTCAAAGACAGAGAGAAGTCATCTGATAGAAACTATCCCAACTCCCTACCCTCAGATATATGTGCACCCATTCTTTCCTTCTTCCCTCTAGGTACAGTAGAGTTGCTGTCTCTTCATCTCTACTTGGTACCCCATCCCTTCTAACCTTCCCAGGAACCTTGTGCTCTTAATCTGTCAACATCTTACTCTCTTCAGCCTCTCTCTACTGACGCCTTGTCCACATTTAAATATGTACTAGTTTCTCTTCACTTTAAAAAACCTCTGCCTTAAGCCCAGCTAGTGCTCTATGTCTTTCCTCTTCTTCATAGTCAGACTTTTCTTAAGAAATGCTTACTCTGTTGTCTTTATTTTCATACCTCCTACTCTTAAACCTACTCCAGTTGGGCTTCTTTCCCATGAAGTTGCTCTTGTCAAGAATAACAGGACTTCTGTGTCACTAAATCCAGTGTATACCTTTCAGTTTCAGCTTTGTCACCTCTCAGCAGCATTTGACACCAATGACCTCTTGAAATCCTCTTTCCTGATTTCCACCTTACAACATTCTTCCAGTTTTCTTCCAACCTGTCTGCTCCTCCATGCTCTCTTGTATCACTTCCTTTTTTTCAACCAGCTGTTAAATAGTGAAGATTGCCAGGGCTCAGTCCTAAACCTTTTATCCCTTTGAATTTTTTTTTGGAAGTGACAGCAGCTACTTCCATGGTTTCTATTACTTTCTCTGTATCTCCTCTGAGCTTTCCTTGTGACTGCCCCCACCCCCAACCTCTACCTTTAGCTCTGACCTATATTTCCAGCTGCCTCTTAATTTCACCTGCATGACTTAACAGATACTTCAGTCTCAGAAGGTGCAAAACTGAACTTATTCATTTATCCTTTCCTTAATTTTTTTGTCCTCCACTATTCCCTGTTTTAGGAAATGACACCATGATCCATCCCGTTGCTCAAGCCAGAAACCTGGGAGTGCTTGATTTCTCCTTCACCATCACCCCATGTCCATTAAACCATAAAATCCTGTTAATTCTACCTCCTAATTATCTTTCAAACCTTCCTTGTTTCCTGTCATTTCTCACTGCCAAAGCTTTGGTGCAATAAATCCTAATTGGCTTTTCTTTTTTAACTCTGTGAAAGCTAGACATTTGAGATTTAGATATTTTTAGTCTAGTAGTATCTCAGTACTTGTTGAGCCACTATAAGTTCTTTTTGAAGTATAATTTACATACAGCGAAATGCTCAGATATAAAGTTGTACAATTTGATCAGCTTTGACAAATGTATTACCTCATGTAATCCTTACCCCTTTTAAGATACAGAACATTTCCCTCTCCCTAGAAATTTCTCTAGTGACCCTTCCCACTCAGTCACCCATCAATGCCACTGATATAATTTTTTAAAAAATATTTTAATGTATTTTTAAAAAGAAAAACACCCCAGGAAAAAAAAACACAAAATAATGTTCAAAACCATAAAGGTAAATTGTTGTGAGTTTTGATGTGGAGCTATTCTAAAACATAGAGCCTGTGGCATCTGGCGTTTAACTTTAGCTATCCTGTTTTGTAAGCTATAAACTTTACTATTAAGTTCGGTATAAATGGGTATGAAAATATTTGCTGATTTTCAAGCAACCCATTAAGTATGATAGAAATATTTTAGACTAATCTTTTTTAGTTCACTTATAACTTCAACACTATTCTAATTCTAATGGATAGATAAATAGATAGACAGATAGGTACATATACACACACATATATCCTATTCTTTGGGAATTCTTAGAGCTGTGAAGATGAAGGAAATGAGTCCAGAAAAAAAATGTAAATATATCAATATCTATTGAGAACATTTTATACATACATGTACATAAAACTTATGTACATTTTATACATACATGTGCCTTAAAACTCCTAGCGGTTAAAAATATAGATTGGACATTTTAACTTATTTTTCATCAACTTGAATATTAAACATTTAAAGAACCTAGTTGAACCCATAAGCTGACCTCTTTTGTTAATCACAGGATAGGTATAGTAGAGGCAGCCAGAATGTGAGCCTGCCTATACTGGCCCATCGCTGGGTGATGCAGTTCTAATTCAGAAGGATCATTGTTCAGGATAAAAGGTTAGGCTCCTCCATACAGGTAACTCCGATCTTTTTCTTTATAGCTGGACTGGTTTGGGGTCATTACATCCTGGATAGAGACCCATGGTATAGTGAAAAGAGCAAGTGGGCTAGACCTGACAGTTACTTTGGAGAAAAGAAGAGTACCAGGTCCCCAAATGCTGTGTCTTTTTCACTGATCTCTGCCCTTGTTTCATTGTACATCTCTATTGGGAAAATTTTTGGAGTATATACCCCTGATATGTGTCACAGTATTAATATTAAATACATTTTATACTTCCATGAATAGGAATTTCTAACTATACTTTCCTTTTGTCTGTGATTTTGTTTAATTTTTAGAACATCTGCATTTTATAAATGAAGGTAATAAAGCTTAGGGAAGTTTTAACAACTTGTCCAAGGTCACAGAACTTACTAACTGGTTGTATCTGACAAATTCCAAACCATTTGAGGCCTCAGTTATAAAGTTACAGATTCCAGCTGTGATCTGCAAGGCCTCTCCTAGCTCTGAACAACTTCTGCTTCTGTGATATTGCTAATACCTATCTAAGATATAATTACGGATTTAATATTTCTTAGCAAATAATGTGTTACTATGATCCAAATAGTAATGACTAGAACTTTTAGGAATTGGCAGCAGAAGAGAAACTAAATACTTAAAATAGTGTCACATTACCTTGGTCTTTGGTATAGTCATGTTCCGCTTAATGATGGGGATAGGTCCTGAGAAATGCATCATTAGGCGATTTTGTCATTGTGTGAACATCATAGAGTGCACTTACACAAACCTAGATGGTATAGCCCATTGCTCCTAGGCTACAAGCCTATACAGCATGTTACTGTACAAAACATATGAGGTTAAATCAAGCAGTCAAAAGACACAGTAAACATGGGATGTATGAGGCTGCTGCTGACGTAACACGTCACACTATTTTCCAGCAAACTTTTTTTTCTGTAAGAGTACACTCCAAAATAATGATAAAAAGTATAGTATAGTAAATATACCAGTAATATAGTCATTTATCATCATTGTCAAATATTATGTACTGGACACAATTGCATGTGCTATATATACTTTTTTATGACTGGCTACGCAGTAGGTTTGTCTACATCAGCATCACCTCAAACACATAACATGTTGCATTACGATAGCTGTGACATCATAGATGTCATTAAACGATAGGAATTTTCAACTCCATTTTAATCTTATGGGATCATCATCCATGCAGTCCATGGTTGATCTGAGTGTTATGTGGGCATGATTAATTTTAAAAATCCATTGGTACTTTTTGCTTACAAGTATATGCTGCATACAGTAGTTCTCCCTTATCTGCAGAGGATACTTTCCAAGACCTCCAGTGGATGCATGAAACTTTGGATAGTACCCAACTCTTTATATACTATGTTTTTTCCTATATATTCATATCTATGATAAATTTTAATTATCTCTCTCTTTCTCACTCCAGTAATTTTTGTCTTTTTTAGACTAAACTTAGGCCTGAATCTATGTAACCACCACTTACTTGTAAGTCACTTGGTGTCACTCATTTCAAGAATCCCTTGCTCAAGTCTTCGTATAGGCTCAATGCTTTCTGGAGAAACATATTGCTATCTATCAGACCACATTTTCAGTTCATATTTCCCACTCACGAATTTAATGCTTTTTCATCTTAACTAAGCACTTATCGTGTGTTGTGGCCTAAACTTTTATAGTTTGAGTTATGATAGCAAAACGAACACAAATTTTTTCTTCACAATTTCATAGATTGAAGATTTGTTCTTATTGTCTATCTTAGCAACCTTTGCATACAATTTTTTTTCTTAAGTCGGGAACTTTCACTTTTTCATTTAAATGAAGCACTTTATGGCTTCTCTTTGGTGTATTTGAAGAATTGCCAGCATTACTACTCCTGTGTTTTGGGGTCATTTTTAACTGAAATACGGGTTAATTTGAATACAAGCACTGCAATACCATGATAGTCAATCTTACAACCAAGACGGCTACTAAGTGACTGACAGTCGGGAAACATCAACTACAATGTGGAGTCACTAGACAAGATTCACATCCAGAGTAGGATGGAGTGGGATGTCGCAATATTTCATCATACTACTCAGAACGACATGAAATATAAAACTTATAAATTGTTTATTTCTGCAATTTTTCATTTAATCTTTTCAGACTGTGGTTGTCTGCAATTAACTGAAACAACAGGAAGGGAAACCACAGATAAGGGGAGACTACTGTATTTAAGAGGTTGGTAGCAACAATTACTTCAAACATAATTTACAAGATACCCATTATCTTAAATACTATAGGTAATTCTATTAGTATATTTTCATGAGGATTTTTAGGTAATTACTTTTCAGCATTTCCCCTTGCCTCAAAGTGAAGCCTATTATTTCTCTAAGTACCCGGGTTGCAGTAAATAACTGCCAGTGTGGTAGATGCCCTTCTCTCTACAATGTCAGCAAAAACATTTTCATTTAGAGACTGTCTCAGTTCAGTGCATTTTCTTCAGAAATCAGTTCCTTTTCTTCTAAATAAGAAATTGCTATGATCAAAATAGCTGTCATTTGCCTCTGAAGCATTTTCTATAGGTTTTGTTTTGTTTTACCTTTCTTTGGAATTTAAAAGAAAAGTGGGAAGGTGATTTTAGATTAACACCTGTCTGAGAAATTGCAAAATTAGAGATGGCCATCTGGTTTGCATGATTTGTAATATTTTCAAAATAGGATCTTACCATTCCAAACATATTTTTTCGACTATTATAAAATAATACTTAATTTAAAAACTGCTGCAGCTATGAACTTTTTACTATCAAACTGGAAAGAGGATAGTTAGATGTTGGTGATGTTTATTTTAATAAGGAAAGCTTCTGTAACTTCTCTGTTCTCTGAGAGACTGATATGGGTAATGTAAGGCCATATTTCTCATTTCTTGGATCCACATAACCTGAAGGCTTATCTTAGATTTCTCTGTGCTTATAATTATTCTAGGTCAGGCCTAAAGTAATCAACCACAACAACTCTTAAGATCTGAATTTGATGGAGGTTTGATGGACCAAATTTGATGGACCACATTCGCTGACAGCCCTTTTCATGGTACAAAGGCAAAATGTTGTCACATGGAAGTGAACAACTTCCCCCACCCCTTCCCCAGTCAGCCTAGTATTTGAATGTACACATCTGCTTTTCTCATGTGTCAGAGGGGGGGTTAGGTTTCAATAATTAATTGTTACCATGTGTCTAGAAGTCACACAAATGAGTACAGGGAAAGGAAGCTTCAGAACCCAGCAGCCTTCTGCATTAATCTCACAGAATATTAACTAAAATTAATTACTTTTTTAAAGTCCCTTTACAATGATCAAGTTTCATCTAAATGATAATCAGTTAGCCTCTGGATGCTCCAAGATTCTAAACTGTGTTGAAAATTATGTTATATTAATAAGGTGATTCAACTTTATAAGTAACTATTCCAAGTAATTTTTGTCCTAAAATATGTTTTAGAATCTGAAATTTAAGGAGAACAGGATTTTTAATCTTCAAGTTTAGGTAAAACATAGCTAAACTTTATTTTTTAGTAAGTGAACTGTTAGTGAATTTAAGTACCAACTAGGATTCCCATATAAAATTTGCATGTGACTGTGGTATGTTTTGGTAAGTTTTAAACACAGTATGGTGCCTCTGGCCGACTAAAAGAGGAAAATGGACACCTGCTTTGCCCATTCCTGGTGCCAGGATCTCAATGGAAATAATAAAATAATGTGAATCTTATTCAGAAACTTATTTATAACCACATCTGAAGTAGTTCTTTAACTTGAGACTTTGTGTATAGAAGTCAAAGATTGGTTGATAGTTGTTGAGCCCATGATATGGAATGAGAACTATATTCAGTTAACTTTAAACATAAATACAACTACACATACTATTAATGGATTTTAATTGCAATTTCCAGTTCTTCCTAACTAAGAAGGAATAACCCTTCATCAGAATGACCGAGAAAATTGTCTGTTTTAGCTAGAACCTCTACATTGCTTTTCTCATCGCCCCTAGACCCTGCTTTGCTGATCCTATCCTGGAGTGGGAGCTAGTCTCCAAAGATGACCCCTCAGTGAACCACGCCTCCTGGTATTCATGCCCTTATGTAGTGCCCCGCACCACATTCAATCTGATGTGGCCCTGTGTAACCAAGAGTGTGGCAGCTTCCACCTTGCTCTCTTACTCCACTTGCTCTGGAGCAAGTCAGCCATCCTGACTACCCTGACACAATTTTCTAAAGAAGTCTGGCTAGCCTCATGAAACTGTTCCAGCTATTCTAGCTGAGGAGTTGGACATGTGAATGAGGAAGCCATCTGCATATCCAGCCCAAGTCCATCCTTTATCACATGTCTCCAGCCCTAGTCACAAATGCATGAAAAATGAGATAACTGACCAGCGGAGCCCAGTCAACCCTCAGAACCATGAAAGACATAAATTATTGTTGTAAGCCATTAAGTTTTGGGGTAGTTTGTTATACAGCAAAAGAAAATTGGAACATTTAGCTTTTTTTTTTTATTGTTAAATTTATCAGGGTGACATTGGTTAATAAAATTATATGGGTTTTAAGCGTAGAATTCAATAATACATCATCTGTATACTGCATTGTGTGTTTACCACCTAAAGTCAAATCTCCTTCCTTCATCATATATTTGAGCCTGTTTACCCTTATTTACCTCACCCACCCCTTTGCCTCTGGAAACCACTGACCTGTTGTCTGTGTCTATGAGTTTTTGTTTGTCTTGTTTGTTTGTCGCTTTCAGTTTTTATCTCATTTATAAGTGAAATCATATGGTTCTTGACTTTTTCATCTTATTTTGCTTAGCTCGATAATCTCAGGATCCATCCATGTTGTCACAAATGGCAGCATTTCATCTTTTCTTATGGCTGAGTAATAATATTCCATTGTATATATGTACCACATCTTCTTTATTCCATCATCTATTGAAGGGCACTTTGGTTGTTTCCGTGTCTTGGCCACCATGAATAATGCCGCAAAGAACATAGGGGTACATATATCTTTACAAAGAAATGTTTTCAAAAATTTGGGGTAGGTACCTAGAAGAGGGGTTGCTGGGTCATATGAAAGCTGTACTCTTAATTTTTTGAGGAACCTCCTTACTTTTTTCCATAGTGACTGTACCAGTTTACATTCCACCAACAGTATACGAGGATTCCTTTTTTTCCACATATTCTCTAACACTTGTTATTTCTTGTCTTATTGATAATAACCATTTTAACAGGCATGAGGTGTATCTCATTATGGTTTTGATTTGCATTTCTCTTATAGCTAGTGAAGTTGAGCATATATCTATTGGCCATATATATGACTTCTTGGGAGAAGTATTCAAGTTCTTTGCCCATGTTTTAATTTGATTTTTTTTTGTTGTTTAGTTATATAAATTCTTTATATATGTTGGATATTAACCCCTTATTGGAGGCATTGTTTTAAAATATCTTCTCCCATTTAGTTGATTGCCTCTTTCTTTTGTCGATGGTTTCTTTTGTTGTGCAGAAGCTTTTTAGTTTGATATAGTGCCATTCGTTTATTTTTGCTTTTACTTCCCTTGCCTTTGAAGTCAAATTTGTAAAATCCTCTCTAAATCCAAGATTCATGGGTTTAGTACCTATGTTTTCTTCTATGCAATTTATTGTTTCAGGTCTTATATTTAGGTCTTTGATCCATTCTGAGTTAATTTTAGTGTATGGTAACAGATAGCAGTCTGGTTTTAAGTCCTGTCCTTTCGTAGGAGAATAAAGAACCTGATGACTGAGTTCTTTTCATTTGCTGTTGCAAATGCTAATGTTCCTTTTATGCAGAGTGCTAATAGAGGCTATAACTCCCTCCCATATGCTTTGTAAAATTTTGGGTGTCTACTTGTTCATTAAAAGCCTTCTGTGTGCCCTCTTTTTTAATCCCGGGATGGCTTTTCTTGGCCCTGCAGCTCTCTTATACATATGCCTGGCTTGTGTTCTCTAAAGTAGCAGCAAAGCGAAGGTTGTAGATTTCAACTTTTGGCAGGAAAAGTCATTTCTTCATTGGCTAAGAACCAAAGTTGCACATACACCTCCTGGGTAATTCTATAACACTTCCCATGTAATGCCTTAAACTTCTTCCTGGCACAACTGATTTAAGGCCAAACTATTTAATCATTCTAAGCACCATATCACATCAGCATGTGGTTGAAGTAAATGCCCTCATTGTCTCTCCCAAACTTTGTGGGTCCATGATGTCCAAGAACATTGGATGAAATATAGGAGACACTCAGAGTGTCTCACATGGAGCCAGGCATAGATTGTGGCTTCATATTATGTGTTCTTTTTTTTTTTTTTTTTTTTTTTTGACAGAACTTGAAGAGAAATGTATACATTATAAAATTTTTATATTGACTATGCATAAAATGAAGTAAATTATTTAATAAAAAATCGGACAGTAGAATACTCTAGAGCAAAAAAAATGAACAAATTATGGAGATATGCATCATTGTGGTTGAATCTCACAATATAATACTGAAAGAAACAAGTAAGTCACAATAAGATATACGGTGTATGCTTCTATTTCTGTAAAGTTAAAGAGCAATGAATATTAGACATTTTAGACATACATGATTAGTGGTTAAACTATATTGAAAAGCACATACATGATTATCATAGAAGTTGGGAGCTTGTTAATTAACTTTATTGGAGAGGGGCCCATGGAAGTCAGTGAAGGCTCTAGAAAAATTTTGTTTCTTAACCTAAATGGTAGTTACATGGTTATTTGCTTTCTAATTATAATTTAAGTTGTATATTTTAAATAATTCTATATGAATGTAATATTTCACAGTAAAGAAGTTTTTAAAAAGTAATCAGGAAATTTATAGCTCCTAGAGATATATTTTAAAATACATATATAAATGCCTCTTTTCTGATTAAAACAATATGTATTCATTATAGAAAATCTGTCTAATAGAGAAGAAAAATGGAAATCATCAATAATGCTGCCATTCTTGAAAAGCTGGGGAGCGTGTACATTTTTAGAACCTTTCTTTTCATTATTTTTAACTTACATAAACTTAAGATTTTTCCTTGTTTGGAATGACATAGAAGTTCTTTTTTTAATGTTTCTTTTATTACCATACCTGTCTTTTATGTTTGTGAAAATTATCAGTAGGATAAATTTGGTACATTTAGATATTCTTCTTAGTGGTTTTCAATACCCCTCCAGCTAACAGTGAGTAAATTTTTAATGAAGGGATAGGATCCATTCCAGATAAAGTCGATCTGCATGTGTTGTGACATAGAGTAAATATTTATCCTATTAAGTGGTTTCTTCATGTTTCTGTTTTTTACAGCTAGCATAGTTTTCAAAAATATTACTATAACTATCTAGAATTTATTTAAAGAAAAGGGTAAAAGTCATATTTGAGGATATGTGCCAATAATTTTAACTCTAGTTTTTTCAGCTAGATTACTTCAAAATATACTGTATATGTCAGCTAGGTACAATGTCACTATAACAATAAGAAAATATAATTTTTGAAGATTATTTCAGATTAACTGGTAATTTAAAAATTTGAATAAAATGGATAAACATGTCTGTCAGCTTTATCTATGAAATGATGAAATGATTGTATTCAAGTTTCCCAATAACCTTACCTGTTATGTTTCTTGAGTGTTCAAGTCCACTAAATATGTTAAATAAAATATTTGTGAGTAAAAGTGGGGATATGGTAACTGTTTTTATTCCCTACTTCTCAAAATTAAGAACATCCACACAGAGATTATTTAGGGATAAAGTAAATGTGACTTCGTGCTTTATATGTTTATTAAAGTTGTCGAATATAAAATAGATAATAATAGTCTTACATGGCTAAATTTTGATGTGTTGCCTGTTAAGCCTATTTTTGAAACATTGTAAAATTATTTAGCAAAATTAAAGGTTTCAGATTTGTTTTTGAAATATAAAGTATCACAATCAGATCACATGATATAAAAAAAGAAGAAATGTCACTTCTTTAGAATGGAAAGGCAGAGAAAGTTCGTTTCATCATTTATTTATTTTCTATCCAGTGATTTTTCTTTACTTATCATAAAATATTGCTTATCACTTACTCTAGTCATAAAGAACTTCTGTTATTTCCAGACAGATGTTATATTTTTCTATTTAGTTTATGCCTTAAAGACTAATTTAAAATTAAATTATGCTGTCACATAAATTTGATTCTTTTGACCTCATGATTTTTGTTTTCATTTTATCATGTAACAAAAATACAAGGTTTCTCAACCTTAGCACTATTGACATTTGGGCCAAATAATTCTTTGGTGTTGGGGAGAGGGCTATTCTGTGCATTGTAGGATGTTTAGCACCCTCTTGGGCCTATACCCACAAGATTCTAGTGGCACTCACCAATGGTGAAACACTCTCCAGATGTTGCCAGGTTTCCCTTAGGGGACAAAATTGACTCCAGTTGAGAATCAATCACTGCTATAGTATATTTACTAAAATTTTTATCATGCTTTTCAGGAGCATAATATAGAATAAAGCAGTGTGCCATTAATAGCTGGGGACAAAATCAGCAGAATAGAAATGCTACTAGGCAGTATTTTGGATAGTTCTATAGTTCAACAAAAATAAAAAAAGTCAGAAACAATTACTGCATTTCTTAATCAAAGACTAGATTGTCTAGGTAATTGGTACAGAACAGACCACTGGAAACATTTCAGTGAGTGCCACACAGGGAAATATAATTAGTTAATAGCTGCAGATGTAATTTATGGCTGTTTTTCTTCAATCATTATTTTTAAATATGAGGTAGCAGGATCTGCAGATATTAAAGGGCATATGAAGATCCTTCTCCTGTTTTGGGTTACCTCGAAATCACAGTAATTTTCCATGGCATGCTGGAATAAAAATGTGTTTCACTCCTTTTGTCATTATGTCTACAAGAGGTGATGTCCAGTGCCCTGCTGGGAACGTCATTAATCTGACTTCTCGCCAAAATTTTTGGATTCTGTGTCATGACAAGAACTCAGCAGGCAAGCCAGTTCACAGAGTGTTTTTCAGTTTAAACATATGCCAGAGATAATAAAAAATATTTGAGTGATGTAGAAAAGCAAAACAATTTCAAATTTATTAAATTATATATGCAGGAGGGAGAAATATACAGAAGTCTTAACTCCCAACACCTATTAATCTTACTGCTCATTTGAAAACATTTGTGATAGTTTTATTGAACACTTGTACAAAAACCCAAGTAAAAATTATTGATGGAAAATCTAAAGGACTGGTGATATCACTAGACTCCTTGAGGTGGGTGTCCAGAAGAAGGTAAGATAGGACCAAATCCTGAACACTGACTGAGAGAGCTCTACTTACCAGGTTTATGTTGGTTTCCATTACATGGTGACTTATTCCTGCTATGGAGCAAGGCAGAAAGAGGAAGAAAGAAAATTGTGTAAGGTCTTCTCTGATTCTTTTACTAAATGAATTGAGATTAATTTTGTTTTAAAACTCTGTATCAAAAATATCATGTAAAATGTTACTATAAGATTAGATTTCTAAAAGTAAAATCATGCCATGCTACAGTCCTTCAAGTGACATTTCTAACAGTTTGTTTATCTCTAACTGGAGATGTGCTGAAAGTGCCACGGCAGTACCTGGCACATAGTAGACAGTCATTAAATAGTTGCTGACCGAATATGTGGGAAGGATGTATTTTGGTGTGGCAGTGTGTTGTATTGTACAATAGAAAGATTTTTAAACCAGTAGAGCAAAACATATACAAAAGAAGGCAGATATGCATCACCTAGCTTGAACAATTATCATGGACAATCTTGCTTTAAGTTTATACCACATACTTTTCCCATTCCATATTATTTTGAAGCAGATTCCAGATATCATATCATTTCATTGATAAATATTTCAGTGTCTTTCTCTAAAAGATTAGGGCTCTTTTTTAAACATTACTACAGACCATTATCATATCTAAAATATTAAAATGATTCTTTAATATCATCAGGTATCCTGTCAGTCTTCAAATTTTCAATTGTCCCATAAATGTCATTCCCCCTCACATATTTTTTCATTTGAATCAGGACTCAAAAACAATCCATGTATTGTGATTATTTATTTCTTAAATATTTTTTAATCTTTGGTGCTTTCAACTTCTCTTTATTTTCCCACTTATAATTTATTTCTCTAAGAAACTGGGTTATTTTGTTGCAGTGTTTCCCACAGCCTAGAGTTTGCTGATTGCATCCTAATATTGTCACTTATTTAAATATCACTTATGTTCCTCTGTCTCCTATATTTTCTGTAAACTGGTAGTTGGAGTTAAAGGCTTGATCAGATTCAGATTCAGTTTTCTTTTTGGCAAGTCCAAAAAGAAGGTAGTGGATAAATCATAATGACAGCATTATTGACCTTTTGCTCAGTGCCTTGCATATTGATTTAGCTAATATTTGTTAAGTATTTTCTCTGCGCCTAGCAATGTGCTTATTTCTATAGGTATTATGTCATTTAATCATATTTAAGCTTCGTAATACTATTACATATCCCTTCCTATCTGATGACTAGACCTCTTATTGGGGCCAAGTGATCTTAAATGTCTTTCACACAAACTCCTTAGTATATACCCTCAATGTCATGTGTTCGATTTAATTTGGAATTATCCAAACGTTTATTGGATTAATTTAGACTTTATAAAAATATCTTGCATTAAAGACATTTTCTGATATTTTAACAAGTTAAAATAATAATATTCAAAGACTTATCATTTAACTGTGAATTTGTTGTACTCAAGCTTTTTGTACTAGAATTCACCATCTGTCAACTTCATAGACTGATATCTAAACCATAAATGGCTAACAGAATTCAGTATTTCCTGAGTTTCTTTTTCCTTTGCACTCATTGTCTTCTGCAGGTGCACTTTTATGTTTCTTTCATCTCTTTCTGCTTTCTTTGTGAGCTCACAGTGCTCACAGGATCCTAACTGTTGCCCAGTGTGAGAAACTGGCTTGTGATTGTAAAAGCAAAACTAGCTATTCATTGTTTGTTTACGTATCTTTAATTTATTCTGCTCTATTCTCTCTGTAGTCCTAAATTCTACTGTTTATAAAACCAGACCATTGGAGCTCCAGACTCAACAAATAAATGTCAAATTATCTTGACCAACTCACATTTTTGAAGATTAAAGTGTTTGATAATGTCATTTTTTGACTCCAAAAAGGACTCCTTATAGTTAACAGGGCTGAAATTTATAGCCAGAGTCTAGTAGCTGTTGTTTACAGACGTCTCTAAAGCATACCACTTATCAGGAAAAGCCGCAGAGTGAGCTGCCAGCCTCCTGCACTGTGTTCCTGCTGTGTGAGCACAAATGTTATAAAAGGAGTTCCTGGAATCATATTTCCACCAATGGACTAAGACCTGCTCTGTCCAATTGGAGCTGCACAGCTATACAGCTATATCCTCATTTGCATCTTTACTGACCAATCAAAGCAGCTCCATAACAAACAGTCAAGACGTGAGATTACAAACAATCAGGGCAGTATTATTTGGACCAATCAAACTGTGCAAATTTGGATTCTTCATGCGCATAGAAATGGACCGATAAGGGACTAGGGCAGGCAATTTCTCCATATAAACTAGCCTCTTCTTTGGGGTGGGGGGAGCACACTTCACTTTTCACTGGAAGCTGTGTTCCCCAGTTTGCAAACTATTCACTTGAGTAAAGCTGCTCCTTTTACTGCATTTCCCAGTTGGGGATACATGTTGGCATTAGACTGGTGGCATCAATGTTTTGTTGATGGGTTGATGGAGAAGAGCCGCCAACCAGTCCAAGTTGCAATTTGATACCAGAACTCTGGGAGCAAAACAATGCAAAGAAGATCCTATTGTGCAGCTTTACAAGCTGACATGCAAAAAATAATGTGTTCTTTATACATCTTAACGTGTCTTCTCCAGTCACTTGCCATTAATAGTTGTAATACTCTCAGCTCTCTAGAATACCTATTAGGTGAAGCATCTGGTTGGTTGAATAGAAGGAATGTAAAACCTTAGTGACTACAATAGGGAAATAGAAGTTTATTTTCTTATTCTGGTTGTACCTCACTGTGAGACATTAGTCAAATAGCCAAATTCTCTGTTCTTATTTTCTAAAGTACAATTTTATCTTTATGATTATCCATAAAGAATTTTAAAATTCGTATTTGAAACAGTCTTCTGTAAGCTTATATAAATAGGAATTGTATCTCTCTTTACCTGATCTTACAGGATGCCCAGGGTAGCATGGTGCACGTGTTTGTGCTTAATAAGTAAACTTCAATGCTGGTGGTGTTTGAAAGGTTGTACACTTTAAAGGGTATTTTGTTCCCTTTTCCTTGGCAGGACCAAGGAGCTTCCTTTTCTAAGACCAGTGCTGTTTGGACTCAGTGAAAGTACACTTTGTTCTAGGAGAATTGCCATATGAAAGCCTAGAATATATATTGAGTTCTTCCAGGAAGAGTGGAAAAATCATGTTCTAGGACAATGAATGCTGACTTGGTGCTGAATGAATGATTATTATGTGCTCTTTTACTCACAGGCTCGTTTCTCATATGTGCGGATGAAATATCTTTTCTTTTCCTGGTTGGTGGTTTTTGTTGGAAGCTGGATAATATATGTGCAGTACTCTACCTATACAGAACTATGCAGAGGAAAGGATTGTAAGAAAATAATAGTAAGTATTTTTTTATTTCCTAGTATATGAAAACATCTGTATTAATAGGTTATATTAATAACACATTATAGTTACTATTTATATTTACTAATAATTATTTTCAAAAAGTAAAAGTTAATTTGACCCTCAAGTTGTACTGAACTTCTTCACATTTCTATATGACCAATAGGACTATTCTCTACTTCGAAAAATCTGATATTCAGAAATCTAAATATATAATACAGACTAGTATGAGAGCTTCCTAATTACAAAGAGGTATTTTTATTTTTCAAATATACTTGAAGTTTAGTTTAATCACGTGGGTTTTTTAATGTTTAGAGTATGAAAGTGTGTACAGGCAACCTTTTCCAGAACATGTCTTTTGAAGAAATGGAGTTATTCTCTAATACCATAAATGTATCTAAAAAGCATATAAGTACATTTATTATTTAATTTCTATCCTAACAATTGGATATGTCTCAGGAAAATTGTTCTATCAGTCTAAGATTTCTAGTAATAATTATTGGTTCCATAGTACTTGTATTTTAAATGTTTGAGGATAAGTAAATTTAACTCCTTGTTTTCTGCTAATATCTTCTGATATAAATAATATTAAACCATTTCATATGATAATTACATTTCTTGATAATAATGATTGTTGGGATCCCAATTGTTATAACTTATTAAAGATTCCATAATTATTGAGTGGTTACTCTTAACCCAGGCCAGTGATGCTAGGTGAGTGCATGTAACAGGGAACAAAACACAAACTTACAGTCTAGCAGGGAAAAAAATGAATAATTATAGTAAAGTAAGATAAATATTAAAATAACAAGTATTATAGGAACATAAGAGGGAGATCTGAGCTTTCCAACATTCTAAGAAAATACAAATCAATTCAACTGTAGATACTCTTATCAGTCAGGATTTTTTTTTTAAAAATTATTCCCCAGGGTTATTACAGCCTCTTAACTAGGCAAAGGAGAAATTACTAATATAAGAAATATAAGAAGCAGGGGAATTAGTAAAGAAGAGTCCCAAATCAAGGTTCAAAGATGTCAATCTTATGTTCATTCCAATAGGCCATTCTACATCCATAAGAAACTTTAAGATAGGAGGAACCCCTGGAGCCAGGCAATGTATTGGGTACTTTACATGGTCATTAATGCTTAAGATAATACTCTGAAAGCCCCCCAAAAGCTCATTTTACAAATAAAGAAGTGTGACTAAGAGAGAGAAGAATTTGCTTGTGATTGGAGCCAGAATTTGATCCTAATTCTGTCTCTATTTAAAGCTCATGCTCTTTCTGCTACCCTGTATCAGAAAAGACTGACAAAGTTTAATAAAGCTAACAAAACCTCTCACAAAACTCACCTTCAATGAAGAAGAAAGAAGCAGAAGTTATATAATTAACTATAATAACATATAAATAACCAAACTATTTGAAATGTTCATTTCCCTTCTTCTAGACCATCTTTCTTAAAGTAGGTGCCTTGGGGCACATTAAAAGGTATTTCATGGAAAGAAAGATTTCCATGGTGAGATATATTTGAAAACAGAGGGTTAAACAGATATAAATAACTGACTTTACTAAGGACTTCTCAAGATCTTTAATATACTAATGTGCATTGTATGTCTCCAGAGAAGGCAAATATACTTGATTAGGAAAAAATCCATCCCCACCACAATCCTCCCAGGAAGACTTATAACATCATCTGGTGATATTAGAAATACTGTTCTAAGAAATTAAGCCAAAATGAAATAGATATGCTTTTATCTAATGTTAATACAATAACTTTGAAAAGGAAGGCATGTGTTGGTACATGATCTGTTTTTAATGTTTAGAGTATGAATTATAGTTGAAGTACCTCATTATTTTTTCTTTAATTTCACCTTAATTAATGAAACTAAGATGCAAACAAAAAAAAATTTTTGAAGTACATATTAAAGCTTTTTAAAAACCATGTAAAAGTGGACCTGTGCAGTTTAAACCCACAGTGTTCAAGGGTCAGCTGTAGAGTTGTTTCCACTTTTTAGCTATTGTAAATAATGCTGCTGTGAGCATTGGTGTGCAAGTATCTGTTTGAGTCCCTGCTTTCAGTTCTTTTGGGCGTATATACCTAGAAGTGGAATTGGTGAATCATATAATAATTCTGTGTTTAACCTTTTGAAGAGCTGTCATATTGTCTCCCTGATTCTCTTAAATACAGTACAATTCTATGTTGAGACTGTCTATTGTTTTATTTATTTTCTCTACCGTTTTCCTTATTTACTTGAATATAAACATCGTTATAAAAATCCTTTTTGGATCACTCCAACATCTGAATCATCTGTGGACCTATTTCTATTGTCCATGCTTAGCTCTTGTTTTTAGTCATGTCGTTTTGTCTTTTGTCATATCTTGTAATTTTTTCATAATGTCTCCAGAGTGAGTTTCCCTTCCCTCTAATAGGCAAGTATAATGATAGCTGATCACCTAATCAAGGCTATGCCAAGTGGGAGCTAGGTTGCACCTCTGGTAAAGCTCAAGCTATTTTTGACTCATTTCGATGCCAAGAACATAGCCCTCTAGGAATTTCAACTGAGAGCCTACAAATTCATTGGGGTATCTCCCTCTGACTGGTTCATAACTCTAGTCTGTATCTTGTGAGACTGCAAAAACATCTGTTTTGCTTTTCAAAGGCTTTCCAATGAGATTTTTAGCCTCCCATTCTCTAAAACCTCAGATTCGGCAAATCCCAACAGGATAACTGGCTGTGTGCTTGAGGTTCCCTTAGTTTCTTATAAAAGCAGCTCTCTACCAGTATACACTACTGGTTCTCAGACTCTTGTGCATGCCCATATCAGCAAAATCTCTAAGGGAAAAAGAAGTTATAAGAGTCAACTCACCTTTCTGAGGTTCTTTTAGCTCACCTTTACTCTTGGGATTTGGCCCTTCAGGGTCTCAGCCCGAAGCATGGTGTTCAAGGTCCCACCCGTGGTAAGAACTGGCCTAGATTTTTATCTTCCACAAGACCATATATTTCAGGTCATACATCGCCAGGCAAACGCAGCCACCAAAGCTAGGCTCACGTCTCTCGAATCTTATCCTCTCCCAGATCGCGATTGAGTAATTTTTCACTATCTTGTTAGCACTTTACAGCTTTAATACATACCTTAAAAATATTTTTCTGCTCGCTTTTTAGTTCTAATCAAACAATTCCTATGCAATATTAGTGCTATCTTAGTACTACTGACCTTAGTATTACTAGTTTCGGTAAGTTTCAAGAACATAACTCCTAAATGCAAAGCAACTACAGTTTTTTTTAAAGCCAGCCTTAGGAAAAGATATATTTTAGTCTCAGAAAACTTTTTTTTTTTTTTTATCATTTTCAAGTTTTAGTAAGGTAAGCATTGAATTATGCTGGAATTATGTTCTGCTTCCATTTCTTATCAGTTAAAGTCTCCAGAGAATGACTGCGGCTGTCCCATTTAGAGCTTTGCCTCTAGGCTGAGATCATTGTTTAGGAGTTAGGGATGACAGGTGATCAACAGAGTGTGATAAGCAGTTTACTTATGTTTAAAATTCATAGTCTATCTCGGCTGACATAGTTTTCTTCTTCTCTGTATATCTGTCTTTTCCCCTCTCTCTCTGTCTGCATGTAAGTGATCATGTCTACTGTAGTGGTTAAGAGCATCAGCATTGGAATTAAAGAACTTTAGGTTTGAATTCCACATTTGCCATTCCTTCGTTGGGCAAGTTATTTAGCCTCTGTAAAATGAGGATTAATAATGCTATATGTCTCATCAAGTGGTTGTGAGGATAAAATGAGCTCATATATTAAAAGGTTATTAATACTGTATTATATATTCGAAAGTTGCTAAAGAGTAGATTTAAAAGTTACCACAAGAAAAAAATTTCTAACTATGTATGGTGATGGATGTTAACTAGACTTATTGTGGTGATTATTTCACATTATAGTCACCAATTTATGATGGTTCAATTTATGATTTTTGGACTTTATGGTGGTGTGAAAGTGATACACATAATAAATTATGAGCTGTTCAATACTTTATTATAAAATATACTTTGTATTAGATGATTTTGCCCAACTGTAGGCTACTGTAAGTGTTCTGAGCACATTTAAGATATGATGTTTAGTAGGTTAGGTGTATTAAATGCATTTTTGATTTACAGTGTTTTCAATTTACAATGGATATATCAGAATGTCACCCCATTGTAAGCCAAGGAGCATCTACATATACAAATATCAAATTATTATGTTATACACCTGAAACTAATATAATGTTATGTGTCAGTTATATCTCAATTTAAGAAAAGAAAGGGATTTATTATAAGGAATTGGCTTAGCCAGTTGTGGAGACTGGCTAAGAAAGTCCAAAATCCATAGGGTAGGCTGTCAGGGGCAGTCTGGAACTTCTGGCATGGGCTGAAGTTGCTGTCCACAGATGAAATTTCTTCTTCATCAGAGAAGCCTCGGCAGTTCTTTTCAGGCCCTTCAACTAATTGAATCAGACCCACCCAGACTATCTAAGATAATCTCTCTCAAAGTCCATTGATTATGGACTTTAATCATGACTACAAAATACCTTCACAGGAACACCTAGATTATTGTTTGCCTTATTAACTGGAGACTACAGGCTAGCTGAGTTGACACACCCACAGACCATCACATCACATTAAAAATATTTAGTTTGTACTATAAATAGTTGTACTACAAAAATTTAAAGAAGGCTTCAGTTAAAGACAGATCTTTCTCTACTGTTCTACTATGGATAGAATAATAGAGACTGGCTTCAGAGAAGAGCTAGAACTTCTGTAGGGCTTTATGGAATAGAAGAAATTTAGAAAGGCATTGAGGAACATCTTTCTCCTTCTAATTATAAACCCAGCTTGCCTTAGCACTTTTATCCCAAAGAGCAAGATGCTGATTAATATAAAATCTGAGAATTTCCAGAATCATGCATTAATAGCCACTGAACCATAGCCTTGGTGGTTGGGTCTGTTGGCTGCCTATAAATTAATATAGTTTCCTCTTTTGTCCTTTTATTGTAAATTTAAAAAACAAACCTAGAATGTTGAACAAATCAGATACATAGTTCATATAAATTATGTACTCTGCATATTAGTCTCTTTTAGTAATCAAGTCTATTTCTTCAACATTGTAAATCACTGTAGAATATTACTATTATTTCCCTGAGATGTTTTCTTTAATAGGGTTAATAAATAATTTTTGTTAAAAGATGTTATAAACTTAATGGATTCTTAATTTATCTTAAGTTTTTAGGGAGCTAGGAGCCAAAACTGAGATTAATTTTGCACATTATACATTGATTTGCAATTTGAATTCAGGTTTCTTGTTTTCAGTTTTTTATAAAACTATGAAACCTTCCACTGTCACATTCATTATTTAGAACTTGATTCTAGTCAAATGCATAATAAGCTTTTAAAACCCAGAGAAGGGAAATCAAATGGGGCTGGTGCACCCTGGGAAGCCAAGGTTAACTTGTGGAAGTTGTAAGGAATGAGGATTGTGTTTTGCTCTTTGTTTGAAGGCAGCTCTCTGAAGTTGAGGGCGACCACTAACTAACCCTAATTAGATGTGCTTGGAAGGATTCATTTTTTTTTCCAGTTGTACTTTTCTTTTTCTTCTACTAACCTAATTATAATATGTTGTATAACTCATTGTACTGTACATTTTCTCTGATCATAGAAATCACTAATTTACTCAGTATTTCAGCAAGTCCTGTTTGGAGCTTAATTATAAAGAATTTTTTGCGCAGCGTGACTCTTTAGTTTGCTGGGTTCTATAAAAAAGAAAAAAAGTCAGAGAGGGAGAGAAATTTTCCTGCTATACAATTATTTGACTCTAGAGGTTCATTTTGTGCTATTATCTTATATTTTTAAAAAATATAAAACTGATCCACTTGGAATATACTGTTTTCAAAGTTCAAGCTTAGTTTTTTCCTTTGAAGAAAAGTATAGTCTTCCTTTATGTCAACTTGCATTAGGTTACTTTTTTCTTTATGAACTTACAGAAAAATATTTACTGAACACGTTTATTTCAAATCTTAACATACATAAGCTTTATTCTAAGGATAATCTTACTGGTTAAATTATAACAGCATTTCTGGTGGCCTTTATGTATTATGCTGCACGCATACTTATGTCCTGTGATGTTCACTGTGATACTGAGATAGGTGGTATCATTGTTATCATTCATATCATTCCTGAGAAGCAATAAAGAGATTAAGGATTAAAGCCAGTTTTGAAGAACAAGTCAGCAATAAAACACCATGTTATTTTAGTTATGTGATTACCAGCACTGTGCTAGAAACTGGATATGCAGAGATAAGATGTGTCTCTACTCTGAAGATGCTTATAGACAAGTAGGGAATATAGAAAAATAAACAAGAAGCACATAATTGAGACTGGGAATAGTGTCGCTAGATTTAGCAAACAAAACAAAACACCAGGATCTTGGCTATTGTTAATACTGCTGTAATTAACATTTGGGGCACATATATCTTTTCAGGTTAGTGTTTTCATTTTCTTTGGATAAATGTCCAGAAATGGGATTGCTGGATCGTATGGTAGTTCTATTTTTAATTTCTTGAGGAATGTCCATATTGTTTTCCATAATGCATCTTAATCATTTTTAAGTGTTTAGTTTAGTAGTGTTAAGTGTATTCACACTGTGTGCAACCAGTCTCCATAACGTTTTCATCTTGCAAAACTGAAACTCTATACCCATTAAACAACTTCTCATTTCACTTCCCCCGCCCAGGACCTGGCATCCACACTTCTACTTTCTGTTTCTATGAGTTTGATTACTTTAGAGACCTCAAAACTGGAATCACATAGTATTTGTCTTTTTGTGACTAGCTTATTTCACTTAGCATAATATCCTGAAGTTTCATCCATATTGTAGCATGTGTCAGAATTTCCTTTTTAAGGTTGAATGATATTCAATTTTATGTATATACCATATTTCGTTTATCTGTTCATCCACTGATGGACCCTTGGGTTTCTTCTACCTTTTGGCTGAGAAATTGGTTTAAATTAACCTAATCTTATCTAGCCATGCATCCTCTTTAGATTCTATTTTGAAAGATAACGGTAGATGTTTGATATAGGTGAGTATTAACTGCTCCCACACAACCTTATTACTAAGTTATAATGAAAATTATTTCTGCTACACATTTAGGCATCTATTTACATTATTTATACACAATCATAGAACATTTTATATAAGTAGTCTAAACTCATTAGAGTTCTAATTCTGTCCTTTTAGGTGCTCTGTCATTTTGCATGCAAGATTTACTCAAGGCAGAGCAGTATACTGCAGAGGCAGGCTTGTTACCCTTACAATTAGCATTGGGGAACTAGAAATTCTGAACCAGTGATTCTCGAAATGTGGTCTCTTTGACTAGCAGTATTAGGATAACCTGGTAGCTTTCTACAAAAGAAGATTTTCAGCCCCACCTAAAACCTAATGAGTCAGAAACTCTGAGACTGAGGTTCACCAGTCTGTGTTTTAACAAGATCTCCAGATCTGAAGCTCCCTAAAGTTTGAGAACCTCTGTTTTACAATGATTATCTCTGAGTACCTCCCTAAAGATTAAAAGTTGTAGCATCAACTGGTTCTTATGCCTTTTCTGTGAAGAGGTAGGGAACATCTCATATTTTAGCCAATCCACACATCTTAAATACCTTTAATTCAACAATAGCCCATTTCTAACATTGCCATGCAATTTAACAAGCCACAGTTTTCACCAACAGAATCCAAATTTGCTAATTAACAAAATCTCAGAAATGGATCAATCTTAATCAAGATATGGGTTTCCTTATTACCTTATTAGAACGTTAGCTGAGCACCTGAACATTCCGGCATTCCTGATTAGGATATTAGAGGCACCAGGACTATAAATTCACTTGCACACATACACGCACAAACACTGTGTATGCTGAAGAATTTTTTAAAAATTAGAGACATTATAAGAGAAGGGAAGAGAAGAATGGAGAGGGTTCGTGTGTGTGTGTGTGTGTGTGTGTGTGTATGTGTATGTGAAGAGCACCATTAATGGCCAAGAAAAAAGTCAGGAGAGAGGCAAAAAATGAAAAGTTGAAGACACAGTGAGAGTGCAGAGAATGGTGAAGATTTTAAATAGTTGATACGAGGGCACAGGAGAGGTTGCTGACTAGAGACTTAGAGAAGTCTCAGGCATTGTGTAAGAACCCAACTCTGCTGTTTTTTCCTAAGGAGAAATTGATAAGATTGTCTGGAATACATTTTTAGAACATGGATCTGAGAAAACTATTTAAAACTTAGTACTATGCAATCTGTTCATTGTTGTCTCCCCTTGTGGTACAGTTTCGATAGTTCATGAAATTATTCCTTCCACTTGGATGGATTTTGTAAAATTTAAACAATGAGTGCCATCTTCTGGTACCATGAGTTATGTGCAAGCAAAAGAGGCTGTCCAGTCAAATTATTGTGGTAATAAAATCTTAGGGCTGGAAAAACCTTTGATGTTTTCCACTGAGTTTCCTATTGTAAAGTTGAACATTCTTTATAATCTCTGTCTTTTTAGTCAGAAGATCATAATATTGACTGATTATAGTTTGTGTATATGGCCGTGCCTGAAAAACAAAACAAAATGATGTGTGGCCAAACATTCTTTTTATACAAGCATGAGAGAAATTTGCTTTTGGTTTGTGATGGAAGCCAGAAGTTGAAGAGCCTGTTCTTTGTGACTGCTTCTTTGATGCAGGGTTGGCTCAAGGCCTTTGCTCAAAACAGGAATGTGATTCTTGTAGCTGAATGCCAGACTTGTCTTCACTGCTTACCAGTTTACTGATAAGATACTGGTTTGTTCTTTTTTGTTTGTTTGTTTGTTTTAGATTTATGGAAGAGTATTGATTTTATCCTCAATGAGGGTTTAAAATCAAAATTACTATGCTTTTTATGGTGGTTGTTTAATAAATGTTTACCAGACACTTAAAGGCCAAAATCTGTGCTATTTGCTAGAGGGGAAGGGGAAGTTTAAAGGTAAATATGACAGTGTCTCTTCTTTCAAGTCATCTAACTGTCTACCAGGGAAGATAATATGAACATAAATGATGTTAGATTTGAGAATGTGAATTCCCAAAAGGTCACGCTTAGATCTTACCTGGGGCAGAGGTATGGATAAAGTATTCTTCAAGATTCAGGAGCCAAAGGTCAGGGTAGTTGAAGGGGATAGTTCTATTAGTCCTATCTCAGAAGTTGTTCATAATAAAATGCCCTATTTCTGGATAAAAACCCAGAATACACTTCATCTGTTCGGCAAGTGCTTTTTATATGCATTTGATAATGTGTCAGGCATTTGTGCAGTTTTAAGAAAACCAAGATGGAAGTCTTGGCCCTACTTTGAGTCACTTGTGCAAAGAAAATGAGTGTGACCAGGGCCCCTTAGTAGGAACACTGGAGTCAGGCCTCTGACACAGCCATTTTTAAACCTGCTCTGCATGTTCCTCTCTAAGATAATTCTGGTCCTTTTACCTTAATGGTTAAAAGTACAGGCTCTGGAAGCAGACTGTCAAGTTTAGTCAGATTCCAGTGCCACCACTAACCTACCCTGCAAGTTTCTTAACCTCTCTTGCCTCAGTTTCTTTATCAACAAAATGGAGATAATGATAATACTTCTTTCATAGAGAGGTTGTGAGGGTTAAAGAGACATATATGCAAATATCCTAGAACAATGTTGACATATAGAAAACAAGACAAACACCCATGTACCTACCATCTATATAACAAATCTTAACCTTTTGCTATATTTTTTTCATTTTTAAAAAAGAAAAACATTACAGTACAGTTGAAGCTCTCCTTATCTTCCCTGATAGTCTTCTTCTTCCTCCCCAGGGGTAACCACCATTTTTAATTGGGTGTGTGTCCTTGCCTTCTTGTTTTCATACATTCACTATGTGTGTATGGGTACATAAATAATATATAGTATTGCTTTGCATGTTCCTAAGCTTTAATAAATGATATTAAACCATATGTATCATTCTGCAACTTTATCCATTTGATATTATGTTTTCAACATTTTTCCATGTTCATAAGTATTGGCCGAGTTCTTTCATTTTAATTACTATGTAGTATTTCACGAATATACCACAATTTATTCAGCTATTCTCTTGATGGACATTTATGTTGTTACCTACCTTCTACTTTTATAAACATCCTGGATGGGCACCCTGAGGTGCTCCTACACTGTTTCTTCTTCACCTGATATTTTTTGTTTCTGATTTTTCATTACTGATTTAATTTTTTAAACTTTATTAGTCTTATTAATATTAAGATTTTCTATTCTTATGTCATTTGTATTTTTCTAGAAATATTGTTCATATCAAATGTATTGCCATAGATTATTTTTTTCACTATCACTACCCTTTTCTAATCATCTTTATTTGTGCCTCCTCTTTTTCTTATAATCAGTCTTGCTAAATGTTTACTCTTTTATTAGAGTTTTCAGAGCTTTTGATATTGACTTTTTTCATTAATTTCTGCATCTTTAAACCTTTTGATGGTTTACTCTTTTAGTGTTATAATAACAATGGATTTTTAAAAGCCTTTTTAGTTGAATGCTTACTATTTATATTGTCTCTTATCTTTTCATCATTGCATTTAAAGCCAAAAATTTACCTCTGAGAACTGCTTTAGCTGAATCCCACAGTTTTGATATGTATACCTTTATTGTTGTTTATTGCAGATATTCTGCATTTCTAGTGTGATTTCTTCTTTAATCCACAAATTAGTTAGGAATGTGCTTTTTAGTTTCCAAATGTGTCTGTGTTTATTTTAACGTTATTTTTATTGTTGATGTCTTATTTCTTTGTGGTCAAAGAATGTAGTCCATGCAATCTTAATTCCTCAGAAACCCTAAGCTATCCGTGCAGGAGGTTTCACTCCTGCTCCTGAGTAAGTCCTCAGAATTCATACCACCTTTGCCTCAGTGAAGAAACATGCCAATGAAATTGATAACCATCCCCTCCAAGCAGAGATACCAACCAGATGGCTCTGCATTTCCTAAAAATACCCAGAAGATGACCTGGGGAAGAAAGTATTGAGCATCTCCCTGTGTGTCCCCACCCCAAACTTGAGTCTGCTCCTCCTTATGAGGAGGAAATCTGTTATTTTTGGTTATAGCCAGGTCTGAAAGAGAAAGCAGGCATGGTCAAGGGCTCACCTAGGAACTGCTCTGCTAGGTGAAGGGCAACAGCTCCTAGTTTTTGGCACTTAACTCTACACATGGGCAGGGGTCTGGATCTCTTTCAAGGTTCTTATCCTCACAGCAAACTGTAGGAAGTGTTGGTAGTGGGGAGCAGTGGGCAGCTTTGAGGAGCCACTTTGGCTTCTTTTAAATATTAAGTACTTACCAGAGTCCACTGTGCTTTGGATGTTTCCTTGAAATCACAGAAAAATTTAAGCCACCAAAACGAAGGGCTCCAGAGACTATCCTGAGTTCCTGTCCCACGTAAGAGGAAGCCCAATATTGGCCCCCTGATAGGGTGTAAGATCCAGAGAGCCAGAGCTAGACAAGACTGATCTGTGAGCAGCATGATGTTATCAGACTAAGGGAACCAGACGGACAGGGAGAATTCTGGGAAAGAGCAAACAGAAGGTAATTGTAGAAACCAGAGAACAGCAAGAAGGTCTAAAGCAGAGGTTGGGAGATGAAGATCAGAGGAATTCTCTCAGCTACATAGAGAATATAGCCTTTTATTTTTATTTTGTATTGGTTAATTCTTTTTTTTGCTCTTCATTTTTTTCTAATTTCTTGAATTTTGAATTCATTTCTTTTGTTCTTTGCTGTTTATTAATGTAATTACAACTTTATATTCTTTAAAAAGTTCTTCGAATTTATCTTTAGCTTTAGTTTCTGATATATATTTTAAAATATGTTATTGTTATTTATTTCCTAGGTACTAAGAATGTCAGTTTGTCTCTTTGACTCAGGAGTTAAAAGAGTATTTAAAATTTTCTGGATACATTTTTAATTTCAAGTTTTATTATATTGTAATTGTAAAATATTGTTTCTGCCATTTCTACTAAGTGGAATGTATTAAGGTTTGGGCCTAATTTTGTAAATTTCCATGGGCATTTGAAAAGTCTATTCTCTGTTTTCGAGGCAATTAGACCTACTTTATTAGTCAGGTTATTTAGTTCTTTTATATCCTTTTTCTGCAAACTTCTTTATCTGTCATGAACTAAGAAAAGTAAATTAGGATCTCCTACTTCTAATGCCTTTCTATTTATTTTTCTATTTCTTATACATTCCACTTAATGAATTTTAATGCTACTTTATTTGCTTTATAAGGAATTCATGACTGCAGTGTCTTCATTGTGGATTTTGTGTTTTATCATTATAGAGAGCCTTTTATCCTTTTGGCTTTATTTAATGCTTTCACTCTTCCGCTACTCCCCGAATTCAACCTCATCTGGTATAAGATTATGACTTATTTTTTTCCCCTTGCATTTGGCTGGTACATCTGTGCCATCTATTATTTTCAACTTTTTTGAGACTGTTTTCTGAGGATATTTTTCTTTCAATAGGTGTACTTATCCCATTGACATTTATAGATGTGACTTAGTTCTGTATCACATTTTATGACGTTCTTTCTGTTTTTAGGATTCATTTGGTTTCTCTCTTCAGGAGGTGTATATTTCTTTAATTTGTTTTACGTGTGTTCCTTCTGATAATTTAGGAAGTTTTGTATTCTATTTTTAGCTCTTCTAGTGGTTAACTCTATACTATAACTTTTAAAAATGTACTTCATTCTCTGTTTCTTTAGACCATATCTGTTTAATCCCCACCACAATCAATGATAAAATTACTGTACTTCATCCATCCTATCTCCTTTACTCCACTTAATTTTAATCAGTCATTATCATTAGTTTTTCTGGTGATCATCTCTATTTATTTTTAGCCACTAAGATATTTATCACATCGCTATTTGTGTATGATCATCTCTACTGAGATGAATATACTTCTGTCTCTATTATTTGGTTTATTAGATGTAAATGTTATATTTTGATCTTGGATATTAAAGATAAGGAAATCAACAACCTTATACCACCTCCCATCTTCTTACATTTCCCCTTCTTGGTTTCTGTTAATTTTATTAATTTTACTAGTATAGTTAATAATAACATTCTAAACAATATACAGTAATGCTTAAGAGAATGAGCTCTGGAACCAGACTGCCTCGGTTGGAATCTTGTTACCATTTTATAACTGTGTGACCTTGAGCAATTTACTCAACAGATATTTATTTCCCTATTATTACAGTGGATATAACAGTATGTTCTATGGGTATAACAGAGTTGTTGTCATGATTATAAAAGAATAGCACTAGAACAGTGCCTGACAGATAGTTAGCATCTAGTAACCACCAGATATCAAATTAACAATTATTCTGAAACAGATTCCCAGGGTCGTTTTCATACCAGTCCTACATTTCAAGTGGCTTCCATGTTTAGCTTCTCTGTTCATGTCTTGGTTGCCTGAAATTAATTCTCTGATAGTTCAAGAGATGCTAATGGGTGTTATATTTTCTGATTCTTTTACATTCAAAATTATTTGATGCCTTTTACTTGAAAGTTTGGCTATGTAAAATAATAATTGCTATTATTGAGCACTTATTAAATCACAGATTCTCTATACTCATTATACCATATACCTCACAATGCTATAAATCAAGTACTATTCACATTCTTTTTTACAAATGTTGAAATGGGGAGACAGGCAAGTTACACATCCTTTCTCAGACACTTTGCTGGCATTGCACCACTGTTATCTACCATTCGCTGTGGCTTTGGAGAAATCTGAAGCCAATTTGATTTCTTTCCTCTTAAAAGTGTCTTGATCTTTTTGCCTAGATGCTAAAAAGAGTATTTATTTTTTTGAAGTCCAGTAAAATTCAATGGGATGTGTCCCAGAGGTCATTCTATGTCAGTTTTCTTTGGGACATTTCTTATGTCTTTCAGCCTGTAGATTAAAGTGTTCTTTCACTTATATAAAGTTATCTTGAATATTTTTTTCTTTGCTACTTGTTTCATTCTCCCTCATATGGACATACTGGATACCTTTTAACTCCTATATTTATAATTAAATCTCAAATTCTTTTTAGTTCTTTTTAAATTTCTATTTCACTTTGCTCACTTGTCTCAACTTAGCCTTTATAAGTCTGTGTTATCTTTGTCTGCCCCTATTTCCCCCATTTGTAATGTAGCTTTAATTTCTAGGATTTTTTCTTTTCTTTTCTTTCTGAGTTCTGCTAGGTTGTTTTACATTTTCTTCTGTTTCATGTCATCATGTCCTCTGCTTTGAAGTCTTGTTTTAAACCATTTAATTAAGACCTTTGAATTCACAGCAATATGTTTGGTCTGCTTCATGGTAACATTTTTCTGGAAATTTTATTTATCTAACGTTTGCTTTTTCTATTTCTTAACTCCTTTTCCTTATAGATTTGTTGTACATATCTTATGCTTGTTTTTTTTCTTATCTTTTTTTTTTATTCATGAGTATTTGTAGGGAACAACTGGGTCAGTGAACTGAGCTTATAGCGAAGCTGCTGTGCCCAGAGTGTGTGTATCTGTGTGTTGTGTGTGCAAAACAGAGAAAAAAAAGATGAGACAGAGAGACACTCACACAGTTGGTTTTGCCTGTATATCTCCCTAGTAACTAGAGATGCTCACAATATAGTCTCTTTCAACCCCCATTTCATTAACAGACTGCCTCCATTATAGATAACATTTTTAAGGATTATATCATTCAGCACTGCCTTGCCCTGCTATTCATGATGCCAAATAGAGTCTTGGAAGTTTCCACAGCTTATCCCCCTTAAATCTTTGTTGCAAAATAGAGTTATGGTACTTCTCTCCAGGTGTACCACCTATTCAGTGTTCTGCCAACTTTGCTTGAGAATTGAGGTCACAGTGGTATTTAATCTCAGCATATTTTTGGAATCTTGTGTAATTTTCACTGAATTTGGCAGGCCATACTCATTTATTGTGCCTTAAGGTTACATTGGTACCTTATTTTATCAAAGATAGGATTTAATTTTCTTTCTTGTTATTGAATGATCTCAAGGATGGTAAGATGACAAAGGTATGTTTGTTTTGCTATTTAAAAACATGTTGGTAATTTAAACTTTAGTTTTAAATTTATTTTAGAACCAGAGCCATTTTTTAAAAATACAGTGTCTTTATTCTTGGTGAGAGTAGGTACCGTACCACCTCAGACCATGGTAAGTGGGAAAAATAGTTTCAAAATTCTATGCACACTGTAGTCACAAGATACCTCATCATATAGATAGTTAAGGAACCAAGCTTGGATTCAAATCTAAGTCTGTCTAAATCCAAAGCCTAAGTTATTTTCATCATAGAACCTTCTCTGAAAGAGGTAGGTATCTCTTTATGGTGTCTTTATTATGTTTCTGCTTGTGGACATTTTTCTGTTAACTACTTTTTTATTTCTTGGTTTTTAGTGTGACAAGTACAAGACTGGAGTTATTGATGGGCCTGCATGTAATAGCCTTTGTGTTACAGAAACTCTTTACTTTGGAAAATGCTTATCTACCAAGCCCAACAATCAGGTATGGACATTATGAATAAACATTCCAGGTTGATGGTACACTCCAATTTTACTTTAAATTAAAGCATTATTAGAATTATTGAACCAGAGCTTTAAGACATTTTATATTTTTTAATTTTGTATGCTTTGATTCATGCATCCCACAGATGTTTATTAATCCCCTATTCCCAGTATATTCCAGACAATATTTTAGCTACTAGGAATCCAGTGGTGATTAAGATAGATAAAATTACTTCACTATGGTTCTTACATTATCCCAGAGGCGTGGGGATTATAAACAGTTCATAGATAGATAAATAAGCAAGGTAATTACAGAATGTGGTGTTTTTTATATAGGATATACACAGGGCAAATTGATGGAGAACTCAGGGGATGGGAATGGTAGAGATGTGCTTTAGAGGAGGTGATCAGGGAAGGCCTTTTTAACATAGCATTTGAGCTCATACCTGCAGGAAGAATTAAACTGCAGCCATGGGCAAAGGGCAGGATGAGCCAAATCACAAAGAACTGTAAATAGCTGATAAACATAATGGAAAAAATGTTCTACCTCCCTTATATCAAAGAAATATAAATTAAAACAATGGAATACTATTGGGCTAGAAGAAAATGTAACAAACATCAGCATTGGTTATCCTTGGACAGTGGAATATTGCATGATTTTTAAGTTCATCTTTTTTCTTTGTATTATTTCTCAATTTCCAGTATAAATATACATTACTCTTACAATTATAGAAATTTAAAATAAATTCTAAGTTAGATACTAACAATATTTAAGATAATTTCTGAAACAAAGTCCAACATTTGAATATCTGCTACATGCCAGGTACTGTTTAGGGTATTGGGAGAGACCATGAGGCATAAGACAGATAAAGTCTCTTATGTGAAAGAAGACAAATAATAAGTCAATAAATTAATAAGTAAGACCATGTTCAGACAGTGCTAACGGCTGTGAATAAAATAAAATGGGGTAATGAGTTAGAGAGAGAGTGGTTAGGGAAGGCCTATCTAAGGTGACATCTGAGCTGAGACTTGAATGACATGAAGGAGCAGGGTCTATGAAGATCTTTGAACAACAACAGCAGATGAAGCATGTCATGAAACAGTGATAGGATTGATAGGTTTAAGGAACAGAAGGAAGACCAGTGTAGCTGGGATATACTCAGGGAGTAAGTATGACAAGATCAGATTGAAGAAGTAGGCCGGGCCAGCTCATATGAAGCCTAACAGGTAATGGAAAGGACTTTGGATTTTATACTAATTAAATTAGAGGGTTTGAAGCAGGGGAGTGATATAATCTGCTTTGTTTGGATTAATATAATAATCTTATTTGTTTTTTATATATGAGCAAGAGTAGACTGCCCAGGCTCAAATGCTGGCTTTGCCACTATTGTGTTACCTTTAGCATACTAAGTAACACTATAGTGTTACTTTCACTTCTCTCTCCTTCAGTTTCCCATCAGTAAAATGAGGATAATAATAGTATTTACTTAATAGGATTGATATAAAGAGTAAAATAATAAAATAAATTAGTAGACCAGAGCACATAATAAACACCATGTAGTAATACTAGTTTGACAAATAACTAGATAGTTAATAGGGACTATATTTGGGGTTTGGGATTAGGGAAATAGATATAAATGAACTTTCCCTTTCATTCTTCAGTGTAATTTGACTTTTTAAAAATTGTATTTATAGCTATAAATGCTTACATTAAGAAACAAGAGAGGCCTCAGATAAACAGCCTAACTTTACAATTTAAGGAACTAGAAAAGAACAAACTAAACTCAAAACCTGCAGAAGGAAGAAAATAATATAGATTACAACAGAGATAAAGGAAAGAGACTACAAAAACAATAGAGAAAATCAACAAAACCAAAAATTGGTTCTTTGAAAATATCAACAAAATTGACCAACCTTTAGCTAGATGAACTAAGAAGAAAAAGACTCAAATTACTAAAATTAGAAATAAAGTGGAGACATTAGTACCAATTCTACAAAAATCAAAAGGATTATATAAGAGTACAATTAACAGTTGGTTGTACACCAACAAATTGCATAACCTTCCCAGATATAGAAAATCTGAATAGATCTATATATAACTCGTAAGGAGAGTGAATCAGTAATCAGAAGTCTCCCAACAAGAAAAGCCCTGGACCTATTGGCTTCACTGGTGAATTCTATCAAACAGTTAAAGAACTAACACCAATTCATTTCAACCTTTTTCAAAAAATTGAAGAGGAGAGAATACTTCCTGACTTATAAGGCCAGCATTACCCTGCCACCAAAACCAAATAAAGACACTACAAGAAAACTACAAAACAATATCCCTTATGAACATTTATGCAAAAGTCCTCAACAAAATACTAACAAATCAAAATCAGTAGCATATTAAAAGGATCATATACCACGACCAAATGAGATTTATTACTGGAATGCAAGGATAGTTCAACATACAAAAATTGATCAGTGTAATACACCACATTAACAGATGAAGGGAAAAAGGATCTTCTCAATTGATGTAGAGCAAGTATTTGACAAAATTCAGTACAGTTTCATGATAAAAGCACTCAACAAACTAGGAATAGAAAGCTACTACCTCAACATAACAAAACTCATATATGAAAAACCCATAGCTAACATCATACTCAGTGGTGAAACATGGAAAGCTTTTCCTCTAAGATAAGGAATAAGGCAAGGATGCCCAGTTTTGCCACTTCTATTCAACAAAGTTCTAGCCAGATCAGTTAGACAAGAAAAAAAATTAAATGCATCGAAATTGGAAAGGAATTAGTAAAATTATCTCTGTCGACAGACAATATGATCTAATATAGAAAAACCTAAAGAGTCTACACTCAAAATAGAGCTAACAGGCAAATTTAGCAAAATAGTAGGAAACAAAGTCAACACACAAAAATTAATTGTATTTCTATACACTAACAATGAACAATCCAAAAAGGAAATTAAGAAAACCATTACATGTTCGAAAGCAACAAAAAGAATATTTAGGAATTAACTTAACCAGGGAGACTTGTACAATGAAAACTTGAAAACATTGCTGAAATAAATTAAAGGCATAAACAAATGGAACATGCCCTATGTTCATGGATTGTGATACTTAATATTGTTAAGATGTTATTACCCAGTGTGATCTACGGATTCAGTGAGATCCCTGTCAAAATCCCAATGACAACTTTTGCAGAAATAGAAAAACTCATCCTAAAATTTATATAGAATCTCAGTGGCCCTAAATAGCCAAAACAATGTTGGAAAAAGAACCACAAAGCTGGAGGATTTGCACTTCCTGATTTCAAGTCATACTATAAAGCTACAGTAATCAAAACAGTGGTACTGGAATAAAGATAGACATATAAACCAATAAAACAAAATAGCTCAGAAATAAGCCCTCACGTATATGGTCAAATGATTTTTAATAAGGGTGCTAAGACCATTTAATAGGAAAAGGATTGCCTTTTCAACAAATGGTGCTGGAAAAACTGGATATTCATATGCAGAAGAATGAAGTTGGACTCTTAACACCATATGCAAAATTTAAGTCAAAATGGTTCAAAGATCTAAATGTAAGGACTAAAACTATAGAACTCTTAGATGAAAATATAGGGTAAAAGCTTCATTCATGATATTGGATTGGCAATGATTTCTTGAATATGGCACCAAAGGCACAGTCAACAAAAGATAAAAGAAATTGGACTTCGTGAAAATTAAAAAATTTTATGCATGAAAAGACAATATCAATAGAATTACAAACCAAAGAATGGGAGAGAATATTTGCAAATCATATATATGGTAAGGGATTAATTAATATCCAAAATGTATAGAGAACTCCTAAAATGCAACAACAAAAAAAAACAAACAACTGGGTTCAAAAATGGGCAAAGGACACGGATAGACAGTTCTCCAAAAAGATGTACAAGTGGTCAATAAGTACATGAAAAGATGTTCAGCATCACTGATCATTAGGGAAATGCAAATTAAAACCACAGTGAGTTGCCACCTCATACCCATTAGGATAGCTATTATTTAAAAAAACAAAAAACAACAACAAAAAAACAAGTGTGGTGAGGATGTAGAGAAATAGGAACTGTTTGCACTATTGGTAGGAATATAAAATGGTACAGCCACTACAAAAAACAGTATGGCAGCTCCTCAAAAAAAAAAAAAATAGCCTTATAATCCAGCAGTTCCACTCCTGAGTATATATCTAAAAGAACTGACAGCAGGGTCTCAAAAGAGATATTTTTACACCCATGTCCATGTCAATATTATTCACAATAGCTAAAACATGGAAGCAACTCAAGTGTCTATTGGCTGATGAATGGGAATGCAAAATATGGTATTATATCTATAATGGAAAACTGTCAACTTTAAAAAGGAAGGAAATTCTGACACATGCCACAATATGGATGAACCTTGAGGACATAATGCTAAATGAAATAAGCTAGTCACAAAAAGACAAATTCTGTATGATTCCATTTATGAGTTACTTAGAGTGAGTGAGTAGTCAAGATCATAAAGACAAAGTAGAATGGTTATGCCAGGGGCTGGGGGGAAAGGGGTAACAGTTATTTTTTAATGATTATAGAGTTTCAGTTTTACAAGATGAAAAGACTTCTGAAGGACAGTGGTGATGGTAGCATAATTTCATCAATGCAGTACCACTGAATGGTTAAGATAGTAAATTGTTTTTGATATTTTACCACAATAATGTACAAAATAAAATGGATGATCATGGTCAAAAAATAAATATTTAGGAATACATTACTTTTATAACTTAAAAAGGAAATAAGCTTTGGAGTATTATTTCAAAGTTGCATATCAGTCAATCTCAAATATTTTGTTGCTTGTGTTCTTTTAGAGGAGGACACTAAAAATAAAGTGGTAGATTGTCTACTCAGCTTAAAACTTGCCATTCTTTTTCATAGATGTATTTAGGGATTTGGGATAATCTACCAGGGGTTGTGAAATGTCAAATGGAACAAGCACTTCATCTTGATTTTGGAACAGAACTGGAACCAAGAAAAGAAATAGTGCTATTTGATAAACCGACTAGGGGAACTACTGTACAGAAATTCAAGGAAATGGTCTACAGTCTCTTTAAAGTAAGTATTCCCATCCATGTTACTAGTGTGAAGTGGTAATCTTCTGGAAGAATTGCAGGGCCTCATCCTAAACCACAAAAATGTTGCTATTCTTTGACCTGTATCAGGGATTCCATCTTCAGGCAATAATTCAGAGAAAAATATGTAGAGATATTTACTTTAATAGCCAAAAATGTCCAGTTATGAGAGGTGATTTCATTCTGTAGTTTGACATCATAACTGATACATTTTTTTAAAAGGTGAAATAAAATTAGTACATCCTGCTTGCAAATTATTTTTAATTTAAAGAAATATTTAAAAATTAAATAGAAATATTAGAAAATGAAAATAATCACCTTTTGGAAAGTTTTTTTTTTTTTTTTCATTTTTATTGCTCGTTTTCACTCATCTTTCTTTGCTTTGGACAGTTTATATTTTCAGACTATTTTCTTCCAGAGAAGCTTCACAGGGAAACATTTTTTACTTTAATCATTGGAACAATACAACTTCAATAAAATAATTGTTAATGTGCTAACTACAAAATAGAAAATAATTTTCAGTTGACCCTTATAACTTTGGATATGAGCACATTATACTGCAGCTTTGCAAGTAAATGTGTGAATAAGATGAATAATAATTAGCATCTCAGTTAACTGTATTTTACCTAGTGTAAGGGGGTTACAGGACTTAGGGTGGCCATTTCTTAAGACAGATATGCTTGCTAAGTGAGTTTTACTGCAAGTACATAAAAGTTTTGACTCATTTAGCATCATAAATATTCAGTGGCAAGATTATTAGCATGGTAGTAAAGGAAGTTATTAGTATGTTAATATGAAGTATTTTCATTCTTTCTGTATAATTAGCTAAATTCTTATCTTTACAGGCAAAATTGGGTGATCAGGGAAACCTCTCTGAACTGGTTAATCTCATCTTGACAGTGGCCGATGGAGACAAAGATGGCCAGGTTTCCTTGGGAGAAGCAAAGTCAGCATGGGCACTTCTTCAATTAAATGAATTTCTTCTTATGGTGATACTTCAAGATAAAGAACATACTCCCAAATTAATGGGATTCTGTGGTGATCTCTATGTAATGGAAAGTGTTGAATATACCTCTCTTTATGGAATAAGCCTTCCATGGGTCATTGAACTTTTCATTCCATCTGGGTTCAGAAGAAGCATGGATCAGTTGTTCACACCATCATGGCCCAGAAAGGCTAAAATAGCCATAGGACTCCTAGAATTTGTAGAAGATGTTTTCCACGGACCCTATGGAAACTTCCTCATGTGCGATACTAGTGCCAAAAACCTAGGATATAACGATAAATATGATTTGAAAATGGTGGACATGAGAAAAATTGTGCCAGAGACAAACCTGAAAGAACTTATAAAGGATCGTCACTGTGAGACTGATCTGGACTGTGTCTACGGCACTGATTGTCGAACTAGCTGTGACCAGAGTACAATGAAGTGTACTTCAGAAGTGATACAACCAAATTTGGCAAAAGCCTGTCAGTTACTCAAAGACTACCTACTTCGTGGTGCTCCAAGTGAAATTCGTGAAGAATTAGAAAAGCAACTTTATTCTTGTATTGCTCTCAAAGTCACAGCGAATCAAATGGAAATGGAACATTCTTTGATACTAAATAACCTAAAAACATTACTGTGGAAGAAAATTTCCTACACAAATGACTCTTAGTTCATTTGGACATTGTGACCATGGTAGAAAACCTACCACTTAAAAAGAAAAATTATGGCTTCTGACTCAGATTCCTGACAGTTACACAAACTCCTTTCCCCTGGTCGCAAGAAGCCATCATAAAATACATGTCAAATGCTGAAGTAATGGCAGGAGGTATAGGATCAACATTCAAAAAGATTTAATTCCTGCTTTTTTGGAAGCCCTGGTACATTTCCCAGTAGATTCACTGTGTTAACTATTTTGACTTAAAATAATGCTGTGAAAAGCCTCATTCCATAAACATCAACAGTGAAAGTATTCTGTAGATTTGTTAGCCAAAATACCATTGCTGGACACATTGTGTTTGCATTGAAGCTGCTGTTTAAAAGAAAATTTATACATAAATTTACTAATGTCTTAGCATGGTAAAGTTTGCACATTAACAGAAATTAAGACTACAAAGCAGGTAAATTAAAATTACTCCTTTATAAAGAGATGTTGGTTAATAGTATGGTTTGTTGTTATAGGCTTAAAACACTTTAACTCATTTAAAATGACATCAAATGTAATGTGGCCTCAATGTTTTGAGTAGCTTTTACCAAGCCTCATAAAAATCCAGAACCCCTCAGGAAGTGTTTTATTTGGCAGCATGTAATTGCCAATTTTAGAGGCTGAAAATGGATAAACTTTTATCATCTTAGATTCAAATGGTCTATCGATCTTATTTAACCAGCCGAGTCCTTCGAAACTAACATCTTAAGACCATAGACCCAATCCAGATCTTTTTTGTGTTATAGGCAAATAGGACATTAAGAGTAGGACTCTGATACCATAAGACTTTTTAAGTAATAATTTTCCATTTTCAAACAATATATTTTGTTGGCCAAGGGGCTATTTTTTTAAGAGGCACGTAAATTTATCCATCTAATTTCTCATGTAAACTTGATATGAGTTATTTGCAGTTCTTTTGTTTATTCAGATCTGACATGTACCTTTCAACATCTTCATTAATATGAAACACCTCTTAGACAGCTTTCTCTCGATAAAGTCATGGATTAGTGCCAGATTTTTTTCTCTAAAATTATATACTTTGAAGGTATCTTTTCTTCCCACCAAACATCTGGTTAAAAGAAATGAAAGAAACATTTCCTAGTGGAAGACTGGTCTGTTCCTTGCCAGACTTTTTTGGGGAGAGCACATCATACAATTTGAAGGATAACTCTTGTCAGGGAGAACATCCCAATTAGTCAATATGTAAGACAACTTTTTCTGGAAAAAGCTATACTTGTTTCTTGAAGAAAAGTACTGTCAATTTCAAGGTATTTCCTACAGATTAACAAGGTCTTAACACAGAAAGTGGTGCTTGCTCAATAAGTTTATTGCTATCTTTATATGAAAAATCTTAATAGAAAATTGTAGTTTGGTTTATTAGCTCTCAGCAGCCCGTTCCTGAGCTCTGAGGAAGCTTGCCTTCTTCTGAGCTACCCGATCTTTCTTCTGGGCAAGAGACATTTTGGGACGGTTCCACCTATAAAACAAAGAGACCAGACTGTTATTTTTAAAAACTACAGCTAAGGAAGATAGAGAACATTTAACCTCAAATGAAAAAGATAGACTTTTGTAACAAGATGGAGGTCAAGCAATCCAAATTCCAATACATGTATTTATTTATAATTTTAAGCTAACTTTCCCGAACCCCAACTTTTTGTAATATTGTTCTATTACCACATGGGACCCAAAATCAAACATGTTAATACAATGCTTAGAATCATTAAGTATTAGCAGAAATTGTACTAGGGTAGAATAGGCCACCTCAGTAGCTTCTGAGGCTAATACAATTCTACCACCACAATTACTTTAGCAAACCTGGTTCCCTTCACTTCTGCAACATCATGCAGAGTTAGTGATCGAGTTTGCCCAACTTCACCCAGTCTGAGTGAGATGAAACAAGGCAGGGAACCCCTCTCCAACCTCTCTCCTTTGAAAAGACAACAATAAGATGTATACCTCTTCTTTTTAACTTCTTTCTTCGGCTTCTTCTCATAGACTGGATTCTCTCGTATAGCAGCATGAGCTTTCTTATACATCTCCTCCATCTGAAACAAAGCAAAGCAAACAGTACTTGGTTTCATTTCATATGCCCTAAACAATAATACAGTATACTATAATCTACTACTTAAGCCTATTTTGTCCTTCTTACCCAAATTCTCAAAAGGTACTAAACTAGGTCAGTGGTGGTATCTGCTTAAACTTCTAAATATATATTTCTAAATTTCTTTTCCTAAGAAATTCCCAATTTTCACCACAGGCAACATGAGTTGACATTATTCACAAAACTCAATCTTCCTCAAAAAAATTTTTTCATGCATCTCAGAGGACTTTGGCTATATTTAAGTTACTCAAGTTCGAAGCAAACTGACTTCTGTAGAAACACATTTTAAAGTCACTTAAAATACTGTCTAACCTAAATTCATTCAAGTAAGGATACACAACAAAACAAAGCTTTAACATGTTAAGATGACAAGTGTTTAAGGGGCCAAGAAGCAATTGCCAAATTAATTTCTGTCCTCCTCACATTCCCCAGATTTATATTTTCCATTGGTATCTTAAAGGTCTCTCAAATCTATCCCAGTACTGCATACTAGGGACCTCATATCTTGTACTACTACTACTATTATTACACCACCACGAGTTACTAGTATCTTGGCAACAATATTAAGCTTCGGTGGAACCAAAAAGAGGTGCAAATTTCTCTAGCATACCCTGAAAGCTTATCCAGTTGGACATCCTGGTGAGACTTTTGTTCTAAAACTCATCAAAAAACAATGTTGCAACTCTGAATTGTTTCAATTACCACCTACAAATACAGTCTAACCTTAAAAACACCAGTTTGAACTGCACAGATTCACTTGTACACTGATTTTTTTCAATAAATATACAGCAGGCCTCCTTATCCCTGCAGATATTAAGGGATGATTATAGTTAGTTTGGGAGGAGTGGATTTTTGACTGTTTGAGGGATGGCGTGGGTTGGGGCCCTTTACTCCGCTCCCCCCACCATTATCCAAGGGTCAACTATAAATGACTTGATCCTGTGCAAGATCAAGTCATGAAGAGCAGCTGTAAAATGCCGGAGTGTTCATTACCAAAATATAGTAAAAATCACAGACCCCTAAAATGAATAAGGTAATCCAGGTCTCTAAAATTCCTCAAAGTGGAGAAAATTCGATTACTACATGCATTTGTATAAAGCTTAATTAGCAAAGGAAAATAATACGAAATTTTTCATTGCACAAGATCTCAACTACCTAAATCGTGTTTGAAAGTTAATTTCTCCACCTCTCTTAGCACTTTATCACAGCTCTCCATTGTACTTAACAAATCCATTTGATGACTTCAAAAACATGCACCTATCTACATTACTAATATAAAACTACTTTTCCTAGCTCAAAACTCAATCTATGTATTTATCCAGCCCTATCCTATATACTAAGCATACAAATAACAAAGTAGTCTTTTCCCAATTAAAACGCTATTTTAAAAATAATTTTCATAACCAAAGCAGTGCCTAACAGAAAAAATCTAACAGTTACTCAGTAACACTTAATATGTAACCCATTCATTTATATTTAATTCTGTATTTGTAAGAGTTTTATAACAGTGTGATTTCTGTTCTATGCTTTCACTACAATTTCAAAACTGGTATCATCTTCAATCACTCCAGTGTGTTGATAGCTAGCCCTGGAGACTCAACTTTAAGGGTGATAAATTCTCCAACATTAAACTCACTTTAGCAAACATGGTTTACTTCTTCAGCGTCACGCAGGACTAGTAATAGAATCTGTAGATATCCCTTTCTGTGCATGCCTAAAACATTCAAAGTCCAAAACATATCACGTACTTGTTATGAAAGAACCTTTCTTCTTCATGGCCTCAAAATTAGTGTAGTAACTAGCACCTCCTAACAGACACAGATTAACTATGACCACAGAAATGAAATCTATATAGAAGAGCCAAATACATAAAAGCTACCGAAAGCTTTAAATTTGGATGCTTGAAACCTGCCATCCTTTGTCTTCTAAAGATTCCTAAAAGCATGCTGACAAGTCTAACTCATACTATCTTCCTTAGCCTAGTTTATAACCTCCCCTAGATCCAACATCCCAATTTCATGTTATTTCATTTTAGGCCAAGGACAGCTTATTTGAGTCTGTCTATATCTATGAACATACCCATATTCAACTTTTAACTGTTAACCTGAAATGAAGCCATATAATGTATCCCACTAAAAACAAATAGTAAACCTAGTTCTATCATTAACCACAGACATTTTTAGTAAAAATTTTACCATGTCTGGAGTTACGTTGTTCTTTATGTATTGAGAGAATTGTTTCTTATAAGCGTCTTCATCTTCTTCCATTAGGTAACGCATGTAATCTGCAACGTTCTGACCCATGATGTGCTTCCGATGAACTTCTGCATTGAATTCCTTGCTTTCTGAATCGTAACCAGGGAATCGTTTGGTACTAAAAGAAAGTTTTTTGTATTTTAGTATATACTGATTTACATCAGTTCACTAGCAGGAATTCATTTCTGTAGCTGCCTTCAGTCCCGTCTTGAAACAATTAAATTGCATCATGTGCAACCAAAGGACCAACTGTTGACTGCTCAGTTAGTGGGATATCATCATTCAGCAGCTAATTTCTGAATTCCAGGATGGAAAATCATGCCACAAACACCTTTAAAAACCATTAAATAAATCAAGCCTTTTCACCACTATATAGTTAGTCCTCTTTATCATCATAGGAAAGTTTTAAAACTGCCCCTCATCCTAGAATTTCACAGTGGTGCTTCAGGGTACATGGGAGTTAAGACTCACTCAAGATCACATAGCTGCCTTGAAACAGAACTGCAGATCCACAGCTCCTCCTCCTCAACATTATAAGATTAAGTTCTAGTTAGGTTACGTTTCGTATATATACACGCAACTCTTTTAGATGTTAAATCACCAACCACTAAAACATTCCTAAAAAGCTAACAAATCATTTAAAGATGTTTCTTCTACTCAACATCGGACATCATTAATCCAAAGGAACATCCCAATTAAAACAATTAGCTTCTAAGAATGGCCTACAATCTTATATCCAGGTAAAAGTTTAGAAATCTGTCATAAGCCTTTTTCATGAAACTTTTTTCCTTAAGACATTTTTCCATAACTCAGTAATTTTCTTTCTGAATGGAAAAAAAAATGCATTGGAGGGGAAGGAGGGTCATGATGAAATTAAGCTCTTGTTTCTAACCAAAACTTAAGTCACACACAAAAGGTAGTGGTTTCAACCCTGGCTCTTCTACTTCTTGGCTGCAAAATCTTGGCTAGACCATTTTTACCTCTCAACCCCAGTCTCTTCACTTATAAAAATGTTACCAATTCCTTCCAGCCCTGCCAGGTTCCTTTTGCAAGTACCTAGCATATAGCAGGCACTCAATGATAGCTACTATTACTTTAACTGATTCAGTAATCTCCACAGTCTGGGTTAGAAACAGCGAAGTATGGAGTCTAGGCAACGAGGCCTTGAATTCTATATTACCTGTGAGGAATAGACAAGCCTCCATCCACAGCTCCCTTCAGGGCCCCAAAAACTTTATTTCCAGTAGTAGTTCTTGCGAGCCCTGCATCCAAATAGCAGGTGAAGGCACCAGGCTGACCATCAATGCTTTCCACGTTGTATTCATCTCCGGTTACCTCCACTTGGCCTTCATAGATCTTGTCCATGCCAAACCTATTGAGAAGCTATTAACAAAGAAACCAGTCTAAATGCCTGTCTGAATATATTCAAACAATATCTCAAGTCACAACTTTAATGACCTGACAAAAAATTTCCTTCCAATTCATTTATCCCTTTATCCTACTCTACATCAAGCTGCTCTCATAGTTAATGACAATGTTCCCCACGACCAAACATATTTATAACCAATGAAGATGTGGGTCCCCAACAATGATGCATGCTTAACAATCCTACTGCAAAACAATGTAACTCAGGAAACAAAAACATGACAAAATCATTTTCATCTTTTCTGCATGACAAGAAATACTGCCACCCAGAGGCAAAGATGATTAAAACAAAAATGAATCTTCCACAATGCCTGCCCCATCTCAAAAGTTTTAAGAAACTGCTTCTCAAAATTTAACATACACATAAATCACTTGGACATCCTACTAAACTACAGATTCTCAGGATCTGGAGCAGAGTCTGCATATTTGTGTATGCTTACGATCAGATCTACACTTCTGAGTAGATCTGCCCAACAAGGCAGCCACTAACTAGCCACAAATGGCTATTAAAATGTAAATTAAAAATTCAGTTCATCAGTAGTACTAGATACATTTCAAGTGCTCAAAAGCCTCCTGTCTACTGGTTACCATATCAACAGCAAAGATTGAAGATATCCACCAATTTAGAAAATTCTACTGGTCTAAATACATCCAACAGGGCAGAAAAACAAGAAAACAACTGCTTCCCAAATTTGTCAGAAAATGTATGGTGTTGCAATCAAACCTTGTTTTTATAAAATCATCTTTCCCAATGATGCCCTTATAAGGTAACAACAAGCACTCTCTTGACCTCGCAGCTGAGGGTATTTTATCCATGTGTGAACATTTTGCAGAAAATTCCAAAAATATCAGTTAAAATAGTCCTGTACATACCCTGCGGGCCAGCAGCAGGCCAGTACAATATGCTGCAGCATAATTTGTCAGGCCAACCTTCACACCATACTTTGGAAGTTCATGAGCATAAGCTGCACAAACTATCATATCTCCTTCTATACGGGCATAAGCAATCTGTAAGAGAAAAAAAAGGTTACTAATCTGCTTTCACTGTTTAAGTACCTTCTTGTTCCAAGGACTTGAAGGGAAAAAAAAAGCCGGACATAGATCCACATCACTTAAAATTTGTCTTTGTTAAGCCCACTCACATACAACTACATATGGCTTGGTCAATTATTAACAGGTAGATTTATGACTCTGTAAATATGTTTGACTAATGTCACAGTATGTAAGACTAAAATTATCAAATGGACACTGAATACTAAAATGCCTTTGGAATAAATTATACTATACCTACTTACTAAAGAGGCACTTTGAAAAGTCAAAGGAATCCTCAATTATTTCAAACATCTTTTGAATTAAGCATATTTAAGTCCAATGTTTTGGACACTCAGTGTTTAGTTATGTGAACTTAGGCATGGAGGAAGACTTTGCCTCCAAAACCAACAAAAAAACAGATGTGTGCCTCCTACAAAGACCCAGCAAACCTCAAGTATAAAAATTTTCCCTAGTTGTTAAATTGTCTTCTAGGAGCAAACTGCCACTTTCTTGGAGCAAGTTAAGAGGGAGAACCTTCATACATAACAATTACAACTTACTTCAAACAAAAAGCAGGAATAAGAACAATCTTAAAAGCCTAATTTAACCTTCACAACTACCCACCTCTTCAAAGAGTAGTGAATATGTGGTATGTAAGACCATACAGCAAAAGGCGGGACTTAGTCCACAGCAAATTCTATTGTCCTACTGGAATTTGTGTGAGCAAGAACCTTCTACTTGCTCTCTAAATTATCCTCCACCCCACCCACCCCTGTAAAATAAGGTAGAACCATAAACTGCTCTAATTGCTCTTTGCTCCCCCCAATTAGAAAATAAATTAAACTGGGCCAGGACTGATAAACATGGCTGACCTTCAGTCAGAATATTTTTTTAAGCACCAATTTCCAAGCTCCAATTTAAGACCTACAAAAAGGAAAAGTGCTCCTCACTTAATATTTTTGGAGTCCCAGGCACTACACTCGATGGTCCTTCTAACCCAGACATGTGTTTCTGTTTTCCAAGTATAATTTCTCTAGCACAGTAAATTTTGGGGAAGTAGGTTTACCATCATTGCTTGAGTCTAGAATGCAACTTACCTGACAAATGATATCTCTGTTGGTTACACGAACTATCATCCTGTATTTGGGTGTGTTGTACTTATTTTTATCCTGGATTACCAAACGTTTTCGGGCATAGTAATCAGTTTTACCCTCTGAAAGAAAAAAAAAAGTTTAGGAAAGTCTACACCACTGCAAAGCAGATTTTTTTTCACTGCTATGAACACGAAAACCTAACCATACCTCGTCGTCTTCTGAATTTCACTTGGTATCTCTTGAAGTAGGCCTTATTCTTGACAACTTTAACAAACCCCTTGAAAATAAAAAGAGAATGTTACTAAAACTCTGGTAACTGTTTTAGCTTATACTTTTTGAAACCTGAAATTGTAACAAAATAACATTTGAACTTCAAAAGTGAATCTAGACAACTTATGTAGAGTTCAGTGTTTCTCAAACCATTGGGGTCAAAGATCACTTTTTCTTCTCCTTTCCATCTGTCAAGACAGTTTTGGATATAACAAAATAAAGATGAATCACTGGGGGAAAACTGGAATAAAAAAGCAAACATACACAACACAAGCTGATCTCTTATATTCATCAGATATAAAACTGTCACTGTTTTAAAACTTTTTAATGCTTACTCTCAACTTTTCTACCTCTTCCTTCGTGGACCAACACTGATCCTTGTGTCAAACTTTTGCAAAGCCCTGTTCCAGACAGCAGTCAATCTTGCCAAACGTCCGTCGGTTCTGAACGCTATCCCATTTCGAGAACCTAAACTCCTATATATTCCATCACTTTCCATCTACGGACGATTTTCAAAAGCCTAAACTATGCCACAAAACTGAACTTGCTAGATCATATTCAGCAATTACTCCCGATTAAAACAGGTCTGTCCCCCACCAACTTAGCAACACTCGCTCCAAGAATCATTAAAAACTGGTACCAGAGACAGTCAAATAAAGAGGCAGAAAGCGCCTATCAAGTCAAAGGAGCTTCCTTTCGGGGCTCACAGACGCCGCAGCCTCCAAGCTCTACTGACGGTTTTGGCTTAAAGGCAACTTCGCCAGACCAACGACACTTTCTGAAAACACCCACCGGACCCAATGCTCTCCCGGAACACCCAAGCAAGCAGTCAGGGGTGGGGCTGGGTCCAAGAAGTCGCAGCCCATCTCCAATCAGGTATGCCCCACCGAGCTTTGAGACTGACTGATGCAACCTCGCCTGCCCGAGCGCCTGCCGGGGCTCCTTCGGATGAGCCGGCACTATCTCCGTGGCTTGTTTACTTAACTCAACCACCCTCCACAGCCCGCCGCCCCACGTCCTGCTCTTCTTCGTCAATCCCCTTCCCACCAAGTTTGCGCGCCCGGCAGCAGCCATTAAGGCCACGCTGAGAGGTGCAGCCTGACCTGGGCAAAGCCAGCAATCTAATGCCATCCGACCCCTGCGCCACGCAAGACCGGCCGTAGGTTGGCGTTACGGTTAGGAGAAAGAACCTCCGTCCATCTGTAGCCCCGGGATCAGGATACCCACTCACCATCCTGCGGAACAGAGACGCGTCTCCGCGGCTCGCCACAGACCTACAGGCCAAGAACAGCTCCTGGGTGGAAAAGGCCCCAGCTCATGCGCAGGCGCAGTATGTAGCGCCAGCGATCACGTAAGCGACGTGCGGAAGAGAAATCCGCTGGCCGTGAGGCGTGCGGCATTTCGCCCCCTGCTGTTAGGAGGAATCCTGCTGGATTTCTCCGTGCTGCGACAAATTTTCAGTGTTCCTGGCTGATAACTCCACAGGGATTGACGGTGAGCAGTAGCAGGGAGGATTTCACTTCCCTATGCTAGGAAGTTATTTCATAACAAACATATTACTTTGGTAAGCAGGAAAAGAGTTTAAAAATTAAATAGAATGAATTTGCTGTGGAACTCTTTTGCTTCTGCAGGAAACTACCTCCTGGACTAGTCGTCCCGGTCCGGAACATAGAGTCTCCCAGGAAGCCTTGCCTTGGTGCTCCAAGACTGAGTTAGGAGCCCCTCTTCTGCTTTCCCACAGCACCTTCGTACCCTGCTTAGGCTCACCCTAGATTGTCATCTTCCTGAGGGTGGGCTTTGCAGTCAAGTTCACCTTTCTATCTCCAGCACCTAGCATGGTACTGACATTCGGTAAGTGCTTGGTATGTGTTAAATGATAAGAGAACTACTGTTCTCTGCTTCCCACCTCTTTACCTACATCATCTTCCCTGGTCTCTGACCACTTCGTTCCTTTTCCTTCTTTCCATCGCTCTAATGTAGTCAGCTTAACTTTTTTTCTGTTTAAATCCTTTTTCCATTCTTTAAAACTAATTATAACTGGGAAGTAAGTCATTTTACTATTCTCCATGTGAAGACTGAAGAGAACCAACCAACCAAACAAAAAACATCTCAAGAGAAATAATTCCCTCACCTAAGAGTATTTCAAGCGTGGTCTTTGGACTATTGCATGGGAATTATTTGGGTACTGGTTAAAATGCAGATATATGAATATCTGCCAGCTCTACTGAATCATTCTCGCTGGTTTGGGGGCTGGAATCTACATTTTAAAATTGGCTTCAGTCTTCAGCAAGTCAAGAAGTTTTGCCCAATAGTGGAATTAAGTGACTCCTGTAGGAAAAGAAGATAAATTACTTACCAGTACAGCAGTTTAAAATATTGACATCTTCAGAATGAATTTTAACTCTGTACCTCCATCCCCCAGTGATTTAAGCCTTCTCTTGGGAAATGAGTGTTCATGAGTTTAATCTAGCATGAAGGAATCAGTGTGTAAACTGCTCACTGTTAGAACTGGGAGAAGGATCCTCCCAACAACATGACAAGGTTGAGAGGCTCCAAAAAAAGCACCTCTAGAATAAATCAGAATTATGATGCCATTTTACTCTGGTTTCAATTTGCAAATCCTTGTATGAAAAAAAATGTAGACTAAGTCCACTCTGGCTAATGTTGACAGAACCCTCAAGGAGAAATGTTAAAACACTCCTCACAAACGAGTGTAATTCACTCTTTGTTGAGGGGCTTTTGGAAATGTAAAGAAAGAGGCATACAATTCATATTTATAGAAAAAACTTAAAGACCTTCATTTTAGTGGTTCATAAAGTTATTAGTCTACAAAAGGTGCCACATGTATGGTCAGGCCTTGTTTACATTGGAGGTGGAAGCATCAGGAAGGAAAGTCTATAGAAAATAAGTCTGCCCCTAAATTCTACATGTTTTAAGGTATGAGTACATATGAAGTCCCACATACCATTCATCTGAATGTTTTGAAGTTATGAAGTAAACTAAAGCATTGTTGAATTAAATGTTATATTCTTTGTAACCTGCTTTTTCTTGCCTTATAAATATTTATGATAATAAAGTTAAAAATATGTGTATCTACAGAGAATATTTTGAGGTTGTCAGATGGAAGCGGGGCTGGGAGGGGTGGGTGAAAAAGAGGAAGGAATTAAGAAGTACAAATTGGTGATAACAAAATAGTTGTGGGGATGTAAAGTATAGCATAAGGAATATAGTCAATAATATTGTAATAACTATGTACGGTGTCAGATGAGTATCAGACTTATCGAGGTGATCGCTTTATAAGTTATATAAATATCTAGTCGCTATGTTGTACACCTAAAACTAATATAATATTGTATGCCAACTATAACTGAAAAATTAAAAAAATTTTAGAAAATATGTGTGTATCTATTCCCCTTGGTTGCAGCTAGGGGTTCATGGCTAGGACGACTGGCTCAGCCGGTGTATTCGGTGACACTAGGAGCCAGGGGGAGCTTGCCCAGCGCCTTTGGCCAACTAATCTTGTTCAAGTGGTAAAAGTTAAAAATTACCAGTAATTGGACAAGTCAACTTTATGTTCCTCCTGATATCATACACAGAGAAGAACACCAAAGCACTTCGTGCCACATTTATCTAGTCTAATCTAATTACATAATTTATCTAATCTGATACATCATGAAACTGCAAACAAACCCAAATTGAAGGACATTCTACAAAGTAAATCGTCTGTATTCAAAAATGACAAAATCATAATAGATAAGGAAAGACTAAAAGAAATATTCCATATTTAAAGAGAACAAGGTTACATAACAACTGTATGCAATGTGTGATCCTAGATTGCGTCCTGGACAATAAAGGAAAAAGAAAAAAGAAGGCTTTTAATTTTTTTTGTGCAGAGGACAGCCTCGAAACAATCAGTGAAATCTGAATGGAATCTGTGGATTAGATGGTAGTAATAGATAAATGTTAATGTTATTTTGATAGGCACATTATGGTTATGTATGAGACTGTTCTTTAGGAAATACACTCTGAACTATTTTGTAGTAACAGGCATTACTCCTGCAACTTACTCTCAACAAATGACTCAGGAAAAATGTGTGTGTCTGTAAAAAGAAAGAAAATTATAAGGCAAATGTGTTAAAATGTTACCAATGGGGAATCTAGGAGAAGAGTATATGGAAAATCTTTGTATTGTTCTAATTTCAAAATCACTAATTGTACAATCAATTAGTGATTTTGAAATGATTTCAATACAAAAAATAAAATGTTGATTCCTGCTGGAATGGGAAAGATTTCTTTTATTATTTAAAATGAAAGTAAACCCAGCATTATAAAATGTCAAACATACATTATAAATAGAAAATGATTCAGCAAGTTTTAGTTTTAGTAGTGATGACAATACCAAAATGTGAAAAGATTTCTATGATGTTACCCATATATTATGATTTTGAGGTACCTACTTACTGCCCTACTCAGCAAGTTCTGTAACTGAAACCATGAACTTTCATAATTATAATCAAAAAGCATCTTGTTATTTCAAATGTTTTTTTCTTTGCATTTGGTTTTGGCTTTAGTTTATGGTTATATATGAAGAGTAGGAAAAAGAGTGAGCTACTTTACAGTTGGATCCCCTTTATTGGTATTCATCCATTAGAAACATTTTAAACATTTTAAACCTGTACTTTTATCTAGAAAAAAATAATTATCTCTCAATGAAAGAATAATCTTTGTTTCTTAAAAAAAATGTGTAAAGCTGGTTTGTAATTCTTGGTTTGTAATGAGACCAAGAATCAGCAGAATATCAAGGAAAACCAAACATAATTAAGATTGAGCATATTTAGTTGTCCTGTTGTTAGGCTATTGATGTCTGAATGACTAATAAGATAAACATACAATTCATAAAATATAATATTTCATAGAAGTTTCATTTCATATCTTCATTTCAGCAAAATCTCTATGTTGTCACCAAGATATCTCATCATTTGTGTTTTACAGATAGTAATGCCAAACTGGACAACTTTTAGGGTCATTGTGGTTCTTAAATAATTTTTATTAATTTCAATCAGGAGAAATTTTGCTACACTGAAACAAGAGCAACTGGAATTTTAAACAAAATTCATAAAGCATATTTAGATTTGAAAACAAACCATAATTTTTAGATATCAAATTCAAACAGTGTAATGATATTATATATGATAACTTTTTGTTTCACAGAAACTATTACTAGGTATTTTAATATTGTCATATAAATCACTATCACTTTTATTGTAATTATCATTTTCTCATATTAATATCCCCATACATGGAAGTTTTGTTATTCTTCCAATATTTAACTACTGGAGTATAGTAAAAGAAAACAAAAATAGCAATATGTTGCTCAGTTTGTTCAAATGTCTTTTCAGTCAGACTATATACTGATCTATCAGGGTCAGGAAACAATTTCTATAGAAATTAGTGTTAGGTCTATTTTTCTTTATTCTAATTAAATTTATTGAGATAACTTTGGTTATTGTACGGTTTTATCGGACATCATCTGTATA